>JAQPPZ010002457.1:5687500-6887500 GCA_028583015.1 Wollemia nobilis | reverse complement strand
TTAAGTTAACCATGTAGAAATGTTATCTTCATATCCATTTGTTCTATATCAAGATCAAAAGAAGAAAAAATAGACAACACATATCTAATTGAAGTTAGTTTAGCCACAAGAGAAAAAATCTCACCAAAGTCAATTCTCTCAACTTTAGAAAATCCTTTTGCTACCAGGCGAGCCTTGTACTTATTCAACTTTCCTTCTACATTGTACTTCTTCTTAAATACCTACTTACAACCAACCAATTTTCTTACAAGGGATAATTTCACCAAGTCCCACATCTTATTTTTATCCAGGGACTACATTTATTCCTTCATAGCCCTTTTCCAATACTTATTCTCACTTGATTGAAGTGCCTACTTTACAATATTGGGTTCTTCATCAGTAATTGATATATTAAATGTAAAACAAATATTTGAAGGACCATACCTTTTTGGAAATCTTCTCACTCAATCTAATCTCCTCAAACTTGGAGTTATAGGTTCTGCATCTTCAGCTTCCTCCTCACCTTCTTCCTCTGAAATTTTCTCTTTAGACTCTCTTTGTAGTTCATCTTCTTTTGTAGCACCAAGTTCTACCATAAGTTCTTCATCTCGTTCCAATTTTACTTGAACTATTTCAGGTTCTTTGCTTGGTTGCATTTCTTGTTTTGAAACCTATTTTGTTTCTCTAAAGATCACATTACAACTATAAACAATCTTCTATGTTTTTGGGTTTCATAACTTATATCCTTTAACACCAATACTATAACCCCCAAATATGCATTTTTTAGATTTATATTCTAGCTTAGTCCTTTTCTCTTTTGGTACATACATATAAGCATTGCAACCAAAAACTCTTATATGATTGAGAGAGGGTTTCTTACTAGTCCACACTTCTTATGGAGTCTTGTTCACCAAATCCGAGGTAGGAAATCTATTGATGAGGCAACAAGCAATTAACATGGCTTCTACCTAGAATTTCATTTCTAACCCTACACCACTTAGCATTCTTTTGGCCTTATCCATCAATGTTTTATTCATCTATTTTGCAACTCCTTTCTATTGTAGAGTATACATCGTTTTTTACCTTTCTATTCCATAGTCCTTGCAAAACTGCTCAAAGTAATACTTGCCACCATTATCACTTCTCAAAACCTTTATATTTTTTTCTATTTGATTTTCTACAAGAGCATTAAACTCTCTAAAATTAATTGAAAACATCATATTTGTTTCTTAAAAAATATACCCAAGTCTTTCTTGAAAAATCATCTATAAATGTAACAAAATAGACAGATTTACCTAATGATGGTGCTTTTGCAGGTCCACACACATCGCTATGAACTAGATGGAAAATTCCTTTAGATCTTGTAGCACCACTAGGAAACTTGACTCAGGTTTGCTTTCCAAAAATACAATGCTCACAAAAATCAAAATTTAATGGGCAATCAAAAATTCCTTTAGCCATACCTTTTATTTTTAAGGTTCGAAGGCCTTTCTCACCAATATGTCCCATGCGTTGATGCCACAACATTGTATTTGCTATATAAATACTTGGAGTCGCTTATTTCATATTATTCTCCTCAATAATTGAAGAGTTATTGCAATCAATACTTAGAATGCTAGCCTCAAGTCTGAATTGTGTTCATATACGAACTTTCCTTGCCAACCTCAAGACTCCATGAAACATCTTGCATTTATCCTTATTGAATACCACAGTAACAACTGGATTATTCATATTACAGATATCAAATTCCTTGCAAAACCTGGAATATGCAACACACTAGGAAGGGTTTTAATTCTTCCATATTTTAACCTCAACTTGGCTCTTCTTTGACCTATTATTTTATATGTTGAATTGTCTTCCAAAAAGACTTCACACCTCTATTTATATTTTCATATTCATAGAACCCCTCCTATAAGGAATCATATGGAAGGTAGCACTTGAGTTAATTAACCATGAGTTATGGCATTCACTTGAGCATGCTATAATTAAGAATAAGTCACCTAAATCTTCATTTCTACAGAATTCCCTTCATTATATGATTGACTATTATCGATATTTTTAGATTTGTTGTCTCTTTTATAATGCCCTATTTTACCACACTTCCAACATTTCCTCTTTTTTAGAGCTATAGATTTACCCCTATATCTTAATTTTATTTCTCTTGGTTTTTTTGCTTCTTCCTTGAGAACGACCTCTCACAACCAAGGCATCCTTCTGATGATAATCCTCATAATATTTTTGTCTCATTTCCTCATATAGCAATGTTCCTACTATATCCTCTACTTTCAATATAGTAGTATTGATGATAGCCATAACCAGCTTATCTGATGAATTAGGTAATGAATAAAGTAAAGTAATACATTTTTCCTCTTCATCCATTTTTACTTCAATAGATTTTAATTGACTTACCACCATTTTAAAAGCATTTAGATGTTCAGCCATAAAGTCACCATCATTCATCTGAAGTGAATACAACTTCTTTCAAAAAAATAGTTTATTTACCAATGACTTTATTTGATACAAAATTCTCAGCTTATTCCATAACAATTTTATCATGGTCTTTGTCGATACATTCAAAAATACCAAATAATATAAGCACAATCTGATAGAACTCCTTGCCTTCCTATTGATCATCAACCAATCCTCATCTATCATTGATGTTGATTTTATTCTTGAGATCACAACCCATTGATCTCTATCAACCAATAGATCCTCCATCTTGAGTTTCCATAACTTAAAATTTTATCCATTAAAGTTTTCAATATCTACTCGTGTGCTTCCCATTATTTTCCTTCACCCAGATTATTTCACATACGAATCCCACTCAAGAATTAATTTATCATAGGATTGAAAGCCTTACTCCTTGAACAAAACTAAAAAACCTAGCTCTGATACCAAATGAAGAGCAAAAGACCCTAATAAACTAAATCTAGAAAAAAGTAAATACAAAATCAAATAAAAAAGATAAAGATAATAGATACACACATAACTCAATATTCACTTGGAAAACCCTTACAGAGAAAAACCCAACACATTAATATCTTCTTATTGTATAAACTTAACCATCTCCAATACACTAATGTTCATCTCTCATCACTCATCAAACCTTGATGCAAGTACAATTAAATAACAACACAAGAACAAATTTTACAATAATATGGACAAAAAACCATGGGTTCAAATATTTAACCCTAAGTAGCCTATATGGGTCTAAAAATAGCTTAAGAAACCCTAAAAATTTCGTTGGGGGCTACCACCCTCGAACCCCTACACGGGGCCTAACATGGCCTTGAACCTAGACAAGGATATGTGGAGAATATCCAGTACCTTTTAGAGTTAAACTCGTTAGAATAACATGGAAAATATTTAACATATTTCCAATAGTATGAATGGATATGGAGAACTTTATAAAGTCATATCCATATTTAAATTTATGGTGCAAACAACCCAGGTGGTTAACCTAAGTATTTGACGTCATTCATTATTATGTTGATCCACATCTAAATTATGGCAACGAAATATTTTGCTCAGGTACTAATTTGCTTCTTTACTATAGTCAAGACATTATTAAGTGTTATTTCTACCTTTGTGTGGCTCTATCTTCTCAATGGAAGAATGACACGTTGGGTAGTGCAAGGAACCTAACCCATAGGAGATCTATATTTGAATACCCCTTTTGGAACCTATCCAAACAAATAGAACATTTATAGATATGGTTATTGATTAGGCAACCAAAATGGCTATCATTCGTGCCATATGGAACTCTTTTTCAATATTTAAATGCCTTCAACCAATTAGAGTGATACAATTTTCATAGTTGCATAGGTTTAGAGGCATTTAAATGGCAAGTGATAAGTGGAGAACACCAACAAATCATAGAATGTTGAGTGGCAATAGGTAGCTAGATTTATATTTTCTAAGGTTCGAGGCTCTAATTTTAATTTTTTGAGGTCCATCAGGGAAAAAAATTTAGAGGTCATTAACTTCTACATAGATAATCATATTGAGCCCCTTTTTTCAAATCACACAATTTTTTGAGCTCTACTCATTGGTGATATCAGTTCAAAGACTTGTGATGTTAGAAGTTGAATTGTGTAAGATGGATTATGAAGCCCTAGTTACTCACCTTAATGGAAAAATTTATAATATGTGGTCAACCCAAATGATATTCCTATTACATAGTAATAACCTTTGTTGTATCTTTCAAGAAGGTAAAGTAGTAGCCCTTGACGAAGAATCTTGCTAGCATTGGAAAGAAGAAACTCTTGGCCTATTTTCCTTATTGATTGAACCATAATTATTTTTTCATATCAAAGAAGAGAGTAATCCTATCAAGGTATGGTCAAAATTACATGATTCATTGAGTAAGTAGAACTAAACTACGTCACTTGGAATTAGAACTTTTTTCTCTTAAATTAGTTGAGTTTGATAATTTTGAGGACTATATTACAAGATTTAATGCATTAAGAGCAGTATTGTATCTTCTGGTAGCAAAAATAATGATGATGTAGAATGTGTGAAGATTGTCCTTGCTAATCTCTCACCTTATTATTAGATTTTGAACCTCATAGTTTATATGATTCCTAAGTTCTTGGAATCTCAAAAACTCTTACTATTGATCAACTTTTTCTATCCTACTTCACTGTTAGGTGGAAATGAGGAATTGTGATGGTAGTTCACAAATACAAGCTCATGCAAAGGAATTAAAACCTAATGAGTATAAGACCAAGGGGCCCAAGGGCCAAGCTAAGTCTTCAAATAAGTCAGATTATTTACAAATATTGCAAGAGAGGACATTTGATGAAGAATTGCTTGCTAAAATTATGAAGGATTAAAGTTGAGTTTCTAAAGATGGGTGGATGTCTTCCAGATGATGAAGGGGATTTATATGGATCTACCTAAAATTTTGAGGCCCACTAGATCATCCATTACAAGGGGGAAGATATTATTATCACTAAAATATTCTCTCCTTTGCCTTTCAATTCAAATTATAAGGGGATGTTGAAAGTGTAATTTGATTCATGGCCAACATTAAAATTGTATGATGTAATATTGGATAGGCCTAAGTGCAATTCATTGTACAATGTATTTAATTTATTTAAATATTTTATTATCTAATCTATGTGGGTTGCAATTAACCTTACTATGGTTAAATCCACCTTATAAACTTGTGATTAACCTTAAAACCCTCTTGTTTTTTCAACTTAGGTTAAGTCCATTTATGTAATTGGGATTTTTTGTATTAGTATAAATTCCTCCCCCCACTCCATCATTTATTTATCGAAGTGTTGCAATTATTATCCATTGATAATACAATGATTATTTATGGTGCCTATAGGTGCCCACCAATTTTTGTCTATTTTATTTCTTTCATCTTTCTATGCTTTCTATCTAATATTTGAGTTGATAGACTGCTTTTGTTCATTTCTATAAAATATTATGAATTCCAACTACAAATGGGTCAAATTTGACAATCTATACTCACTTCCACAACCTTCCCAACAAATTCAAAATTCCCATCACATCATCGATGCATTATTCTAGAACATATGAAAAGAGAAAGCAACTCATGATAATAACATTTCTTAGTTTATTTTATTAGAAATATTCTTTATATTTAGTTTTTTTTTTTTTTTTTAATTAGAAAAAATGTATATGGATCATAAATATTATGGTCCAAACATTGCTACAAATAGGTCATAAAATCCTAAACTTTATATGTTAAACTTTAGCTATTTGGGAAAATTCCTAGAGCTTAGCTCAATCCATAAGTCTCATTCAGTTATGTTATTTATCCTAGTATTCAATTGATCTTCCTCCCAACTAGGCTCCATAAATAAGCATGACATTAGTAAATTTATCAAGAGACAACATTAATATCATGTCTTTTAGCCTTCTTTTTAATATATAGTTTCATTGCATTCTTGGATACATAACCTACATGTATTCATCCTAGCAAAGGATGATCTATTTTATTGCAACATATTGACAAAACTTGCTATTGTATCTAATTTTAAGGCTAGTTCTTGAGGCCCTCTAAGGAAAACATCATCTACTCCTAAAGTTAATCATACATCCCATCAAAATTTTTATCAAAATTGCAAGTGATCCTATTAATTTAAATAAAATCCTATATACAAGTTGATGATATAATTTTAAGATAAAAAATAGTACTTAAAGCAAGCAAATGTTATCTTACTATATATAGGATAGTATAATTAATAGTTTTACAAGAATGAGAATGCTTAGGGGTTAATAAATTAATATTTTCACTCAATAACATAAATAATGTCAATCTATAAATATATTGTTTTCTCATGTACCTCTATGCTAAAGAGATGCGTAAACATTATGCAAACAAGGTTTTTTGCCACCTTGATCAACTTATAGTCTCTTCAGGGCTAAGCTTCATCCTCAACAAATGACACTAGAGATAAAATTAGTGATGGTTCATTTACACATATTTCTAAAATTTAGTTTTTATTTATTTGTAAACGTTCCCATTGTCATGTCAAATAGCATTAGCTCAACGGGTTATATTATAGAACATATTTTTGTATGTAATTGTAGACACCCAATTTTGGAACACTAAATTTGTAACCATCCCCTAGGAAGCTAAAAAGGTCAATTAAGCATCATAACACAAATATTTTAGCCTTCTACTTTTAAAGATAAAATTTTCAGTCGGTGATTTCATCAAAATTAATTTTCTTACTCAAATTCAATCCTTCCCACCCCATTGACTTGAAATGGTTAGATTGACAAAACTGCCAACAGGAAATCACAAGTTGTTATTTCATTAGCAATAATTTTGTCCCACTAAGTATAGAATCTCATAATATTGAATTCTCTACCCCTTGAGTATCTCACCATTTATGATTGCATCCTTCCTTGGATCCATTCCATCCCCAAACTATTTTTAAACCCCAATGCTTGCCCTTTTGATATCTACCTTCCCTTGTCCTCAATATATGAAACTCAAATTCTTACCTTTTCAAAATTTTCATCTTGAATGCATCCTCTTCTCTCCCAAAGGCAATAAATTCTATAAATTGAGGCCTTAGGGTACCTCTCATAATAACAATTTGGGTGCTAATAAAATTTTGCAAAATTGCTCTCTCATTGCTTACCACTTTGTTAATTTTCATCTTGACATTTGAAGGAGTTCATACTTGGTGGAAAGAGGAGGAACCAACTCACATTTTTTTGGATTGTAGATATCTTATTTACCCATATTATTACATTTGAGTTTAATTTTTATTTTATTTAACATATATTTTTTTGGCTCATGATTTGATATTATCTTCTTGTTGCTTAATCATTTGACTATAGCATTTATCCTTTATACTAACATCTCTCTTTTTGTAAGCATTTGACTTATAATTTTTGTAGCTTTTTTGGATATTAGATATGTGGATACTCCTTGGACCTATATTCATCCCTAGATCTAATACCCCATTTTCCACCTCACTATTCTAGCTCTCAGAACAAAATCGTCGTTGCTCTATCATAGATGGCAATTTTATTGTTTGTAGTTTCAAACATAGATTTTTGCCTCCCAAACACATTTTCATGGTAAACTAATTTAATCATTTGACCCTTTGGTATACTTATCTATTTTCTAACCATATTTTAATAGGTCCTATCCTTTGTTGTTATTTCCACTTTTCACAAGACAAAATTGCCTCCTAGTTACAGGCAATAATTTTATTGCCTACAACTTTGGCATAGGCTTCAATCTATCAACTCTATATTTGTAGGAAAATGTTGTCTCTAACCTATTCATCCACTATTTTGAACATATTTCCACATTTTGTATTTTTGTCACTCTATTTTTACTAGCAAAAAAAAATCACCACATAGAGGCAATAATTTTTCATATATGCATGTACACTTTATTTTATTTGCAAAAGCTTTGTTTGTTAAAAAACCTAAGGGTCTAACTAGTCAAGTAAAGAAGTTGGTTATCTCTCTCTACTTTGTAGGCTTCTAAACCTAATTCTCTATTTATTTTTATTTATTTTGTAGGTTTTGTTAAAATCATTAGTAATGATTTTGCAAGGGCAATTTTGTATTAACTACAAAACCAAGTTCTTTTTTGTTTTTTGTACAATCTTGTTCTATAGAGTAACTTCCATCAACAGTTTCTATTTTTCTATTTTTGTAATACTAAAAGGAGAAGAATCAAGGAACACTACCATAGGTTCTTATTTTCTAATTTTAGGCATAAAAATAAAAGAGAAAATAGTTTTACATCTAGGTTAGCGTGTATGCACATTTCTCTTGGACCATAGCTTAAAAAAATAATAAAATAGTTTCTTGTAACTCATACAAGATTTCAAATAAATTAAGTTTTAAATTTTGGAGTGCTTATAGGATTTCAAAATTTTGGAGGTGCCTGAGAGAAGATATGAGGAATCAAACTGGGGTTTCAGAAGCCAGGACATAGGTCTTTCAATAGTAAGGATCATGGCCAAGAATGGGGGACATAGGTACTTCGGTACCAAATCCTCCAAACAAATGAATCTCATTTAGGGATAAGCTATGTGGAACCCAAGATAGCTTCAACGACTGTCAAACACAAGCAAATGAAATCATAAACACCATGGGGAAGCAACAAAAGGAAGATTTTCTGCCTGGGAGGGTGAATGGATATCTACCACAAGCAAAAGAAATACTAATATTGGAAATAGTTGAGGATTGGATAGCTGAGGATATTGTTTATAAGTCAAACATAACCTGATAGGTAAATTCATGGGTTTTATACCATTTGTGCACTTCCTCCACACATGGATAAGGAAACAATGGCATCTGGAAGGAGAATACAAAATTCTAACTCTCCCAAATGGGTATTTTTTTTGCAAAGTTCACATTGGTGGCAGATCAACAAAAAGTATTTGAGGGAGGGTACGGGCCAGCGAGACTATTCTTGTAGCCATGGAAGATGGGATTCGACCCGAGGGTGGAACCAACTGTAGTACCAATATGGGTAAGATTATTTTCCCTTCCCCTTGAATTTTGGAAAGAGGAGGTACTCGAGATAATAGGCAACTTACTAGGACATTATCAAGGTAGATCAAGAGAAACAATTTTAGGAGGATCGGTAATGTTTGCTAGGGTTTGTGTAGAAATGGACCTCAACAAACCTCTTCCAATAGAGATAGACCTAAAAATAGGGGATTTTGTCTGGTGCCAACAACTGGATTATGAGGTTATTCCATTTAGATGTTGGGTGTGCCATGCTCATGGAAATTTGGCTAGAATGTGCCCAATAGTTAAGGATCATCAATCTGAACAAGAGGGGACAAAAGCAAATATTAACATGGTGGGTCAATCTCTTCAATAAAAGAGAAATAAAAATAAGGGAAAGGCCCAACAGACTCTGAGGGGTTTCAAAAAGTAATGAGAAGGCCAAACAAAATAAATCAGCACAGTAACCAGAGACAAGGAGAAAGATTCGTAAGAACAAACAACAGATATGAGATATTCAAACAACTGGGAAACTTGGAAATAGAAGGAGAGGAATTTTGCTTCCCTTTTTCCTTTAGTACTTTTATGAGTTTTGACAAGTCATTCCATTTGGCATTTTTATTGGACTTTCCTTCTATTTCATATTTTATCAAAACTCTCGATCATTCCTCTTTATCTATGCCTTCAAATCTTTACCTTTGTTTAGCTTTACAATTTATTCCCCTCATTTTTTATACCAAATTTTTTCTTGTTGCCAAGGGCCTTTTACTAAGATATTTGCATGTGTGCCAATCTTCTAGTAATTCAATTAGTTTTTTATTGATGTAGAGAGGCTTTCACCTTAGCAGCCTTTTTGATGAATGTGGGGAAGTATATGTCGTTTGTCATCCATTGATGTAGAGTCATCGTAAGGATTCATCTCCTTCCCCTAGTTGTTGGTTCCTTCTCCACCATTCTCTACTATTAGGGATATCCTTGAATGTGCGGTGAAGAGATAATAGACAAGGTGCCAAAAGCAGTATACTCGAATTAATGCAGATGAGAGTGAATCTTGTTTATTTAGCTGCAGATGATGTTTGGGCTAATCCTCCTCTCATGATGGAGCCTTCTTAAATATCATCAAATAAGGTTCATTAACCTTTATCAAGAGTGAGACCTGGCTCAAATATCACTGAAAAGGCTTCAGAATGTTCATTGCAGGTCACTTATGAAATTTGGGTGATCAACTTGTTCACATAGTGTGAGGGTTTTCACACCCATCCTCACCCTTTGGAGATATCTGTTTGGTGATATCCTATATATAATCCTTTTAGGTTGGTATTGATTATGGCCTCTTTATATTTTATTTGAGCCCTTCATCATTTCTAGGGAACAATCTAATTGTGTTGTGATTTATCACTATAGATTTGGTAGGTCTCAAAGGGCCTTTTGTTTGTAGAAGAAGACAAACTTAGAAGTTAAAAGCCTTTATCCATTGGGTGTGGACTTGTCGGAGGATAGCTCTCTAGAGAGTGTCAATCTTCTTTTATATCTCGTTGAGACAACTGTTTGCATTTGTTTCACCTCATCCGAGCTAATGCCCTCTCTTGTTTCATTGTCCTTTTATTGGGATGAGCTTTTCCTTGTGTGTTGGAGATGATGTAATGAAATCTCTAACTTATCTTCACTTTATGTGCAATTATTCTTTGGCCAATGCGAACCTATCGCCCAACTTGTCTTGCTCATATTTTTTATTCAACGTTGATTCCAAGAATGGTTCTATTAGTGGTTTTGTGGTTGTTCTCCTTTTGAAAAGGTATCCTGCAAAATAAAAAATAATAATTTTATTTTTTAACATATAATTACATGACCCTTCCTAAGGGTTGGGTCTCATTTAAAACTATCCCTAACCCATGACTATTTTTCATATACTTTTAGGGGGTCAGGATCCCAACTTTTTGTTGCCCATTGGCTCATCTGATCCTCTAGAACACATGGTTGTAACTCATCCATCATTACATAATACCAATATTTGGTCATTTCTCCATTCTAACGGTGGCAGCTTCTCTATATGATGCGGATGAAAAGGTTCAATCAAAACTTTAATTCTGGTATCATATGTTGTTCTCAATACCATCAGTGACCAATCCATATATATATATATATATATATATATATATATATATATATATACCTCCTTCCAACTTTTTAGTGAAATCCCTTGATAGGTATATATATATATATATATATTAGGTAGATGTATATATATATATATATATAGGTAGATGTATATATATATATATCCTTCCAACTTTTTAGTGAAATCCCTTGATAGGTATATGCCAAAAGAAGGGGGAAGATCAATTATTGATATATCTTGCATTATTTTTGGTTTGGGTAAGCATATAGGGAGAGCAAAAGTTTTCCTACAATCCTTAATATTTGAACTGGGATACCATCTAAATGTACAACCCTTTTGTTCATTGATTGATATCTCGATCCCAGTGCATCCATTGTTTCTTTTGGCATAATGGGTGTGTTGGCCCCGAAATTAACAATACAATTATAGATCAATTTGTCTTGGTAGACAAGGGTTAGATAGAATGGGGGCTTACATTTGTTAAGTCCTAAGGATAAGATTTGTAAAATTGTTGCAATTTTTGGTTGCCCAATTTTCTTTTCTTATTCTTCCAAGGCTTTTTGCAAGTGCTCTTTCTGCCCTAGAATGGCTAACATTTTCCAAATTGGGATTGGTAGAGTGGATGTGATCCACTATGCTGAAATATTCTAGAGACAATGCCCTTTGAGAAATAAAACATGGTCTCTCTTGAAGTTCTTGATTGGTTTTGGTGGTGATGACTGCTGCCTTGGGGTCACTAAGGTGTTTTTCTAGGTGAATGATGGAACTCTTGGCAATGTAGTTGTTGATAGTCCCAAGACATCTTTTGCTGCTTTAATCTAGTTGCCCGAGGTCCTCAGGTTGCTTGGTTGGAAGATAGCAGGAGTCACATATTCCCTTAATCATTGGGGCATTGTAGCTAGATGCTACCATTCTGACTGGGTTGATTTGTGTTGATTGTTAGGGGTTGGTGGATTGCTTATATACCTTTCCTCCATTGTCCACTTATTAGATATCATGAGATAATCTGATCGAACCTCAAGTTTTTTGACCATTAGGTTATCCATCTGATCATATATTGCATATATTTCTTCTTCATCCGATGTCGCTAAAATTCGCTCTTGAGAAACATAGTCAGGTTCTGACGTGGAATGCATAGAGATATACTTTGGTACCTGGCTTTCAACTCTTGAGTATGGAATAGATGCCTAGGATGGCATCATCTCGGCTACTGCAGTAGCCAAAAGTTGAGGTGGTTCTCCTATGTTTCCTTGGCTGAGGGATATTTCGAGGAGCAGGAAATACCATGAGGTAGGCTCCTCTATATAATTATTTTGTATAGGGGCTATTTCCCTAGTATGAATAGGAACTTCTAATTGTAGAGGGGTCACTACCGAGACTAATTTTTGTTGTTGGGCTTGTGATTGACCATTTTTTGATTGTTTTAGAACTGGGGCTTGGGATATTCATTGGATGGGTTTCAATAACCCCAATTACCTTATGGAAAGGGAGGTTTGTAATTTTTTTGATAAGGGTATCTCAAGGTATTTTGTTCCCTCCTCATACCTAGCATTTCATTAGCTATTAATATAAGCAACTTATGGGATGAATCATTCTTAAGGTCCCTAGGGGTTGATGGGGTTGGAGTCTGTTTGGATATAACTAAGGATGAATGAGGGGATGATTGAGAGATCACTAGTTGAACAACTAGATCTAGGGATTGTACATTGGGGTATAGAGATCACTAGTTGAGGGCCAGCCTTCCAATATGAATCAAATCATGCTCAACTTTGCCAACTCATAGGCTTCTGATAGGGACTTTCCTCCTATGGTCTTGATCATCATCAAAATTTTAGGATCCAAAGCTTTCAAATAGTATATAAGGACCATACCTAGTAGGGGATGCATCTCCTCAGGTATTCTATGCCAGGATTTATGAAATATAAGGTTGAAATATTATATTGCCTCCATGGGAGCTCTTTTGATTGTTGACAGTTGTTGCAAGAGTGATACCCCATCTGCATTTTCTCTGAATTTCTCCACAAAAATATTGTTAATTTGGTCCCAATAGGTGATCAAACTAGGATAGAGTGTGATGTACTATTCTTAGGCTTTTCCTTTGAAAGAGGTTGTCAGCAACCTTAGAGCCATGCTTTGCTCTGATATGTTATTGATTGTGGATAGGCTCACCACATGGTTAAGGTGCTCGATGGGGGTAGTGAGATCTTCCTCAATGAAATAGGTGAGAGATTTTAGAGTAGATTGGTGTATTTCCTCTCATAATTCATTATGTGCTGGTAGTGCCAGCGAACCTTTTTCATTCTAGGTAGGGAACATTCTAAGGGGTGGTGGTGGAGGTGGAGTAGCCATATTATAGACTGTGGCTTTCCTTCTTTGTGGAATGGTTGCAAGTGGTGGTAGCAACTCTTATCACAATTTGTAGACGCAAAACTCTAATCATAGGTTCTTCATCTAGCTATTTATGGGTTCCTTGTTCAGGGTGGAGTCACAAGGTGAATGTAACTTTGTGCTTCTGAAAAGTAGGTAGACTAAGGTCTTCACCCAAACCTTGGTCTAGTACCTTCAATAATGGCTTCTTCTGGTGTCCGCTCTAAATTGGAGTTGTCAGGTGAGTAAAGAGATGCTTCAATAACCAGGAATAGACAAAGACCCTCACCAAGTCTCAACCTTACTACTCATAATTCTGGGATAAATATGTCACTGGGGTCCCACCGGGTGTGCCAATAAATTGTTGTCATCTTTGATTGTCCTTGGCTAGGCAATCATGCCTCGCAAAGAGCGATATAGCAAGGCTGTAAACAAGAGCGCAAGGGTTGGGAATTTTTGTCTTAGGTGTTTCCATGTCAAAACTTTCTCCTTTCCTTTTGATTGGGACTTACAAAATTTTGACTTTTTAGACAAAATTTACTTAGGACTTTCCCTTTGATCGTCAAACCTTTTTGCTCAGGGTTTCTTCTTTACTTGTTCGCGACTCAAACTTTTGCTTTTCCTTGCCAACAAAAGGGGTGTAGTGATTCATCACTATAGTTTTCATCTTTAATTATCCCTAACGATGCAACACCTCGTGGGGAGCGACATAGCAGGTCCACAACCGAGAGCGTTGGGTTCAGCTCAATCGAGGGCCTCAAGAGTTTTTTACAAGGTCGACTCCTTGTTAAGATGTGATCTTTAGGCACACTTGGACTCAATCAAAGGGAAAAGGGTTATGAGAGATAAAAGGGAAATAACTCAACAAAAGGAAAAGGGGGGCGATGCACCAAAATATCCACTAAGATCTTCTAAAAACATAGGCTCAAACACTATGTGCCATTAGTGAAAACTTCCTCTCCTCGACATAGTGAAGCACAAATGAGAGTTACCAACCATAGCATGCATAAAGAGGTGGGTCTCATAGGAAAGGAAATGACAATTGATAGGTTCGAAAATAGATGTAGGCCCCTCACACATACATACACTTGATAAAATCTAAAATAGGTAAAAATGTTACAGACACATACATACACACAGAAACGGGTCCGCAAGGAACCATAGATGGCTAAGCCAAAAATTGACGCAAGCTTCCATATATATGTGTGTGTAAGCAAATAATTACAAAGATTGTGCCACAAGCAAGGGTTCGAGATTGCCTACAAGTCACTAAGGAGCTGACTATTTTTACAAAAAAAAAATGAAAGGAAAGCCTATAAGAGAATACAATTGCAAACTTGTCGATCCTTTACAAAGCTAATGCTACTCTTATTTATAGATTACAAGGGGAGGGTTTTCCCTCCAAAATTTATGTAGAGATTTCAAAGTTGTTGCTATTTCTGATGTCAAATCATGTCTTGTTTGAACTTTTGGCCCCTTTGAGGTTCTCTGGATTTGAAGTTATGAATATCAAATGGCCCTGAGCGCTTGGATGAGTAGCTATCATCATTATTGTCATCTACCCATTTTTGGGAATTCTCATCAATTGGGCGCAAAAAATCTATTCATTTAATGTTTTGGATCTTTGAGTTGCTTATGTCATGGCTCCCATGTTGTTGTTGTCCTTTCATGAGGATATAAGATATTTTTTTAAGGATAATACTCCTCAAATATTAGGCACCTCATTACTTTTGACTTTCGAGCATCGATGCTTTTGTCATCGAATTTTTTCTCATCACTTGAGATCAAGACCGACATTGGGGCTTTGGGACTTTTTCTCTTGGGTACCTCCATGTCAGAACTTTCGCTCCTTGCCTTTTGATCGGGACTTACAAACTTCCTACTTTTCGAACAACTTTTACTCTTAGGACCTTCCCTACGATCGTTGAACCTTTTTTATCGAGGTTTCTTCTTTGCTTGTTCGTGGCTCAAACTTTTATTTTTCATTGCCAACAAAAAGGGTATAGTGAGTCATCACTACACTAACCATCTTTTAATAGGTCCTATCCTCTATTATTATTGACTCTTTTCACAAGACAAAATTGCCATCTCCTTGTTACAGGCAGTAATTTTATTGCCTATAACTTTGGCACAGGCTTCAATCTGTCAACTCTTATCTCTGTAGGATAGCGTTGTCTCTAACCTATTCATCCACTATTCTAAACATATTTCCACAATTTGTATATTTTTCACTTTATTTTTGCTAGCAAAACAAAATCACCACTTAGAGGTTACAAGCGACGATTTTGTCATCTATGCATATACACTTTAGTTCATTTGTAAAAGCTTCGTTTGTTCAAAGACCTAGGGACCTATCCAATCAAGTCAAGAAGTTGGTTATCTCTCTCTACTTGGTAGGCCCCTAAACCTAATTCTCTATTTATTTCTATTTATCTTGTAGGCTAATAGTAGATTTTTGGGTACTCCTTGGACCCATCTTCATCCCTAGCTCCGACATCCCATCTTCCACCTCTTCTCTCTCAAAACAAAATCAATGTCACCTTGTTACAAGCGATAATTTTGTCTATAGTTTCAAACACGAATTTTGGCATCCCAATTGCATTTTCACGATAACCTCATTTAATCATGTCCCTTTGGCCTACTTACCTATTTCCTAACCACCTTTTAATAAGTCTTGTCCCCTATTGTTCTTGTTACAAGCAACGATTTTGTCGCCTACAACTTTGACATAGGCTTCAATCTGTCAACTTTGTCTATGTAGGAGAACGTCACTCTTTGACATGTTCATCTAGTATTCTCAACATATTTTCACATTCTATGTTTTTGTCAGCAAAACAAAATTGCCACTTAGAGGTTATATGCGACGATTTTGTCATATATGCATGTACACTTTATTTCATTTGCAAAATCTTGATTTGTTAAGAAACCTAGGGGCTTAACTAGTCAAGGCAGCTCTCTCTACTTGGCAAGCCCCTAAACCTTATTTTTTGTTTAGTTCTCTTTATTTTGTAGGTTTTGATAAAGTCACCAATGGCGATTATGTACAAGTGGCGATTTTGTACCGACTATAGAACCAGGTTCTTTGTTTTTTGTAAAGTACTATTCTATAAAGTAACTCTAAGTGTTGTTTTGTATATTAGAAGTTTTTGTATTTTTGTTTTTGTAACGTTAAAGGGGAAGAATCAAGAAACATTAGCATAGGTTCTTATTTTCTGATTTTAGGCATCAAAATAAAAGAGCATGTAGTTTTACTTCTAGGTTAGCTTGTATGCAGATTTCTCTTGGACCCTTGCTTAAAGAAAAATAAAATTTAGTCCTACAAGTCATATAGGATACCTATTGTTTGTTTACATCTACCCTTTTTTTTCATCTTAGCTTAGGATCACATGATCATAAGGTTAAAGAACCTCTTTAGATTAGTCCCAAGACCCTTTGGTGTTTGTTTAGTTTGAACCCACAACATGAACACCTAATGTTCCCCACTAATTGTCTTTGAAGATTGTGAACAAACATTGAGGTGAGAGAAAATAAAGAGGGATTTCTCCTCCCTTTTGCCCAGTCTCACAGTAATTAACCTTACAAACTCAAATTCCACAACTTTTGAGGAGATCCAAGTCCAAATCTTGCTAGGTGATGCATAATTGCCAAGTTGTTGCAAACCACATAGTGGTATTAAAACTTGGCAATTATGCATATATACCGATTTATTAAAAAAAAAAAGTGCACATTAAAGATTTTGAATCTCATGTTCTGAAAGTACTAATTATCAACGACTTACAGCTACACTCAAGCAATTTACAGAAGATATTATTCCTCTTAAGTGGCCGGTATCTTATTAAAAGACTTTCATCTAATTCACTTCATTGCTTAATTCAAGAGCATCTGTGGCAAGCTTAAATACCTCAGTTGTTTAATCCTGTGTGATGTTAATCTTCTTCATTGGAAGCCTTCGGGGCAGTGCTTTCAAAAGATCTTGTCAAGCCACCCTCCCTCCATACTCACATACACAAATGAGAAGCAATATTTACTGTTTAAAATAATAAAGATTCTCAGTATCCAAGCATTGATTATATAGCAACAATCAAAAGAGACTTGATGCAATTTAACATATCACAATTCAATCTTCCTTATCCATTTCCCGTCTCCTATCAAAAATTCTTCTAGGCAGAGTTTTTGGAATGTGCAAACAATTCTTGCAATTAGTATATAAGTTCTTTTCTCTCGCTGATTATAACTCTTACCACTCGTCATAGCCAATCCTCAAAAAGTAGTCATTTTTCATTTCTTACAAAATAAAATTGGTAAATAAACAAGGTGACATGATATTTCCATAAACAGTAAACAAATATCTCTTGCAATTCTGGAAACCTATTTGTTACATGTTTTTGCGTGAACTTCCCTTAAACGAAATGTGCTACTCACAGTAAAACCTTTAACATGACAGAATTGAGTTTGACCTGGCTGTAGAAATTTTGTTAAACTACAATGGGAAAATTTGTTCTAACATTGTATATATTTTCTTAGATAAAAGAATCATAGAAGCATTAGACATACAAATTAATTTATCAATGGCAAAATTGAAAACTAAGAAACGATCACAAACACAGTCTCAAGCTCAACGCAATTTCTTTCTCTAAAAATTAAAAATACATAATGCAATAGCTTTGTTTATAATATAACACAACCTTATTCTGAAGAAAAAAGTTTATTATTAATTTGAGCTCCTGAATTACAAAACTAATCCTGTACTTTGACACCTTATTATCACAACCACAATGTGTCTCAGATTGGAAAGTTCAACTAAGTGGGCATACTGGGTCTTGATAACCACTCCAGTCATAGTCAAGGTTAGCGGAACTAGAACTCTGATACTATTGCTGACATTGTTGAGATGTACACATTTCTACAGGCCACTTCACAACATTGGAAATTTTACAACAATTTCAAACTCCGAATTTAGATTTTCTCAAATTTATAATAATATCACCACATGGGTAATCTTAAGGTTCTCAATTGCTGATTGAGTTAACCTTGGACACCAAGACTTAGGTGCACAAATTAGTGCAATTTCGAGGACGTCTCTGCATATTGTGGCCATTGTAATTCATTCTGCAAAAACAAACAAGATTAAGTTCCATGTCCCCATGAGATAGCAACCAAAAACCACTGCTTCTCCCTTGTCTGATGACATAATCTTCTTGTACAGTTTGTTGCATTCGCAGGCTTGACATAGACAAATTGAGTTGCGTACATTAAGTCCTAAGTTTGAAGCCCTTATGACCAATGCTCTGTTGATACATTGAAATTAATAGCATTCTGTGCTCTCCTTGCAAAGTGTGATAAATTTAAAAATACTGTTGAGTGATAGAATTGTACAGTGAGGAAAGAAAAGAAAAAGGCCAATGTGAAATTAAGATTTCAAAGCCAGTAATCATACAAGGCTCTTCTTATTGCATGGTGCCAGATCACAAATAGTGTAAGAAGTACAAATATTTTCCAATTGCAATGTTGGCACCTCTTATTGCTTACACGTACATATGGTCATAGATAGGAATAAATTGCAGCACTTTCACATGTCAGGATTCACGATTCAATTCTTTAGGCTAGTCTCTTTCTTACGTAGGTATGCTCTCCTAACTATTAGTCTACTACATGGCGTATCAAAAGAAACAGTCATTTCAACCACAAGAGTAACTTTACTTTATTATGATTCAATTTAGCATATACACAAGATGCAATATTTATAATGGTAACATATAAACGTTATAATGTTTCAATAACTTCATATCTGTTATAAAAAAAACTGCAAGCATTGCTAAATTTTGATCCTCACAAATCAATCACTTATTCGGTAATTCCAGTGAATCTTAGATAAAGGAATAAACAATTCAAAACATATTCAATTTGTCCAAAGACAACTGGTGCACAGTTCAATTAATAAGAAATAAAACAAGGATATTGCCATGACTCATTTTTTAATGATTCCAAAGATTGCATTTCACAATATCATTTTAAAATTTTGTTAACATTCAAGTTCCATTCATTGAAACATACATTGTATACATATTGAACAAGCACAATGCTAAATAATCTCTCCAACTTTCATCAAAGTTGTTCATATTTCCCTGCTGTTTCCACAACAGTGTGGACATGTACAAGAAAATGATACCAAACTATCAATCCTGTATTCTTACAGCCCATCCCAGTCTATATCATAAATAAACTCCGCGATAAATAGAAATGGATTTATTTACAATAGGTGTTTGTCCATACATCTTTCTGAAATTTGAACTGAGTCAGAGCAACTCACTGCATCCAGCAAGCCATATCACAATATTATAAGAGTGGTGACAAAAACAGCACTCTATGAGTAACATAGCATTACTTCAGATGGTGCACTAAGCATAATTAAAAAAGTAATAATAATAACAGCATTTCCACTCCTCAGACTCATTATAAACAAACAAACAAAACATGAAAAGATGGATTAAAGATATTATCAGTTAAAAGAATAGCAACTCAAAGGGATTTAAAACTCTTGCTGCATGCAAAGTATTCAGTAAATGTTGCATTTTCTCTTCCTCATAAATAATCTATTTAGAAATTTACATCTGAAGCAAATTATGGGAATAGAACCATGTTAGGCTATGAAGGAAAATAAAATCACTAAAGAACGTTACATGCAGTCCAAACTGTTAACCGTATTCAATATAAAGTGCCACTTAACTCCATACCAAATATGCAGGTCTTATTAATACTAAAATGTAAAAAACATAAAAGTGCTGAACACCGAAACACTTGGCTTGGACCACAATAATTCATATCCTTTTTGATGTTAGTACAATAATCTCAACCCATAAGAGTTGTTTTATTTGTTTGTCTCATGTTGCTTGAAGTTACAAGCAACCAAAAAATACAGTGTCTTTCTTCCCTAAGAGGCACTAGAACTAGAACGGCCTGTGTCATCCTTATGTTTAACCACACCGGTATCAACAAGATAAGGTACTTCTGCTGCAAGCCAAGGGGCAAGTCCCAAGCATAGTGCATGCGCAATTCCAAACCTAGGACTGACACAAGAATTCACAAAAAAATCAGAGTAAATAAAAGACCAAAAATATTGTCGCTATTTTCCTATTCTAAGCTTCTTGCATCTGCTATCATGAATATTCCCCAATACATACCAGTTTTTGGCCCACAATGGCTTGAAATGAATTGTCAAGCAAATCTTCCCTCCTCTATACATCTGCAACATAAGAAAAGAAGAGTAACAATAGCTTCATAAAGATCCGAAGCTAAAACTTACAACTATAGTAGGAAATACAAATTTATACCTCTTTCAGAATCAGTATCATGTATCAACTTTGCAAAGCAAGAAATCATGTTCTATATTATGATGCTAATTCTCATCATCTATTTCTTCATTGTCCTTTTGCTTCCATTATTTGGGATTGCTATTTCAAGAAAACAAAAACATGTTGGGTTGCTCCGTCGACATTGGAAGAGTTGATGAAATGTTAGATTGGGTGTTTCAAGGTCCTGCCATTATTTGTTGGAATCCATGGCTTGCAAGGAATAATAAAATTTTCAAAAATAAATCTCATAATCATATCCTCAACTATTTGGGGTTGCTCATCATGAGAAGCCTCAGGTGTGGAAATAAAATATGCTAGCCTCTGGGTTATAGGATTTGAATATTCATGCAGGGGTGATCTGCAAAATTGGAGTTGGCGCAAAGGATCTGCATCAATCCATAGTAAAATGAAAATATCCAGAAATTGGGTTCATAAAACTTAATTTAATGGTGCTTCTAAAGAAAAACATGGGAAACCAGGTGGGGATAGTGTTTCCAGAATAATTAAGGCAAAATTCTCCTCACTTAAAAATTTAAAATCATATGGAATATCAATGAACAACTTTGTGGGGGCTAGGGCACTTATTACAGGGATCAAGACTACCACTGAAAAGGATAGAGATATATTTCATTTGAGAGGGATTCACAAATTATTATTAAAGCTGTCAAAAAAAGAGATGTGAAGATTGGGCCCATGATAACATTGTCCTAGATGTTAATAAATTATTGATGGAGGCAATATCTTGGAAATGTCATCATTTCTACAGCAAAAGAAACAGGGTGGCAGATAATTTAGCCAACCACAGTGTTGATCTTCATCTTCGCAAAATCCAAAATTTGGAAGTTGGGTGGCTGAGGGAGATTCTATCTCTTAACAAAAATAATATCAAAAATTTGACGGAGAACAAGTTGCAGTTCAAAGGATTGCACAAATTTTTTTTGATAGAAAGGCAAGTTGGAAATGATTGACAGAAATGTTGCTTACTTATGGTCTACTTAACATAATAGCAGATGCAATATTTTGATTCTTTGATGGAAGTGACCCCCAATAGAAGCCACATATAACTTATGAAATGAAGTGATGCTAATTCTCATCAATACCTTGAATGAAATGATAATATTTTTGTTGCTTGTACTCTGTGTCTTTGATTTGGATTCAAGCAAAGTGGCCATAGAGGTCAACCATTTATAAAACAGTTTTTATTCGTATTAGAGAAATGCTCCCTATATTGTAATCCAATTGACCCCATACGAGTACCTGGGCCTCAAAATTTGCTCAGGCTTGTGGCTATCATACCTACTTATGTAGAAAGCTACATTCTATATGATGATCTGCAGCCCTTAGTAACCCTAATCTTGTTTGATTTATGCAGTGGTTCGGTGACACCTTCCTGGGCAAAGATTTTACTTGATCTTTCTTTATTGCAGTAAAACAAGAAGAAAAATCAAACTGGTTGTGAAGTGCCTCATACATTACACAAATCAAACTGGTTGTGATAGCCTCATACATTACACCTCTCACACAGATATGGCAGCCGTTTGTCCTTAAAAGTTTGCTTTTTCAGTACCTTTACCTTTTAAGACATTTACTAGCTCCGGTTCTAGCCTGTGTGCCAATTGCGACCATTAATGGTTTGTAGGAACAATACTACTGTCCTAACTCCTTAGCCTTGGAGAGATTGGAATAATCCAATTTGCCACGACCTTTGTGAAAGGATTGAAACTACAGGATGGAAAAACTTTAAAACAATACAAATAACATAAAATGAAAATTTCCTGGCTACAATTACAAGGCTTTATATACAAATTTAGCGTGCTGACTAGACTGAAACCTAAAAATATTAAAGTACATTACTTAACAGAACATTAAGCCTTTTATAGTTTTTTTTTTCTTTATTCACAGTAAGTAAATCTTTCTATTCCAATTATTCGATCGGTATAAATTGGTGTTATGTACATAATCTTTGGCATTTTGTCTTACCCTGAAACTTCTGAGAATTTATGGTATTCGCTTATTGTGTCGCTGATGCCAGTACTTTACATGTGCCTCAAAAGTCGTCGAATTATATATAATATATATTGGGACTTCTAAAATTTCGATTATCTGTATGTCTGTGGTTTAGACAGACTTCAAAGTTGTCGGATTTTTCATATGTTTTGTATAAGTTTCGGTTATTGTAAAATTCCCTAACTTAAAAACCAAAAAAAAAAGGACTTGCATGACTTGAAGTATATCTAAAGCACTCGCATAAACACAGCAAATGAACACCATAAGATCATAAGATCGAACCCTTTAAATTTTTCAGCGACGGCATCACATCTTTTGACAATATCTACAATCATAGCATCAAAACCCTAATATCTTGCGCTAAAAATTCATAATATTGCGGATGAAAACCTAAATTTCGTTTCTTCTTTATATTACACAACCTCCCCAGGATTCTCCACATACATACCTTGGCGGTTTTCCCATCGAGCTCTGGCAGCTCGATTTCGGGGGCGGTGACGGGGTAGGTGACGGGGATGTCGAATTGAAGGTCGAATTCGTACTTGAGGAGGTTGTGGACGTACCAGCACTTGCCCGTCCAGCGGGTGCCGTCAGCGTTGGCGGAGATACGGAACCAGTCGTTGTCATTGGCCTTGTTCATCCCCATATATTTTATCAGCGCCCCGTACTCTTCCTTTAGCCTCTGCGTCCACACCGCCCCGTCCCGAGGCCCCGCCCTCGTCGACAGCAGAGGTATTTTCTGTACTGTAGATTTCGTGTTCGAATCCCACCCCTCCATATCTGGCCTGGCAACCCTCTTGTTCTTTTGGTTTGGCTTTTGAGAATTGTGCCAGACGAGGACCGCAGGACCTCGCAAAGATTGATTGCAAGATTTCTGCGTCGAATCCAAGCGCTCTTAAATTAATGGCCGTGTGCGAAGTAATTTGACCCCAGGTGGGGATCAACACGTATATTTATTTTCGTGTGCGAAGTAATTTGACCTATATTTATTTTTTATTTTATGTTAAAATTTCGTTTCACTTTAATAGTTCTTCTTCTTTTATAATCTTTAGTATGTTGGGTAAAGACGAAGTCAACGGAACTCAACTCTTACCAGCCAACCAACAAACACTCTATGTGGGATCGCCTTGGTTTGAAAGATCACGAACAAGGGGTTTTACACGGTCAAAGTCACCCGCAGGGGGTTCACTCGGGAGTCGCACCCGACCCCTGCCCGCACCAACATTATCAATTGGATTTTGGATACCTAATTCAGCTTTTTGGTAGGATGGAGATTTGAACCTGAGACCTCCCTTGGAGGATTGCCCTCTCCTCTCCAACTCACCTACAACACTTGGGTTCTATGGTTTGAACCTTGGACCTCCCCAAAAAGAAGCTAAAGACTTAACCACTACGTTGTCCTTCTCCTCCCCAAAAGAGGCTAAAGACTTAAGCACTAAGTTGTCCTTGTTTAAATTTTTTTAAGGATGTTTACTAAAAAAAGGTTTATCTTCTAATTTAATTATCAATCTTGAATAGGGAGAATTTAAATTTAATTTCTTGCTCTTTAAGGCAAGAGGAAAATGAACAATGGATCCAACTTATTACCATGAAAGAGCTTACAGGAGTGGTATTTTCTATACAATGTGATAAAGCACCATGGATTGATAGATTCAATGTAAATTTCTATTAAGACTTTTGGAACATCATCAAGACGGATCTATTGGGGATGGTTGAAGAAAGCACGAACAAACAACAAATACATGGAGAATCAATTCCACCTTTGTGGCTTTGATCTCCAAAGAAAAACATGCCCATTCTTTGCAAAGATTCAGGCCAATATTACTTTGTAACATGTTGTACAAAATAATATCTAAAATCATTTTAGCAATAGAAGGTCTATCTTGGCTACTAGAACAACAAAAGGGTTCAAAAAAACTTTTACGAATTCCAATCCATTAGAAGGTTCAAAGAATCAATAATGCTTAGTTTGCAGATGATTTGATCTTATTGAGTAAAGCCACAAAATCAGTTGCCATAAGAATAAAAAAGGTTCTCAAAACATATCAATAATCAAGATAAACCATAGTAAGTTTACAATATATTTCTTTAGCAAAGATAATAGAGAAGTTAAAGAGATAGAGAGAATATTGGGCTATCAAAACAAGACTAATGTCACTTTCAGATATTTAGGAATCCATATCAACTTTAGTAGGATTAAGAGTGATCAATGGAATGAAATTATTGAAAAAATAAAGAAGAGAATTAAAGGATGGTCTAATGTTTGGATTACACACCATGGAAGAATGACCCTAATATGTTAATGTACCCCCATGGTACCTTAGTGGTACAATTGTAAATATGTAATAGATTAGGGTTGAGTCTATAGTTTAGAGTGTGATTTATATTTCCCCTTTTATGTAAGTGTCAATGTGCAGGAAATGCACAAGTGTCATGTAAGTTAGAGTGCAAGTGTAGATTGAGAGAATGTGCACAAGTGTCTTGTATGTAAGAGTACAAATATGTAATGTAAGGATGTGCAAAAGTGTCTTAGTTTAGGAGTGCATGTAGAAGTGCAAGAGTCTTGTAGATGTGTGCAAGTGTCTTAGAGTCTAGTGTCCATGAAGAGTCTTGTATGCAAGTGGCAAGATGATAAGCCAAGAGTCATAGTACTTGTCATATGGAGAGCAATAGTCAAGTACTTGAAGATTCATATTACTATGGCTATATTATGGAGACAATGCTCCATAAAAAAGAAATTGAATATAACACGGACATCAGATTACAAATTTGTATTAGGAAGGAAAGGAATAAAACTTGTATACATTTTTGAGCAATTAATATTGTAAGTTTTCTTCATGCATAGTAGATGAATGACATGGGTCATTTACATTCATATTTCCGTATATAAATGAATGTTATTTGCTTTATTATATAGGCCTTGAAATACATATTAATTTGCTCATATATTATTCTACTCTTATATTATTATTATTATTATTATTATTATTTTTTGTTAGTTAGAGAAGGGGTTTTTGAAAGGGTCCCAACCCTTTTACATCTAGAAATATTTATTAGGAAGTCACCAGTTGAGACTAACAAAAAGGAACAACACAAGTTACATAAAAAACAAGCATGTAACCCTTCAAGGAAAGCACCTTAGACAACTAAAAACATATCCTAAAACATCAAACCAAAATGACATAGCAGGATCAAAGACAACCAGGAGTCATGCTGACGAGTGGGCAATCTATTGAGAAAGCCCTTCATCATAACCATCATACTTCTTCAGGAAGTGTAGTAGGTCGCCTCTCTCAAGAATCTCCAACACCTCCTTATCAAAGTTAATTAATGTCGGTTCGACTTTGACAATGTCACCCCACATATCTAATTTGGCAAGCTGAGCAATTGTTTTAACAAGACTCTCATGTTCTTCAAGCAATGAGGCAACACTCTTGGTTGGAAGTCTCCTTATAGTGAAGTTGGGTTTCACGGTTTGCATGTGACAGTTGAAGTTGCACCACCTTGAGATTGGTGCATTGCTTTGCATGTTCCGGGATCAATCACTCCTTCCATTTGGACTTGAGGATAATACGATCGAAATACCTTTTGAGTTCTCTTGGGACTCGGAGACATGCAAGTAGTCAATTCTCCTCGGTAAATTTGTTGAGAGCTAAAATCAAATCTCAAAACACAAGGATTAGAAATAATAGCATGCATAGTAAAAATGGGAAGGCAAGTCCGATTAATTCTCTTGTTGTTTTCATTATTCACGCCTTTTCCCAAAAGGTCACGTTGGTTGGCCTAGCATGGACCCTAGTCGAGTTGGAGGTTCCATCCTAAATGGAGATTCCATTGTTGGGTTCTTTGAAATGATTCCACTATCACTCAAGGATATTTTATCATTATCTAGGGCATGTAATTGGTTTCAAAACTAGAATTGTTTGGATGCAGATGGGATACAAAATAGCAAGCTTGAAGCACCCACCCACTTGGGGCCCTAACGGGAAGAAACCAACTATTCTTCGAACTACACATTGCTTTCGACATTTCCTAATTGTTCGATCTCCTTGTTCACCACCTCTAGTAGCTTCACTGGGAAGTTGCTCTCCTAGACTTTGAGTTCCTCCAAATTGACTCCTAGATTGGCCATGATATCAGCTGCTTGGTTCCCTTCCCTAAAAACATGGATAATCTACAAACTGTCAAGACTCTCGATACTTCTTTGAACTATTGAGATTAGATCTTCAATACTCCAACTTGCCACTTGCAAGCCCTTAGCACAACTGATTATATTGAGTGAGTCACCTTCGATCACCACCCTTCTGACATTCAATCTATTTAGTAAGAGGACCCCTTGGAGCAAGGCGCTGGCCTCCATGAAGTGACTAGTTTGAGTTCCTAAGCCTTCTGCATAAGCAAGGATGATATTTCCTTCATGATTTTTGATAACACCCCTTGCACCTACCCTTCTCGGGTTGCCCTTCGTAGCCCCATCGAAGTTCAGCTTGGCCTAGTCCCTTGGAGGAGCTTTCCATATTGTTTGAGAGCGAAGTAGTGGGTCAGACTAGGAGGGGGGGCACTGAGCACTATCAAGACCCCATTGAGCTGCAATATTTGCTTCTTCCACATTGCTCTCCCAGTTATCCTTGAAGTTGATACTCTGAATATTTTCCACTACAGTTGCATAGATTCTTGCCTCAATGGATTTACAGTCTCTTTTTTGGTCTTTGAAGGCTTTGTTGTTCCTCTCTTTCCACAGACCCCAAAGGGTGTGGGGCAGGCTAAAGTTCCATAGAGAGTTCAACCTTTTGCTATGAAATGGGGGATCCCATTGGATACATAGATCAACTAAATTGCTCGGTGAAACCCAAGAAATATTAAACTTGCTTAGGATCATATTGAGTACTTCCAATGAAAATGGGTAATCCAAAAACAAATGCTTCACACTCTCCCAGTTCTTCTCACAAAGATAACATCTGTTGGGAATTGCCAACCCTCTTTTATGGAGGTTGTCAATGGTGAGAACCTTGTTTTGGACTACTAGCCAGTAGAAGAAGTTAATCTTGGGGGTTAAATGTTTGAGCCAGATTTTTGCAACTAGGAGCCACCCCCATCCTTCATCTTCCATTAGGTAATAAGCTGATTTCACAGTATATCGCCCTCCCTTGTGCATTTTCCAGAATAAGGAATCTTCTTCTCTTTGCATGTCTAGGATCTTGAGTCTTAGCATCTTATTGAGTTCTGTGAGGGCTTGACTTCTCTGTTGGTCCAGACCATGAAGATGGATGGACTTCCACCTCCTTCCACCTTCATCCTCCAAGATGAAATCGAAAACCAAGCTACCAAATTGTTGAGATAACAAGGGCTCAAGGGGAGCCAAGTTTTGATCTTCAATCAAAGGAGTTTGTTGGAGCAAGCAGTCCTTCCAAATATTTATCTTCCTCCCATCCCCAACCTTCCATATGGCCCCTTTCAATAGAAGAGACTTGGTTTTATGTAGATGGTTCCAAATATGGGACCCCTTAGGAGGGTTATGCTCCTCCACTAGGTTTCCTCCATTCCTAAGGTACTTTGCTTTTAGGATTTGGATCCACCCAACTTTGTTTTCAGTTAACAATTTCCACCCTATCTTAGCCATGAGGGCTTTATTCATCCTATGCAAATTTTTAAATCTAGGGTCCCCCACTTATTTCCATGTGAAAACTTGATCCCAAGACACTATGGCAAACCTCCTTCTCTCTTTCGTGCTAGACCATAAAAAAATATTTTTTTCTTTTTTTAATTTTTTCATAGATTTTGGTAGGCATCTTGAATAGAGACATGAAATAGATCAAGATGCTTTGGAGCACTGACTTGACTAATTGGGCTTTCCCAGCTTGACTAAGGAGGGAACCCTTCCATCCTACTAATTTCTTCCTTATTCGCTCAATCATTGGGTCCCAAAATTTGACCTTCATGCTTCCTTTGAAGAGAGGCATTCCCAAGTAGGTAGAAGGCAGATCCCCTATTTCATAGCAAAAAATTCTTGCTATTCTACCTTACCTCCTAGGGGGGTATTAAGGAAGAACACTTTACTTTTGGAGTAATTTACTTTCTATCCCGCAACCTTTTCATAGCAACTCAACAAAGATTTAATCTCCTTGGCTTGTGGAACCAAAGAAGAGGTGGCTAGAATGGTGTCATCAATGAATTGTTGATGAGACATAGGGATAAGAGTGGTAGTTGGCCGAATACCATCAATAGAACCAGCTGAGGTGGCAACAATAATTACCCTTCCCAGGGCCTCAACCATTATTATGAAAAGGTAGGGGGATAGGGGGTCCCCTTGACGTAAACCCCTATGGCTCTTAAAATACCCCGCAACTACCCCATTCACCAAGACCAAAAACATAGCAGAGGAGATGCATTCATTGGTCAGGTTAATCCAATCCTAATGAAATCCAAATTTGGTCATGACTTGGATCAAAAACTCCCATGACACCCTATCATAAGCCTTATTCATGTCAAGTTTCAACAGAAGACCAACCTTGTTGCTTTTGTCAATTGAATGTATAACCTCATGGATTGTGATAATACCATCAAGGATTTGCCTTCCCATAACAAAACCTCCTTGATTGGGATCAATGATGAAAGGAAGGATGACTTTGACCCTGTTAGCCATTACCTTGGTTAGAATTTTGTACAGAGTGTTGCAGAGGCTAATGGGTCTAAAATCCTTGAAATCCTTAGCTCCAACCACTTTGGGAATGAGTGCCAAAAAGGTAGAGTTGACATCCTGGGGGATGTGGTGAGTCCTTTGAACTTCACAAACTATTGCATACACCTCAACACCCACTATATGCCAAAATATTTGGAAGAAGATGGCCGAAAATCCATCAGGCCCTAGAGCTTTCTCCTTGGCCATTGCAAACACCACACTCTTCACCTCATCTTCCTTGAAGGGGTTGACCAGGTAAGAGTTGTGCTCTTTAGTGACAATATTGGGGATGTTAAGAAGGAGATAATTCATAATAGTTTCATCCACCCTCTCCAAAGTCCCAATGAGGTTCTTGAAGAACTTAACTACTTCCTCTTTGATCTCAATAATGTCGTCAGTACTTGATCCATCTTCCTTAAGAATTTATTTGATCTTGTTGTGACTGTGGTGCCTAAGAGTAGTAACATGGAAGAACTTGGTATTTTGGTCACCTTCTTTGATCCATAGGGCTTTGGATTTCTACCTCTAGAAGGATTCCTCACAGGCCAAAGTGTTATGATAATCACAAAGGAGTTGTCTCTCTTTATCTTTGATTTCTTGTGAGAAGTTGCCCTCATTTGCCATAGTTTCAATATCCATTAGTTGTTGTCTTAGAGCATATTTCCTTTGAAATAGGTGTCCAAACACATTCTTGTTCTAGTATTTGAGTTTGTGTTTGATAAACCTGAGCTTTTTAGCAATTTGGGCCATCATAGATCTAAAGAATTTTATCTCCCACTAGTCCTTAATGCATTGTTCAAGGCCTTCATTTCTCAGCCACATCACCTCAAACCTGAAAGGGTTGTAGAATATCCTATTAGTTTGGGAATCAAACACTAGAGGATTGTGATCGGATCCAACTTTGGGAAGGGCAGTTAAGGTGGCATCTCCAAAATTAATCAACCCTTCTTGAGAGACTAGAAACCTATCAAGTCTTATCTAGATCAACTAATTTCCAAGTCTTTTGTTGCTCCATGTATACTTTGTTAGACATATTGAGTTGTCATTGATGTCAAAGGAAGATATTGTGAGTTGTCAATATTATCAAAAGGTGTTTGAGCAAATAAAATGGTGATGATGATGTTGAGCAAATAAAATGGTGATGTTGATGTATACTTTAATATTTAAATTAATATTTAAATATTAGAGTAATGTTTTAAAAGTGGGATGTATTTAAATCAAAGGATTTAAATATATGTTTAAAAAGGTGGGATGTATTTAAATCAAAGGATTTAAATTAATATTTTAAGAGTGGGATGTATTTAAATCAAAGGATTTAAATATATTGAAATATTGAAAGGGCCAACCCTAATGTTGAGATTAAATATTATGCTTCATATATATATGGTTCTAACATTATGGTTGAGATGATTTTAGTAGTGCCTTCGTGTTGCTTTGGAGAAAGTGTGAGAACATATGTTCACGTTCGAAGAGTGTGCCTTCGTTGAGAGGGAACTTTCATTCATCTTTGTATGAGTTTGAAGAATGAGAGAGTTCGGAAAGTGTGCCTTCATTTGAAAGGGAGAGGATTGGTTTGCATGTCATCATTTGTGTTCAAAGAGAGAATGAATTCATAGAAGTGTGATTTCGTTTGAGAGAGATCTTTCATTCACAGTAAGCATCTTCATTTGCATTGAAAGGATAAGAGTATTCACTTGCATTCAAAGGAGAAACCATGTCCAACAGAGGTGATTGAAGATCTACCAAATCAAATCAAACAAGAGCATCACAATACACGATATTGAAGTGGCAATGTACATGTTTTCTTTTATGGTAGAGTGTTGTCATTAGAATTGAAAATATGAGTTCAGCTGGAACTCTATGACTAAGGCAGGAAGACGTCAAGCTCGAAGATAAAGAACCACAACAATGTTTTGATCGTAGAAAGGAGGGAGAGTCACCTAGGAAGTAAATAATTGAAACATTTCATGCAGTGTGATTGAGATTCCACATAGACGACGCAAAGAGTGCAGTTTGTTTGGGCTTCCACATGAAAAGTGTAAGAGTGCAATGTGCTAGGGTTTTCACACAGACGGTGCAAAGAGTGTAGTGTGCTCAGGATTACATGTTAATAACATAAGAGAGCAGTGTGGTCTCCTCACAAAGAGCATAAAAGTGGACTCAAAATTTTTTTGCGTGCGCTACCCCAACAAGACAGGAGTACATGTGGTAAATAGTTAGCGCCAGAGCAGCATGCGAGTGATCTATAGCTACGTGGAGTTGGAAATCCTTCAACTTCAATAGGAAGACAATCAAACAAAGAGCAAATGAATAAAAATGTAAGAAATTATTTTTCCCTTTATAAGTATTATTACATTTGTCTCAAAAGGGAAAATAAGAGTTTGAAATGTTTCAATTTAATATTTAAATAAAAAAGGGAAAAATATAGAGTTGAAATGCATTATCTTTTGTTGAGATAGATTTGAAATGCATTATCTTGTTGAGATAGATTGGGAATACATTGAGGCACATCATCATTGTTGAAAATAGAATTGAATAACATCATTATTGTTGAAGATAGAGATGCATCATCATTGTTGAAAATAGATTTGGAGTGCATTATATTGTTGAGGCAGATTTGGAAGTTTTATTTAATAAAGGGATTAATGCACACAAAATAGAAAGGGGGAAAAGTGCATTGGATAGTGAAAGAAAAGCAAGGTATTAATGTCTCCAATTCAATATGCAAGTAAGTGCTAGACTAGGCTACCTTTAAAATGTAATAAGTGTGATATTTGTGGAAGGAACCAATGTATTGAATGTAAAAGGTAGCATGCTTATTTGAAGTTTTCAACACAAATAGATAATCATATAGATGTGCAAGAGTTGAATGAATTTTGGGTAGAATATGTCTGAATTGTTTTAGTTGAAGAAAGCACATTGAAAAATTGGTAAATAATTTGATAACATCATTATACAATATTTGGGAAAGATATGAGCATTAGTTGTATGCAAGATTTTGGAAAGGTTTGTGAGCAGGATTGAGCAGGTTAGTGAGCAGATTTAAGCAGGTTTTATGAGCAGAGTTGAGCAGGTTTTGTGAGCAAATTTGAGCAAAGTTTATGAGCAGGATTGAGTAGGTTTTGAGAGGAGAGGGGATTGGTGTCTCCTATGGATAGAGGTCCATGAACTAGAGTAGAGGGGATTGGTGTCTCCTGTGGATAGAGGTCCACGAACTAGAGTAGAGGGGATTGGTGTCTCCTATGGATTGGGGTCCACAAATATTGTAATAGGGAATTGGTTCCCAAGAAATTTATTGAGAAATTTATAAGAAATATTTCTTCATGGATGTAGCCCACATTGGGTGAACCACGTTAAATATGTGTCTCTTATGTGTGTGGTGATTTGTGCATTGTTTCATTATTGCAATTGATAATATTTGATGATATTGCTTTGGAAAGAAAAGTAAAAGTTTTATCTTATACTGTTCACCCCCTCTCAGTATAAGCTTGTGTTCTTCAATTGGTATCAGAGTGGGTTCCTTCGTGAAAGCCTAACAACTTGAAGGAAGATCTTACAAGAACACACATGGCCACTGAAGTGATAGAAGATGCTCCTATGGTTGAAATCAACAAGAGAGATCCTAAAAATGAAGAAGAAACCATGGTTAACATAGAGGAGGAACTTATTGTTGCTCTTGGAAAATTGAAAAGGGTTAGAAAGAAGAATTCAGGATTGAAGGCTCAAGTTCAAGAGGATGAGGAAACAAAGATAGAGCTTCTACAAGATCTCATAGACTTAAAAGTGAAGGTTGAAGAGGCAAAAATAATTGAAGAAGTTATGGTTGAGAAATTAAAGGTAAAAGAATTAGAATGTGAAAAATTGGAACATGAAGTTGTCTCTCTAAGAAAGGAAGTAGAAAAGTCTAAGGATAAGTTGCAGCAAAATATAAGGTTAGAGAAATAGAAAGAGAAGTCAAGCTCAAAAGGAACAAATACATCAAAGAAAGTAAGTAAAGAAGAGCCCATGACCTATGTTGATGTATTGAAGGGTAAAAGTATCAAGGAGGAAGAAAACAGAGAATCATCATGGATAGAAGTCAATCACAAGAATAGAAATGAAAGAACCAGGTGACCATATCATCCAAGGCAATAAAACAGGTTTAAATATTTCTTCCATGGTTATTGTTTTTCATGTAATAAATATGGTCATAAAGTTGTACATTGCATGGTCTATGTGAAAAATAATGTTGGCATCATCAATAGAAATTACAATTCTTTTACACCTCTCATGAATAACAATGTCATGTGTTACAAATGTAATAATTTTGGGCACAAAGCTAGATGGTGTAAAATAGTATTTCCTGAACTTCCTAAATCAAGCAAGAAAGAGGAAAGTCAAACAGTTCAGAAGGAGATGCCCTCAAAAGTTTGGAAAAAGAAAAAGGAACAAGAAAAAGAAAATTCCATGTTGGTACAAACAACTCTTCATGTGCAAAATGAAGGGAATTAGTGGTATATTGATAGTGGTTGTTCAAGTCATATGATAGGTGACAAAAGCAAATTTATTTCTCTCAAGAAAATAAATGGAGGAACAATAAAATTTGGTGATAATGCTTCTACTAAAATTGTTGGAAAAGGGACTTTGAGTTTGGATAATGGAAGATCAAGGATAGAAAATGTGTTATATGTTGAAGGATTGAAGCACAACCTACTAAGTGTAAGTCAATTATGTGATCAAGGGCACACTCTCACATTTCACCCAAATGGATGTGAGATCAAAAAATCCAAGACATGAAAGCTTATTGCAGATGCTAGTAGAACTACAAACAATCTCTACATGTTGAGCGAAATCAAGGGAGAAAAATGCTTTTTATCACAAGAGGATGAGATTTGGTTATGGCATAGAAGGATGGGTCACTTGAACTTTGACAACATAGTGAAAATAAGCAACAAATAGGCAGTCAAATATTTTCCCAGGATAATAAAACCCCCAAGTATGATTTGTGCACAATGTCAGCATGGTAAGCAAACAAGATCAAGTTTCAAATCAAAGGAGTTTTCTTCATCCAAACCTTTGGAACTAGTTCACACTGATCTATGTGGTCCTACTAGGACAAAGAGTTTACAAGGTGAGAACTATTTCATGTTATTTATTGATGATTTCTCTAGAATGACTTGGGTAACATTCTTAAAGGAAAAATCAGAAGCATTTGAAAAGTTCAAGGCATTCAAGGCACTTGTAGAAAATGAAACAGGTAAAAATATCAAGTGTCTAAGATCAGATAGAGGAGGAGAATTTACTTCAGGTGAATTTGTAGAATTCTATGAACAATATGGAATCAAGAGATAATACTCAGCAACAAGAACTCCACAACAAAATGGAGTAGTTGAAAGGAAAAATAGAATTGTTCAGGGTATGGCCAGGGCTATGTTAAATGAATCTAAGATATCTGATGCTTTTTGGAAAGAGGTAATTCATACAACTTTCTATATCATCAATAGAGCTCAAGTAAGAGTAAATCACCACAAAACCCCTTATGAGCTTTGGAAGGGAAGACCAACTACTGTGAAGTACTTCAAAATTTTTGGAAGCAAATGCTACATTAGACGAGAAGAGAAAAATTTGGGCAAGTTTGATTCCAGGTGTGATGAGGGTATCTTCCTTGGTTATTCCACTAAGAGCAAAGCCTATAGATGCTACAATAAAATATCACATACAATTGTGGAAAGTGCAAATGTAAGAGTTGATGAAGAAATAGATCTAAGAGAACCAACTCAAGAGATTGTGTATCAAGAAGGAGAAAGTTGCAAAGAAGAAGAAGGTGAAGAAACTGAAGAAGATGAGACACAAAGGGCACCACCTAAGACACCATCTAGGTATGTGCAAAATAATCATCCGAGAGAACTGATTATTGGGAATCCAGATGAGAGACAAACAAGGAGGAAGATAATAGGAACAAGTGAACATGTAAACTTTTCTTTGCTATCTAAAGTTGAGCCCAAGGATTTTAATGAAGCAAGTGAAGACAAATATTGGATTAAGGCAATGGAAGAAGAGTTAGACCAAATAGAAAAGAGTGAGACTTGGGAACTTGTCCCACATCCAAAAGACAAGAATGTAATTGGCACCAAATGGGTCTACAAAAATAAGTTGAATGAAGATGGTCAGGTTGTCAAAAACAAAGCAAGACTTGTGTGCAAAGGCTACGCACAAGTTGAGGGGATTGAATTTGAAGAAAAATTTGCTCCCATTGCACGTCTTGAAGCCATAAGAATGTTCTTGGCTTTCTCAAGCTTCAAAAACTTCAAGGTGTATCAAATGGATGTAAAATCAGCTTTTCTCAATGGTTACTTAGAGGAAGAGGTCTACATAGAGCAACCAGATGGTTTCAGCCTAACAGATAAGCCGGACTATGTATGCAAATTAAAGAAAGCTCTCTATGGACTAAAGCAAGCCCCTAGGGCTTGGTACTCAAGATTGGATAAGTATCTCCAAGAATAGGGTTTTAGAAAAGGTATAGTTGATAGCAATCTATACATCAAAAATGAAGGAAATAACTTGTTGATTGTAGTGGTCTATGTGGATGATATCATTTTTGGAGGCAGTAATGACAAGATGTGTCAAAAATTTGCAAAGTGTATGCAAAATGAATTTGAGATGTCTATGCTTGGTGAGTTATCTTTCTTTCTTGGGTTGCAAATTTCACAATCAGATAAAGGTATATTTCTCTCTCGGACCAAGTATGTGAAAGAAATGTTGAAAACGTTTAGGATGGAGGATTGCAATCCTGTGAGTACCCCCATGGTTATAGGATGTAAGTTAAGTAAATATGATGAGTCTCCTGAAGCAAATCAGACATTGTATAGATCCATGATTGGAAGTTTACTATATGTCACAGCTACTAGACCAGATATAATGCAGGCAATCGAATTGGTGGTAAGATTTCAAGTTGCACCAAAAGAAACACATGTACAGGCAATAAAGAGAATATTTAAGTATTTGAAAGGAACTATGAGTTTTGGACTGTGGTACCCCAAATGTAATAATTTCACACTCATTGCATATACAAATGCGGATTGGGCAGGCAGTGTTGATGATAGAAAAAGCACAAGTGGAGGAGCATTCTTTCTTGGAGATTGTTTAGTCTCTTGGCTAAGCAAGAAACAAGCATCAGTATCCTTATCCACTATAGAGGTAGAGTACATTGCAATAGTTGCTTGTTGTACACAGGTTTTATGGATGAAGCAGACTTTAAGTGATTTCAAAATAGAACATGATCATCCTATCCCCATATTGTGTGATAATACAAGTGCCATTAATATTTCAAAGAATCCAGTGATGCATTCAAGGACTAAGCACATTTCAATCAAATATCATTTTTTGAGAGAGCAAGTGACTGATCAACAAGTCAAATTGGAATACATTGCTACAAAGGAATAGATTGTTGACATATTTACCAAGCCACTTCCAAAGGAAACTTTTGAGTATCTCAGAGGAAATTTGGGAGTAACTTCACTCCCATATCAAAATTAATCACCTCAAGAAAAGGAGGTGGTGAGGGGGCTGTGCTAAGTGTCTTATTTTTAGCCCCAAGGAGCCCTTTGCCATTGATGTCAAAGGGAGAGAATTCAGTGAGGGGGAGCAACTTGTCAGGGGGAGAATATTGGGAATCCAGTTGCAATAAAAGAAATTTTTAGTAGGGTTGCCATCAATGACAAAGGGGGAGATTGTTAGAAATATTGAGTTGTCATTGATGTCAAAGGAAGATATTGTGAGTTGTCAATATTATCAAAATGTGTTTGAGAAAATAAAATGACGATGATGATGTTGATCAAATAAAATGGTGATGTTGATGTATACTTTAATATTTAAATTAATATTTAAATATTAGAGTAATATTTTAAAAGTGGGATGTATTTAAATCAAAGGATTTAAATATATTGAAATATTGAAAGGGCTGACCCTAATGTTGAGATTAAATATTATGCTTCATATATATATGGTTCTAACATTATGGTTGAGATTATTTAGTATTAAATTTGTGTTGCTTCGAATAAAGTGTGAGAACAGATGTTCACGTTCGAAGAGTGTACCTTCATTGAGAGAGAGCTTTCGTTAGTCTTCATCTGCGTTTGGAGAATGAGAGATTGGAAAGTGTGCCTTCGTTTGAAAGGGAGAGGATTGGTTCACATGTCATCATTTGAGTTCGAAGAGAGAATGAATTCAGAGAAGTGTGATTTCATTTGAGAGAGAAAACTTTCATTCATAGTAAACGTCTTCATTTGCATTGAAAGGATAAGAGTATTCACTTGCATTCAAATGAGAAACCATGTCCAGTAGAGGTGATTGAAGATCTACCAAATCAAATCAAACAAGAGCATCACAATACATGGTATTGAAGTGGTAGTGTACATTTTCTTTTATGGTAGAGAGTTGTCATCAAAATTGAAAAGATGAGTTCAGCTGGAACTCTATGACTTAGGCAGGAAGACGTCAAGCTCGAAGATAAAGAACCAAACAATGTTTTGATCATAGAAAGGAGGGAGAGTCACCCAAGAAGTAAATAATTGAAACATTTAATGCAATGTGATTGAGCTTCCACACAAATGGTGCAAAGAGTGCAGTGCGTTTGGGATTCCACACATAAAGTGTAAGAGTGCAGTGTTCTAGGGTTTTCACACAGATAGTGCAAAGAGTGCAGTTTGCTTAGGATTGCATGTGGACAACATAAGAGAGTAGTGTGGTATCCTCATAGAAAGCGCAGAAGTGGACTCAGACATTTTTCATGTGCGCTATCCTAGCAAGACAGGAGTACATGTGGCAAATAGTTAGCGCCAGGGCAACAAGCGAGTGATCTATAGTTGCATGGAGTTGGAAAGCCTTCAACTTCAATAGGAAGATAGTCAAACAAAGAGCAAATGAATAAAAATATAAGAAATCATTTTTACCTTCATAAGTTTTATTATGTTTGTCTCAAAAGGAGAAATAAGGGTTTGAAATATTTTGATTTAATATTTAAATCAAAAAGGGAAAAATATAGAGTTGAAATGCATTATATTTTGTTGAGATAGATTTGAAATGCATTATCTTGTTGAGATAGATTGGGAATACATTGAGGCACATCATCATTGTTTAAAATAGAATTGAATAACATCATTATTGTTGAATATAGAGATGCATCATCATTGTTGAAAATAGATTTGGAGTGCATTATATTGTTGAGGTAGATTTGGAAGTTTTATTTAATAAAGGGATTAATGCACACAAAATAGAAAGGGGGAAAAGTGCATTGGATAGTGAAAGAAAAGCAAGGTATTAATATCTCCAATTCAATATGCAAGTAAGTGCTAGACCGGGCTACCTTTAAAATGTAATAAGTGTGATATTTGTGGAAGGAACCAATGTATTGAATGTAAAAGGTAGCATGCTTATTTGAAGTTTTCAACACAAATAGATCATCATCTAGATGTGTAAGATTTGAATGAATTTTGGGTAGAATATGTCTGAATTGTTTTAGTTGAAGAAAGCACATTGAAAAATTGGTAAAGAATTTGATAACATCATTATACAATATTTGGGAAAGATATGAGCATTAGTTGTATGCAAGATTTTGGAAAGGTTTGTGAGCAGGATTGAGCAGGTTAAGTAGGTTTTGTGAGTAGATTTGAGTAGGTTTTGTGAGCAAATTTGAGCAGAGTTTGTGAGCAGGATTGAGCAGGTTTTGAGAGTAGAGGGGATTGGTGTCTCCTTTGGATAAATGTCCATGAACCAAAATAGAGGGGATTTGTGTCTCCTATGGATAGAGGTCCATGAACCAGAGCAAAGGGGATTGGTGTCTCTTGTGGATTGGGGTCCACAAACATTGTAATAGGGATTTGGTTCCCACAAAATTTGTTGAAGAAATTTATAAGAAAAATTTCTTCGTGGATGTAGCCCACATTGGGTGAACCACGTTAAATTTGTGTCTCTTATATGTGTGGTGATTTATGCATTGTTTCATTATTGCAATTGATAATAATTGAAGTTATTGCTTTGGAAAGAAAAGTAAAAGTTTTATCTTATACTGTTCACCCCCCATCCTCTCAGTATAATCTTGTGTTCTTCATACTTGACCCCTTTAAGGTCAAAATCCATTAATCCATTCTTCATGATAAACTATTCAAAGTCTTCCATACCATCAAAAGAGTTGGGGTTTTTGCCCTTTTCGTTAGATGGGTATAGAGGGGTGATAAAGTCTCTAGCCAAAACCCATACCAAATCATGGAAAGTCTTCCTCATTGAATTTTAGTCCTTTCCTAATTGTCTATGCCCAATGCAGGTGTTTTGGGAATATACATTAGTCAAAATCCAACTAATTTTAGTTTCTTTGCAATGAAAGAGCACATTGGTTAATCTATCCATAGTTGATATGACTCTTCCTTCAATAGAATTATCATCCCACATACATAAAATCCCTCTTGAGGCACCATTCATTGCACTAGCAACAAAATTGGCTTCTTTCCAAATACTCTTCCTAATTCTATCCAAATTTTGACTATCCAACTTGGTTTCCTATAACAACAAAATTTGAGGTTTAAGGTCTTTCCTAAGAGATGACACAAATTGGTATTTGGAAGGGGCATTAAGGTCCTCACTGGATAATTCATTCTAAATCCTCCTCACAGTTCAAACGAACCAGGAAAAAGTTCCTCAACATAGCAACTATAACCATATGGTCCATAGGACATCATTTTTTGTTGCTCATTTTGATATTGTGTCTGACTTGGGGTAGACACCCATAAATTTTCCAACCAAATAGTGTTCCTCCTAAGAAGCAACCATCCATGCTAACTCGTTTGGCACCATGAGTCTATCTCCCTCAAGAGAGAATAAAATTACCAACAAGGGGTTTTCTGTTTACCCCTCACTACTTGAATCCACAAAGCTCCTAGATCAGATCGTATGGTTTGCGTACTAAATCCTTCACCATTTTTGGTATTTGAACCTTGCAAAAACCCTAAAGTAGATGTTCCCCCCTGAGCCCCCAATTCAAAAATTTTATCGTCTTCACCCATTGAATATTTTTGAAGCCAAAACTCTTATATTATTATTTTGACCTTTAATATTGTGGCTATTCTATATTGAGAACTGTGATATTTTATGATAGTAAGGCTTAAAAATAAAACATAATCAAGGTTGCCATTAGTGCTTTACCTATGTACCAATGCTCTATTATCCATGCACAAAGTCCTTTCTTAATGAGATGGAGAAAATTATTAGAATATTTTTATGGGTAAGGGTTAAACAGGATGACAAAAGGAATATAGCTTGATCAAGTGGGATACCATCACTTGGTTGATGAGTAAAGGAGGATTGGATACTAAAGAAATAAGTAAGCAAAATTTGGCAAGGCAAAACTAGTTTGGGAAATTATTACTTAACCCTTAAAAAGGTGGGTGCAAGCATTAGTGCACAAATATTGCAATGGGAAGTTTGGACTAGAGACCTTTGTCATTCTAAAAACTTTAAAAGCATTCAAAATCTGGAAAGGAATTCAAGATGCCAAAGACATTATTATAGAAGAACTATCATGGAATCCCACCTCTAGTAAAGAAGTCTTTCTCACTCATAAGATTCTAAGATATTTTAGACTGCAAATAATGCCTTCATTATAGGAGTGGCTAAATGACAATAGTTTCAAAACTCTCAATTCCACCATGCATAATCAGAAGTTGAAAAATGAAGAACAACTTGGCCTTGCTACAAATTCACAACCTCACTTTAAATCTCAATTGATTAGAAAACTGTCATCTTATGCTAAAAATATAGATTTAATCACATGAGGATATCCAATAGAATATGGAAGATATACTATAAACAAGGGATATAAGTCCATAATCAATCCCAATTTTGTAGGTAACATTACTTGGAATCTAATTTGGACTCCTTATTCAATTCCAAAGGTCAACTTCTTTCTTTAGACTACTTGCCATAATCGTTAGCTTATTCAATATAACCTATAAAAAAGAAGATTTATGATCTGTCTATATGCCTCTTATGCTATAAAAAAGAAGAAAGTATAACTCATCTAGTGTTGTGATGTCTTTTTTTCTAGAGAAATATGAGCAAAGCTTCATGAAGGTCTTCTTGATTTGAGTGAGGCCCCCATGCTCTCTTCAATACATGAGTTCATTTCTCCTAGAAATCCCTTCCTTCCTATAGATATTAAAATGATAAATCCATGCTCCAAAATTGGAAAATCATGCCCAAATATTTTCTCTAGGGAATATGAAATAGGTGGAACAAGAAAATTTTGAAAGAAGAATCTCCTAATATAGATATAATTATGGTCAGAAACCAATGTCTTATTAGGGATACTATCAAATCCTATCCATGCAATATTAAAAAAACCTCAAAATTGCTTCCATAGATAGACATAAAATACCTTTTGAAATTTTGCGTGGCCTCCAAAGGTAACCCCAACATTTCCAACATAGAGGGAACAATCCTCAACAAAGACAAGGAGGTATGGTTTTACTTTCAATTGACTAGTTATAATAACATTAATTTTGCAAAATTTCATACCCTCAAGACATGAATGGAGCTGGTAATAGAAAAAGAAATCAAATAACTTACAGTGTTGGGGAATTTCAATTAGTTATTAACAACTTGAAAAAAAAGCTAAACCAAAATTTATTTGGCTTCAAAGAGTGTATTAACAAGTGAAGGAAATCAACCTTAATTTTGACCATATCCAATTTGAACACATCCCCAAGAATATAAATAAAATAGTAAATTAATAGTTCAATAAAGAAACCTTGTTAGGGGAAGGAGTACTAAAGATATATAAACTAGGTGATCTATAGAATAGGGACTAGCAATAAATAAAAAATATAGCAAAAGGTAAAAATGTAGTGCTAGAAAGATATACAACATCAACTGAACACCCAAGGCTAATTGAACTTGTTATGATAGAAGAGCATGCAGTACTAGTAGGGAAGGCGATTACAATTGACTTTATAACATTCATAGCACAAGCAATGCCAACTAAATATATAACTCCAAGTGGAATATGCAACAATAGGTAAATATGTAGTGGAAGTGGAATATGTAGTGTTGGATGTATGAGTAACACCATCAGAACATGCAACACCTGAGAAACATGTAGTAATCATGGATTATGCAGCATCGATCGAACATGTAGTGATATCTAAACATACAACACTAAAAAAATATATATAGCCACATGCAATACAAGTATAGCAATTAGTACATACAAGAAATATGGATAAAGCAAAACATGTAGAAGTAGGTATTGTAGGAAAAGTAGGAAAAATACCCTATTAAAGTCAAGAAAAACATGATATGGAATTATTGGTTATCCAACCCTTGATCCTGTTTAATGTGGATGTATATGAATATTCTATAATTATTCATCCCACGTGTAATTTAAATTTATTTTCCTTTTATAAAAAAAAACTTAACATTGAAGTAGACAACCATAAACTCCTATATCAAGAGTCATTTGCTTCCTTTTATAAAAATATAAACATTGAAGTAGACAACCATAAACTATTTATGACATGAATGTTATGGCTCTATATGAATAGACACACCAAGAAAAACTAAACAACCTAGGCCTTCCTTCCATATGAAGGAAAATTGAATGTTAGAAATGAAACACCCACACATGTTAAAGTATGCATTCTCACATATTTGGGGTAGGTCTTTCTCACAACATTTTATAGTTTGATGAATGATTGAAAACAATTACATTTCACCTTTTCACTTTTAAATATTTTATTAAAACAACAACTAATTAAAAAAAAACTAAACTAAGTCCTACTTATAATGTATAGACCATTTAAATATATTGAAAACCCCTATCTATAAAAGCCCCACTTAAAATTAAAAAATTTACAATGTACAAAGAAATTAACAACATAACATTATATGATATAAAATTTAAATCACTTAGATGGTTGAATAAGATTGTCTTGATTTGAAAAAGGAAAAGAAGAAATTATGAAGCTCCCAAAGGAAGAGAGGAAATTACAAATATCCCAATCATGCCAACATGTGGAGTTTAATTTCTATCCAAGAATATACAAATTCCCATTTCAAAATTGAATACAAAAAATATTAGTAAATTTTTTAGATTTTACACCTACAAGTAGGTTTCACAATGAAAAAGAACAAAACAACAACACAAGTAACACAAAGATTTTACGTGGAAACCTACAATGTGCAGGAAAACCACGGGGTAATGGCAACTTTTTTTTATTGATTTCAGCAAACTTTACATTCTCAAAAAAATGCACATCTAAGGGATCATTCCCCTTTTATAGAGAAAAAAAGGAATACACCAAAATTGTTTGTTTCCTCTCCCAAAGGAAGCCTTCAAAAAATTGTTCATTCCCACTCCCAAGGAAAAACATTTGAAACTGTTTGTCTTCTGCAACTACCTAGTCATCTGGCCTAGATGTCTGACGTCTAGCAGCCTAGACGTCTAGCAATGTTGCCTAGACATTTAGAATTGCTATCTAGAAATCTAGGCAATAGATGTGACATCTAAAAACCCAGATGTCTGTTGCCTAGATGTCTAGAACTACTACCTAATGTTTAGCAGCCTAGATGTCTACTACCTGGATGTCTAGTACTATTGCCTAAACATCTGCTACCTAGAAATCTAGTAGTGTTGCCTAGACGTCTAGTAGTGCTACCTAGATGTATATCATTGTTGCCTAGATGTCTAGCAACCTGGACATATAGTACTTAGATGGCTAGTAGTGCTGCCTAGACATCTAGCAATGCTACCTAGATGTCTGCTGCCTAGAAATCTAGCAACAACCTCTACTAACTAAAACCCTGCATAGTGACTTCACCTCCTAACATTCTCCCCCTTGAATTCAGTATACTAGAATTCTTTTACCAATGTTTTTCATCTAGTGCCAATTGCCCAATGCTGCCCTTGTTATATTTTTAGCAAGCCCAGAGAAGTTCTGCACCACTCAAACTTCTTTGTCTTGACCGACTTTGTAAGCATATCTATAGGATTCACTTTAGTGTCAATTTTTTGCAACAATATCCTACCTTCTTCCACCATATTTCTTATAAAGTGGTACTTGACATCAATGTGTTTCATGTGATCATGGAATGTTGGGTTCTTCACTAGCTGAATAACACTTTGGCTATCACAATACAACATAATTTTCTCTTACATTATCTTGAAGTCACCCAACAATCACTCTAGCCAAATTACCTCTTTTTTGGCTTGAGTCACTGCAATATATTATGCTTTAGTGGTTGATAAAGCTACCACAGACTACAACTTAGAATCCCAACTCATCGCTCCACTAGAAAGAGTGAAAGTATATCCTGTAGTGGACTTTCTTCCATCTCTATCTCCACCATAATTAGAATCCACAAAATATTTAACTTGCAATTTTTTTGATCTGTAGGAAATAGCAGCATTTTAAGTGCCTCTTAAATTTCTAAATATCCACTACACCACATTCTAATGCTCCTTACCATGATTTACCATGTATCGGGTGACTACTCCCATTGCTTGGGCAATATTCGATCTGGTGCTCACCATGGCATACATGAGGCTTCTGACTGCTGATGAATATGGTACACAAGATATGCTTGTCTTCTCTACTTCTATTCTAGGACACTATTTGGAAGACAATTTTAAGTGTGAAATAAGTGGGGTACTAACTAGTTTTGTATTCTACATATTGAAGCGCTACATAATATTCTCTATATATGACTTTTGACTTAACCAGATCTTTCTTCCTTTTTTGTCCCTTTGTATCTTCATCCCTAAAATATGGTTTGATACTCCTAAATACTTTATTTCAAATGTCCTAGCCAACTGAGCCTTAAATTCAATAATTTTATTCATATTGGGACCTACAACCAACATATCATCAACACACAACAACAAAATAATAAAACTTCCATCATCAAAAAATGGTCAGCTTCACTCATGCTGAAACCTTGGCTCTTCATGAAGGTGTCAAATTTTTTGTACCACATCCTTCACGCCTATTTCAACCCATATAGATATTTATTCAATCTACAAACCAAATGCTCTTTGTATCTTTCTTCATATCCCTCAAGATGATCCATATAAATCTCCTCCTTGAGATCACCATGCAGGAAAGCAATATTTACATCAAGCTGCTCTAGTTGTAAATCCTATGTTGCTACAAGTGCAAGTAAAACTCTAACAATAGTCATCTTCACAAGTGGAGAGAAAATTTCATTAAAGTTAATACCTGACTTTTGGACATAGCCTTTTTCCACCAAGCGAGCTTTATAGCATTCCAACAACCCATTGTTGTTCTTCTTTACTTTGTAAACCCACTTGTTTCCAATAGCCTTTCTTCCAAATGGGAGATCCACAAGTTCCCACATTTTATTATTGCGAAGTGCCTCGATTTCATCCTTCATGGATTTCCTCCACTTTTTTGCATTCTTAGACTCTCTAGATTTCTGAAATTAACTAGGCTCACCATCATCAGTTGAAAAAGAAAAATAGGACTGATAAACTTGAGAATACATTTTTGAACACTTTTGTGGACATGTAGATCTTCTAACCTAATGATCTATTGATTGTGTAGCTTGGTCTTGTGACTGTTGTGGCTACTCTACTTACTGTTCTTCTTGTTGTTCTACTTGCTATTCTTCTTGTTGTTCTACTTGTTGTTCTACTTGTTATTCTGCATGCTGATCAAAAACTTTAGCATGCTGATTTTCATATTCATCTTTGTTCATATCTACTTCAACTGGCACAACATTAGGAGTTTGATATACCTCCTTCCTTTGCATAGATTTTTCATCAAAAATAACATCTTGACTAATAGTTACCTTGTGGACAGTAAGATCTCATTGTCTATACCCCTTCACTGTATCTCCATATCTGAGAAAAACACATTTGCTTGACTTTAGGTCAAGTTTGGACCTTTTTAATTTAGGCACATGGGCAAATTCATCATAGCCAAAGGTACAAAATTGAGAGTTACAAAATAGCTTACAACACCAAACATTCTCCAAAATATTTCCATCCAACACAGTTGTAGGTGACTTGTTAATAAGATAAACAACTATATTAATAGCCTTTGCCTAGAAATTTTTATGCAACATGGATGCGTTGAGCATGCTTCTTGCACATTCTGTGATTCTGCAATTCATCTGCTTAGCCAAACCATTTTGTTATGGAGTATATGGTACAGTCTTCTGGTGCTTAATACCTTCCTGCATACAAAATTTATCAAATTCCTTAGAGCAATATTCACCCCCATTAACTGACATAAGACATAAAATTGACTTGCCCAAACTCTTCTCTACTCATGATTTGAACTCTTTAAATTTTTGCAAATATTTTGACTTCTTCTTCAAAAAATAAACCCACACTCTCCTAGAATAATCATCTATAAAATTCAAAAAATAGATGGCACCATTTAAGGACTGAGTGGGGACTGGTCCAAATATACCCGAATGTATAAGTTGCAGAAAATCAAAACTCTTACCAGAAATTGCAGTAAAATGAACCCTCTTTTTTTTACCAAAAATATAGTGCTCACATAATTCAAAATTACAAGGCTTAATCCCAGAAAGCATACCCCTGTCATGCAAAAATTTTAGACCTTTTTTCACTCATTTGGCCTAGGCATTGATGCCATAGTATTACTACATCCTGAATAGAAGTTGTTGCTCCTGCATGGTTTGTCACCGTATCATCACATAAACGATATAGTGTCTCATAATATTATCCCTTTGCTAGAGCTCCTTTGGTAATTTTGCAGTATTTGTTATCGAAAGTGATAGAATACCCTAGCTTATCCATCATATTGATTAAGAGAAAATTCTTTTGTAAATCAGGCACATGTTGCACATCACATAACATCCTTTCTCTACCATCATCCAACCTTATCCTTATGTCCCCTCTTTCTAAAATTTCTAAAGGATGATCATCACCTAAGTAGACCATTCCACCACAGTATGGCTGATATTTGTCAAACCGATCTCTATGAGGAGACATGGAAAGATGCACCTGAGTCCAAAACCCCAATGTATAAAATAGATTTGTTGTTACTGATACAGAAAGCTTCACATGTTGCCATATCTCCTGAATCCATTGTACTAGCCTTGGCTGATGGCTGAGTTTGCTTTTCACCATTTTTTAAGTTCAAATAGTCCTTTGAGTGCCCTGGCTTCCCACAATACTAGCACTTCCCTTTTTGCTTTCATCATTTAGACTTTGATCTAGACCATGATCTACCTTGTTTACTCCTATTGAAATATCAATATCTCATAGATAGGGCTTCATTGGTTGAGGGTTCTAGAGATGTTTTTTTACCTCAACTCTTCTGCCAATAAAGCAGCTACCACATCATTAAATTTTAGATCTCTTGATGATGCATTAATGATGGTCATCACCATATGATCCCAGGTGTCTAGGAGGGAACAAATTAGGGTGATAGCTCTATCCTCATCTTCCCTATTCACACTGTCTGAAACTAGTTTACTGATAAGGGTATTAAACTCATTCAAATGATCTACCATGGATGAAATTTCCTTCATCTTCAAGCTATAAAGCTACTTTTTTAGAAAAAAACTTAATTGTTGTTAATTTTATCTCATACAACTTTTCAAGCTTTTGCAAAAGGGTTTTTGTGGTCTTCTCTTCAGCTACATTGAACAAGACAAAGTCTTCTAGGTAGAGATAAATTTTAAATACCTCATTCCTATCCAGCATTGCCCACTCCTCATATTTCATGTTGCTTGGTTTACTCATGATCCCTTTCAAGGCTAGAGCTTGGTCATTCTAAACCAGTAAATCCTCCACCTTCATCTTCCATAGAGCAAAGTTACTGCCATCAAATTTCTCAATATTGAACTTGGTTACACCTCCTATCATTGTTGCAGCTCCCACTTGCACAAAACCTTAGGCTCTAATACCAGATGTTACTTAAATTTTTAGATTTTATACCTCGAAGCAGAAAACACAATGACAAAATAAAAAAATAGTAGTAACACAAATATTTTACATGGAAACCTGCAATGTGTAGGAAAACCATGGGGTAATGGCAACTTCTTCTTTTTATTGATTTTAGCAAAATTTACATTATCAATAACATGCACATCCAAGGGATCGTTCCCCTTTTATAGAGTAGAAAAGGAAGACACCAAAACTGTTCATTTCCTCTCCCAAAGGAAGCCTTCGAAAAATGTTCGTTTCCACTCCCAAGAAAAAACATCTAAAACAGTTCGTCTTCTACATCCATATGTTTGGCACAAACTGCTGCCTAGACATCTACTACCTAGATGTCTAGGAGTGCTACCTAGATGTCTAGCATTGCTTCCTAGATATCTAGTAGCCTAGAAATATGTTGCCTAGACATCTAGCATTGCTGCCTAGATGTCTATCAACCTAGATGTCTACTGCTTGGATGTCTAGCATTGTTGCCTAGATGTCTAGTAGTGTTGCCTAGATGTCTAGCAACAACCTTTATTGATTAAATTCCTGCATAGTGACTTCACATCCTAACAAACATGGAGTAGATTATTTATCAGTGTGTATCCCTCACCAACATATTTATTGCAAACATTTCATAGGGTAGCTATAAATAAATAATAGTATATTTTTCTAGTAGATGTATGTAAGTATTGTCATTTATGGTCTCCACTAGAGAAATATTATTTCTCCAATATCATCATTAGTCGATTGACAAATATTAAGTAGTTGTAGTTTTCTTGTTAGAATATTTGCAAGGAAATCCTTCATTGTGGCTTATATGTTACCATAGATATTTTGACAATCCACTCTATAATGTGTAGAAAGGAGCCTTTCTACATAGTTCTTCATTCTATATTGTTATTATTGTTGGATGATCTAACCAATAATAAATAAATGGTACGAGACCAAGGGGTTCAAGGTAATTGGTCAAGAGCGATAAGTCTCACATCCTAGATCAAGGTTTTAATCCCATGGGTGAGCCTTAATATTACATCAAATTACATTAGCTCAATAGGTTAAGTTCCTCAACTCTCAAGGAGGAGACCAAGGTTGGAATCTTGTCATGAGATACATGCATAATTACCAAGTTGTAATACCACTATGTGATTATGATGTAATATGGGTGGGTCCCATTTCAATCCCATATAACCATTAAAAAAATTGGTCACTACCATGATTGAGTTCATTGCATGAAGCATCAAGCAACCCCAACAATGTATGCAACACCCAACCCTGCACAATATTTTTTTTTGAGAGTGGGGAAGGTTTATAATGGTATCATTTTAAAATCAAACCCCTAATCAACAATAGCTGATGATGATTTATTACCAAATCCTTTTTATAATTGAAAATATAGGGTACAAACATATTTTTATTTTAGGTAAAAAATATTTTATATTAATTAAAAGTGAGCAAGGAGTTACATTGGTGCCCCTTCCAAAAAAATAGTATTTTCATCCAAAGTTTTATAGATGACTGGCTACAATGCTCTAATTGCACTAATCTTGTAACAACCCCAATTCTACCAACCCAATAGTTTTTTGAAGAGCACTTACAAACATAGGCTCTCAAGGGAGACATCCTTATTATATTTATTTTAGCATTCAAGGCTTAACCACATTTGAGTTTCCAATTCATTGTAGACGACACTCAATGGACAAGAGAGGTCAACTCCCGTAACTTCTACAGTTCACCTTACTAAACCTACATGCTTAGAAGGGTACCATAAGTAGCCCCCCCACCTTTCCTATACCCTTCTCAATATAGGACCATGTGATCACGATGTAGGGATTACCATTTAAGGCCCATAACACTTAAAGGGGGATGTCAATTACCTAACCTAACTCTAGCTCCTCCTAGATAGGTTATTTGACGTAGAGCTTTGGATCTTAGTTACCACACCTCCATGGGATAACTAAGGTTATTTACACTTCAACGATAGCTAAAATTATCTCCTGATCATATGCAATCAAGGAGTCACCACTGTTATCTTTTGAAAATATTTTCCCACACACTTGATCCTACTCAATCAAGGTGTAACTACTCACAAGTACCTTGGCTATTGTATACACACAACTCCTTCTAGTTCATGAGGTCCTAGCTATTGAATTCTTACAACCCCTTTTAGGACTCTCAACTACCTGGCTATTGCATTCATGCAACTCCTTCTAGGTTTGGATTTTATGGTTTACAAGAGGAAAATCTACCCACCCCAAGGATAGATAACAACATAATCACACCATAAAGCTAAACCAAAGCATTAAGCATAAAAGCACATTGCATTATTCATCTCAAATAAAAAGCATAAAAATAATTCCTCTTAACCATAAACCACACTATGCTCTTATCAAAACTTGGATCACAAAAGCTTTCCTTCAACATTTATGCATTAGCAAGATAACTCATATCTCTAACATAAGCATATATTTCAAATAGTTAAAGAAACACATTAACAACCATCTCTAGAGATTACTTAGGAGTTTAGCTCCAAGTTAACATTAGACAACATAAACAACATTAAATGTTTAACTTAATCAATCTAAAATCCCAAATTTCCATACTTAAAGCAAAACCATTCAACAAGATTAAAGTATATTTTTATTGCATAAAGAAGTGTCACACTATCCTTGGAAACAAGAGTCAAGATTACAATTTTGTCAAGCAAAGCAAGCCTTTGCTTATTTACAACAATATAATTCTGAAGAGATTACAATCATCTTTCAGGATCTTCTGCCAACTATGTCCACAAGCTTCTTTGATGGAAAACCATTTACTATTTATGAAGTTTACTTAGGGATCATAACAAATCTAAATGAAATATAAATTAGGTCATGTCTTACTCTATTATGCAAACAACCATGCACATAAGCAAAATATAAGAGGAGAATCCTCCCTCTCTATATAAAGAAACAAATATTATTTTAACCATCAAAAGTTACATCAATCCATAGCAATCCAGGAGAAGGTCATACTTCTCTTTATAATGATCCCTTAATCCACATAGATCTCAAGAATCATTATAAATACTTTCTCTTCTGAGCCAATTCACCACATTCAAATCAATACAAGAAAAGCCCATACTTCTCTTTATAATTATCCCTTAATCCACATAGATATCACGAATCATTATAAACACTTTCTCTTTCGAGCCAAAACACGACTATCACTACCCAATAAATTTTCCATCCAACCAAAACTAATTTAAGCCAAGAGTTTTTTTTTTAAAGAGTTAAAGTATATAACATATATATACAACTCCACTAACCCTTCTTCAAACTCTCTTTCACTAACAACTCATTGAAAACTCTCAATGGTCATACACTAGGGATTCTCAACCTGTCCTTTACCTAGATTCCATGACTTGGCTTTCAAGAGCATCCATCCCTACTTTCCACATGTCCCTTTGGAAAAGTACTAGATGCAAATTTCCTTTTTACTAACTATCTTGTCCTTTCCACAAGATAGTTGTCACTTCCCCTTTCGATCCTTTGAAAGGTGGAATCCTAGTATTTACTCTCCCCACATTTCCTTTAGCGAGGGAGCTTCTAGGGATAAGCCAACTCTTCCTCTCTACACAATTCCTTTTGTGTAGGAGCCACAATTCATTTAGTGTAAGAGTTCTAGTGTCGCATCTAACCCCTACTCTATCTATACATAATTCCTTTAGTGTATAAGTACTTCTCAATATGTCAATCCAATCTATTGAATTCATATAATATTCTCTATTTAGTAATAAGGTTATTCTACCACCCATTCCATCTAAAAACATCGTACTTAAAGACCTCTTAATCGGTTAAGGGAAAATACGTTAGCCAACACATCTATCTGTTCGACTGATACTAAAGTTCTCTACATGGATTGATGTACACAAAATTCTAGTTGACGTCCTCTAAGATGCATCCATTATGTTGTGGTAATCTCTCTTCTTAGAGTCATGAGGATACCCATTATCATTCCTTGGTTTAAATTTAAACTAAGGTTAAAACACCCCCATCATAACCAGTTTGCTTAACCTAACATCTGCAATCCTTCGTAGGGCTCACTCGAGTCACATCGAAAATACTTGAAATCAAACCCATCAAGGTGATTAGATCTCTACTCCATGAAAACTCAAGAAAGTCACAATCATTTTAAATAAACACTAGCCTTAAGATATTAAATATTAATTTACAAATCCATCTTTAGTTCATTTAATTATAGTTCACACTTCAAAGTGATAATGCAAAAAGTATAACAGATAGGAGCAAAATAGATCAAATCCATCATTGATAGTAAGTACACATCATCGATAATACAACTAGTTCACATGGATATATTTTCATTAATATGAACATATCATATCTCAAGCACATTACAAATTCTATGAAACATCCTATTGTTCCTCAACGACTGCAAATCTACACAAGTGCACTGATCCATAATCTAGTATCCATTACAATTCATACGTCATTTCCCTTGCTCAAGCTACATTCTAGGATATATAATGATATCATCTACTTCCATGCTCTAGTTGGAAGAAGTCCTAAACTAGTGCACGAACATCCACATCCAATGCTACACTAGGTCATCTCTCTCTCTATGTTCATCTTCTTATCGAATCCACCAACCACCAAGAAAAGTATACCTCGTAACGGGATCAAAGATGACTCCAACATCGTAGTGCTATATCATGGGATGCATTCTTTTGCATCCTAATAACAACCACATGGAAGATATTCCAACACTCCCATATCACACATAACTTCCTTAAAATGTGTTTAATTCCCATCCGAATTAATGCAGCAATATCACAAGTATGTAATTCTATGAAATCCATTGCCTATTTCTAGATATGCACAGAAGAATTATTTTTCTCCACTCAATAATTTAAAACATACCAAAACCTTTCCACAAAGCACTCTCTATAAGAAAATAATTTCCTTAAACCAACAACAATAAGAAATCCTTTTCCTAATACCAATGGCAATAAAATGATTTAATTTCCAGCAGTGGTCATAATGTAGTTTACATTCATAACTCAATCTCAGAGATTAACGGAATCACATTCACATCCAGCATTCAATGTCTAGAACACTCCATCGAATGGCATACAAAAGAAAACTAACTCTTTTCTTACAGACCATAATAATGTAAACACATCAATCCACTGTCCTACAGTGCAACTCACATACTTTGATGACAAGCTACAATTTCTAGAGAACTAGCATTCCAGGTTTGAATTCCATAAGAGGAACCCATTAATCTTACCACAACATTCTAATGTTTTTCACACAACACGCATTTCATACTATCAATAAATAAAATAGCAGATCATTCAAGGTGGTTTTCAACTATTTAATCCTTCCTTAAAAACAAGGCATATATATATAAAAAAACCTTTTAAGTTTCCCTACAGGCGTCCATACACCAGCAACAAATTCTCTTATTCTTCGAAGAGAAAAATGATTGAAATATTTTCCAAATGACTTCCAAAAACAACACACAATGCAAACAACTATTTTCCATTAATCCACATAGTTCATTAACCAAAGTATAGCAACCAAACTTCTAGAGAATACTTGGTTACTACGATGCCTTCTTCAGTCAAATTCCTAAATCAATCTTCCACGATGTGTTTCTCTCATCCGTGCTCTCCTACCAAAACTCTCTCCCTTCTCCTTCTAGTCCGATTCCACACCAAAACTCTCTCTCTCCATGCGCACATGACCAACTACTTGCCATTAATTTTTCCACATCGTTTTGTGGCCGACGTGGGTGAACAATCCGGTCTAATAATTGTCCACTCTTATTTTACACATGTCAAACCAACTCAACAAACATTCATTTTACTTTAAACTAGTGATTAAACAACACACACAAAACTATAGCTCCAACCTTTAAATTAGTGAACAAGTTAAAGGTTTCTCATTCACTAGTCCCTTTTATTAAACAACAAAGCTATAAATGTTTTCTAAGTATGAGTAGTAATTATTCTTTTACTACTCCATTATGTTTTTAATCACTCTTTTCTCATGACCTCTTAGCAATGTTATCAATCAACAATGGTTTACTTATTTTTCTCTTTTAAGATAGATAAAATAAGCAAATAGCTATATCCTCTTTTAATAAAAACCTTCATTTCAATTAAAGTTTTCATCAAGAAAAAGATCATTTTGCAGCAAACATATTCAAGCATGATATGTATCTCCATGAAAGGCATTTAATAAGTTGCCCCAAATTCTTCGTCAATTTACCCATCACATCACTTCCCATGAGGTATCCTTTTCTTAGTGGTTAGTTCTTTCTACCATCGCTAAGAGAACCTGTTCCTGCAAAACATATTTCCATCAACAGTACCATATTCCTTTATAAAATGTGCGATTGTTTTCCAGGAAACTAAACATGAAATAATCCATTTCTTTACATGAGGTATATCCTATCTCCATATTATGCATAACAAGTCATGAATAATCAATCATTCCATCGATAGAAAACCAAAATAAAAACATACATCCATTCATATGAAGTGACTTCATCCAAAGTAAAAATTCTACCAAGGGAGGGTCATGACATCATCCCCCCTTAGGTTTAACACAATCCTCTATGTTTTAAATATTATAAACATAATATAGTCTTTAAACAACATTTTCAAACAAAAATAGAAAGTGTTTTTGCATATCCACTACTTTCTCCCAAGTAGCATTCCTTTCAGTGTATCGGTCCCACTGAACTTTGCACTGCTCCAAAGTTCCTTTTCTCATTGATTTAGATCGAAACTCAAGGATTCTTATTGGTTGAACCTCTATAGCCTTTAGGTTCACCATATACAAATTAGACAAGTCCCACACATGCTCAGGGTTAGCAACATACTTTTTAAGCAAAGAGATATGAAAGGTATTGTGAATCTTGGATAGATTGGGTGGTAAGGCAAGTCGATATGCCACAGGACTAATCTTCTCTATGATTTCAAAGGGTTCAAAAAAGTGAGGATCTAGCTTTGTGGACTTGATCACACTCTTCCTTGGCTTCACCCTCAAAAATACTCTATCACCCACAGCAAACTCTTTTGGTGATCTCTTAAGATCGGCATAACTTTTTTGATGATCTGTCGCTTCCTTCAACCTCTCTCTGATCACCCTCAATTGTTGCTCCATTTCCTTAACCATGTCGGGTCCAAGCACAATTCGATCTTATAGATTATCCCATGACAATGGTGTCCTACACTTTCTGCCATACAAAGCTTTGAATGAATCCATGCCTAAGGTCGAATGGTGACCGTTATTGTAGGTAAATTCTACCAGATGCAAATAATCCTCCCAATAGGTTTTTTGATCCATGCAGTACATGTGGAGCATGTCCTCTAGTACCTGGTTTACTCTCTCAGTTTGCCCATCTATTTTTGGATGGTAGGCAGAACTGATATTCAATATTGTACCAATGGCACGATGCAAGGATTGCCAAAATTTAGAGGTGAACTTTGGGTCTCTATAGATATGATTACCTCCGAAAACCATGAAGCCAAAATATTTCTTTGGAAAATCTATTAGCCACAACCACGACATCATCCTTGGTGTTCCCAGGTATAAAGTGTACAACCTTGGTCAGTCTGTCGACCACTACTAGGATTGCATCATGTTGGAACCTATTCTTAGGTAACCCTATGATGAAGTCCATCGAAATCACCTACCATTTTTGCATAGGCACATCATGTGGGTACAAAAAACCAGTAGGATGTCTATGTTTTGCTTTTACTTTTTGGCACTCTAGGCATTGAGTGATAAATTCAGTTATGTCTCTCTTCATTCTTGGCCAAAAGAATATCTTTTTCATATTCTCCCTCATATTTTCTCCTCCTGGATGAGAAAAATATGGAGATCTATGCACTTCATTCATAATCATATTTCTCGAATCCCCAGTATTAGGAATTACTATTCTATTTTTAAAACATAAGAAACCATCTTTGATGCCAAAGTCCTTATTTTCATTAGGTTCCCTTTCCATCTTTTCCCGAATTTGGTTGCAGTATGCATCTTGATTTTGCATTTCCTTGACTTGTTCCATCAAGTTGACATGGATGCAAGACAACACTGCTATATGTCTTCTTCTAATCAATGCATCAATGACTTTATTTTCCTTTCCCTTAATATACTCAATGCCAAAATCATATTCTACGAGGAATTCCATCCACCTTCTTTGCCTAGCATTGAGTAAAGGTTGAGTGAATATATATTGCAGACTTCGATGGTCTATCCTTAGCTCAAAGGATCTCCCAACCAAATAGTGTCGCCAAATCTTAAGAGCAAAAACTACAACTTCCAACTCTAAGTCATGGGTTGCATAATTAGCTTCATGTCTTTTCAGTTTCCTAGATCCATAGGCTACCACTGCTTCATCCTGTGAGAGCACTCCTCCCAAACCTTCCAAAGATGCATCAGTACAAACAAAGAAACTTCCCTAAGGATCAGGTACTTTTAGTATGGGAGGTGTGGTAAGCTTTTGCTTTAGCAACCTAAAGGCTTCCTCACATTTCTCTATCCACTTGAATTCCTTTCCTTTTCTTTGAAGGTTGGTTATTGGTGAGGTGATCTTGGCATAGTCCTTCACATAATGCCTATAATATCCAGTTAAACCCATGAAACTTCGAACTTCTATCACATTAGTTGGTGGTGGCCAATTCAAAATGGCTTCTATTTTCTTAGGATCCACTACGATCCCTTCCATAGAAATAATGTGTCCTAAGTATTGCACTTTTGACATATAGAATTCACACTTGGATAGGTTCCCAAACAATTGAATTTTCCTTAATAGCTTTAGAACTATCTTGAGATGTTTGTCATGCTTTGCCTTATTTCTGGAATATATTAAAATATCATCGAGAAATACCAGTACAAATCTATCCAAATACTTCCTGAATATACTATTCATCAAATTTATAAATGCCACTGGAGCATTTTTTAAATCAAAAGGTAAAACTACAAACTCGTAATATCCATAACGAGTCTTAAAGGCTATCTTATGTGTATCCTCCTCATGGATTCTCAATTGATGATATCTTGATTTCAAATCAATTTTTGAAAATATTGAGGCATCCTTGAGTTGATCGAAGAGATCTTTGATTCTTGGTAGAGGATATCTATTCTTGATAGTTGCCTTGTTCAACATTCTATAATCTATGTATAATCTCAAGGAACCATCCTTCTTCTTTATAAATAGAACTGGTGCACCCCAGGGTGATACACTTGGTTTGATTAATCCTTTCTCTAGTAATCCTTGCAATTGCACCTTTAACTCTTGCATTTATATGAGATTCATTCTGTAAGGAGCATTATGTATGGGTTCTATTCTAGGTTGAAGCTCAATAATAAAGTCAAATTCCCATTTCAGGGTAATCACATCCCTAAATTCTTGAAGCACTAGGTGTTTCTAAAACACCTCTTCCTTCTTTTCTTTATCAATTTTATTTATCTTAACAATGTAGACCATTCCTCCTTTCTTTATGGCCTTCTTTAGAGTTGCAGGTTCTCACATATCCACTTCTTGTCCAATACTAGGATCTGTTCCTAGTATAAACTTGTGAATTATTATTTTCTCGTTATAAGCAAGCACATAATTAGTTTGACAGATTTTTGGTAATACTCTTCCACTATCCTAGTTCCTTGCCTAAGTCTAGTGAATTCCTCAAGTTTTTGAGAATAAGAGTGTTTCGTGAGAAATCTATTTTTGAAAGCCTTTACAAATTCTATCCATTTCAGATCAACTATTGCCTCAAGACCCAATTCATTACTATAGGTTTCCCACCAAGCTAAACCATCACCTTGCAAATGCAGTGTGGCATAAGATGTTCGAGTGCTCAAGGAAAAATATTCATGTTGCAATACACCTCTATCTATTTCAACCAAGACTTGACCTTGTCCCCATCTTCTTCTTCATTAAATTTAGAAGATTTTAGATGTTTCATTTCCTTGCCTATCTTGGCTTCCAATCGAACTCTAACCTATTGTGTCTCAGTAAGAGGTTCATTTGGTTGACTCACTATAGGATTTCCTACCTGTGCTTCTCGACTCAACATGGCATCTAGAAGCTATTTTTGGGTTTCTACCTGTTCCCAGAGTAAATCGACTATATGAGTAAGATTTTCATTCCTAGTTTCTTCTCTTCCATCACTAAGGTTCCTTGAATCCACTTCTATGTTTCTATCCTCCACATTAGTCTATCTTTTCGATGGGACAACACTCCCTCTTCTTCTATTTGGTGGCATTATCCCTGGACACACATAAAAGAGATAGTAAGAACTCATTAGCAATTAGTCCTTCAAATTGCTCCTCTTACTAATAACTATTTACCCAAATATCTCAAGTAACTTGGTAGATCTACTCCTAATGGGTGTACTATTGGCAGGATTCAATTCCTCCATAAGTATGTTCTCTTATTACCTATCAAGACTAATTTCTACGTAGTGAACCTACCCCACTACAAACCATGCTCTGATACCAGATGTCACTACCCAATAAATTTTCCATCCAACCAAAACTAATTTAAGCCAAGAGTATTTTTTTAAGATTTAAAGTATATAACATATATATATATATATATATATATATATATATATATATATATATATATATAACTCCACTAACCCATATTCAAAATATCTTTCACTAACAACTCATTGAAAACTCTCAACGGTCATACACTAGGGATTCTCAACCTATCCTTTACCCATATTCCATGACTTGGATTTCAAGAGCATCCATCCCTACTTTCCACATGTCCCTTTGGGAAAGTACTAGATGCAAATTTTCTTTTCACTATCTCGTCCTTTCCACAAAATAGTTGTCACTTCCCCTTTCGATCCTTTGAAAGGTGGAATCCTAGTCTTTACTCTCCCTACATTTCCTTTAGCAAGGGAGCTTCTAGGGATAAACCAACTCTTTCTCTCTACACAATTCCTTTTGTGTAGGAGCCATAATTCATTTAGTGTGAGAGTTCTAGAGTCGCATCTAATCCCTACTCTATATATACACAATTCCTTTAGTGTATAAGTACTTCTCAATATGTCAATCCAATCTGTTGAATTCATATAATGTTCTCTATTTAGTAATAATATATTCTACATCCCATTCCATATAATAACATTGCATGTAAAGACATATTAATTGGTTAAGGGGACAATATGTTGGCCAACATGTCTATCTATTTGACTAACACCAAAGTGCTCTACATGGATTGACGTACGACAATCTCTAGCAGACATCCTCTAAGACTCATCCATTCTATTGTGGTAATATCTCTTCTTAGAGTCATGAGAATACCCATTATCATTCCTTGGTTTAAATTTAAACTAAGGTTAAAACACCTCCATCATAACCAATTTGCTTAACCTAACATTTGTAATCCTTCATAGGGCTCACTCGAGTCATGTCAAAAATACTCAGAATCAAACCCATCAAGGTGATTAGAGAAAATAGTCTCTACTCCATGAAAACTCAAGAAATTCACAGTCATTTTAAATAAACACCAGCCTTAAGATATTAAATCTTAATTTACAATTCCATCTCTAGTTCATTTAATTATAGTTTACACTTCGAAGTGTTAATGCAGAAAGTATAACAGATAGGAGCAAAATAGATCAAATCCATCATTTATAGTAAGTACACGTCGATAATACAACTAGTTCACATGGATATATTTTCATTAATATGAACATATCATATCTCAAGCACATTACAAATTCTATGAAACATCCTATTGTTCCTCAATGACTACAAATCTACACAGGTGCGTCGATCCATAATCCAATATCCATTATAATTCAGATGTCATTTCCCTTGCTCAAGCTACATTCCAGGATATAGAATGACATCATCTACTTCTGTGATCCATTTGGAAGAAGTCCTAAACTAGTGCACAACATTCACATCCAACGCTACACTAGGTCATCTCTCTCTCTCTTTCTCTTTGCGTTCGTCTTCTTGCCAGATCCATCAACCACCAAGAAAAGTATACCTCATAACGGGATCATAGAAAAATCCAACATTGTAGTGCTATATCATGGGACTCATTCTTTGGCATCCTAATAACAACCACATGGAAGATATTACAACACTCCCATATCCCATATAACTTCCTTAAAATTTGTTTAATTCCCATCTGAATTAATGCAACAATATCACAAATATGTAATTCTATGAAATCCATTTCCTATTTCTAGATATGCACAGAAGAATTATTTTTCTCCACTCAAAAATTTAAAACATACCAAAGCTTTTCCACAAAGCATTCTCTATAGGAAAATAATTTCCTTAAAACAACAACAATTGAAAATCCTCTTCCTCATACAATTGGCAGTAAAATGATTTAATTTCCAAGAGTGGTCGTAATGTTGTTTATATTCATAACTCAATATTAAAGATTAACAAAATTACATTCACATCTAGCATTCAATGTCTATAACACTCCATCGATTGGCATACATAAGAAAACTAACTCTTTTCTTACAGATCATAATAATGTAAATACATCAATCTATTGTCCTACAGTGCAACTCACATGCTTTGATGACAAGCTACAATTTTTAGAGAAATAGCATTCCAGGTTTGAATTCCATAAGAGGAACCCATTAATCTTACAATATTCTAATGTTTTTCACACAACATGCATTTCATACTATCAATCAATAAAATAGCAGATCAATCAAGGTGATTTTCAACTATTTAGTCCTTCCTTAAAAACAAGGCATATATATATATATATTAAAAAAATCTTTTAAGTTTTCCTACAAGCATCCATACACGAGCAACGAATTCTCTTATTCTTCGAAGAGAAAAATAATTGAAATATTGTCCAAATGACTTCCAATAGCAACACACAATGCAGATAACTATTTTCCATTAATCCACATAGTTCATTAACCAAAGTATAGCAACCAAAATTCTAGAGAATACCTGGTTACTACGATGCCTTCTTTAATCGAATTCTCAAACCAGACTTGCGTGATGTGCTTCTCTCATCAATGCTCTCCTACCAAAAATCTCTTCCTTTTCCTTCCAGTCTGATTCCACACCAAAAACTCCCTCTCTTCATCCGTACACAACCAACTATTTACCATTAGTTTTTTCCACATCGTTCGATGGCCAATGTGGATGAACAGTACGGTCTCGTAATTTTCCACTCTTATTTTACACACATCAAACCAACTCAAAAAAAATTCATTTTACTTTAAACTAGTGATCGAACAACACACATAAAGCTATAGTTACAATATTTAAATTAGCGAACAACAAGTTAAAGGTTTCTCATTCACTAGTCCCTTTTATTAAACAACAAAGCTATAAATATTTTCTAAGTATGAGTAGTAATTATTATTTTACTACTCCATTATGTTTTTAATCACTCTTTTCTCATGACCTCTTATCAATGTTATCAATAAAAAATGATTTACTTATTTTTTATTTTAAGATAAATAAAATAAACAAATAACTATATCCTCTTTTAATAAAAACCTTCATTTCAATTAAAGTTTTCATCAAGAAAAAGATCATTTTGCAACAAACATATTCAAGCATGATATGTATCTTCATGAAAAACATTTAATAAGTTACCCCATATTCTTCATAAATTTACCCATCACATCATTTCCCATGAGGTATCCTTTTTCAATGGTTAGTTCTTTATGCCACTGCTAAGAGAACCTATTCCTGCAAAATACATTTCAATCAGTAGTACCATATTCCTTTATAAAATGTGCAATTTTTTTCTACAAAAATAAACATGAAATAGTACATTTATTTACATGAGGTATATCCTATCTCCATATTATGCATAACAAGTCATGAATAATCAATCATTCCATCGATAGAAAACCAAAATAAAAACATACATCCATTCATATGAAGTGAATTCATCCAAAGTAAAAAGTCTACCAAGGGAGGGTCATGACAACAACATTAAAAAACAATATAAGAGAATCTCATACTTCTCTTTATAATGATTCCCTAACCCACAAGAGTCTCAAAAAATCATTAACTTAGTTTCTTTTTAAAAACCCCAAGCAAGACAACAACAAATAAAATAGAACCCCATACTTCTCGTTATAATGATTTCCTAAACCACAAGAGTCTTGGAAATCATTACAATATTTTATCTTTCAAACTAGAAGCAAAACAACAACAAAAAAAAGAGAATCCTATACTTCTCTTTATAATGATTTCCTAACCCACAATAGCCTCAAAAATCATTACAATAGTTTCTCTTCCAAAACTACAAGCAAAACAACAACTAACAAAAGAGAATCCCATACTTCTCTTTATAAGGATTTCCTAACCCACAAGAGTCTCAAAAATCATTACAATAGTTTCTCTTTCAAAAATATAAGCAAAACAACAACAAACAAAATATAATCCCATACTTCTCTTTGTAATGATTTTCTTACTCACAAGTCTCAAAAATCATTAACTTAGCTTCTCTTTCAAAACCCATATCGAATGATCCATTTATTAAACTATCCCTTGAAAAGCTTCATTCTTCTTATACTAGTATAATAAAAGCTCCATCTTTTCTTGCAATAAGAAAAATCCTCTATCTAATATAAAGAAAAATTTATCTTTCAATACATAAAGATATTTCATCTAATAGAAATCTCTATATTTCAATACATAAAGCTATTTCATTTATTAGAAAGCTCTTTCTTTCAATACATAAAGATTTTCATCTATTAGAAAGATCTATATTTCAATACATAGAGATATTTTATCTAATAGGAAACGTAATCATATGCATTCTAAATATTACATTCTTTATCAATGAAGAAAGCCCAACCTTCATAAGCAAGCTACATTTTCTTGAAAATAGTTTACTTTACGCACAAACATGCTACATTCCTTTTTCTAACATAAAAAATAATTAAATATTTCATAATAGCATGTTGCAACCTCTAGCTGATGTAAAGAGAGCCTATTATAATTCAGTAACACTTTCTTTTTAATCAAAATAGTTAATAAAGTCTCATTCCTATTTTAAACACAAAGAGAGTCTAAATTTCATAGGAAATAGCATTCTTTGATTCATTAACATAATGCCTATTTAAAAAAAGAATATGTATTCATCAAACAATAAAGGTAACACAACTAACAATGATAAAGGTAACCCAACTAACAACGATAAAGGTGCATTCTTAATAGCATGGAAGAGAGCAATTAAAAATAAAGGCGAAGTTTCCTTCTAACCCAAATGATCTCAATAGGATGGAAATCACAACTAACATGGATGGCCACAAGCAAGGGCTTCCCTACTGCAATCTAGAAGCCAACCAAACTAGGAAAAATGAGGGCTAAGGATCATGCACAAACAAAAGTCTAGAGCTACAAAGAGACACCTGACACTGATAATGGCTAGCTACCTAAAGCAAAATCTACACAAGTGTACAAAGATAAAGTCGCTTCCTAAGAGGTGCGTAGGAGAAAAAATTGACATACATATGTAATAAGGGAAACATCGGGTCAACTTCCAGGGCTACCAAACTAAAGGGATAACATGCTTAAACAAGAAGTAATATAGCTAGTGAAACCTTGAAAACCCAAAGCAACAAAGCTAAAACAAGAGGATAAGACCCATTGTAAGAAAAAATAATGATCAATTTGAAGCATAAGCAAACAATAAGAAATCACTTGAAACTTCACACTTTCCTACAATCACAAGACGCCCTACTTTCCTTCCAAAATCCTCTTCCTTCTAGATTTATCTCTCCTTCTCTTGCCTCGCTCTCATTCTCACCTCACTACAGGTTTTTAATATAAGGAAGGGAAGGTGGGCATGCTTCGCACAGAATATTACATCCATGAAACTCCCAAGAATGTGTTACTCCAAAACATTCACCATATTTGATGTACTAAGAATTAACGCTCTTCTTAAAGAGCTAATCCTTAAAAAATATTAACCAAGAATTGCTCTTTAAAAAAGAAAACCAAATTATCATCTTTTGAAATTAATTAATTAATACTTTATCAAATTAAAGCTAATATATTTAATTAGAAGTATTAATGTCATAATCTAATTAATAATTCACAAATCCATTCAAGGCAAAGTGAAAGCAACCAAAGATTAAATCCAAATATGTTTCACACCATTGTTTTATCCTAAATAGGTGGAATTATTTTTAAGATAGTCTTGTTGAGTGAATATTTTTCCCTATTGCAAAATGATCACCACAAATAGAGTATTGAATTGAAAACTCTCTCTTGCAAAGAAATTAGGTGAAATCACCCATTTCTCCAAGGTTCTGGTAAGCAAGCATTTATGAGTATAATGAAAAATAGATAACAACAAATGTATTCTAGGATGAACTCAAACCTGCAAGTGACAGTTAACAAGGGGCCTTGAATAGTTCAAACAATGCTTAGCAATTATGATCTTTAAAACCTTCCAAAATGCAAAAGATTGATTCTTTTTAGTGCTCTTGATATTAGTATGATCTACCCTGAATCCTAGTTAGTAAACAACTTTTATCTTCAAATTAAAAGGATTTCAAATGCAAAAGTGCATGGAATTGTCCACTTCATTTTAAAATCTGTGTCTTTAATGTGTGGTTCATTTTGAAGTTAGTGGATTCATTTTATCTTCATTATATATGTTCCACTATCCCTATGTTAGAATTTGGTGTTAGTAAAAGTTAGTAAGTTAGTGTGTCAGCGTTCATTTGCTTTATCTGCCTTAGTATGAATTTGGCATTAGTAACCCTCCTAAACCAGTATTTTATCTGAAAATTAAATTGATGTATTTGGAGGTGCAAAAATTCTGGATAAGGACCAGAATAGAAGCAAATAAACCAGAAATAAAATAGGAAATTCTGGAAAATGGACCAGAATGAAAACAAAATTTTTGGAAGGACCAGAATGGAAGAACTTAAATAGAAATTTTGGAAGGACCAGAATGAAACAAACAGAAATTTTGTAATGGACCAGAATCAGAAACATGCAACTAAAAAGAATATTGAAAATTTATTCTAAGTATAGAAAATAGAAACATAACCTACAAGGTTAGCTGGAAAAAAACAAATAACATCAAATTTGGTTAGCAATCCTCTCCCTGCAAAACCCCAAGTTGTGAGATGAATCTAAAACAACCTGACCTAACGGACCTGCAACATAAGCACAATCAGATTAGACCAAGTGCGAGACTCAAATAACAAAATAAAATTTGCATTATATTAAGCATTCACCTATTGCAACCCATTTCATGGCATAAACAAATAGATATAAGCAAAAAACAATGCAAAAAAAGATAAACAGTAAACAGTAGTTTTAGACGTAATCTCCCTTTGGTTTTGCTCACAAAGGTTGCTCTTACTAAAATGAAATCTTTATATTCAAAAAAATCTCCTTGGTTACAAAATTTCCAGCCCCTTTAGAATGGCCTCATTTGTCTTTTTAAAGACTTGCATCCTTGATTCGTTTCCACTTCCCATTTTTATGATGTTAAATAAATAATAAAGGGAGAAAACGAACAAAATTTGTATTTGCCTCGTATTTTTCCCATAACCCTATTTTAAAAATTATATTATAATATAAAGAATATCAATAAAATTTAAATTTTTGATTAACTCCTTATAACTCCCATTATCCTTATATTATAATATAAAATATATCTAATAAAAATTTAACATTCAATAACATCTTTACAACTCCATATATTTGGTTTTAATCCATAAAAGAAAACCCCCCCCCAAAAAAAAACACTTCGAACCTTATGGCTCCCTCACATTATAAGGTCAATGCTTGATTTGACTATTTAAACTACCCCCAAATATTATAACATAAAAAAAAAAAATGTATATCACCTCCTTATGATCTCCATAATAATATTATAATATAAAATTAAAATAAGACTTTAACCTCATATTATAATTGTACTATTTTAAACTCAACCATCACCATTATGATATATGCCGATTAAATCCTTCTGCCTTCTATCTTCCAGTATAAAGACATATGCATTATTCAAAAACTTTATCACCCTTACGTGGCTGGAGTTATTTCAAAATGAAACAGAGAGGAAGTTTCAGGATCAATGTTCGTCTGTGTCGGCTTTTCGTCCACCACTATCATTCTTTGATCCATCTTGACGCCTGGGCTTCCTCCAATATTTCATGACAACATGAAATGAGTTTCAACATATTCCTTGGCCTTATAACCTACTTGTTAGGGTTAGGGTTCTAGAGGGGATCCTTTTCCTTTATTTTTGAACGTATGTCGGGTACCCACCACGTTGCTTGCATGATACTCAACCACCTTTGTCACACTTTGTCACACCCAAAACATAGTATTTAACATCCCTAACGCCCTTTGACACTGCTCTGTCTATAACGTATCCATGAATATAGACTACCAAACCTCGACGGTTTCATGATTGCATACTTCCAATTGTCAAATTTCTCCTACCATGCGAATGTTTTACACTACGACGTACTATGCTGTGGACCTAACGTTGTACACCTGTTCATCTACATCAACTCCTTGGACCCACCTATCCACCGTATGATTCCACGTTGCACATATCCACGTTGTACCTATCCACGTCGCTGTTCGTATGCACACATGCCATCGTTGCTCCGTGGTGCTTTGATTCCATGAACATCGCCAATATGCCTCCGTTATCACACCGCCATCTTGTTCTTAGATGTTGTCATGCTCTATTATCGCCTGCATACGTTACCAAACCCATCTCAAAGGTTTCATTGAATGTAGACATTGACTACTCCATAGATTTTCCTCTAAACCTTGACGTCGTCCACTGTTGCTTTTGTCTACCGTTATTTGCTAGCCGCTGGGCCCACTGCACCGTATTGTTCATCCATGTCGACTCGGTTGAAACCTCGGTTGAAACCCATTTCGCCATTGTCTATTGTAGACAATTCTTGTTGCACCTTGTCAACATTTTCCATGTCGTTGCCACGTATGTGCTTGTAGACTTCATCGACGCCCTATACGTCCATGCGACTTCGTACACATCAACATATTGTCCTTCTGTCGCTGGTCACTACCTGCACAAAAACCACACCTTTATTATACATAATATGGAGGGAATATTTCATATAAACCTAAACGAAGATCCATTCCCACAAAGCCTTTTATTATATATATAAATATAGACCTTATACTATATACTATATAAATATATATTACATATAATATACCTTATTATATATAATATATTATATCATATCATATTATATACATATATAGTATAAATAGGTCTCTATATATATTTTATTTAATAATCAATATATATATATATATATATATATATATATATAATTACTTAATTAATTTAAATGAAAAATTTAAATTAATTAAATTCCCTAACATTTAAAATCTAATGAAAATTTAAAAAAAGCAATCCAACCCCATACTGACAGCTATGCAAACCTACGAAGAGGCCTTGATCACTTTCAAAAACCTTGAATGAACACCCACTCACTATGAAAACTAACACAAATCTTGGAGGTGAAAACTATTATTCAATTCCACTCGAGAGGATATCACCAACCTTGGACCATATAACTCACAAGGCCAAACTACAAGCAAGGAAACAACCCAATGGTCATTCCAAGACAAATTAGACTTTCGAAAGTAAAAAATCAAAGTGGGTCCCCAAGTTTTGGGGCTAGTTGTGGAGTAGCCACAACAAATGACGACTCTGCTGGAAAATGCTCCCGGTATTTCAGTAAGAACCCAACCTAGAAAGACACAAATCCAAACATTAAAATTGCAAGCATGAGCTAGTGTCCAAAGAATGAAAGTAGACCAAAACGACATGAAACATAAGACTTCATTCAACATCAGCTCAGTGTGTGCAAGGTGATTCAATTCTTATCATTTGAAACCATTTAACCTTCCATTGTCAGTTTCACATGGATGCATATGAGAAGCTATGGAAGATTTATGCAGAAGTGAATATATGGTGAGGATGCTAGAGACCTGAACATCCTCCTTTGCAAATATTCTAAACTCCTAGTACCATGAACAAGTACACTAAAATTGTCTAACCCCATTGGGATCAAATGTGTGTGTAGTGCATTCATTTACCAGATCAAAAGGTTGGTTATGCGTCGCTACCATCCTTGAACCATTGTGTGCAAGTAGAATCATAGCTTTGGGGAATCAGATTCTCAACCTAAGTACGATGAGAATTTGACCCTATCCTTACTATGATCTAAGTTTATTACCTCATCTTAACCAAAATGATCAAACTTGTTATGGATGAACCTACCTAGGCTAGCCTGTCTGTTTGAGCAGTCAGAGGTCTTGATTTTAAATGAGACATATCGCCACACATGAGTGTACCCCACTTATAGTCAAGCGTCTATAGCCCCGATGGAGGTTAGCCCCATAGTCCATGATTTAGGTTTTGATTTCTTGAATCTTGGGGATGACTACCCATCCTTTTGAGGGGACATGTAGTACAATCCTTGAGACTCAATAACTGGTGGTGTGATGGAAGTGATATAGTGAACATTTTGCTTTAAATTTCTTAAATCTTGGGTATGACTACCCATCCTTCTGAGGGGACATGTAGTACAATCCTTGAGACTCAATAACTGGTGGTGTGATGGAAGTGATATAGTGAACATTTTGCTTTAAATTTCTTAAATATTGGGGATGACTACCCATCCTTATGAGGGGACATGTAGTACGACCCTTATGACCCGACAGTCAGTGGTGTGATGGAGGCAGAATCAGAGTTTTGGAGAATCAGATTCTCAACCTAAGTATGATGAGAATTTGACCCTATCCTTACTACTATGATTTTGGGTTTTCAAGTATTATCGAAGTGGTAAAAACCACTATTTTATGGACTATGTTGCATGATAGGACAACCAAGGATGACCGTTTTCACCTCATATTTTCTCCCAATGATGGTTTTGACCATTTTACCCAAGATGTTTTTAACATGTGCGAATCGTGTTTGGTTCAAGATAGCTTCGACATCATTCCCAATCTCAAAATATTTTTAGTGTACATTGTGTAATGATCCTAAGAGAATTTGACATGTTTTTAGTGATTGTATTTGAAAGGTAGATGCAAGTGAGATGCAATGCAATGTGAAAAGTACCATGAAATGAGGATGAATGCATTTGAAATGTAAATGGGATATACAAAACATTTCACCCTAATTTGCAAACTTGACAACTTTATCCATCACAAGTTTCAAACGATATTCTTTAATGTATTTGTGATAATTGTGGAGCCTTTTGCAATATAATTCTGATGTTTCACACTCTCCTGATATTATTGAACATTCATGAGGACATGAGCTGACATATCACTCTAAAATACTGGAAAACAACCAAAACTTGGAAGCGAATGAATACAAAACACCCCAATCAACTTGCCAACATCAAACAAAATCCAAACCCAAAATCGAACACGAAACCAGCACACGCAAGCTATATACAAAAGACTAAAAATCAACAAAATATTGGAAGCGAATGAATACAAACACACAATCAAACTCAACATCATCAAACACAAACATATTTATTATTTACATATACTACAAGATCTTTGCCTTTTTTAGACCTAAAAGTAGTGTTTCAAATGTAGCCTGTTAACGGGCAAAGCCAAATCATTCCCATCCAAGGTTTTTAATCTGAAACTGTTTTCACCTATGATTTTAGAAATTTGATATGGACCCAACCATAAACATTCAAAATTTTTATGATCTCCGTTATTTTCATGTCCTTTATCCCACAGTAAAACTAGGTATGAAACTTTGAATGTTTTGATTTGAGATTTCTTATCGAACCATATTTTCACTACATCCTGATGTTTGCTAAAATAAAGCATGGCTTCATCTCTTTTCTCATCAAGATGCATTAGCTGTGTTAACCTAGCTTCAATTTTATCATTAGTTCCAATAAATTCCTTCATGAAATGAAATGTTTGTAACCTTAAATTTGTGGAAAAGATGGGATCCTGCCCATAGACCAAATGATACAGAGATGTTACTATTGATTCTTTGGTTCTGATCCTATCCACCCAAAGGGAAAATTTCAATTTGCTATTTCAATTTGCTATGCCAATCCCTAGGATTTTTTTCAAGTAATTTTTTGATTACGCCTAACAAATTCTTATTAGAGGATTTCGCTAACCCATTACCTCATGGGTAATAATTTGAGGAGAATTTCAAACTTACCATATTATCATATGCCCAATTTACAAATTCCAAAGAAGAAAATGCAGAGCCATTATCACTTACAATTGCATTGGGTATTCCAAAACGAGTCACGATATTATCCTCTAAAAACTTAATGACAACCTCAAAAGTGGCATGCTTAGTGGGAATAGCTTCGGTCCACCTTGTGCAGTAATATGTGGTGGTAAGGATATATTTATGAGAATCGAATGAGTTGGGATTGATAATCCCAACAAAATCCAATCCCCATTGTGCAAAAGGCCTTGCCTCTACCACAAATTGTAATGGCATTGCAACATTTCTTTCTCTATTGGCCGCCACTTGACATATGTGGCATGATATTACATGAGCATGTGCATCCTTGAATAGATGGAGCCAATAGTATCCAACCCTTAGGATTTGATGGGATGTTGCATTGGCTAACTCGTGTCCAGTTCCATACTTACCATGAAAATCCTTAAGTACTTGGGTCACTTTTTCTTGATTAACACATCGAAGGTAAATCCCTTCATGGTTCTTCCTGTAAAAAACACCAAATTTAATCAAAAAATTTATAGATTTCAAATGCAGAGCTCTGCGTTGAGTGGAATTTAAATGTAATGGACACTTACAATGCAACAATAAATATACAATATCAACATACCACTCACCTTTGGTTATGTCATCTACCTCATAATTTTGGCATGATATCGATGGATCAATTTCTGCAATTGCCTTGACCAAACCTTGTCCACAAACTATTTTCATGGGCCGGATTTCCAAATCAAATTCTTGAAGGGTCAAAATCCATTTTCCCCGTCTTTCACCTAGTTCGTTTTGAAAAAACATAGATTTAATGGCCGGATCAGGAACTACCGTAAAAAATTTACTATGAACTAGATAATGCCTAAATTTCTTGATGGTCTTGAATAGGGCATACGTTTGTATGTCTAAGATAGAATATCTTAGCTATGCATCCTTCAATGGAGAACTCAGGAAAGCTATGGGATTTTCAATGCTACCTTCTCTATTTTGGGTTAAGACACTCACAAAAGAATGATCTGAAGCAAAAGTATAGACATAGAACGACTTAGAATAATCTGGACTAATTAAAATAGGGGCTTTAGAGATAGCATCCTTGATGCTTTTGAAAGCTTCCTATTTTCATTTGTCCATTTTATCTGAACATCCTTCTTTAGCATGTCATTCAAAGGCTTGGAAATTTTGGCAAAACCTGAAATAAATTTTCTTACAAATTTAATCTTACCGAAAAAGGATCTTAAATCTTTCTTGCTATTAGGTGGAGGGATGGCTAGTATAGCTGAAATTATTTCTAGATCAATAGCAATCATATCCTTGGAAATGACATGTCCTAATAGCTTACCTTATGTTACTCCAAAGATGCATTTTTTTGGATTAAGGGAGATCCCATGTTCCCAAATCTTTGAAGTGCTTTTCTCAAGTCTCCGACATGATCTTCCCTTTTCTTGGAGAAGACAGGAATGTCGTCAACATAGACTATAATACACTTACCAATGAGCCCTTTGAACACAAAGTCCATGGCTCGTTGGAAAGTTGCACCTGCATTCAATAACCCAAACGACATTCTCCTATATGCGAATGTTCCCAACTTAGTCGTGAAGGATGTCTTCATTCTGTCATTTGGATGAATTAGAATTTGATTATATCCCGAATAACCATCCAAGAATGACATCATTTCTGACCCATTCACCTTTTGAAGAATCTCATCAATAGTAGGCAATGGGTAATTATCCTTTTGGCAAGCTTTGTTCAAATTCATGAAATCTATGCATAACCTTATCTCTCCATTCTTCTTTTTTACCAGGACAAGATTGGCCACCCACGTGGAATATCTAACAGGAAAGATGATTTTTGCTTCTAGCAATCTCTTGAACTCTTTCTCTATTAAGGTTTCTAATATTGGGTTGACTGTTCTTTGTCTCTGTCTGAAAGGCTTGGAGTCAGATTTTAATGGAATCGTATGAGTTATCACATTTTGATCATAATTTTTCAAATCCTTATAGCTCCATGCTATGCAATCAATATATTCCTTTAATGCATGAGTGATAGACTCCCTTTCTTGCCTTGTACATGCCTTAGCAATAAGTACCTCTCGTGGATTTTTTGCACTCCCTAAATTGATCAAATCACAAAATTATTTAGGGGGAGGTACATTCCTTCCTCTTTTTTCTTGGTATCCAATGTCAAATATTTTCTCTAACGAAGCCATACCATTCGACATATCATTCCACACTCTGGTTGCCTCACATTGTAATTACCTTTCTTCTTGCCCTCTCTTTTCTTCATCTATTACTCGATTTTCAAAAATTCCAGAATTAGTGACAAAATTGAACACGTGTCTATCACTATTGAATACTTGAAAATTCGTAACATTATCTAGTATTGAAGGGCAAGGCACTATTTTGATTGAGAATTTCTTACACTTTTTATGGTCCATAGGTTTAAGCATACTTACAACTACAACTAAAGAGTATGCCATGCGATTATTTTTCCTAGAGATAAGGGATATATTGAATGCATAAAATTCATCTATCAAATCCTTAACTCTGGTTTTGTAAAGGCTTAATATTTTATCCCGATAAGTATATTGTTATTTAACCTATTTAACCACCATCTCCAAATCTCCCAACACTTTGAGACATTTTACCTTCTTCCTTAGGGCAAATTGAAGTCCAAAAATAAGGGATTCATATTCTACCACGTTGTTGGTGGTTGGAAACTATAATCTATAGGTAGTAAACAAAGGTTTGATACCGGGACATGTAAGTTCGATACCAGCTCCTGCACCTTGTTTTGACTTAGATCCATCAAATCTTAGAGTTCAAAACAAATTATCCTCCTCCGACGTGTTACAAGAAAAATTCTCTTTTTGAGGTTCTTCGGTAGCTTCTTCTATGTCCAAGCTATAGGCCCCTAACTTAGTTTTGACATATTGGATTTCATTGGGTTTGTTGTATTCAATTATCATCTCCTTGAGTCTAGGGTCACTATCCACCCAAAGTTTATTTGCTACTCTTCTCCAAGGCAACCACATATGGGAAGAATCTGTTACAATATAGCCATTCAAATTTTTACTCTAATATCTTCCCAATACCATTCCATACTTGGGTAGGAATATTAAGTACCAATATATCTATGTGATGTTGAACCCTAGGTTCTGAGTTAATCTGAATAAAGACATCATTTAAACTTCCAACCGCATCCATAATAGATCTATCCAATTGCACTACCTTGCTCTTAGAAGGGATCGGTGTGAGTTCTAACTTTTGACAAACTTCCAGGGACATGATGTTGGTCAAAGCACCTGAATCTATCAAACAATTGTGTAAATTTTTGCCTATGATTCTAATGGTTATGAGAAAGGAATGTATTTCTCTTCTTTCCCTTTTCAGAACCAGTTGAGACTTGACACCATTGGCTTCATGGGCCTGACTAGGTGGGTTTTTTTTGTGAACCTATCTCATGACCTAAATTTTTAGCCACTTCGAACAATGAGATATTAGCCTTATTTTTATTCATGTCTTCTTCTAAGTCATAAGTGAGTTTTTCTGAATTTAGCATCTTTTTCACCAGCTTGGACATCTCTACAATCAGTGGAGGAGGTCGATTAACTTCATCTTTTGTATCAGGAGGAAGTAATGGATTGTTTGGAGGAGTAGAGGAAGTTTTAGGATCCTTAGAACTTGTATAATATCGATGATTTCCTTTCCCAAGACATCTAGTAACTTGGACCTCCAAAGTCTCTTCATATTCTTCTCCTAAAACCTCAATATCCTCTTCTTCATCACTTTATTGGATATGGACAACTTCAGTTAACATCTCTTGCTATCCTTGGTAATAATGGGGCAATTCATCATCATAGGATTCTAACTCACCGTAATATTCTGAAACATTTGCCTGATTGGCTACTGGGTTGGATACGCGCCCATTATTGGGGTGAATGTTGTATGGCCCATTTCCTCTGTGGTTGTGAGTTCGGTTATGTCTGAAGGATTGTGCTAAAATTTTATTCATGTTTCCCATGCTAATTGTCAACTTGGCCATTTATTCTTCCAACTTATCCATCCTAGCTTCAGGCCCTTGCGGTTGGGGTGCTATGATCCTGGGTCCAAATGCCTTTCCTGCATTGGCCACTTTTGGAATAGGCACAATGGCTTGAATCTAAGTATTTTGGTTCCACCCAGGATTCACACTTTGAAATAGTGTGATCGAAGGATATGCCATTGTGTTTTGGGTATTAATTGCGCTGAATCTAGGCATGGTCAACTGATTGTTAAGCATGCTAAATCCAGGCATGGTCATTTGATTATTTGGCAACATGGTTGGTGGTGGAATGGCTATGTTAGGCAAATCGATAAATGGTGAGTACACTTGCGTTAATGGACCTTGTTGTTGGAAATTTTTCATTGTTGGGGCCTGTGGTGCCATTACCTGATTCATCATGGCGAATTGACTGTATGGACCATATTGTCCCATACCAAGCCATTGAGATAGCCCCCCTCCTAGTGAGTTCATTTGTTGCTCAAGGGTCATGTTTTTGGCATAAGCCAAAGCAAGGGTTGTGACCTAAGCGTTTCTTGGGGCAAACAGGGATGTTACTGGATCTAAAGCTCCAAAATATGATTGAAGGGCCACAATGACATCTACCACAAAATGGCAAGTTACATTTGTGTATAGCTTTTGGAACCTAGCATTGAACGTACTAATAGGATCATTGGGTAACCGTTTGTAGGACACGAATAGATTATAGATGATGGAAGGATCTAACAAAAATTAAAATTGGCTAATGAAGGCAACTTCTAATTGGGCCCATGAAGTAATGAATCTTGTGGGTAGATTTCTATACCAATCATTAGCCACATGGTCCAAACTATTAGGAAATACTCGACATGCAATGTCTTCATGAGTGACCCCATGTCTAAACATGTAGTCTTTGTAAATTTGGACGTGCTATTCAACAGTAATGGTACCATCATGAATGAACTTGGGTAGCAATATTTCAATATGCCTAGGAAAGTCATAGAAATCCCTAGGTATATTCAAGGGAGAGCTTTGCACACTGTACCAAAGAGCGGGTTGTTGTTGTTGGGCCATATTAAGCAGCGGTAATGACCCTATAGGAACAATTGAAACTGTTGATGTGATGGGGATAGATACACTTGGTGTGGGTGTCGCAATGGAAACAATGGGTGGAGACCCACTAGGTGTACTTGAACCTAAAGGTGACCCTAGATCAAGTATGCTAGGTGGGATTTCAACCTCTTGAGTTTTGTTTTTTGGTTTCCTGTAATTGGGAGTAAGACTTTGAAAGATAGTTTCCCCAGTGGTTTTAGACCTAGTAGCAATATGCTCAAATGGGTCCAGCTTGGGAAACTTAACTATCCTAACAAGACTTCTCACAAACAACTCAAAATAACCCAAAATAATGTTGTACCTACAAGCACAATCTGGTGGAAACAAAACTAACCACGTTAACCGTTAGCAAGATCTAAATAGTAAAGCAATAAAGAAGGCCCTCCTTCTAGCGCAAAAATGTTGAGTGAATATTTCACCCTATTACAAAATGATCACCACAAATAGAATATTGAATTGAAAACTCTTTCTCGCAAAGAAATTAGGTGAAATCACCCTTTTCTCCAAGGTTATGGTAAGCAAACATTTATGAGTATAATGAAAATAGATAACAACAAATGTATACAAGGATGAGCTCAAACCTACAAGTGACAGTTAACAAGGGGCCTTGAATAGTTTAAACAATGCTTAGCAATTATGATCTTTAAAACCTTTCAAAATGCAAAAGATTTATTCTCTTTAGTGCTCTTGATATTAGTACGATCTACCCTGATTCCCAATTAGTAAAAGACTTTTATCTTCAAATTAAAAATATTTCAAATGCAAAAGTGCGTGGAATTGTCCACTTCATTTTAAAATCCGTGTCTGTAATGTGTGGTTCATTTTGAAGTTAGTGGATTCATTTTATCTTCATTATATATGTTCCACTATCCCTATGTTAGAATTTGGTGTTAGTAAAAGTTAGTAAGTTAGTGTGTCAGCGTTCATTTGCTTTATCTGCCTTAGTATTAATTTGGCGTTAGTAACCCTCCTAAACCAGTATTTTATCTACAAATTAAATTGATGTATTTGGAGGTGCAGAAATTCTGGATAAGGACCAGAATAAAAGCAAATAAACCAGAAATAAAATAGGAAATTCTGAAAAATAGACCAGAATGAAAACAAAAATTAAAAACAAACATAAATTTTGGAAGGACCAGAATGGAAGAACTTAAACAAAAATTTTGGAAGGACCAGAATGGAAAATAAATGACAAGAATTCTGGAAGGACCATAATGAAACAAAAAAAAATTATGTAATGGACCAGAATCAGAAACATGCAACTAAAAAGAATATTAAAAATTTATTCTAAGTACAGAAAACAGAAATAGAACCTAGAAGGTTAGCTGGAAAAAAACAAATAACATCAAATTTGGTTAGCAATCCCCTCCCTGTAAAACTCCAAGTTGTGAGATGAATCTAAAACAACCTGACCTAAAGAACCTGCAACATAAGCACAATCATATTAGACCAAGTGTGAGACTCAAAAAACAAAATAAAATTTACATTATCTTAAGCATTCACCTATTGCAACCCATTTCATGACATAAACAAATAGATATAAGCAGAAAATAATGTAGAAAAAGATAAATAGTAAACAATAGTTTTAGACATAACCCCCCTTTGGTTTTGCTCACAAAGGTTGCTCTTGCCAAAATGAAATCTTTATATTCAAAAAAATCTCCTTGGTTACAAAATTTCCAGCCCCTTTACAATGGCCTCATTTGGATTTTTAAAGACTTGCATCCTTGATTCGTTTCCACTTCCCCTTTTTATGATGTTAAATAAATAATAAAGGAAGAAAACAAACAAAATTTGTATTTGCCTCGTCTTTTTCCCATAACCCTCTTTTAACAATTATATTATAATATAAAGAATATCAATAAAATTTAAATTTTTGATTAACTCCTTATAACTCCCATTATCCTTATATTATAACATAAAATATGTCTAGTAAAAATTTAACATCCAATAACATCTTTACAACTCCATATATCTGGTTTTAATCCACAAAAGAAAACCCCCACAAAAAAAAAAACAACACTTCAAACCTTATGGCTCCCTCACATTATAAGGTCAATGCTTGATTTGACTATTTAAACTACCCACAAATATTATAACATAAACAAAAACAACAAAAAAAATGTATATCACCTCCTTATGATATCCATAATAAGATTATAATATAAAATTAAAATAAGACTTTAACCTCATATTATAATCGTACTATTTTAAACTCAACCATCACCATTATGATATATGCCGACTAAATCCTTCTGCCTTCTATCTCCTAGTATAAAGACATGCAATATTCAAAAACTTTATCACCCTTATGTGGTCGGAGTTATTTTGAAATGAAACAGAGAGGAAGTTTCAGGACCAATGTTCATCTACGTCGACTTTTCGTCCACCACTGTCATTCTTTGATCCATCTCTATGCCCGAGCCTCATCCAATATTTTGCAATAGCCTGAAACAAGTGTCAAAATATTCCTTGGCCTTATAACCTACCCGTTAGGGTTAGGGTTCTAGAGGGGATCCTTTTCCTTTATTTTCGTACATATATCAGGTACCCACCACATTGCTTGCATGATACTCAACCACCTCTATCATGCTCTGTCACACCTAGAATGTAGTATTTAACATCCCTAACACCCTTTGACACTGCTCTGTCTGCAATGTATCCGTGAATACAAACTACCAAATCTTGGCAGTTTCATGACTGCATACTTATGATTATCAAATTTCTCTTGCCATGTGGACGTTTCACATTGCATCGTACTGTGCTATGTACCTAACACTGTACACTTGTCAATCTGCATCAGCTCCTTGGACCCACCTATCCACCGTCTGATTCCACGTTGCACCTGTCCACGTTGTTGTTCATCTGCACACATGCCATCATTGCTCCGTGGTTCTTTGATTCCATGAACATCATCAATATGCCTTCGCTATCACATCGCCAGCCTGTTCTTAGATGTTGATGTGCTCTATTATCACATGCATACGTTACCAAACCCGTATCAAAGGTTTCATTGAACGTAGACATTGACTACTCCATGGATTTTCCTCTAAACCTTGACGCCGTCCACTATTGCTTCTGTCTACCGTTATTTGCTAGCTTCTGGGCCCACTGCATCATATTGTTCGTCCACGTTGACGAGGTTGAAACCTCGGTTGAAACCCCTTTCGCCATTGTCTATTGTAGACAATTCCTGCTATACCTTGTCAGCATTTTCCATGTCGTTGCCACGTATGTGCTTGTAGACTTCATCGGTGCCCTATACGTCCACGCGTCTTCGTCCACATCATCATATTGTCCTCCTATCACTGGTCGCTACTTGCACAAAAACCACACCTTTATTATACATAATATGGAGGGAATATTTCATATAAACCTAAACGAAGATCCATGCCCACAAAGCCTTTTATTATATATATATAAAAATATAGACCTTATACTATATACTATATAAATATATATATTATATACTATATTATATATAATATACCTTATTATATATAATATATTATATCATATCATATTATATACATATATAGTATAAATAGCTCTATATATATTTTATTTAATAATCATATATATATATATATTTACTTAATTAATTTAAATGTTTAAACTTAAATTAATCAAATTCCCTAACATTTAAAATCTAATGAAAATTTCAAAAAAGCAATCCAACCCCATACTGGCAGCTATGCAAACCAACGAAGGGGCCTTGATCACTTTCACAAACCTTGAATGAACACCCACTCACTATGAAAACTAACACAAATCTTGGAGGTGACAACTATCATTCAATTCCACTCGAGAGGATATCACCAACCCTGGACCATATAATTCACAAGGCCAAACTACAAGCAAGGACACAACCCAATGGTCATTCCAAGATAAATTAGACTTTCGAAAGTAAAAATCAAAGTGGGTCCCCAAGTTTTGGGGCTAGTTGTGGAGTAGCCACAACAAGTCCAATTCTATCACCACGTTATTAAGGAGACTCAATGCACAAGCAATTTACTGGCCCAATGGTGGTGAACACAAAAGCAAGCAATCAATGCATCTACATGAAAGGTTATTTATCCATGTTACCTTGAGCTATCGATGAACAAGTAATCATCATAATTTCTCTAAATATCTCTTTTTGTAGGTGGTTCTCCCATATGGTCCTACCAAAAATATCACCTAATCCTGCACCCACAAATACATAAGTAGCACCATATTCCAAGATCAATAGGATGAAATCATCTTATCAAAAGATATCATAAAATTCAACTATACCATTATATAAACACATCAATGCATAAATTACTATCCATAATGAGTTAGACCAAGGAGGGGCGTAATAAAGCTATTGTAAAGAAAAAAATCTAATAATTTCTTTTAAGTCATGAGACACATAAATCAATGTTACCAACATCAAAACATAATATACGGTAGATGTCTCCCCTGATTTTTGTTGTATCCACCATGTAGGGAGGTCTCCAAAATAAATTAGGTTTCCTTGGTCCAGGACCTAGTTTGTTATAACATTCGCTACCTTATTTTTCTCATGGGGGACATGAAATATTTTAGTTTTCCTAAATATGCTTTGAAGGCTATAGATATTTTCTAACACTCTATGTAAACACTATTCCTAAGAAGCGGCCTTACTGGGATATTTTAGCCAATTAATGAGCATTTGGGGTCCAAATATTGTAGTCTAGTTTGTCATCAAGCCAATACTAGAACTGTGATCATTATCCTAAGAGATTTGAAGGCAAGCACCCACTAATCACAACCCAAACTAAACATTGGAAGAACCAAATCACTTTGATTCAACCTCTAGAAAAGGTTGGTATACCTTGTCAACTTAATAGGTGTTGACTCTTTTTAGCTCAAAATGATAAAGGTTTAGGGATAGGAATGAAAGGGTTAGAAATGTATGAATGAATAATGGACGGGTGAAGCTAACAACATAGACATCCACAAGGTATATTTCGATGAATCAATTTACAAAGACAATATCTAGGACTAACAACATTTAAAACTCAGTAATACTCTGCATCAATGGCCTTTGACATACTTAAAGAATTATTCCAAACATCTAGCATTAATTATCCAAGTTAATAGAATAAGATCAATGCCTCAACTAAAAAAAATATAGTTCCCATAAGCATGCATATAAGTATGAATTATTCCAATTTTCTCTAAGTTAGCAATCCAAATTAACAAAATAAACTAACCATAGTAGCAGTAGCAGAAATAACTTCACAAGATTATGATCAACCAATCAATATAGATGCAAGTTTGAGGTAAACATCCCTTGTAATGCTTCTTTCATTAATTGCAAAAAATATACATAGTAGTGCAAGCAAACACTTCAGAGCTGACCTTTTGAAAGGAGGTCACTACCTTTATTTATAGATTTACAGTGAATTTCATCTTAAGCAATATAGGGAAGTTTTGACGTTCTTGGTTTCTTGGCCACTTGCCATCAATGGTGCTAGCCAACTGCATCTTCTTGATTAGTTATAATAGAATTCTAGACCAAAGTCTTCTCAGTATTTGATGGTTCTTGCAAGCTTCTTTCGTCCACTAATCTAAAACTAAATCTGGTTGAAAAGAAGATTCTGGAAGCTTTTGGATTATAAGTGGCGATTCAGCTTCTATGGTGCTTGGTTTAGCTTTCCTCCATCTTTGTAATACACAGTCATGTGAAAATATGCTAAAGTTTTGAACTCAAAGAAAAAATAACTTCATTGCTGATTTATTGATGAATGATTGTGATTGATTATCCTATGACCACTCATCGCTATGTTCTCCTTGAATCCATGTGAAATTGAGCTTTATCAACCTTAGCAATGAAGATAGATATGTGCATGAATCAAAATTATGTTGAGATTCCCTTTAGCTTGCTAAGTTCAATGTATTTCTAGTTTGCATGCCAACAATGGAGATAAGAAATCACATGTTTTCCCAATTCAGACCTCCTAGTAAACTTCCTCCGTGAAATGGCCCTTTTCAATGAATTTCTCTTTGTAAGATTTTCCCAGCGCTTTTCATTTGCACGTGAATAAAAAAGGTGTCCTGAAATCTCAACACCTTGCTTTTATCTAATTTACCCTCTTTTTTGCAAATTTGCATTTTTTTGTGCTTTTCATTTGCGTGCAACTAACAAAGAAATTGGGAAATCACGATAGGAAGTTCTCTCCTCACTTTGGCATTTTCTTATGGATTTACCTTTTTGAGTGTTTTTTGAATTGTGTGCAATGACCAAAGGGAAAAATAAATCGTGATGCTTTACTTGCAATGAGCACTTAACATCTTTTATCGTAAAATCACACTTTTTAGCAGATTCGTGTTCTCTAGCGCTTTTATAAATTCGTGCAGATAACAAAGTAGATAAAAAATTGCACCATCACAACTTTCCTCCAATTTTATCCTTTTCTCACACTTTCACATTTTCAAGCACTTTTTTGATTGCACATGGAAAACAAAGCAGACAAGAAATTACGCCATCACAACTTTCGTTCGATTTTATCCTTTTCTCATGATTTCACATTTTTTGGCACTTTTCTAAATGCACGCAGATAACAAAGGGACTAGGAAATTGCACTTGGGAGCTTTTCTCCAATTTTAGCCTTTCTCACGGATTTGCATTTTTCAGCGAAAATGGGAAAATCAATGGATTTTTGCTTACTTTCTCCATACTTAGTCAAATTTTGCAAAATTTGAGTTAAGTTGAGATGTAGCTGATTTTAGCCTACATTATTGGCGCCTCTTGGGGAGTCTTGCTCACAATATTTTTAGAACTCATAGCTTTATCCATTGGGTTCATGGAGTCTAAAATAAATGGGATGATGGATGAAAGTGAAATGAAATGATGTGGACAAAAGAATGATATGGATAAAATGACTTAAAAGAAAGTGTGGAAAAGGAGAGAACAAATGGAAGAAGATGGATGAAATGATGGGATGAATGGGAAGTAACTGAGAATGAATATAAGAATATGGAAGGGATAATGAGACTCCAGTTGGTTTCTTCAAAATAAGGTCTCAAAGCATTATTTCCTTGTGACCATCACCCTCTTGACCATTTGAAGATAATCAGAGGATAACTGTTCACATGGAAACAAGACAAGAGGTAAAAATTCATGTTGTACCCAAAATGGCTTTCTCTTCAAGGCTTGACTACATGACTTTCATCTGTTCATGGTATTATGACTCAAAAATTACTTCTTCATGACTGTTAGCCTCTTACACCAAAGATAACTTCCTTTATAGGTTTCATATATGATAGTTTTCACATTTTTGTGGCTCCATATGTATGAGGTCATCTGCAGTTTCATGCTTTTTAGCTTCTTTGACACCTATCAGATTACAAACCTTCACAAAACTTGTGTATTGTTGAGATCTTTGTCATTCAATCTACTCTTCTTCTTGTTCTTCATCTTCATCGTTCTCTTCCTCAATATGAATCACCTCTATCTCAGGTTTTTCTTGCTCAATATCCTAAACTTCTTCCTCTTCTTCTTCTTCTTTGATCCTCTTACTCATATTCATCCTCCTCTATATATCCTTCACTTATGTCTACTTCACTAATGTCCTCTTCACTGAGTAGTTGGACAATATCACTCAATGCATTTGAAGCTTCTTCCCAGGCTTTCTATGGAATTCTTGGTACTGACAAAATATTTTGATGAATCCGTTGTAAGCTTGATAGCCTCTCATAAGATGGTTCAGCCCCACCATTACCAACTTCAGCTATGACATCTCTGATCTCTATCAGGTTTTTGATCAACTGGACTACCTGGTCTTGTTGAATTGGCTCAGACCATTCTTCTATTTTAGATTCATTCTCCATGATTGAGTCTAAGTAGGCTCCTAGTGTTGCTTCTCCGATGTATTGGTGATCCTCTCCCAAGTAATCAGGAAATCCAAGTTGTCTAATGTGAGATAACTTTTGCATCATTTTATTGGTTTTTCTCTCCAGCTTGTCTAACAACTGCCAGCCTTTTGTTAATAGCCTATTCTTTGCTAGAATATCTTTGGCTATATTTTTAGTAGTACACCACTGCCTATTGGAGATGAGCTTGGCTGTAGCTCTGAATCTCACTTTTTCCAATTTATAAATCTTTTTTGCTAGGGTAACCTTGTGTTGGATTTCTCCTTGCACATTCTTGAGAGTATTTCTAGCACTCACCACTTCACTAGTAGCTTCATCTAAGAAAATGAAGATTGACTTGGCTTCTAGACCTCTTAATTTGATATCAAACCATATTTCCTTCTTGATCTGCTTCACTTTATCTTTTGAGAATCCTGTAGATCTGGCCTTTTCAATCAACAACTGCTACTACAATTGACTATTTTGATCAGTCAGAGTCCTTACTTGGGCTTCAACCTTACTCTTTATAGTTGGAAGCTTCCTGAGATTTATCTTACCACTTCTTCACTTCATCCTTGAGTGTTTTTACAAGATTCTCTTGGTCTCTGAGTGAAGTTTCTAGCTCTTCTACTTTCCTTTTTAGCTCTTCATTTTCCTCCCTATGGATATCACCTTGCAAGAAAATTGTATCCATATGAGCTTTGGCCAATACAAGCTCATCAACTGTAGGTAATTGCATGATGTCCACCATCTTCTCTATCACCTGATAATCATCAATGGTCATATCTTTCCCTAGCTTGCTCACTTTGGGAGTGATGGTGAGCTTTATCCTTTTTCAAGAAACTAGATCAACAATGACAATCTTCCTTTTATGAGTTGTCTCCTCTGATGGTCTTGCAAGCTGCTCATTCCACCAAGCGACTGCATTGAATGAAATTTCATTGATATTTTGGTATGGGACCATAGCAAGATCAGTGGATTGAGTGGATATGGCCACTAGAGATGATACTAGGGGAAGTGGTGTATGAGGGGAAGCTAAAATAGTGGAGTCTTGGTGAAAAGGGTAGAAACTATAGCTTTGACTAATGAGGATGTTGGAAGAGGTGTAGATAATTGTGGCCCTACTGACATTGTAGAAGATTGTGTTGATGTCAGAGGAGGGTTCAATGGTGGAAGAGATGGAGGTTGGGTTTCAATTGAAACTAATGAAAAGGGTGGAATCTTGGATGAAGGTGGAGTGGGTGATGGTGGTAGTGATGTGGTGATTTGTAATGAAATGGATGAGGGGACCTCTATTATCTCAACTTGTTTCTCAAAAAGGAAAGGGAGAGTCTTTGGGAAACTTGGAGGAGCCTGAGTAGAAGAAGAAGGGAAGAAATCATACCTGAGTCTCTCGGTGGAGACTATTGCTCTATTTGGTTTGGACTAGGTTGCTCCTTTTGTAGAGCTTGTGATTGCTCTAATGCTTGAGAAACTTGTTCCATTTATTTTTCCTCTTTCTCTTCCTCCTCTATTTCTTTCATAGCTCCCATGGTTGTTACCAATGGCTATGACTAGAATAAATCTGTTGAGGTTCTCCCTTTGACTTTTTTGGTTGTATCTACTGTTGAATGAGAGTGGGACATGCAAATATGACTATATAGGTACTAGATATAACCTCATTAGGTCTGAACCTAGGTTTGATATAGCCCTCTAAGGATGCCCCAAGGGCTAGTCACTCTAGCCTCCATTCGACCTAAATTATCTCTGTATGTCCTACCTCATTTGGGCCTAGACCTCCTCCTTCATAACCATATCTCTGCATTAATTGAGCACCTAACCCATATGTCTCCAACTACTCTATAGTTGGCTGAAATACCAGTTGTTTTCCTTTTCTAGTAGGGATGGCTTCTTAGATGGCCTTCCTATGAGGAGGAGAGGATGGGGGAGTTTTGATGCTGACTCCTTTCAGTTTAACTCCTCTAGTTTGTTTGGCAATTGTTGCTCCCTCTTGGCTAGTAGGTTTTCTAAAACTTAATACCAAAAACTTCCCATTACCTTGCCAAGATCTTGAAAACTTATCATATGTTTTGTCAAACTATTTATCATTCTTAGTGGGATACTTTGACTTTACGATATCTGTTTCCACTCACATTCTCCAAAATTCAAACATTTTGGTAGGGTTCCATTTTTCTTTCTTTACCATATCTTTGACCTCATCTTCCACATAAATATGTGCTTCATTCTTCTTAGGGGCATAATCAACGACATGATCATAGAAATCTCTCCAAGGAGGTAATGCTTCCATGTGTTGAACATCCCATTCCAATTCAAACTTTTCATCATTATTTCTAAAATTTTCATAGTGAGGTCTAAGAGTTCTCTTGAATTTTGGGGATTTTCCTTTGGTAAGATCATTTAGTCTCTCTATAAATTTATTCTCTAGGTCGTACCTCCATCTGTGAGGGAGTTCTACTAAACCCAATCCTTGCATATATTTGGTAATGCTCTTATATTACTCTTTTTTATTGATAGTGATATATTTCTATGTAATGGGGTAGATGCAGGTGCCCTTCCTACCTTTTCCTATTCCAAATATGACATTAATATAATATTTCTGGTGATAGTATTCTAGGGCAAACATCCTTTCTATGACATAATGTGGTAGCACAAAAGGTTTTTTAGTAAAACCATACAGACGGATCATTGTTCCTTCTATCAATATATACCAGTCACCTTCTTCTTCCCCCTCTTTCCTCAATGTATCCCTACCAATTTGGGTAATCTAGGCATTTTTCCATAAATCAGCTTTAGAGAAGGCCCTAGGAACTCTCTATTAAAATTGTAATAGGATTCTATTTTGCTAGAGTGAGCTCATCCAAGAGTAGATGGTGAGAGTAGTTCCATTCTGATTCATGGTTTTAACTAGGATAAATGGGAGTTCCAAGTGATTGAAGTAAAGGAAAATCCATGCCACATGAGAAAAATATCTAAAGGATACCACCCCTTGGTTGGTTTTCAGTCTTACTAGGAGATCATGAATCATGCTAGCTAGATATCGAGGCCAATCAAAGAATATTAGAAAGTTACTCATCTGGGTAGGGTCATAATTTTTGGGATTAGAGATGCAATGGGTAGTAGCTATCTTCTAGTGAGAAACATTCTTGTCTGAGGGTAGACCTCCTATTACGACCAACATCGAGTAAAGCTCTTGTTCCTTGAATTCATCTAGCTTAATTGGGGTTGATGGTAGGGAACTACCACTCAATTTCCTCTTTAATTGACCTACTACCCAACTCAAGAAATTTCTTCCCCCATCAGTATGCTTGTTTAGGGCATAATATTTTGCTTGATCTATTTGAGAAAATATTTTTTCTTTCCCACCTAGCTTCACTCTTGAGGTGAAAGCATTGTTGAAAGATTCAGGTTTTACATGCATTAAGGTTTTGCCCTCGATACTTTGTAACATTCTATTTTTTGAATCATAATTTTTTGCTATTGCTTTTATCAACTTGGGGTAAGGATGTACAGAATCACACATGTAAAAAGATAGTAGAGAACTTACTGTAATGGCATTTGGGCTTGATATCGATATGCTAGTGGATATTCTCTTCTCTAATTCTAACCTCATCTGTACCTTCTCCTTATAGGTAGTGATGGTGTCTACAATTCTTCTTATGATATCTTGGAAGTAGTTATCTCCTTCATTCTCCATGGTGACATTTTCCTCTCAGTAGTAGATGATGCAACCATTGTTAATTGCTAGTCGGTTGCTCCCCCTTGCAAAGGAAACTATGCTCTCTATAAATCCTCAAAAAATCCACTCTCTTCTCTTCACTATACTGCTCTCGTAGTTCTAGGTATGCGATAAGAGTGAATTCTTCTCTAGGGTTCCAAATATATAGCCTTCTTAGAACATGCATATTTAATGTAGTGGGTGCAATATTCACTTTGCATGCTAAACTAGCTATAATTGCTAAAATGTTCTCTCTCATTCATAATTGGCCTGACCTTGTGGTTGGCGGTGCGACTCTGACATGTGTGCCACCTTTATGTCTAATTTTGAAATTATGTGCTAGCCACTATTGCTTCTTAGGGGAAATCCATGCTTTTTAGATTTAAATAAAGTGACTTTTCCTCTTCACATGATCATGCCTTTTTCTCTATCTTGTGAGTGAAATGATGCCTGATTAAGACATGTGGTGTGGCATTTCTTGTGGATGGGCTTTGAGTCACGGTTATGAGGAAATTCCCCATCGTGATGCATTTTTTTTATTTTTCTTTCTTAATATTAATACAAAGTGCAAAAATAAAAGTAAAAGTATTTATACATTATGATACATATAATACAAAGTAAGAAATTCTTTACTTGTGGTATAGTTTGAGATGATACCCATTTACTGGGATTGGTAACAAATCTCTACTTTTGTCTTGGAGCTGAAAAGTATTCTTTTGTTTGACTATAGCTATCTCAAATGGACCTTCCCAAAATGTATCAAACTTCTCATGCTTGCTTGGCTTGGCTTTCTCTGCATTCCACTTTAAAACTGAATCACCCACTCTAAATTTCCTAAAGGTGGCCTTCTTATCAAACCAACCCTTTATCTATGATAAATGCTTCTAGAATATTTTGTAGGCTTCTTCTCTCTGTTCTTCCAAATGCAACAATTGAACTAGCCTTTTGTTTATTGGGTCTTCCTTATCAATATCATCACTGATATATTTTAAGGTAGGTATCTCTAAATGTATAGGAAGCACAACTTCTTTTCCATATACCAGAGCATAAGGAGATGTGCCTATAGATTTTTTATAGTAATTCTATCTACCCATAGGACCTGATTTATGAGCAAATGCTAAGATATTTTGTTATCTTCAAGAGACCTTTTAATCATTCTGAGGAGGTTTTTATTGCTTGATTCTGCCAGTCCATTCCCTTGTGGGTAGTAATTAGAAGAATTCTTTAGATAAATCCCATATCTACTGGTAAAGTCAATGTACTTGGCTCCTATGAAAGTTGGGCCATTATCACTTACTAAAGCTTCAGGGATGCCAAACCTGGTGATCAAAGTCTCAAGGAATTCGATGACTACATCCTGATCACATTTCTTGGTTGGGATAGCCTCAACCCATCTGGTAAAATAATTAGTGGCTATCAGAATATATTTGTGGCCTACTAAAGAATTAGGATTGATTTCTCCCACAAAGTCTAGCCCCCACTACTGAAATGGTTGCTCCACTTGTACTAGTTGAAGAGGCATTGTAGTGTTTCTATTTCTACTAGTATACCTCTGGCATTTGTCACATCCCCTAGCAATATTGAATGCATCAACAAATATGGTAGGCCAATAATAACCTACCCTTATAATTTTTAGTGTAGTAGACCTACCTGAGTAATGACCTCTAGATAATCCATCATGGAATTCTCTTAAATATTTTTGCTTTTGATCTTCTCTAACACATCTTAGGAGAACACCATCTAGGTTTTTTCTATAAATTCCTTATGGTAACAACATATAGTGCAAGGCTTGCAACCTATACCTTCTCCTTTGTGAAGCATTGATATTTGGAGGGCAAACCCCTATCTCAAAGTAGTTCTTGAGTTACTCTATCCAATCCACTCCTTTTGAGAGAGTGTCATATTTCTACTCTAACTCTTCAATCTAGCAAGCTACTTCTTCTCTTGTATTAGCTTTAGCTACTAGTTCTTGATATAATGCTCTTCCTCTAACCAATTTGGTGGGATGAATCTCTATGTCAAACTCTTGTATCTTTGTAATCCATCTTGCTCTCTTCTCACCAAGTTCACCTTGTAAGATAAAGGTTCTCACATCAGGGTGAACCACATACACCAATGTTTTGCTTTGAGCTAGGTATTACCTAAACTTTTTAGATATTTCATTACTACAAACACCTATCTTTCTATGAAGTTGTACTTTATTTGATACTCATGTAGAGTCTGACTCCAAAAGAATATGGGGTGTTCATTGCTCTCCTCATCCTTTTGAGTTAGCACAACAACATAACTCTCTTCAGCTCCATAAGTGTATAAGATGAAATCCTTATCAAAATCAGGGTTAACCAATACTGGAGTTGTAGCAATAGCTTGCTTGATCAATTCAAATGCTTACTTCCTTTTGTCAGTCCATTTGAAGTCAACATTTTTCTTGAGTAACTCTGAGATTGGTTTAACAATTTGAGCAAAATAAAAAATGAATTTCCTCACAAAATTAATTTACCCAAAGAAATACTGAAGAGCCTTCTTATTCATTGGAAGAGGAAGTGCCAATATTGCTTTTATTCTATCTGGGTCAATGGACATTCCTTGTTTTGACACTACATGCCCTAATAATCTCCCCTCATGGACTACAAAGATGGATTTCTTGGGATTCAATGATATGTTAAACTCTCTGCATTTTTAGAAAACTTGCTCTAGATGATTGAGATGATCTTGTTTCTTGTGAGAAAACATAGTCATATCATCTAAATATATCAATATTATTTTGTTGATAAGCTTACCAAAAGCATAATCCATTGCCCTTTGAAAAGTGGCACCAACATTTGATAGACCGAATGGCATTCTCTAATAGGTGAAGGTACCCCACTTTGTAGTGAATGTAATCTTATGTTGATCTTCATATTTGATCCAAATCTGGTTGTATCTAGAGAAGCCATCTAGTAAAGAGAATCTTTTTACCCTTGCTACCATCTATAAAATCTGATCAATTTGTGGTAAGGGGTAGTGATCTTTCAGAGATGCTTGGTTTAGATTCCTAAAGTCTACATAGAGGTGGATATCACCATTCTTCTTCCTTACTAGGACCAAATTGGAAACCTAGGTAGAGTGTTTGATAGGGTAGATTATTTTAGCTTTCAATAGCTTTAGCAGTTCCTACCTCATGATCACCTCTATTTTAGGATTCATCGATCTCTATTTCTGTCTGAATGGCTTGGCATCAGGCACTAGCTCAATAGTATGTTGAATTATACCTTTATCATAAACCTTCAGGTCATCATAAGTCCAAGCTATTATATCTTGATATCTATGACACAAATATTTGAATGCCTCTACCTCACTTGTAGTGCATTGTATGCCAAATTTTAACTTTTCTCCATTTTCAACTTCAATTTCTCTATAGATCTTATCATCTACTTTCATCTATTTTAATCTCTTACCATCCTCATTATCAAACAGGCTTTCTAGAGTGATCAATCCTTTTGGTATGTGATTGTTTTTTAGTTGTATAATCTCTTGTTGATCAATTTCTTGAGCTAAATCACTCTGTGAAAAAGCACAATCAACTTCCTTAATAAAAAAATCAACAATCTATTCATCACTCTCAAATACCTGCCAATATATTTGTCTGTCTGGCACCATTGGTCTAAAAATGAGCTTAACTCTTTTGTTCTTAGGAGATCCATAGTCTGTAGAAGGAGAGAAATTTGAGCCTTTGACAGCCAAAGCATCAACCAAACTATTTTGTTACCTTGGGACAACATGTAAGTTTAAGGCATCAAAAGCTTCCATCAAGTCCCAAACTCTATTTCTATAAGCTTTTAGATAATGGTGCTTACTACTGTACTTTCTTGTGACTTGGTTCACAACCAGCTCTGAGTCACCATAAATATCCAATATTTTGATGCCCATCTTCTCTGCTTGCATCAGTCCTAGGTATAAAGCCTCATACTCTGTGGTATTGTTTGTGCAAGACCAAGTGAGTCTAAAAGAAAAACTTTTAACTCCTTTTGATGGAGATTTTAAGACTACACCTACCCCAACTCCATTTTTGCATCTTGCTCCATCAAAATGCATTATCCATATTTTAGATTCTCTCAATGATTGGTTGGAAATAGTAGGGGTCTTTTTCTCTATTTTAGATGATATGTTGTATGTACCCATCCCTATCTCAAGAAGATCATGGACATTTTGGAATGGTAGTTGATCATCAACTTCTAAATCCTCAAGGAGTTCTACCAATTCTGGCTCTTCCATGGCTGAGTGATTATACAAATCTTCCTCTATCTTCTCAATATGGTAAGTGACTAGTTTTTTAGGAGTCAACCTTATCCTCTTACCTTTGTGAGGGATCATCATGCTAGAGTAGTCTAAATACATATATCCCCCTAATTTAGTAGTAAATTCTCTAGAAAGACATAGGCCAAAGTAGGGTTCAAGGTCTACCACCACAATCTCTTGCACAATAGTGATTTCAGGGGCTCTATGCAATCTCATCAATACATCTTTCACAACTCCTATAGTATTTACTAGGGTCCCATCCAGTTGTAAGACTCCTTGGCATGAGCATGTATATTCCATCCCCATATCATCACAAACAACCTTGGGCATAACTATAGTGGAAGCCCCTGAATCAATCATGCAGTTGTGAACTATCCATCCTTCCATCCTAAGGGAAATATAGAATGGAGGAGGCTTATTTTTTAGGGTGGTAGGAGACATCTTCTCTTGGTCATGAGCCTAATTAAGTATAGTAGCAATCTCTTTCCCTTGAGACTTCTTATTAAGAGAAGCTTTTAGTAAGTCAATTTGATTGGGGAGGAAGAGTGTATCATAGAGGCTTGCCCTAGATGGAGTCTTCTTGAGTTCCTCAACAATGTTAAATTCAAGCTTCTCTAATGGATTTATCTCCTCTTTCTTATCTGTATCTTTGAATCTTCTCCTATACTATTATGTGACCTCAATTCTCTATCTCTTGGTAATAGAAGGGAATTACAACTTTTCTCTTACCTCTTCTTTGGAACTTGACTGCTCCTTATATTTCTCCTTTTGAATTTGCTTTGATGCATTTCTATCTTTCTCCTGATATTTAGGGACTAAATCTCCTTTTCTAGCTGCCTGTGGAATAGGGAACTTATCCTTGTTTGGCAGGGGTTGGTCCCTTTTATTCTGAGAAGGAACTTGAAATGAACCCAATTTTTGTGGATCAACTTGCAATGATTTCTTTCTAGATCTAGTCAATACAGAAATAGATTCTTATTTAGAGAATTTGGGCTCACTCATCACTTGTTCATGCTACCACAACATGTTAACTCTTCCCTTTTGGGTCCTTTCAACATTTTCTATGGCCTGTTGAACATGGTGTTGATACATGTAGCAAGACTCAAGATCATGAGGGTCATTGCAGACCAAACACCAGATATTGGCCAGAGTGGTTTTAGGATTGGAATCATATTCCTCCTGATTAGCATTAACCCTTGGCCCTACATTATTACTTGAACTAGGCTTTTGATCTCTATTAATATAAGGGAATCTCCTTTGTTGAGATCTTTCCATTTCTCTTTTCTCTATAGCATTGACCTTGTTGCTGATAGTCTTTAAAGAATTTTGAATATCAAGGAGCAATGGAGACTCTTGAGGTGCTTGAGATGGTAGTGGAGGGAAAGGTACAACAGTTGGTAACTTAGGAGGAGGCAATGGATTTATTGAAGGGAATTGAGTTGCTAATGAAGGAGGGTTCATTATAGGAAGAGATGTAGTTGTAGACTAGGGAGGATGTTGCATGATCTCAGGAGAGTATGGTGTAACATGTTTGGGAGGTAATATCCCTACTAAAATCAAGATATCTTCAGCATGGACCGCTACTTGATAGATATGAGGGAATGTGGTTACCCCAGATTGTTGGGTTTGTAATCCAATGTCAAGCCCTAAAGCTCTAATATAATACCTATAAGCAAGGGGGAGGTTGGTCTGAATTCATTGGGGATTCTCTTCCAAGTTCTGCTAAACTTGAGGTTGAAATCAGACACTGACTCTTGTGGGTGTCTTTGGATAACTATGAATTGAGTTAAGAGTGAAAATGGGTCTACAGACTCATTGAATTCTTCCACAAAAGGACCAACTAAATCAGCCCAAGATCTAATGGAACCATTTTCTAAGGTTCTGAACCAATGTAGGATTTTACCCCTAAAGGAAAGGACCAATAATCTAACAATGACATCTTCATTCTTGATATTATGAATAACTACCATTGTGTAGAGGGATAAAATTACCTTACCACGTACAATTCTCAAATGTTGGATCCACAGGAGAGAAAGCTTTGAGGTGAACTTGGGGGTATGTTGTTCTCTACACTTAGTGCTAGGGGGGAAGGGTTCACCAAGAATGGTTTATGGAATCACTCCAAGTCCTTTGGTTTTTAAGAATGTTTGATGTATTAGATTTGAGACAAACACCTAGATTTGGTCTTTCTAGATCTATGATATAAAAGATAAAGGACAATGCAAGAATATAGAATTTAAGAATACAAGAGCAAACCCTAGTATAATTATTTCTTTGAATGCTTTCTAACCTAGGGTTTCAAAATAGAAAACCTTTAAGCAAGGGCTCAAGAAGAGATGCACAAACATAATTAACCCTAAGTGCACACTAGTGATGTTTATCTTTCAAATGCCTAGAAATTGATTAAGTGTATTTCTATTAAAACTAGATCTAGGGTTTACAACATAAATACAAAGCACTTGGAAAAAAACCTAAAGACTAATCATAATACTTAGCTTATATGATGATTTATCCTTGCCTTTATTTTTTTATCCAATGTTATCAACAATTCATATTCTTGCAAGATAACTTGATAAACACTTAAAAAATATGATTAGAGTTAGGGGGTCTTCTTAGGCTGCTATACAGTAGTGCTTGGAGGTGCAAAAGTCAAGTACCCTAGGTCCTTTTAGCTAACCTTTGATAAATAAAATTAGAAATTGACCTTTGGAAGAAAATAAATATAATACAATATACCATAATAAAATGAAGGAACCATAGAACATAATGTAGTATCAAGCTATAAATGTAGCCTAGAATACAATAGTAAAAGTTGGGATAGTAGTTTGCCCCCATATTTGGCTCAAGCAAGATCGCACCCTGTAGCAGGAAATAGTGATAACACATAGACAAAATTGCACCCCCATATCAGATAATATCGAAATAACAAATTCGAAGTACAACAAATAAAAATAGACATGCAGTAGAGCACTTTCACCTGGTAGAGAGCGAGGAAGCAGGCAAAAAGGTTTGAGACCTCCCAGATAGTTGATATCTCCTTAGGGCTTCAACACCAATCCACTAAGAGTGAGCAAAAACAACCAATAATTCAATGCAGTAGAAAACAATCAGACTTCACACTCCAAAGTTAACTTGCTTGTGAAAGAAGAAGGATGCAGATAGAATAGGAATACTTTACAAGAAATAAAATGTTAGCATACGACAAATTCAAAATTTGTGTTGTGTGTCACGTGTGTGAAAAGTGAATTCAAACCCTCATTATATAGTGGATTTGAAGGTAATAAAGGCAAAAAAACCAAGGAGTGCCGACGTAAAATATGCTAAACCCAAAAAATTAGGGTTTCCTTAGAAGAAACCCTAAAAATGCAAAATCATGCCACGTCAAGGGTGAGCGCAATTTTGCATAAAGAGAGAAAAAAGGTAAAATAGTGGGGGAGAAGCGTTACCCTTGCCCTAGGAAATTCTAAGGGGTCTCTCAGAGGGGTTAGGGAATATTACCCACTAAAGTGGGTCAATTTTTCATGTCTATATTTTACCCCCTCTTTGACACATTTATGGCATAATAAATGTGTCAAAGTAAATATGTAAACACTCAAAAATAAAAGGTGATAAGCAAAAATGAGGTGGCTAGTTTAGAAGAAAATGATGGTGTGAAAACGACATTATTCCAAACACTTTCATGTTTTACATGCAAATCGAGGCATTAGGGACATTAATATCTCTAAGGCCACGATTCCCCCTTGAGTTTTATAAGGGAAACTTCCCTCATGAAAATTTGAAAAGACAAACTCAAAAGAAGAAGAAAGGAAAAGAAACCAAAAAGAGGAAGAGAAAAGCACGTGAAAATAGGGATAAAAGTGAAAAAACGGGGTAAAACCCTAATTCATTTTTACCGTATGAGAGAGATAAAATGAGCTCTAGGGAAAAAGGGAAGATGGTGCTATCGATGCACCGTTCAACTATCATGAGGGGTGAAGCTAGTATAGATGTGGAGCGAGCACAGGTAGGGTTGAAAATGACACTTTCATTTAAATTTTTTCAAATTTTATGCTATTTTTGGGTGGTTTTTTTGCCAAAATCGATAGTTTTCCCGCATATGACTTGATGCGGTTTTGTGGCCCAACCATGATTTCACCCTAGATAGCAATGATAAAATTACGCTCGACGACAAGGGCCAGGCACAATTTTATGAAATCATGGTCCTAGAAAACCAAGCGCGATTTCGCCAAAGGGAAAAAAGAAAAGAAATATCAAAAAAGAAACAAGAAAAGAAAGAAGAAAGAGAGAAGGAAGCAAGCAAGTTAAACTTTGGGAATGCTAAACAACAAACTTAGAGTTTTTAATTTAAATATAAATAAATTAATTAATTAATTTAGTTAGAATTAATTTTTAATTAACTTAACTGATAGAAATTTTTGCTTTTGTTGTTATTGCAACTTAGGGTACTAGAGAGCCATGAGTGGTGAGTAGGCTCCCTAGAGGTGGAGCTAGAGGCACTCGAATAGGTGGAGAGGGATACACTGGAGGTGGTGGGGCTAGACCACCTGGTGAGACTACCTCGAGTAGAGGTAGACATGGCTCTACTAATGGTGGTGGTGGAGAGATGGTACCTGGAGTCTCAACATTTTGGTTACCCACAGGAGAGATAACTGTCACACTGGAGGATATGTGGTGCATATTGTGCATCCCTATCAGAGGGATGGAATTTTATAGAGTGTGAGGAAGGCTAGTGACCTTCCAGTTATTTTCAAGAGGCTAGGCCCACTAGGTGCGAGAGAGCACCATAGTCGTAGATGACCTGGTGGGGCGATATGGGGTAGACCCATTGATGACCATGCTCTATGGGGTGGTGGTAGGACATTTGATGTGCCACACGAGTAGGTGAAATCTACCATGGATGATGGTGGGTGTAGTGGTAGACATGTGACACAAAGGATTTTGGTTTGCCTGGGGTCCACATGTGCTGGCCAGTTTCTATAGAACATTGTACAAAATCGTGTACAAACGACATACGAGGATAGTGTGCATGACTTTTCTCTAGGTTTGAAGCTTAGAGTGCATAGCAGTGTGAAGACCGAATGTAATACCAGGACCATTACCCAATATAGAGTGGCCAACTGCATATAGATGGTTTAGATCCCTAGAGCAGGTCATGAGTACCTATGCTGGGCACCTGCAACTAGCGAGGTAGGTCATAGATGAGCTGAGGAAGGCCAAGATCATATGGTGACCCTAGAATCTACACCTAGGATATGATGAGGATAGGATATAGTTGGTTAGGATTAGGAGGATTAGGTGGCTTACTAAGGAGAGAGGAGAGCCAGAGGTATTTTAGTTTGATTAAGTCCTGAGGTAGTTTGGGATCTTAAAGGGAATCCCAAACCTGGGGGAGTACTAGTATCAGAGAGTCTACTAGGACCCAGCAGGGGTGGGAGACTAGACTTGGCCAGGTGGGTAGAGGAGGACTTGGATGATTCTCCTTATATGGATCCCAGGGTGGATGACACAAGAGTGGCATTTGGCTACAGGTAATGGTACAAAGGAGTCATGTCCCAGAGGGTCTTCCCACCTATTTTGATATAAAGGTGCTAGGTTATAGGTTTGGATATGCAACGAGCTTTTTAGGAGGTAGCTCACATGGCCATAGAGAGGGAACAACAAGACCTTGCATCTTCGAGATAGAGGTAGGCTTAGGTATGGATTGATCTAGTGATGAAGGACACCAATGCTACAGGGACTAGGGAGGTAGGGGCATCCAGAGTTACCCCCACAAAGGCTAAGGTACTACTAGGTGGAGGATCAGGATAGACCTCCAAATTAGCAATAGTCAATCGAGGCCAAGCCTCAGGATGAGGGGATCTGAGGGAGGAGGTAGAGGCACTATGAGTACAGGTGGCAACTCTACAGAGATAGGTGGACCTACTATAAGAGGATCGGTTTAAGAGGATTGAGGAACTATGGAGCTCACTAAGTACCACAAAGAGGGAGAGGGATGTGGATCAAGCTAGGTCGATCATCTTTGAAGGGAGGTGAGACATCTAAACATAGAATACCAAAGATCTTGGGCAGAGGGGATGGCTATCATCGGGAGTAGCCAAGCTAGCGACATGGTTTGCCTCCTACAGGCAGAGCTACAAAGGGTAAGGGAGAGGCTGTAGGTGACCATTTAGTGGTCTACCTTTTATGAGACTATGTACTACCAGGCAGTACCAATAGGGTAGAGAGTGATACTCCATCCATCCCTCTATTTAGCTAGAAGGTCATGGTGTCAATCAAAAATATTCTTAGCTTCACCATCCATGGGTATGCGACTTCCTGGACCACCTCCTCTAGGTGAAGTAGAGGATATAGGATATCAGAGTTAGGGCTAGGGATCAAGATGACATGCCGATTTTAATTATGGTATGCATCCCTAGGGATTGGTTGTGTACTAGGATTGGACTATGGTACACCAACCATATACTAATGCATCTCTCTTTTCTCATCGAGTAATACATAGCTACTTTTTTATATTTTGTGTGATTATATGCATGTGATTTAAGTTAATTATGTTCTTTAGTTTTAATGTTTTATGTATGTAATATATCTTACTGTAAGACTATATGGAATGCATGGATGGAATGGATGGAAGGAAGAAAGAAAAAATAAGATAAAACAAGAAAAAAACCAACAAAGAGAAGAAGAGAGAGAAGAAGAAGAAGATCCAAAGGTCAACCATCTGTAGCAGAGAAGGATAGGCAAAACATAGTATTGGAATCGGTTGTTGGAAATATGTTGAATATTTTCCATGTTATTCTAGTGGGGTTAACACTAAAAGGTACTGGATGTTGTGTACGATATACTCGTCGAGGTTTGGGGCCGAGCTGGGCCTCGAATAGGGGTTCGAGGGCGGTAGCCCTCCAAAAACCAGGGATTCAGGGGCGGTAACACCCGACCAAATTTTTAGGGTTTTAAGTTATTTTTAGACCCATATAGGATTTTAGGGTTACTATATTTGAACCCTTGCTTTTTTGCCCATGCTATTGTAAAATACATGCATGTGCCTTTGTTATATATCACACTTGCATTAGGGTTTGAAGAGAGACAGAAGAGAATATTATTGTATTGGATACGGTCAAGTTAATGCAATAATAAGATAATACTATGTTGGTTTTCTCGATTGAGGGTTTCCAAGATAAATATTGTGTAATGTGTGAATCTGCTATCTTCTTCCTTTGATTCTATAATTATTGCTTTTCTAGTTTTAGTTTATTGGGGCCCTTAATTTCTCTTCATCAACATAGGTCGCAAGGGGCCAATGTGATTATATACTATGAATCATACTAGAAAAGAGGAAGCTAAAGCTGCTATGGGTATAGTACTCATTGTAAAGAATGAGATGTTGGAGTTTGATCATCTATGTGTGGTTGCTCATTAATTGACTACTATGGGGTGATTACCCACTAGGATGTATGCTGAGGCCTGTTGAAAATGGCCAAGGAGCTTATCCTATAATAAGGTGTTGAGCCCACTGAATCAAAAGGGAGTATAACCCGATAGAAGGTCATATCCAGCTAGGATGTATAATTATATTGTATAGGGTGTAATATATAAGGATAAAATATATTAGGTGAGTGCTACCCCTAATAGGAGTTTTTAAAGATGAAAATAATATAGTGAGTGTGTGCAAATGCACAAAGAAGATATCTTTTGGAAAAGACAAAGGAATAAATAAACACACATATCTCTTTGTCAAAAGCAAAAGGAAGACAAATAAAAAAAAGAAGGCGACGAAGAAGCGATAAAGAAATTTTAACAAACTATCATTCTTGATCTAAGAGATACTCTCAATACTTTCGAGACCAAGGAAGATAGAAATTTGAACAAAAAAAGAGAAGCAAGAAAGAAGACTGAAGAAGAAACCCTAGGTGGGGATCTTACTAGGCATCAAAACCCTAGAAAGAGTGCAATGCATGTGAGCTATAATATAACTAGCTATCATCATATGCCATTATCGCAATATCCCCAAAAATATATATGATCAAGCAATCGTGAACATGTAATCATGCAAAATTTAAAACTCAAGCATGCAAGTTGTGTTAAATGTCAGGAAAGCAATGCAGAAGGATGACAAGAAACAATACCGTATGAACAAGTAGATGGATGCAACAAAAATGCAAATGCATAGCTAAATGATGAATAATTTATTTGATGAAAATTTTTATTTTTATTTTTATTGTTATATTAATTAATTAATTTAAACAAGCAAGATGAAATTCGACATAAAATTTAAGTGTACCACCTTTCTTGGGATAAGAAACAAGTGTACCATAAACCGTTTCATCAAAAAAATCCCCAAAAAGTAAGTCATATCAATGATGAAAATCACGATTAAGTTCTTTTGTGGGTTTTTCTCTAACAACCATGGCTCGATAATCAATACACTTGCGAACAAAGCCCTTCTTTTTGATATAGAGATCATTATAAGACAACCAAGTAGGATATACTTTTGAAATAGAAGGATCATTTTTAAAACATACATAATCAATCATATTGTGAAACAAGATCTCAAAAGAATAAGGGGGACAATCATCCTCATAACCTACTCCTGACTTTTGATAATCCATATATTCAAAATAAATCATAAGATGATCATCATTGTCAAATGGTAAAGGTTGGTATTTACTAGGTATAAAACCTATGCCACATATTCTAGGCCAGATATCGACATCCAAAGGATCTTGAATACCCTTCTATTATGGCCCCAAACATTTACCTACATATCCCATACTAGATAGGATCTGTTTAGGAAGTGGGTAGTCATTGGAAAGGTAACAATGAGCAAAATAATGCTCAATAGGAGAGGGATTTCTACCATGTATATTTTATTCAAAGGTAGTTCCTACGAATATAAAGGTACACATACCAATGTGTACAACATCACCTTTCTTATGGGGTAAACCCATGGTTCTTGGTGATGGTGGTAGCTTGGCTAGATCCAAAAGAGGTTCTCAAAGAAACTGATTATCATGATCCTGAGATGAGAAATTTGAGATATGTTCCTCACTCATTTTAAAAATTTGAAATTGTTCTAATATCTGAGATGAGGAACATGGAGAAACCATTTAAGAAATAGAAATACAAAGGTTGAACTCAGATCGAGCTCGCTCTACATTTGAAATAAACTCAAATTGTCGAGGATCACCTGAGATGGTGACAACTTGATTTTTAAATTCAAACTTGAGACATTGATGAAGAGTAGAAGGGACAACCTTCATTGCATGGATCCAAGGTCATCCAAGAAGAAGATTAAAATATGTAGGACAATGTACCACATAAAAAAGTATCCAATATTTTAGGTCCAACCTTAAGGGGAAGAGATATGACACCACAGGCTTCTTGGGACTCATTGTTGAAATCTTTTATGATGATATCATATTTTGTTAAGTCTTCCTCTTTTAATCCAAAATTTTGAAAGAATTTATATGTACATAAATTGAGGGAAGAACCATTATCAATAAAAATTATCTTAATAAAATTATCCCCAATAAGTGTAGTTATGTAAAGTGAAGAATCTGCTTGTAAGTTTGAGGAAGGTTTATCATCATCCGAGAATGAGATGTGATGTATCCCAAGAGAACCTATGACATCAACTATAGAATTAGGAGAAATATCTGAGGGAACCGATTGCTACTTTAGAAATTCCATCAAAGCATCTCTATGGTTGGGAGAAGTTTGCAAGAGCTCTAAAACTGATATCTTTGTTGGAGTACTAGCTAACTACTTTTGAAGATCAAATGAAACCTTAGGTTGTGGTCTCAATACAATAGGTGGAGTCCCTATATCTGAAACTTTCTTCTAATTATTCTTCAAAACTAAACCGGGTTGTAATACAAAATTCTATCCTTGTTGAGGATGTTGAGTCTAAGCTTGCCTTCTTGTAGTTACCCCAACCATGCCAACCATATTACCATAGGGAGGAGGCTCATTCTAATGAGCCACCTAATTTTCTACTTGTTGATTATGTTTTGGCAATGGATATTTAAATATTCCCATATCTTGATTGGTAGTCAAAGTTTCTTGGGTAGGTACTTGATTATTCATTGCTTGAGAATTGCCTAAGTCAATACATCCTACATCAATCAAATCCTGAACCACATGTTTCAACTTCTTACAAGAATTTGTCCAATGTCCTTCCACTCTATGATATGCACAATGATGACCTACCTTATACCAATGAGTTGTAGTATCTGGTTGTCTTATGGGAGGTAACTCAATTGCATTGGCTTCTAAAAGTTATTTCAAAGATGCTTCCATAGACATATTAAGCCTTGTAAAATTCCTTTGTGGAGGTTTTTGAAGTACTATATTTTGTAGGTTGTTAGTAACATTATTAATAGGCCTACTATCCATTCCACTATCACCTCCTATGTATTTATTCTTATGTTGAGACTTAGTAGGTTTCTCTTCTTTGACTTTGAGTTGGCCTCTTCTGATAAGGGCATGTTCTACTTTTCTTGCTAAATCAATTGCTTGATCAAAAGATGTAATAGTAGTAGTCTCTAATGCATAAGATAATTGTTCTTGTAAATTACCAATAAATATATCAAGCATATCCTTTGGAGGTAAAGTGTATCTCAAGCATCCAACTAAAATTCTCCAACGAGCCAATTATTCTGAAAAGTTTTCTTCTTTACTTTGTTTTAAATTGTAAACATCTTTCATTGTCACTTCCTTTTCAATATAAGCACCCAATTTTTCAACAAATAATTATGTTGTTTCTTCAAAACTCTTCAAGGAATAATTGGGTAATAGATAATACCACTCTAGTGCCATGCCACCAAGACTCTTAGGAAATGTCTTAAGTAACAACATGTCATCATAAATGAGGTCATGGCAAGTTGTTCTAAATCTTCTTAAGTGCTCGATTGGATATTCTGTCCCCTTATAAATAGGTAAAACTAGCATGGAAAAATGCTTAGGATAAGGTCTAGCAACAACAATGGGATCCAATGGCTGATTACATATTTCCTTATAACTATAAGTAAAACTTGAGGGCTGAATCATCTCAACTTTTGAAACCAACTCTTTTACCATATTTGTTAAATTTTGCACTTTTGGATTATTGTTATGCATTGTTCTGAAATTTCCTAAAGGAGGAGCATATGTGTGTTGAGGAACCAATGCTTGATTCAAGTTGGATGTATGAATATTAATACTATATGTGGCACCTTGTGAAAATGGATAGCTAACATTTGGTGGGATAGAAGTAGAAGTGTTGAGATTAGAGGATTAAGGAAGAAATTGAAAACACTTTTGAGTGACACTACTAATTGGAGGAGCTTGTAGATTCCTTCCAATATTTGTGGTTGTAGTAGTATCAACAACTTGGTTCAAATTATTAGGATGCATTGATTTAGGCAAGGGTTTATTTTTGTCAAGCATAGGGGAGCTTATTGGAGGAGGAGGTGGAGGAGTTTCACCTCTTTTGAGATGATCTTATCGCTCCATACCTTCCAATATATTATCCTTATTAGCTTTCATAAAACCCCAAATGTTCTCAAATGATGAAAGATAAACCCACCATTAGGGCCTTCATAAGGATCAAAAATCATTTCAGTTTCCATATTATCTTGTTCTTTTGGATCTATGTTAGGATCCTCTCTATCAATATGATCATCTTTCGAAGGAACATAATCAGATTCAAGGTGCTTTCACTGACTTCTAAGGAAAGGAGCCATTAGAAAAGTGAAAGGATAGAAGAGAATGCTAACAATAGAAACAAAAAGTATCTTAAGATGTTATTAAGGTATTCTTAAGATGTTATTAAGGTTTTTCAGCCACACAAAAAAAATTAGTGATCTTGCTTAATATGTTTAAAATAAAGGATATGTTGACGTTGGGTTTACCAAAGACGTAGAGGGGGAAAACTGTCCTACTATGTACAATTATCAAAGGCCGGATCCGTAGGAGAGAAAGCCTTGGGGTGAACCATGGGGGTATGTTATTCTCTACACTCGATGCTAAGGGGGAAGGGTTCACCAGGAATGGTTTAAGGACTTGCTCCAAGTCCTATGGTTTTCAAGAATTTTTGATGTATTAGATTTGAGACAAACACCTAGATTTGGCCTTTCTAGATCTATGCTATAAAATATAAAGGAGAATGTAGGAATATAGAATACAAGAATACAAGAGATAACCCTAGAATAATTCTTTCTTTGAATGATTTTCTAACCTAGGGTTTTAAGATAAACAATCTTTAAGCAAGGGCTCAAGAAGAGATGCAAAAATAGAATTAACCTTAAGTGCACACTATATGTTGTTTATATTTCAAATGCCTAGAAATTAATTAAGTGTATTTCTATTAAAAATTAGATCTAGGGTTTACAATAGAAATATAAAGCACTCAACAAACAACCTAAAGACTAATCAAAATACTTAGCTTATATTATGATTTATCCTTGCTTTTATCTCTTTATCCAATGCTATCAACAATTCCTATTCCTGTAAGATAACTTGATAAACACTTGAAAAATATGATTAGTGTTAGGGGGCCTACTTAGGCCATTGTACAATAGTTCTTGGAGGTGCAATAGTCAAGCCCCCTAGGTCCTTTTAGCTGACATTTGATAAATAAAAGCAAAAATTGACCTTTGGAAGAAAACAAACATAATACAATACAACAGAATAAAATGAAGGAACCATAGAACAAAATTTAGTATCAAGCTCTAAATGCAGCCTAGAATGCAATGGTGAAAGTTGGGAAAGTAGTTTGCCCCCATATTTGGCTCAGGTGAGATTGTAACCCGTAACAGGTGACCGTAATAATGCACAGGTAAAATCATGCCCCATAGAGATTCAGGTGTGATTTCACTGAAGTGAGATGAAATGTTTCAGATCATATCAAAATAATAAATTCTAAGTACAACAAATAAAAATAGATGTGCAGTAGAGCACTTTCACCTAGTAGAGAGCGAGGAAGTAGATAGAAAGGTTTGAGACCTCCCAGATAGTTGATCTCTCCTTAGGGCTTCAACACCAATCCACCAAGAGTGAGCGGAAGTAACAAAAAATTTAATGCAGTAGAAAACAATCAGACTTCACACTCCAAAGTTAACTTGCTTGCAAAAGAAGAAGGATGCAGACCGAATAAGAATACTTTACGAGAAACAAAATGTTAGCATGCGATAAATCCAACAAATTGTGGTGTGTGTCATCGTGTGTGAAAAGTGAATTTAAACCCTACTTATATAGTGGATTTGAAGGCAAGAAAGTGGGAAAACCAAGGAGGGCCGATGTAAAACATGCCAAACCCAAAAAATTAGAGTTTCCTTAGAAGAAACCCTACAAGTGCAAAATCGTGCCCCATTAAGGCGGACCATGATTTCACCTATGCGAAGTCACATCCTGTCAAGGGTGAGCGCAATTTTGCATAGAGAGAGAATAAAGGTAAAATAGGAGGATAAGCCTTACCCTTGCCCTAGGCAAGTCTAAGGGGTCTCCCAGAGGGCTCAGGGAATATTGCCCACTAAAGTGGGTCAATTTTCCATGTCTACACATTGATAACACATCTTGGCAATGCTCATATGCAATTCTCCCAATACCATCATAGGTGGGTATGGCCTTTACTATGGCTTGAGGAATATCATGTGTATATTGGAAAGATAAGGGGGTTGATAAATTCCAATCGAGGTAATTCTACTAAGCTGCATTCTAGTCAAGATCCATATTAGCTTGAGTACAAAGAGTATCAGTTTCAAAATATTCTAAGAAAGAGGATGATGTTTGAAATTATTTCAAGGTGGTATCTGAGGATGGATATCTTGAATGTCTGGATTTTAGGGATAACTCATAAAATTTAGCAAGTTGTCCACCTTTCTTAGCGACACTTCTAGTAAACATGAAAGAAAGAGAATTATAAATAAGGTTATACTAGGATGTACTCTAGGGGAGTTGCCAAGTCAATTTACTTTCTCTGCTTGTGAGGTCAAGACAATTCACTAAATCTTGATTCCTTCGAGTAAAACATAAGAAATATATATGGTGGAGACAATCTCACTGAGCTTACCAAAAACTATTGTAGTCTGGTTTGTCATCAAGCCAATGCTAGAACTATGATCATTATCCTGAGAATTTTGAAGGTGAGCACCCGCTAATCACAACCTAGACTAAACATTGGAAGAACCAAATTGCTTTGATTCAACCTCCAAAAAAGGTTGGTAGACCTTATCAACTTAATAGGTGTTGACTCTTTTTAGCTCAAAATGATAAAGTTTTAGGGACATGAATGAAAGGGTTAGAAATGTATGAATGAATAATGGATGGGTGAAGCTAACAACATAGACATCCACAAGGTATCTTTCGATTAATTAATTTACAAAGACAATATCTAGGACTAACAACATTCAAAACTCAACAATACTCTGCATCAATGGCCTTTGACATACTTAAAGAATTATTCCAAACATCTAGCATTAATTATCCAAGTTAACATAATAAGATCAATGCCTCGACTAATAGAAATAAAATTCCCATAAGGATGCATATAAGTATGAATTATTCCAATATGCTTTAAGTTAGCAATTGTAATTAACAAAAATCATAGCAATAGTAGTAAAAATAACTTCACAAGATTATGATCAACCAATCAATACAAATGCAAGTTTGAGGTAAACATCCCATATAATACTTATTTCATTAATTGTAAAGAATGTACATAGTAGTGAAAGAAAACACTTTAGAGCCGACCTTTTGAAAGGAGGTCATTGCATTTATTTAAAAATTTACAATGAATTTCATCTTAAGCAAAACAAGGAAGTTTTGACATTCTTGGTTTCTTGGCTACTTGCCATCAAGGGTGCTAGCCAACTATGTCTTCTTTATCAGTTATAATAAAATTCCAAACCAAAATCCTCTCAACCTTTGATGGTTCTTGCAAGCTTCTTTCATCCACTGATTTGCAACTGAATCTGGTTGAAAAGAATATTTTGGAAGCTTCTAGATTGTAAGTAGTGATTCAGATTCCATGAAACCTGGTTCAACTTTCCTCCATATTTGTAACATATAGTTGTGTAAAAATGTGCTAAATATTTAAACTTGAAGAAAAATTAACTTCATCGTTGATTTGTTGATGAACGACTATGATTGATTATCCTATGGTCGCTCGTCGCTATGTTCTCCTTGAATCCACATGAAATTGAGCTTTATCAGCCTTAGCAGCAAAGACAGAGAGTTGTGTGAAATCAAGATTCTGCTTAGATTCCCTTTAGCTTGCTAAGTTCAGCATATTTTTAGTTTGCACACCAACAATGAAGGAGATAAGAAATCACACGTTTTCCCAATTCTGAACTCCTAGTAAACTTCCTCCGCAAAATGGCCCTTTTTAGCAAATTTCTCTTTGCAATATTTTCCCAGTACTTTTCATTTGTGTGTGAAGGACAAAGGTATCCTAAAATATTGTCACCTTGCTATTATTTGATTTACCTTCTTTTTCCAAAATTCATGTTTTTTGATGCTTTTCATTTGCGTGTGACTAACAAATAAGTTGAGAAATCATGATAGGAAGTTCTCTTCTTATTTTAGTATTTTCTTGTAGATTTTCCTTCTCGAGCACTTTTCTAAATTATGTGCAATGACCAAAGGGAACAAGAAATCTCGGTGCTTTACTTACAACATACACTTAGCATATTTTACCACAGAATCACACTTTTCAGCAGATTCATGTTCTCTAGCCCTTTTTTTTATTCTTGTAAATAAAAAAGAAGACAAGAAATTGTACTAGCACAACTTTTCTTTGATTTTACCATTTTCTCATGATTTCATATTTTTGGGCACTTTTCTAATTATGTGTGGATAACAAAGTAGACAAGAAATCGTGCCATCACAACTTTCATCTGATTTTACTCTTTTCTCATGATTTCATGTTTTTTGGCACTTTTATGAATGCATGTGAATAACAAAGGGACTAGGAAATCATGCTTGGCAGCCTTTCTCCAATTTCAGCCTTTTTCTCATAGATTTGCATTTTTCAGCAATAATGGAAAAATCAATGGTTTTTTGCTTGCTTTCTCCATAGTCAAATTTTGCAAAATTTGAGTTAAGTTGAGATGTAGCCAATTTTGGCCTACACCAACTCTACCTGTATTGAACTCTAGCCAACCTTATTAGCCTCTTGAAGACATTGAAGGATAGCATAAACTTCAACTATATTATTAGAGAGAACATCCAAATTCTCTATAAATATGAAGACACAATTTTTTTCTGAAAGCCTTTCTTTGCCCCCCATATTTTCTCTTTTTGGATTACTTCTTGAAGCTTCATATGTGTTAATATTGTAAAATCCCATAACTCAACCAGTCTAGGGATGCCACTATTTACTACTACAATTTTTTTTTAAAGTAACTAGCAACATCACATTTTAACAACCACAAGGAATCATATTTAAAAAAAATAAAGAACAATACAAACCAAGCACTAAATCAAATTGAAACAAGAGAATTAACTTAGCAAAGATGCATTAAAAGCAACTATAGAAACCAACATAGAAAGATACATTAAACCAAGATAAAAGAGAGTCAATATCCATAACATAATATTTATCCTGGGGAAAACCCTTAAAGGAAAAACCTAGCCTCAAATACGTTCCATATATTACATAAGTTTGATATTTTACAAATACAAGGATCCATAATCATTTTCTTTCAACATAAGCCAATACAATATGTAGAACACATAGTTCATACGACTTTACTATGGAATGCTCAATTCATCCACACAACAATCTCCATGATTGCTTTATCATACTTATACAATCAATACTAGATTCCACATAAGAATATTTCCATTTTACTAAACTAACTAAAGTCCCATACCTTTAGTTAATCTAATAAACCACTTTATATTTACTAAACCAACTAAAGTCCCATACCTTTAGTTAATATAATAAACCACTTTCCATTTACTAAACCAACTAAAGTCCCATACCTTTAGTTAATCTAATAAACCACTTTCCATTTACTAAACCAACTAAAGTCCCATACCTTTAGTTAATCTAATAAACCTCTATCCATTTACTAAACCAACTAAATTCCCATACCTTTAGTTAATCTAATATATCCATTTACTAAACCACTTTCCATTTATTAAACCACTAAAGTCCCATACCTTTAGTTAATCTAATAAACCACTTTTCATTTATTAAACCAACTAAAGTCCCATACCTTTAGTTAATCTAATAAACCACTTTCCATTTACTAAACTACACTAACATCTTAGCATAATCATTATCACTATGTTATCTAACATATAACATAATCCATAATTGTTACGTTTAAAATTTGTCCATGCTTCGCCGAACTGAACACTTGTCCCTTTCCTGGTGCTTTCATTTGTGTAAAAGGTTTAAAATGATTGTAGCATGGTGGTTATAGGGGTGGACTATGCGAAGATCTGTGTGGCGGCTTCTAGGGCGGACAACGCAGAATACTGTGGCGGCCATAAAAAGCTGGACAACCTGCCTGATTCATGGCGGCTATCGATTCCACCATGTAAATTAAAAAAAATAAAAAATTGTCCATGCTAATCAACTCTAGCATAATCACATTTTCTTTTAAACATAATCTATGCTAATCAACTCTAGCATAATCACATTTCCTTTTAAACATAATCTATGCTAATCAACTCTAGCATAATCACATTTCCTTTTAAACATAATCTATGCTAATCAACTCTAGCATAATCACATTTATTTTTAAACATAATCTATGCTAATCAACTCTAGCATAATCACATTTCCTTTTAAACATAATCTATGCTAATCAACTCTAGCATAATCACATTTCCTTTTAAACATAATCTATGCTAATCAACTCTAGCATAATCACATTTCCTTTTAAATACAATCTATGCTAATCAACTTTAGCATAATCATATTTCCATTTAAATACAATCTATGTTAACTAAATTTAATATAATCATATTTCCATTTAAATACAATCTATGCTAACTTTAACATAATCATATTTTCATTTAAATATAATCTATGGTAATCAACTTAGCATAATCATATTTCCATTTAAATATAATCTATGATAATCAACTTAGCATAATCATATTTCTATTTAAATATAATCTATGGTAATCAACTTAGCATAATCATATTTCCATTTAAATATAATCTACGCTAATCAACTTAGCATAATCATATTTCCATTTAAATACAATCTATGCTAACTAACTTTAACATAATCATATTTTCATTTAAATACAATCTATGCTAATCAACTTAGCATAATCATATTTCCATTTAAATACAATCTATGTTAACTAACTTTAACATAATCATATTTCCATTTAAATACAATATATGCTAATCAACTATAGCATAATCATATTCCTTTTAAATATAATCTATGCTAATCAACTATAGCATAATCATATTTCCATTTAAATATAATCTATGCTAATCAACTTAGCATAATCATATTTCCACTTAGATACAATCTATGCTAACTAACGTTAACATAATCATATTTTTATTTAAATATAATCTATGCTAATCAACTTAGCATAATCATATTTCTATTTAAATACAATCTATGTTAACTAACTTTAACATAATCATATTTCCATTTGAATACAATCTATGCTAATCAACTTAGCATAATCATATTTCCATTTAAATATAATATATTGTAATCAACTTAACATAATCATATTTCCATTTAAATATAATCTATGCTAATCAACTTAGCATTAATATTTCCACTTAGATACAATCTATGCTAACTAACTTTAACATAATCATATTTTCATTTAAATATAATCTATGCTAATCAACTTAGCATAATCATATTTCCATTTAAATACAATCTATGTTAACTAACTTTAACATAATCATATTTCCATTTAAATATAATCTATGCTAATCAACTATAGCATAATCATATTTCCATTTAAATATAATCTATGCTAATCAACTCTAGCATAATCATATTTCCATTTAAATACAATCTATGCTAATCAACTTTAACATAATCATATTTCCCTTTTAATATAGTCTAACTTCAAATATAAATGAAACTACATTAATTTCCTTTTAACATAGTCTAACTTCAAATATAAATGAAACTACATTAATTTCCTTTTAACATAGTCTATCTTCAAATATAAATGAAACTACATTAATTTCTTTTAACATAGTCTAACTTCAAATATAAATGAAACTGCATTAATTTTTTTTTAATATAGTCTAACTTCAAATATAAATGAAACTACATTAATTTCCTTTTAATATAGTCTAACTTCAAATATAAATGAAACTACATTAAATTCTAACTTTAAATATAAATAAAACTACATTAATTTCCTTTTAACATAGTCTACCTTCAAATATAATTGAAACTACATTAATTTTCTTTTAACATAGTCTACCTTCAAATATAAATGAAACTACATTAATTTCCTTTTAACATAGTCTACCTTCAAATATAATTGAAACTACATTAATTTCTTTTTAACATAGTCCACCTTCAAATATAAATGAAACTACATTAATTTCCTTTTAACATAGTCCACCTTCAAATATAAATGAAACTACATTAAATTCCTTTTTAACATAGTCCACCTTCAAATATAATTAAAACTACAATAATTTCCTTTTTACCAAGCCTACTTTCAAATATAATTGAAACTACATTTATTTCCTTTTAACATAGTCCACATTCAAATATGAAACTACATTAATTTTATTTTAACATAGTCCACTTTCAAATATAAATGAAACTACATTAATTTCCTTTTAACATAGTCCACCTTCAGATATTTGTTTTTTTTTTGTAAATAAAAGTCTTCTTTAATTACCGGGTTTTGCAGGTTAACCCAAAACCTATTACAATATCCAGCCTTCTGCTGAGATTGTAGATCCTAGTCATCCTTGAAACTTTCTTAGCAAAAATTGTGTTGACTCCCCTACAACACCTTACTACCAAAGCACACCCATACCTAAACATAACTGTAAACATTACTTACATTGATAGGAATTGAAGTTTGGAACTTTGCACTTGTGAAACTTGTTGCTTGCCCATTTCCTATTCTTTGTCAGAATTTTCCAAGGCTTACACCTCGTTACCTTCATTTCCAATTTGGTATGATTTAGAGGGAAACCCCATAGTTATTACCAGCTCCATGGGAAAAAAAAACACCCATTCATCTTTCTCCTTAATGGGTAGGTTTCTTTTCATGACTAATAATGTTTTCCACTTCACGTGGCACACCTTGTGTCCATGTCACCAAATTTCCAACATCAACACCTATGTTGGCTAATTTGTCAGTTGACCTATTGGCCTCATGATACACGTCACGAGCCCTCCTGTTCTGTCTTGCCACAAAAAAAATCCTCACTTCATGGATGACTCCCTCGATTCTCCACCTTCAAATATAATTGAAACTACATTATTTTTTTTTTTAACATAACATAACCTCAAAAATAAATGAAACTATATTAATTTCCTATATCATAATGAAATCTACTTTCATTAGCGGATCTTAATCTATAATTAAATATAAATCATAAATGAACCATCCTTTTATTTTCAGATCTTAATCTATATTTAAATATAAAAGATAAATGAACCATCCTTTCATTTTTAGATCTTAATCTATAATTAAATATAAATCATAAATGAACCATCCTTTTATTTTCAGATCTTAATATTTAATTAAATATAAATCATAAATGAACCATTTTTTCATTTTCAGATCTTAATCTATATTTAAATATAAAAGATAAATGAACCATCTTTTCATTTTCAGATCTTAATCTATAATTAAATATAAATCATAAATGAACCATCCTTTCGTTTTCAGATCGTAATCTATAATTAAATATAAATCATAAATGAACCATATTTTCATTTTCAATCTTAATCTATAATTAAATATAAATCATAAATGAACCATATTTTCATTTTCAGATCTTAATCTATAATTAAATATAAATCATAAATGAACCATCCTTTTATTTTCAGATCTTAATCTATAATTAAATATAAAAGATAAATGAACCATCCTCTTATTTTCAGATCATAATCTATAATTAAATATAAAAGATAAATGAACCACCTTTCATTTTAAGCTTAAACCTATGCTATTTCTTTCTAGCATAATATTTAATCATTGTAACATATTTGTCCTATATGTTTAACCTAATAATATAAACCATTTTATTTTATTTCTTTATGTTAAACCTTGTAGTAAGAACTATGTTATTCTCCTATGTTAAACATTGTAATATAACCTATATTATATTCTTTCTTATGCTTAACATAATATTATAAACCATTTTATTTCCAGCTAAAATGTCACCTCGGCTTTAATGAAAGTAAAACTTATAATATCTAAAACAATTTGGATGACATTCTGAAGGTTTCCAAACTATTGAGTGAACACAAGAAGCGACTACTAAAGGACTACCATTTGCCAACATCGACGCAACCAGACGATTGAGCTAAGCAAACTTTGGGCTGCCATCGAACAACCAACGCTAGCTGACCCTCTTGCTAGGCATGTCTAGCATGCTTGGCTAAAGGGTTCTGGTGAGTGTTGGTTAAATTAAACTTGGGTGACACCCCGAGTTACTCACATGGGTTGTAAACCAAATAGGCAGAAAAACCCTATGGTTTGCGCAAGTCAGTGAGTCATTTCAGATCAATGCTACGCACCTCAATTGATATCCATAAAAAAAAAAGTCTGCTCCAACCTGCCACACATTCCTTACCTATACTGATATATTTTTTAAACTCTAATTGTTTTATGAGTCACCTGCAAGGGAGGTTTGTGTCAGACTTAGAGATATAGCAAAGGTTTAAATATTTCCAACAAAGCTTCCTCTAAGGATTAACTTGTGAAAGGCCCAATCGAAAGTTTGAAAATGATGACATTAGATTTAGACAAAGTTGCAAGTTGCTGCATAAAAGAGGGTTTAAGAACACCACACAAGGTCTTACGTGGATGTCCATAGGTAGAGCGAAAATATAAGGAGAAATCCACCAACCTTATACTGAGCAGAGCAACAAGTTATTTTCCATTCTCAGCCATTAGTGACATCCAAGCTCCTCTCTCCAGGTTGTTCCTTCCATGTATGAATACACCCTTTCTTACTCCTTCCAAGGATTCTGCCTCTCCTCCTTCTGCTTGCATGACCTCTTTCAAAGCCATTCTCCCCCAGTGTCTATCTCCCTTTTCTCCCATTTAGTCATTTGCCTCTTTATCCTTTTGAGGCCCAACTAATCTTATCCTCTATGAATACTTACCTACTCCACCAACGACTTCAATACTTCTAAGACCAAAAGTCCTTTTTCAATTAATGAATATCTTCCCCTTTGAAGCCACCCCATCCCTCCATGTCAAGGAGTCTTTCCCGCACTAAATACATCCAACTCGCTCTTATTCCCAAGGATAGCAGAATATTTTTAAAATAATATTATACTTATAAAATTCAACCCTTCAAGATCAAATCGGATCCCTGTTGCATTAATTTTGTAATGTCCCCTTCTCAATAGTAGGAGAAATAAGGACCTATTAGCCTAGTCATGGGTCCCTAGGCTAAAAAAAATGGTGTGGGACTCAATTTGGAAAATATTTCACTATTTTAATCCATGGCAGAGATCCAGTTTTGGTTCAGGAGGTCAGTTTTACCTTGGCACAATATATTTTACCAATTATAGGGCTTAATTCTATCAACTACAAGTGTTGACCAAGGAAGATGATCACTAGGAAAAGGGAACATATTATAATGATGAATTATAATGTTAAGTTATAACTTACAAGGTAAAAAGTGACTCAACTAGGACATGTGGCTCCTTTACATGTATTAAAAGACATCATTTGAATTTTAAAAAACCATGGAAAATGTGGTGCCCAAACCCTAATTCGACCCTCACCTCATATTTTCACATTGGGTCTCATTTTGGCATATGGAGATTTTGTGTTTTTATGAATATTTGCAAAGATTTTCATTAGATAATCTACAGGGCTTGTTGGGAGTGGATTTCTCAGTAGGATTATCAATTTCAGATGTGTGAGACCATCTCTAGCTGATCAGGGATTGAATTTCTCATCACAAAGAGATTATCTAAGCTTAATAGAGACAGACAAGGGTTTGCCAAATTTTGAATTCATTTGGGTTGATGAAATGACCATCTAGGTTATATTGTTTTGGCTACACTTCATCTAGGTCAGTGCCATTTTGATTAATTTTGGAGTGATAGATGCAATACTAGAGTAGGTTGTACATTATATGGGTGTCTAAGGAATTGTTTCATTTTCTCACAATAGGGAAAATCCCATAGAATCATTATGGACAATTTACAAATCTCTTCAACTCACTAGTTGATCATTTTAGTGGCATTTTGAAGGTATTTAGAGTGAGGCACGAATTTAAAGGTAAGGTCGAACCTTTCAGCAATTGTACATCTTGCCTGTAGCTACCTTGGGGTGAGTGTAACAATTAATTAGGCTTGGATTCACATTTTTAAAGGTTACATTTTGGACAGCTTCATTGGGAGAGACAACTGCACTTTACGGGGAAGGAATTGGAGTTTTGGTGATTGAATTACAAGCAAATGAACGTTTCAGCTATGTAATTTCTAGTTTGTTGTGCAAATATAGATCTATACTTTTAGGTCAAAAAATTAAATAAATAAATCTCCTTATTGCAAATTTATCATTTGTTCAAATGTTTGTTTCCTTATTGCATTATGAATGAAATTCAAGTCAATATATCAAACTAAACAAGCTAAAACCAATCATTTAATTGCAAAAACAAACAAGCACAAACCAAAATAACTTAGAACCAAAAAGTGGGGGTGTTCATGATAGTGGTATCAGATCCATTTAATCTTTCCAGTCTGTGAAGCCCACATTTCATGAGTGAGAGGGAAAAATGGCTTTTGAGAGGGAGAAGAAAAAAGCAGAACAAGACTATTTAAATTGGTAGCATAGGCAGAAGCAGTGGCCAAAATCTCTTCCAGATCAGAGAGTAACTAACATATTAGGAATATCCGAATTTTTTTTTTTGAACAATCTATTGCCATGGGGGATAAAGATGCACAATATAAAATAAAGAGGACAATGGCTGAGGATATCAAACAAACATAACATAACATGCAACACAGTTTGAAACAATTAGTGGGTTTGATGACACAACAGGTACATGGGATTAATATTTTGGTTAATTCACAAGGACCACATATTGAAAAAATTAATGTAGGACAAGAAACGAGAAATGAGGAATCAACAGTTAATAGGGTGGTCACTCATACTAGGACAGAGAGAGCTAGTAGCTCTAGACCATTTATGTCCAAATTTCTACCACGTCCTGAACCTCCAGTGGCCCCAGCAAAAGAGGAACTAGAACTTTCAGTGGTAGATTAGTATCAATAGTACAGGCATGAGTGGGAGGTACTTGGTCCTGATTTTTAGAATCTCATGTCATTCAGGGACTTCATGGACACTCGTAATAGGAAAACTCCTAGAAATAGGGGAAGGCTCGTTCACCAAAGATAGTTTCAATAGGGGCAATTCCAATAGGGACAGGGAGATCATGTACAATCTACATTTTAGGGACACCCAAAAATACAGAGGAGGATAGGAAAAATCTACATACCCTTCTTTGATACACAAGGAAAAATGACAGCTAAGGCTTGGGTCCAAAAAAAGGACACTTATTTGCAGTTGAACCCAACGACAAAAGACAAGGCCATTAAATTATGTACTCTACATTTGGAAGGTGTTGCTCATGATTGGTGGCATCACGGTATGCACACTTTAGGACACGACAGAGTGGATACTTATGCTGAGTTCACTGAGAGACTTATGCAAAGATTTGATAAGAAGGAACAAGAATTGGAATTCAAGGAGTTGACACATTTGAGACAATGGGGTTCAGTGGACTCCTACATAATTGAATTCCAAAGGTTGTCAGTGATGGTGATAAATATTTCAAAGAGATGTTTGGTGGTTTTATTCATGGATGGGTTATCTGAACCTTTGAGAGGTTGGGTCAAAGCATTCAACCCAACTACCTTGTATGATGTCATTAGATAGGCTAGGGATATGGAAGTCACTTCATACAAGTCTAAGAGTCAATACCTCTATTACCTACACCAGGAAGGTACCACAGTTACAGATTACTCTATGAAACTATGAGGTATGTGATGATTTCTTTGTTGTCAGCACAAAGAGTTTGGATGTAGTGTTAGGTATTCAATTGTTGTAGACATTGGGTGAAGTTACCTTCAACTTCAAGAAAATGGAGTTGAAGTTTGAGGCAAATGGTCAACATGTGGTGTTATGAGGGATGTCAACAGGAGAACCTCGTGTTATCTCTTTAAAATGTATGGAGAGGTTTAGGAGGCATAATCAGATAGAGTGGGCAGCCCACTGTGTTATTTTACCCATAATTACAGAGGAGGAGCATAAGACATATCTTTCGGACATCCAAGCAATACTCAATAAATACAATAAAGTATGTAGTGATATACCACCAGGGCAACCACAAAACAGAGGTACAGAGCACATTATTACTATCATTACCACTCTTTATCGATATCCAAAATATCATAAGGATGAGATAGAGAGAAATCAAGGAATTAATTAAGATGGGACACATACAACCAAGAAAAAGCCCATTTATATACTCTATTGTTTTGGTAAAGAATAAGGATGGGTCCATACGTATGTGTATTGATTATCGGGCTCTCAATAAAAAGACCATAAAAAATTGATACCCAATTCCTTGAATATATGAATTGATTGATGAGTTACATGGTGCCAGATACTTCACCAAAATAGACCTAAGATCAGGATACCATAAAATAAGGATGCGGGAATCAGATGTGGAAAAGACAACTTTTCAATTTTATTATGGCCATTTTGAGTTTTTAGTCATGCCCTTTGGGTCAACTAATACCCCAACAATATTTCAATCTTTAATGAATAGGGTTTTTAACAAGCAGCTTTGAAAGATAGTGTTAGTCTTCTTTGATGATATTTTGGTCTACAATAGATCATGGGAAGAGCACCTGGTGCACCTTGAATAGGTGTTTAGTATTATGGATTCAGAGTATCTTTATGCTAAAGAGACTAAATGTGAATTTGGGATGACCGAATTATTGTATCTGGGTCATATCATCAGTGCACAGGGAGTTAGAGTAGATCCAGAGAAAATTTGGGTAATCATTGAATGACCAACACCCAAAAACCTAACATAGCTCAGGGGATTATTCGGTTTGTGTGGATTTTACTGTAGTTTTGTCAAAGGTTTTTCATAGTTTGTGGTACCTTTGATATATTTAAAAAATAAGGGAGTATTCCAATGGTTAGAAAGGGCACAACAAATGTTTGACATGTTTAAGAAGGTTATGAGCAACTGTCCAGTTTTGGCTTTACCTGATTTCACCAAACCATTTGAGATGGTGTACGATGCATCAAGAGAGAGTATTGGAGTAGTGTCGATGCATAATAAGCATCCAATAGCCTTCAAGAGTAGGAAGTTGAGGGTGGGAGATATGAGTTATTCGGTGTATTATCGGGAGATGCTAGCCATTATGCATGTGTTGGCGAAATTTAGGCAATATTTGGTGGGTAGGAAATTTATTGTAAAAACTGACCATAATAGCCTTAAATATTTCATGAACCAGAAGGATTTAAATTATAGGCAGATGAAATGGATCAGTAGAATACAGGCTTATGACTTTGAATTGAATATGTCAAAGCAAAGAAGAACATAGTAGCAGATGCATTGTCTAGATGCCCACATTTATATTCATTGATAGAGATTTCAAAATATTGGAGGCCTAAGCTTTTGGCAGACTATACCAAATATGATTTTTCTTGCAGAGTATTGGATAGTACATAGGATGACGATAGATATATTGTCAAGGATGATGTGATTTATTACAAAGGGAGAATTTGGATTCCTACATATTCCAAATTCAAAAGGCAAATATTTAGGCTTTTACATGATGTACCAATGATTGGTCACCCTGGCTACTACAAGACTTACAAGCTGATCTGTGAGAGGTTTTCTTGGAGAGAAATCAAGGATGAGGTTCTGCATTACACCTGAGAGTGTTTTGTGTGCCAATAGAACAAGCATGAGCATACTTTTCTAGTAGGGTTACTACAACCACTTCCCATTCCTTCACAAAATGGGAAAGTATATCTATGGATTTTGTTATAAGACTTCCAAAGGCACAGCGAAAGGATTATTTATTTGTGGTGGTAGATAGACTTACCAAGTTTACCATTTATTTGCTCTCACTATAGGATTTTTAGCAGCACAGGTGGCTGAACTTTTTTTTAGGGAAGCTTTCAGATTGCATGGCCTACCTAAGTCCATAGTCAGTGATAGATACAATAAGTTTATGAGTCTCTTTTGGTAGGATTTGTTTAGATTGTGTGGTACAGAGTTGACACCCAACACAAGTTATCATACTCAAACAAATGGTCAGACCTAAATTGTCAACAAATGGATAGAAGGATATTTGAGCAATTATGTGTCAGGGCAGCAAAAGTCAAGGGTTAGGTGGGTACATCTGAGTGAGTACTACTATAATTCATCCTATCACATGTCAATAAAAATGTCCCCATTCATGGAATTGTATGGGTATGAAGCTCCTATCTTCATGGATTTGGTGTTAGGTGACAACCAGGTTCCCAAAGCCAAAGATATTCTACAAGAGACACAAGATATCATGTGTTCATTGCAATAGAACATTAGACAAGCACAGGAGCATAAAAAAAAATATGCTGATCAAAAGAGAATTGAACGCACATTTGAGATAGGATATATGGTCTACTTGAGACTGCATCCATTCAGACAATCATCACTGAATATGAGTGGAGCTGAGAAGCTCAAACCCTGATTCTATGGCCCATTTTGAGTCTCTCGATGAGTGGGTGAGGTAGCTTATGAGTTGGAGCTACCAGAGAGTAGAAGGATACACAATGTGTTCCATGTGTCATGCCTCAATAAGGTCTTGGGACACAATGTCACACCCTCAGTAGATTTGCCACCTCTGGATGAAGAAGGTAAGCTAGTACTAATTCCAGAAGCAGTGATTGACTAGCATGAATGTACCCTCAGGAGGAGAACCATAAAGGAATATTTAATCAAGTGGAAATATTTACCTGAGGAAGATGCCACATGGGAGGTAGAGTCAATATTGCAGACTTCAGGTTTCTAATTGCTTGGGGATAAGGAATTTCAAGAAGGAGAGACTGTAATGTCCTCTTCTCAACAATAGGAGAAATAAGGACCTGTTAGCCTAGTCATGGGGGTCCCCTAGGCTAAACAGAATGGTGTGGGACTCAATTTGGCGAAGATTTCACTATTTTAATCCATGGCAGAGATTTAGTTTTGGTTCAGGAGGTCAGTTTTACCTTGGCACAAGATATTTTACCAATTACAAGGCTTTATCAACTACAAGTGTTGACCAAGGCATATGGTCGCTAGGAAAGGGAAACATGTTATAATGATGAATTATAATGTTAAGTTATAACTTAAAAGGTAAAAAGTGACTCGACTAGGACATGGGGGTGGGTGTGGCCCCTTTACATGTATTAAAAGACATCATTTGAATTTTAAAAACCCAAGGCAAATGTGGTGCCCAAACCCTAATTCGACCCTCACCTCATATTTTCATGTTGGGTCTCATTTTGGCATATGGAGATTTTGTGTTTTTGTGAAGAGTTGTAGAGATTTTCATCAGAGAATCTACAAGGCTTGTTGGGAGTGGATTTCTCAGTAGGATTATTAGTTTTAGATGTGTGAGACAATCTCTAGCTGATCGGGGATTGAATTTATCATCACATAGAGATTATCTGAGCTTAACAGAGGTAGACAAGGGTTTGCTAAATTTTTAATTCATCTGGGTTGATGAACCGACCATCTAGGTTATATTTTTTTGGCTATACTTCATCTGGGTCAGTGCCATTTTGATTGATTTTGGAGTGATAAATGCAGTACTGGAGTAGGCCATAAAAAATATGGGTGCCTAGGAAATCGTATCATTTGCTCATAGTAGGGAAATATCCCATCGAATAATTCTAGGCAATTTACCAATCTCTTTGGCTCACCAATTGATCATTTTAGTGGTATTTTGAAGGTATTTAGATTGAGGCATGAATTTCAAGGTAAGGTTGAACCCTTCGAAAACCGTACATCTTGTCTGTAGCTACCTCAGGGTGAGTGCAACAATTAATTGGGCTTGTATTCACATTTATGAAGGTTACATTTTGAGCGGCTTCATTTGGAGAGACAACTGCACTTTACGGGGAAGGAATCAGAGTTTCGGTGATTGAGTTACGAGCAAATGAATGTTTTAGCTGTGTAATTTCTAGTTTTCTGTGCAAATACAGATCTGTACTTTTAGGTCAGAAAATCAAATAAATAAATCTTCTTATTGCAAATTTATCGTTTATTCAAATTTTTGTTTACTTATTGCATTATGAATGAAATTCAAGTCAATGTCTCAAACTAAGCAAGCAAAACCAATCATTTCATTGCAAAAACAAACAAGCACAAACCAAAATAACTCAGAACCAACAAGTGAGGGTGTTCATTATAAATTTGAAATGCATATCCATAAATATTTAAAAATATCTCATATTTTATAATGCATATTTTATTATAGGTAAAAAATAACCTATCCCTTTTATTTATAACATAGAATCCTTTTATCATAATTATATAAATAAACCTCTTTTATTCATATAATAGTCTACATTATATATTATAAACAAATCTCTTTTATTTATAATATATAGTATTCTTTATTATAATTATATACATCATAAATAAACCTTTCTTATTTATAAATACTTTTCCTATTATAATTATAAATAACACTCTTTTATTTATAACTTATAATAGTCTATATATTATTAATAAACCCTTTTATTAATAATATATTTTATTCTACTATTATAATTATATAATAGTCCCTATTATAAATATATAATAGTATATATTATAATTAAACACCTTTTAATTATAATATTTTTTTTCCTATTATACTATATATAATAGTATAGATTATAATTATACACATTTTAATTATAATATATTATTTCCCTATTATACTATATATAATAGTCTTTAAAGTTGATCCTACACATTGCATAGTTTCTTTGCCCTAAGGCTCACCAAGGAGGGTCATGACAAATATTCTCAACACCATTAGGAGGGGCTTGCCAATGACCATCTCGATGAATAGAAAATCTATCTTTTTGAGGATTTATTTGTCTCTATTCATAAAAAATACTTCATCTTACTGAAAATACTATTCCACTACTGGGATGGGGAGGAGGGGGTCTACATTACATGCTATATTATTTCCCTGATATTAGCTAAGGTCCTATGCTAGATATAGTGAATATCCTATTGAATATCTTTGAAGATCCTACTATTTCTTCATTTCTAAAGATTCTAGAGTAGTAAAGAACTATTGACCTATACCATATCCTTCATAGAACTATCCATACCATCCATCTTGGGCTAGGTATGTCGAGCTTGCTCAAAGAAAGTAAACGTGTGAAGTCTAAAATCCAAGATGAGGTCCATAATTGGGTAGTCGATGGACAAGAAGGAAAAATATTATCTAGATTCTCTCCATCTCTACAACACATAAATCATCTATAGAGATAAAAAAATGTTTTATCAACTGATCTCCTATAAGGATCCACTTATGGAAAATAAACAAAATAAACAACCTCACTTTAGGCCATAATAGTAGATGCCAAAGTTGATTGAAGATATCATCAAGGGGGTTGGCAATATTTTGATATGATGAGTAATATCCCAAGGCTATTGTATAAACACCCTTGGAGTGGGGGCCCCATCCAAAATATTCATCTACTTGAGACCAAGAAAGAGATCTAGCTCTAAGAATCATTTGAATAGCTTATTTCTGATCCTTTAGCACTATCATAGGCCACTCAATAGTTGGGATCCACACTCTTTCATGCCAAGCACCATCCATAATATTATTTCAATAGTGGGAAACTTTGATCCACCCTTACCTATGAAGTTATTCCATGAGAGGTATCCATTTAAGAAATTGTTGAATCAACGATGGATACCCATCCTAGGCCTCACTCCAAAAATTTTCTTGATGGTCATTGTTGATAATCTAGAACAATTATGTCTTGATCAATGTTTTCCCTATCCTCAACACCACTAGAATTGGAGATCCTCTATTGGGTAGGTGATATCTAGAAAATTCTTCTAGTAATTTATTTTCTACATAATTAGCTCTCATATTCCAAGCTTAAAGCACAATGAGGGGTGTTGATTAACCACCAATATAGTTTAGCTACCAATGCCTTATTATTGTTGATTTAATGTCCAACCCACCTTTTTTGGAAGGTATAACTTCTCCCACTTCACAAGTGACCATCTGCATTCTGCTTTTGATATGCTCTATAAGAATATTTGATTGATTTTACCTAGCTCACTTAGGATAGCTTTAGGGATATCCAAGATATAAGAGAAATAAATACGATATATTGAAGAACTACTTATATCAAAGTGAGTCTAAATCTAAAAAAAATCCACTGATTGGTCCAATTATCCATACGACTCTTTATCCTCTCCATTAGCTACATCTATGTTTCCTTTTGTGCTTGGAAACTTTAGTGAGACTCCTAGAAAATAAATTGGAAGAGAAGCTTATCTAAATTTCAAGATATTTAGAATCATAGTTTCCACTCAGGAAGATCAATGAAAGAAGATGATCTTCATTTTTTTCTCATTAATCAATTGTACTGTGGCTATCAAAAATATATTCAAAATCTTCTTTAACCTAGATTCCCCTCTAAAATATGCACCCAACAAGGTTGAATCATCCATAAAATGTAAGTGGGATAATAGAGGGGCTCTAGAGGCCCTTGTAATTTCATATAGAAATCGATTGGTTCTATATTTAGAGATAAGCTGACCCAACTATTTTTCCAGTATATGAATAGATAAAGAAAAAGAGGATCCACCTGATAAAGATCATTGAAATTCATAAATAGAGGAGACAAACTACCATTGATAAGCACTACATAGGAGACATGATATACTACCTCCAATATAGTATATCCAATCCTGAGAAAAACCAAATTGTCTCAAAACACAAAGAAGAAAATACTAGTCTACCGTATCATAAGCCTTGGAAAGATCCAAATGAACAAGCATGGAAAGGGATTTCTAGGCCTACATAGAATGTAAGGCTTCCTGGGCTAGCACTATCTCATTTGCAATTTGTATTCCTCCTATAAAACCTAATTGCTTTAGGGAAATTATCTTGGAGAGAAGAGGTTTCAATCTCTCAACCATCACCTTCATATTGATTTTAAGGAAATTATATAATACTATCATCCTAGAACCAAAAACTTGTTCAACCTCTTAAGACTTAGGAATGAGCATAATATAAGTTTTTTTGATTTCTTTAAGTATTGACTTAGCCCTTATCATTTCATCTACCACAACCACATCAAGTAGATCATCCTTAAACTGATCCCAAAATTCTTGAAAAACTTCAATGGGAAAATCATCCAAACCTGATCTTTTACCTTTTTCCATCTTGAATACAATGACATATAATTTCTCCATGGATACTGCACCTATTAAAGTAACATCATCTTCTTATCTAATGAGGGAGGAATTTCTTGAAGAAATTTTTGTTGGACCCTTAGATCCAAAGGAGTTGTTTCCATAGAAGCTCCTCCATTTTTTCCCATTCCTCTAGATTAGAAAATAATTGTATTACTTACTTACGAAGATCCTTTGAGAGGATCACATAGTGGATTTTCTCATTTACCTGTTCAAGTTAAAGAGCCATATTCACATTTTATTCCTGACATCACCAAAATCCTACCAATTCCATTCTTTAATTTTGGTTTTAAGGAACTATAATATATTTATAAAATAATACATTTTGGTACAAAATATTGGCTTGACTTCCCTCCACCACTATTGGACCAAAGGTCTAAAAGTGTTGTCCTAAAGCCACAAGAGCTAGAATTTGAAAGGATTGTAGTTGAGAGCAAGCTTCTAAATATTTAATATAACAAGTCAATTATCTAACTAGCATTATTGAGGAGGAGAGATTTCAAAATTATCCCAAATGAAGGGAGCTCATTCAAAATCATAAACTTGTGTAGATGTTTTAGAATGCATACTAAACCTTGATTCCTATTAGACCATGTCATTATACCATTCCTGGGTTTGAAATAAATCAATTAAAGATACCTCAAATATTCATGCATTAGACTTGATGTAGTGTCTAATGCTCTAATCCCTTCCATTTTCTCCTCTAAAGAAAGAATTGTATTAAAATCCCTTCCTTAAATGAGTTTTCTTGTAGGAAACTAAAGTTGGATGTATTGAATTTAACTTTACTACTTATGTTTCTCCTCTACAAATATGGGCACACATATATTGATACATAAAAGTTTCTAATATGACTATCTCAAGTGACCAAGATAACCAAGGATACCCTTGCTACCCATAATTGTATGCACCGCAAAATTCTTAAGGTCCCAAAAATAGGAAAGGCCCATTGTTACACCTTGGGAGATAAGAGAGTCCACCCTACCTATAGGCAAAATTTTCATTTCCATTATCTCCATATATTCCATTGATAGCTTAGTCTCCTGAAGGAAGACTAGATGTGGTTTATTTACCTGTATCACCCTTTGAATTTCATTATGTTTGGTGGGATACCTTTACGCCAATATCATGAGGAGAAAGGAGTGAAAAATATGTAAGGGGATTAATATTACCTTCAACAATAAGAATTTCCCCTACCCTGGTAATAGTGCTAGTTGGTTCTGCATCCAACCTTTTGATTGGTACCCAATTTCATTTTCTTAAGTTTTTCCTTTTTTATCCCATATGAATCCTGCAAGGACTCCAGGCTTTGAGTGTGTGTAGATTGCTAGGGCATTGTTGAGAGGAAATGAGGGTTCCTTACTTGTTAATGTATTTTAAGAAAATACTCATTTTAGAGGTTCTTCTCTTTTGCATCACTATCCCTTTTGTTTTTTATTTGGAAGCCTTTAGGGTTTTGTTTGATTTTCATATGGATAATAATTTGATTATCGATATGGATAATATTCATTTGAGAGGTTCTTCTCTTTTGCATAACTATCCCAATGAAATTTTTATTTTATGTTAGGAACCTACTATTAAAAATAAACACACTCACACAAATATTGCAAATAAACATAAATCTCACAACACAACTATGAAATATAAATGCAGAAAAGAACAATCTCACAAATAACACAGAATCGTAGGCCACTTTGAGGGGGCAACCTCCTTCAATACTTTCATTCAATTATGCAAAAATATACATACAATATTACCCCTCACAGTTTTAAGGATTTCATCAACCACCTAACTCCCAAGGTTGGCTTACATGCAAAATGCCACCCGGGCTAGAATCTCCTACCTACAAGCAGTTACATTCTTGATAACAGTTACATAAAATGGTGCCACTTGTCTAGGCACTTCTAGATCCACAACTATTACAAAATATTACAAAATATTATCATGGGTGTTTCCCCACATTTACAAAACATTACAAAATATTAACATGGGTGTTCCCCACGTTCAACAAGGACTATTACATCATAGTGTTAGGATGGGGTCCTAACATGCCCTTCCCCTTTGAAAAGCTTTATCCTCAAAGCTTAAGATGAGGAAACTATTGTTGAAGTTGTTGAAGAGGTTCCCACATCACATATTTTGATTGTAAGCCATGCCATTGGACCAAAACATCGGTAATAACACATCGACAAAGGTTACGAGATCGACGATCTAGAATGCATTCGGGTTCAAGAATGACGAAACCTTCCTCATCCAACTCTGGAAGTGTAGACTACACCTGCACCTTGTTGCCAACAACTTGCTTGAGAGATGAGACATGGAAGATTGGATGAAGTTTGGAACTAGCTAGAAGGGCTAGTTTGTATGTTGTCGACCCGATCCTTTGCAACACCTGATAAGGACCATAGTATTTGGTGGTAAGTTTTTGACAACCACGAAGCTAGAGAGAGGATTATTTGTATGGCTACAAGTAAAGGAAAACCATGTCGCCAATGACAAAACTATATTCGATCAGCTTGCTATTTCATACGGTTCTGAGCCACGTCCAGATTGACCTTGAGTTGGCGAAGAATGGAATCACGTTGGTAGAGAGTGGAATCCACAGCTTGAACCTTGGAACTACCTAGTATGTAAGAAGTTGGTGTTGGTGGAGGCTGGCCATAGACTGCTTCAAATGGAGTCACCTTAGTGGTAGTGTGATATGTGGTGTTATACCACCATTTGGCCAAAGGAAGCCACTTGACCCAATGTGTAGGATGTTCAGAGGTGAAGCATCGAAGGTATGTTTCCAAGCATTTATTCACAATTTTTATTTGGCCATCAGTTTGAGGATGATAGGCCAAACTCATCTTGAGTTGTGTTCCCTACAACTTGAATAATTCCTGCCAAAATTGACTAGTAAAGGTAGGATCCCTATCAGAGACAATGGATTTTGGCATTCCATGGAGGTAAAAGATAGAGTTGAGGAAAATTTGAGTGACAATGGAGGTGGTATATGGATGGGATAGGGAACAAAAATGAGCATACTTTGAAAGATAATCCACTATCACTAGAATAATTAATTTACCTCCAAATTTAGGCAACCCTTCAATGAAATCCATAGAAATATCTATCCAAACCTGCTCAGGAATTGACAAGGGTTGAAGGGTACTAGGGGAACTCACAGTTTCACCTTTCATACATTGGCAATGATCACATTCAACCATAAAAGTATGAATATATTTTTTCATGCCTCACCAAAAAAGGTACGCTTGGTCCTGGTATAAGTCTTGAGAAACCTTGAATGACCAATTGTTGGGGAAGCATGCATTTCTTGAAGAATGAGGTCCTTTATCTGTGATTGAGTGGGTACGACAATATGGTCATGGTACCATAAATCATGGCCATCCCAAGTATACCCAGGACATGAATGAGGATCTACTTGAAGTTGGTGAATGAGAGTTTCCAAAGAGGAATCCTTGAGTAGTTCCTCATGTAGTTGATGAATCCACTGAGGATGTGGTGTGGATATAGCATGGAGCATAACTTGTTCTTCATGTAATCGGGACAAAGCATCTACCACCATATTTTCCTTACCCTTCTTATATGTGATATCATAGTCATAGCCCAACAATTTGGAAACCCACTTTTGTTGTTCTAGAGTGGCCACCCATTGTTCTAAAAAATATTTGAGACTCTGATGATCAGTCTTGATGGAAAAATATCTCCCAATAAGATATGGTCACCAATGATTGACTACATGTAAAATGGCAAGCATTTCTTTCTCATAGGTAGACTTACCCAAATTTTGGCTTGATAGTGCCTTGCTAGTAAAGGCCAAGGGTCTACCTTCTTGCATTAGAATGACCCCAATGCCAATTCCTGAAGCATCACTTTCAATGATAAAAGGTTTAGAGAAATTTGGCATTGCTAACATAGGAGTAGTGGTCATGGCATACTTCAAATCAATAAAAGCCTTTTCGGTTAGTTCTGACCACATAAACAAATTCTTCCTCAACATGGCGGTCAAGGGGGCTACTATCTTGCCATAATTCTTCATAAATTTCTTGTAATAGCCTGTGAGTCCCAAGAAACCATGAAGTCCCTTTAGGGTACGAGGCTTAGGCCAACCTTGGACAGCCTAATTGTTTTTGGGATCAACCTGAACTCCATCCTTAGTGACAATGTGACCCAAGTATTCAACCTCTTGCTGGCCAAAAGAGCATTTGGACATCTTGGCATAAAGTTGATGGTCAGACAAAAGTTTGAGTGTTTGATCTAAGTGTTGAAGATGCTCTTCCCATGAATGACTATAAATCAATATGTCATCAAAAAAGACTAGAATGAATTTGTGAAGGAAAGGGAAAAAAATGGAATTCATCAGACTCTGAAAGGTAGAAGGTGCATTGGTTAACCCAAATGGCATAACTAGGAACTCATAATGCCCTTCATGAGTTCTAAAAGTTATTTTTGGAATATCCTCATCCTTGATGTAAATTTGATGATATCCTAACCGCAAATCCAACTTGGAAAAATATTGGGCCCCATGCAACTCATCAAGTAGTTCATCAATCATAGGAATTGGAAATTTATCCTTAATAGTGATTTTATTGAGGTCTCGATAATCCACACACAAGCGCCAAGTGCCATCCTTTTTCCTTACTAATAACATTGGCAAAGAATAGGGACTAATGCTAGAATGGATAATCCCCACAACATGAAGCTCTTGCACTATTTTCTCAATTTTTGACTTTTGAGCATAAGCATACCTGTATGGACAAACATTAGGAGGAAGACTACCAGGAAAAAGTTGTATTGCATGGTCATGTGAGTGATGAGGAGGTAGCCCCTTGGGTTCCTCAAAAAATTGAGCATATTTATTTAATAATCCTTGTAATTGCAGAGAATAGTTATGTTCTTTTTCCTCAGGGCTAGTTATAGCAAAAATTTGTGCCACCACTCCATGGGAGGATTTTTTAACAACTTTTCCATCTTATGAGTAGAAATAAACTAAGCCACACCAGCTTTCATGCCATGTAAAGTATATTCCTTCCCCTCTTGATTGAATTTCATCCACAACTCTACAAAATCCCACAAAATTGGTCCTAACATTCGCAACCATTGTGCTCCCAAAACTATATCACACCTCCCAAGGGGTAATGCAAACATGTCTATCTTGATATTATAGTCCCCAACTTGAAGTTTGACATTATGACATTTTCCTTTGCATGGGAGGGTGCCTCCATTAGCAATCATGACCTCAAAGGAATTACATGTAGTAATGTAACAATTTCCTTGTTTGGCTACATGTGGATCAATAAAGTTATGTGTACTACCCGAGTCGATAAGAATGATGATCCATTGTCCTTTGAAGTAGCCAATCACTTTCATTGTTTGGGGAGTGGAAACTCTTGCTAAGGCATGCACAAATATTTTTGGTTGGGAGTCCTCTGAATCTGTTGCCTGATCTGATGTTTCCCCCTCTTGAGGATCCTCCTCATCCTCTGATGATTCTGCGGTTGGTGTTTCATCTAGATCGAGCAAAAATAATTTTTGTTGCACACACTTATGCCCTCAAGAATACTTTTCATCATAATTAAAACATAGCCCTTGTGCCCTTCTACTCTCCATCTCTTCATGAGTCAATTTTTTTATAGTTGGAGATTTAGTGGTAGGACTTGTCATCGGCTTGGATGGAAAGGATGGTCGAGATTGAGAAAATTTAGAGGTGCATCCTAGAGCCTTAAATTTTTCTTCTACCAATTTAGCCAATTGTATTGCCTGTGGTAATGATTGGGGTCTCAATAGTTTAACCTCAACCCTAATGTCATCCTTCAACCCACTCACAAAACAACTTTGGAAAGAGTCGATAGTTAGACCAGTAGTATGATTGGCAAGCTTTTCAAATTGAGTTTGATACTCTCGAATGGTGGATGTTTGTCTAAGTTTGAAAAGAGCTCCTGTAAAATCTTCAAACTCACTAGGACCAAAGTGAGTGAGTAGACGTTCAAAATCTTGCCAAGAAAGTTTAGTTTCAGCCTTCCTAAGCCACAAAAACCAATGTAGTGCATCTGATTCAAAATTGAAAGAGGCAATGGTCAACCACATGTAGCATGGGACATTATGAAGAGTGAAATACTATTCGGCCTTACAAATCCACCCCTTAGGATATTTTCCATCAAATTTTGGAAAGTCTAATTTTGGCAATTTATATCCATTATGATCTGGTACATTTCATTGGTGATGACTTGTACCTATATCCTGTTGATCTTGATGACCAAATGAGTCAGTACGACTATCCAACTCTACCTTCAATTCTTTTTGTGCCTCGATAACCACACTCATAGTTTCCTAGAATATTTTGATTTGTGTCATTATATCCTCTAAGCTATGGTTGAGTGAGGACCATATTTGTTTACCCATATGATCCACCTTTTGAGTAATTTGGTTATCAATTTCTTGTTGTTGAGTACCAGCAGCCATGTTCTCAGAGTTATGTCCTATTGGTGAGATTTACTAAAAATAGAAAGGTGGTTTTAGGGGTTACTATTTTTAGTAAGGAGCCCAAAAAATGATTTGGGTGCTATATATCAAAATGATCAGCTCGAGAAGATGATCACAATGAGCTATATACCACAACACTAGTTTTGGACACCCCCATAATTTTTTTATATTGTTGTTTTATCGAGTCTACTGGTGTGGTCGGTTTTTCCTTTGGAGTCTTGGTTCAAAAGTTGGGTTCTATGTCAACCAACCCTTTCTGACCTTTGCCCTATTTGTTCTGACTATTGACCACTCCTGACACTATACTATCACCTACCTAGTCTGACTCTATCACAAATATTCCCTGTCTATTTAAATTATGACTATCATAGGTAATTGTTCTGACATTGATAACTTGACAACCCTATACTGACTATTACTAACAAAATTTCTTGAATGTAACTGACACTGACCCCTCTATTCCCTATTTTTAACTCTGGTAGCACTTGTTAGGAACCTACTATTAAAAATAAGCACACTCACACAAATACTATAAATAAACATAAATGCTCAAAACACAACTATGGAATTATAAATGTAGAAATGAACAATATCATATAACATTGAATCACATGCCACTTCAAGGGGAAAACTCCTTCAATAATTTCATTCAATTATGTAAAAATATACATACAATACCGCCCCTCATAGTTTTAAGTATTTCATCAACCACCTAACTCCCAAGGTTGGCTTACATGCAAAATTCCACTTGAGTTAGTCTCCTATTATAGATACCTAAACCATATAATGTTGAGGAGACTACCTATATGGACCCATTTTAGTCCATATGGCCCACCTTGGGCAGCCCTAGGGCTCAACAGTCATTTTGACCACTTAGACAGGGAGGAATTTCCCTTTGCATCCAAGACTGTCCCACCAAAGGATGACCTCTAGAGACTGTATTACCATGAGATGGCCTTCAATAAAGGTCATATCACCCCAATACGATTATATAAAAAGTAAATTCAAGAAAATAGGATCCAAAATCCTACGCCACAGTTAAAGTTGTTACACAAGCCAACTAAGCATAACAACATACACAACTAGTTGCAGGGAAGTTTCAAGAATGGGAAATTACCTTTTTTGGATCTAATCACTTCTTGGCTTCCCATGCAATATTGGAATCCCTTTTGAAATTATATATAATGGCACCCAATCTTCATACAAAAAAGAGAGAAGAGTTTTTATTTTCAAGCAATGAAGTGCTACCGAATTTCAACCACGAAGCTTCCAACCCTTTTTTCATTATTTTCTTCATAGAAAGCATGCCAATGGATCATTTTGAAGGTTGAATATCACATCCTAGTTTTGACATTGAATTTTACACCCTAAGTTGTTCTCCATGAATGCACTATTTTTTTTAACCAATCTACAAATCGAACACAATGTCACCTTACATCAGCCACACGAGAATCAATCATAGGTTAGCAGCTATCTCTATCAGATATGGTCCATAGGTATTACCGTCTCTCTTAGAGATGATCCATAGGTACGACCATCCTGTACAGAGATGACCTCTTGGGTAGAAATTTGTTTCTTTTTTTTCTTATTTTGTTAAGCTTTAGTAGCATTTCTAGTTACTATTTAGCATAGATAGGTCTCAATTTCATGCATGCATTCATCTTATTTTAGTTTCTTTATCATTTTATTTGCTATTAATACGAGCCTTATCTTGAAAGGCTCTACATATACTTTTAATATTATTTAATCTTCTTGTGTGTAGATCATAGGTATCTACGAGGAAGTAATAGCATAAAGATTCACATATCATCATAATCCATTGTGACAGTCACAAAAACCTATCCCAAATAAATTTGTGGATGCAAAAGATCCTACATAGCACATCTGAATTGTTTCATTTGTAATTCATTGTATCAATATTGGTAGCAATCCCTAAAAAGAAGATCTAAGTTATAACCTTCTTGGAAAAGAATAAGACATTATTAATAGAAAGGGCACCATCCATTATTTTATTTTATTCCACTCTTTATATTTATGGTTGCATCTTGATTTGCTACATTTCGATAACATTATGGGCTTATCAAACTAGCATTCGAAAACCCATTAGGGAAACCCCGTTTTCTCTAGTCTATGGTGTTGAGGCCATTATACCCTTATAATTGGAAATTCCTTTGCTGTGCATATCACTATAATAATTCATCGATGATGATACTACGTGACAAGCTCACCTTGACCAATTAAATCTTCTTGATGAACATTGCATTAACACTCTCGAGCATCTCCATGTTAATCAATATCACCTTAAGCAAGCTTACGATATGAAAGTCCACCTGAGGGACTTCAAAGTTGGAGATCTTGTGCTCAAAGAAAATCAGTAAAACTCCAACTTGCCATCGCATTTGCATGACAAATTCATGATAAATTGGTTAGGCCCTCTCATCGTCATGTAAAAGATAGGGCTAGGAACTTATCATATAGAGTCTCTCAAGGGTTTTGTGAAACCTAAACCTCTTAAAGTTCTTCATATATGGGCATTTCATGCATAAGGTATAATGCACAAAAAAAAAACAAAAAAACACCAAAACCACAAAAAATTAGAATATCACAAAAACACAAAAATATTTCATTTTTGTTTGCATTTCAAAACATCATGCATTTCATGTAGCTACATTTGTTAACTTGCATTAGGCATATCCTTTCATTTGAATTAGCATTAGAACTAGTTTGATCCTTACATGCTAGGATCTAGCACCACACTTGTATAGTTGCCATATTTCTTAATCAACCTTATCCATCATCAACATTTATAGTTTTTATTATGGGGTTTTTCTTATTAAGGGGTCCTTGTAAAATAGGGTATATATTGGATGAATATCAAAAATTATGTTTAGACAACCACTGGCTATTTTGTGCACACCTTTTAGTTTGTAAAATATCATAGGAAAAAATATCATATTCTGCATGCCACTACCATCCACATTCCATGTTGCGAGTAACTATATTTTTCATCACTACCAATAAGTTGCTATAGGGTGTTCACTAGGGTTTTCAGTCATTCAGCCACTCCTAGTTTTCCTTTCATATTTTGTAAAAAGATATCTTGAATTTTAGAAGGTAGGGTCTTGCTTTGATAGTACCTTGCATATGTCAAAATCCCAAACACAAATTCACATATTAAAATCCAAGTTTGAACAAGGAAGGATGATGCTACAATGTAGTCCTTGCCACCTTGAGTGAAAGGTGTCCCTGGATCATCCTATTATGCACATGGTCTAGAATATTGAGAATTGACAAAAGGACAAGCTCTCCCCTATCCAAGCAATACCATTTCTCTTCCACAAAATGAGCAAGTATTAAAAAAAAGTGGATTTCCCCACTATGCAAATAAAATCCCCTTGCTCCTCATAAAAATGAGTAAGTATACCAAGCAATCAAAAGAAAATAAGGGAGTAATAAATTTGAATCCCTGTAATCCTCATTTATTCAAAAGGCATGGGGTAATATCCATTAATACAATGGGTTTAATGAATATCACCTGGCAATGGAGGAGTCTTATGCGGGGTGATATGTATATCACATTAGTGAACTTCTTTTGTACAAACAAATATCAACTTGCGGATGAGCTAGCTTTTGGCAGCTTGCATTACCTAGTAGTCCATTTCATCTATGTCCATAATCAAGATAATGATTACCATAGGATGATCCTCATTACAACAATGGGTTGAATGAAACCCATCTAGAAATGTCTTATGCGTCATAATGAACATCATATGCACACATAGGGATATTGAATATTTGGGTCTTCCTAGCATATCTTTATCTTATAGAGTTAGGTATAGTCAATAAAAAAAAATTTATTGGTCAACTAGGGTGTTTGAGTCTCATGAAAAACCTTATCATTCCTCATAGCACCTAATGGTTTCACATCCATCAATTCATCTAAAAAATGTATGAATTTTGAGAAAAGGTTAAAACATTATGATTAATGACTTTTATACATTTTGTGGTGCTTACATATAGGTTATTTTGCATCTTAGATTCATTCCTTATGTTTCACATATAAACATAAAATAAAAAATTGGCATCATCACATTATTAGTACATCATCTACATGCATATATCTAGGCAAATATCTATGCATACATACTACAATGTTTAGGCATACATCCATATCCATAATTGCATCCATACATAAAATACAAAAACATGCAATAAAAACATAATAGGCCATAATGAAAGATATATCATATATATATGGTAAAGTTTTGTACATCATGATATAAAAATACTCGTAAGCTACAATAGAGTGGGTCCTCAAACCTCACTCCCAAAAATAGAACCATGCATAAGTCTGAGTCAAGAAGGGCTTGTGCCCCCAGAGTCACCACCATCCTTTGCCTCGTCTCTACGAGGCTACCCTAAACCATTAGTTAGTTGCTCTACCTAGAGTTACATTCTTGATAATAGTGATAAAATGGTGCCACTTGCGTAGTCACTTCTAGATACAAAACTATTATAAAATATTACAAAATATTGTCATTGGGTGTTCTCCCAAATTTACAAAATATTATAAAATATTAACATGGGTGTTCCCCATGTTCAATAAGGACTATTACATCATAGTGTTAGGATGGGGTCCTAGCATTTAGTTATCTTCTTCAACATTTATGTTTTCAATGGGAAGGTGGATAAAGATGTTATTTGTTGCCACATTGTTTTCTATGTCTACATATTTCTTATGGATCAATTTCCTTTTGGGTTCTTAGAAGCCATATGTATTAGTCTGTTCCTTTCCTACTCTAGGATTTTATGAGGGGATTATCTTTCTAGATGTCTATACTTGTGGAAAATTTGAAATCTAAAAGGAACATTCTCATAGTCTACTTCCTATTACCAAACTTCATCGTCTACTTGTAATGTAGTCTTATTTAGGAGGGGTTTATCAAAATCCATCAAGACATGGATTCTGGAATTAACCATTTGCTCAAAACTATATGTGCTCTCATCCACTATCATAAAAGTTTCCAAAGTATTTTCAATACGTTAAAAGAAATTGAGGTTCCAGTATTTAGTAGGTAATCCAATTATCCTAACCCATACTAGATCCAACGATGGTATTTCCATTTTTACCTTGAATTCTATGTGCTAGGGTGGCATAGACAATTTTGTTTTGGTTAAAAAAGATTTTATATTACTTACAAGAAAGTACGAAAGCTACACCATTGGCCATGTGAAGCAAAGAGGAATTTCATCCAAAATTTTACATAAGAGCAACAACTATGTCTTAGGCATGTTTTGCTAATACAAGGAAAGATAAACTTATGACTTTCTTCTAAGTCACTACATATAATAATCAAAGTTATCGACATCAATATGGAGAATATGGTAGAGATATTACCTAGTTTTCTACATCCACCATCATGAAGGATACCCATAACAAGTTAGAACCCTTTGATCAAAATCCTAAATTTCCATAACATCTACAATCTCATTTCATTCTTGGGAAGTGTGAAGAAACTCTACTATTCTAAATCTATATTGAAGCACATGTATCTTGTCAATCATCCTTTATAAGTTACAATCTTGAGAGGTCATGGTGGATGCCTTCAGTCAATTAATGGTTATTTGTGAGTCTAATTCTACCTGTACTATAGACTAACTGACCTTAGAAGCTTCCTAAAGTCCATAAAGGATAGCACCCACTTCTAGGATAATGCCAATATTCTTTACAAAAAAAAGTATGAGTACCATTTGAGAGTCTTCCTATGGCTCCCATGCTTTCCCTTCTTGGGTTAACTCTTGATATTCCATAAAGATTGATCTTTCCCATACCTCTAGGAGGGGATTTCCATGATCCATCCCTCTAAATAGTAGGCCAAAAAACCTATGTGTGCCTACATATCTATTCATACATAAAGAGTTAAATTTTGGAGAGTAAATTGTGCCACTACTAAGATACCATGGAGGGGTATTAAAATGTAGGGTAGTTTCCCTAGTATTGGCTATAGTATTTTCCCCAATAAGTTGGACATTATGGTGAGTCACATTCATTTATTTTCATAGATTATAGAGCATCAAAGAGATGCTAAAAAAGACCATATATTTCATTGAGTTGTCCATTCCATTCACCCTGGGCTAACTCCTCCATGCCTTTTTGAGGGAGGTGAATTTAAGGAATCTTAGATATCAAAAGGTTGTCAACCATTTCCATAATTTAATGGCTATGGAATAAAATAAAAATAGGTGGTCATAGGTCTTGTTGTTTGCACAACATAGCTTACATTTGAACAGACCAAAAAAACCATGTTTCATCAACTGGTCTCTTGTAAGAACCATATTATAAGTAGAAGCTAGATAAAGAGTCTCACTTTAGGCCAAGTCAAAAGTTGTAAAATCTAGTTGAATATATAACTAAGTAGGTTTTCCCCATGGTGAGTGAGTTATAAATATCCTAGAGCTACAATATACACCTATTATAATGTGAGCTCTATCTTAGCTTGTCTTTATATTTTGAACAAGATAGTGATTGGCTTCTAAGAACCTAATGAATAGCCTCCCTAATAGCCTCCATTGCTAGGATTGCACAATCCCTTACTGAAATCCAGACTTTATCCTTTGAATTCCTTTCCTCATAATTTCTATAATAGTGTGATATCTTTATCCATCCTCAACTATGGATTTGTTCCATGATGTCTCACCATTTTGGAAATTATTGAGATAGTGGAGGTGAACCATCCCAAGCATCTATTCAAAAATTTGCTTGATGGACATTCCCACTATCTAGAATAGGTGTGGTTTAATAATCAGTTCCCTTGTCCTTAGTACCTCAAGAACTAAAGATCCTCATTAAGAAAGTTGATATCTAGTTAAAAATTTCAAAGCTCGATTTTCTACATACTTGGATTTTAGGATCTATGCCCGCAACTCATTAGGGAAAATAATTAACCACCAATAGAATTTTTCTACCAAGGCTAAGTTATTTTTAATCACTAATCGAAGGTCCAAACCTGATCACACTTCACTAGGACCCAATTATGCTCTACTTTTGCCCCACTCTATAAGAACCTTTGATTAATCTTGTCCAACCTTATCAAAACATCCTTAGGAATACTTAAGATCAAGGAGGTAGGTGGAAATAAATTTTAAAACAAATTTAACCAAAGCGAACCTACTTGCAAAAGAAAGCCACCGATTGGTCCAATTATTCAACCTACTTTGTATCTTATCTATTAATCACCCTCATTCCTTATTTTTTTGTTTGGCCACATTTAGTGAAGCTCCTAGATAAGAGATTGGAAGATATGCTCACCTAAAATTCAAAATATTTAGAATCATGGTCTCCACTCTAGTAGTACAATGAAAGAATATGATCTTAGACTTTTTTTTCATTAATAAGTTATCCTATGGCTATGGAAAAGAGGTTAGAATTCTTTTGAATTTATATACTTTCAATATAGTAGCATGACCCATCAAGATCAAGTCATCTATAAATTATAAATGAGAGAGAAAGAGAGAAGGGGCTTCCAATGCACATTTGATTCCTTGAATGGATATATTATTCCTTTGATTAGAGAGAAGATAGCCTAGAAACTCTATCAAAATGATGAATAAATAGGTGGAAAGAGGAACCCCCTAGTGTAGTCCCCTAGAAGTAGTGAATAAATGAGGAAGACTAAATTTTATCATCACAATATAAGAGATTATGGAAATATTATATCTAATCCAATCCACCTAATCTTTGGAGAAGCCAAAATTCCTCAAGACTTGTAAGAGAAAATCCTACTCTACTTTATCATAAGCCTTGGAGAGGTCCAAATAAATCAACATGGAGGGGTATATTTGTGCTTGCATGAAGTTAAGGGAATCCTAGGCAAGCACTATTTTATCTACAATTTATCTTCTTCCCACAAATCCTCCTTGCTCTAGCAAGTTTATTGTAGGGAGAAAGGGTTTCAACCTTTGAGCTATCACCATTGTAATGATTTTGAGAAGAATATTACACATGGCTATCGTTCTAGAAACAAATATTTGATCCACCTCTTTGGACTTAGGTATGAGCATAATGTAGGTTTTGTTGATTTCTTTCAAAACTAACTTTGCAACCCACACTTCCTTTACCACTGCAAGTAGATCACCCTTGACCAAGTCCCTATAATTCTTGGAGGAACTTGATGAGGAAGCCATTCAACCCAAGATTATTTCCTTTTATTTTATATTTAAAACCACTTCTTTTACTTTTGCCATAGAAATTGATACTATCAATACCTCATTATCGTATTTCTTAATAAGGGAAGGGATTCCCTATAGAATTTTCTCTTAAGCCCTAGGGTCCAAGGGAACTATAGAGAAAAGTTCCTCAAAATAGCCAATGGCAATTTTCTTCATCCCATCGCAAGAGTAAACTGGATCATCTGTTTTGGTCTTCAAGGAAGGCACAAAGTTTGAAACTCATTTGACCAAAAGGGATTTATGTAAAAATGTAGAATTTTTGTCCCCTTCCTTCAAGTAGTAGATCCAATATTTCTATTTTTATAATATATTCTCCCTCCTTTCCCATTCTACTAATTCAGAAGAGTCTTGGATTTCCTATTTGATAAGCTCCTTTGTAAGTTTAAGGAGAAAATTTGAGCATTCACTTGCTTTAGTTGGGAAGCCAAACTTACCTTTTTAGCCCTCACATCCTCAAACTCATGCCAATGTCATTCCTTAATTTGGTTTTGATGAACTATAACCTCTTGACAAAGCAATACATTTGGATGTCATATATTGGATTTACTTCTCTCCACCATTGAAAAACTAATGGCCTAAAGGAAGTATCTCTAAATTACATAATATAAAATTTAAAGGGTGAGTAATTCCTAGTAGATTGCCAAAGATCTATCAAAACAAGCTAGTGGTATGATCCCACATCATTAATAATAAGATATTTTGAATTAGGTTATTTGAGATTAAAAACTTGTCCAAGTGCTCCAACATGCATGTGAGTCCCTATCATCTGTTCATCCATATAATTTGTTGTTAGGATTGACATCAATTAGGTGGAGATGCCTCAAGTTCACATGCATTAAACCAATCATAGTGTCTAGTGTTCTCATCCCTCCAATTTTTCATCTAAGGAGAGAATGGTGTTAAAATCCCCTACTAAGACATTCTTGTCATTGGGAAACTAAAGCTTTAGGTTTTTGATAAAGTCCCATCACCTTTGTTTGTCCTTTTAGTAGTTGTTGAATATAGGTTAATACATAGGATTTGCTGGTCCTTTTACCTCCATTACCCCTAAAATCCCAAAATTTCCAGTTTCCCATAGTCACATGCACCATAAATTCCTTTGGATCTCATAGATATGAGAGCCCACTCAATTATCATTAAGAGAAGAGAGATTCTACCTAACCCATGGGCCATAATTTCTTAGCCACTGATAACTTAATCTCATGAAGAAAGACTAGGTTTGACATATTTATTTGAAACAACCTTCTAATTTTATCGTGTTTAAGGGGAATACCTTTTATCCCCATTACATTCCATGAAAGGATTCTCATGAGGATAGGTGGGTTAATATTTTGGCGATAGGAGTCACCTTACCCTTAAAGACAAGAGTTTACCCTCCTTTTTGTAGGTGGTGCTGATTGGTCTTATGTCCCACTTTTTGATTGGTTTCAATCTTCATTTTCTTGAGTTTTCCTATTATATACAAGACAAATATTGGGTAGGTCCTCCTTTATTATACTTGTGTATACCACAAAGGGCTTATTAAAATGGGTTAGGGTATATCCTCCTACTTTATATTGAGTGGTCCTATGTGGTGTTGGAAATATGAGCAATATGAGCAGGTTTTGTTGTCATTGATGTCAAGAAGTCAGCACCAGCAAGCATCAGTTTTAGTGAGCAACATCAGTTTCAGGTTCCGTAATCAAGTGCAAAAGAAAGTTTTCTCCCAGGTGGTCAGATGAGGTTTAAAGGGCAAAAGGAAGGCCCAAGAAAAATAATATTATAATAATTTATTATAATATTAAAGGTGCAAGACCCAGAGATTTAATTAATTATAAATTAATTATAATAGTTTTATTATAATTTAATTTATAAATTAATTTAATTAACTTTTAAAGTTATTAAGTTAATTTTAAATTAATTATAATTTAATTATAAGTTAATTTATAAATTAATTAAAACCCTAAAGATAGGGTTATAAAGTTTATAATTCAAATTTTTGAATTATCATCGATGTCATCGAAGACATAGCCTAATGCATATAAAAGGGGGTAAAACTTTGGTAAATATCCCCATCCATGATCAAAAGAAATTTGTGTGCGCATTGAGAAAGCAAGTGATCGTGTGTTTTGAAAATTGAGCATGGTAGCATATAGGACAAGGAGGAGAGCCTTTTGTTTTATATCCCAAAGTGCTTTGTAGTGCAATTGGTAGCAAGGGAGGTACCAAGTCATTGGTGAATGTGAGGTGCAGGGATCGAATCTCATGGTTTGCATTTTGTGAAGCGGAGAAGGTTTTGTTGGTTTGTGCATTTGGAGGAAGCAAAGGATAAGGTGAACGTTGTACGCCTTTGTCTTGAGGGCTTGTAGCCCATGTGGTGGGTGCACGTCTTGCTAAGGCGCTTGGAGTGGTGAGGTTAGGTGTTCGAAACCCATCGAAAGTGTTTTGTTGGGCTAAATAAGGTATGCACCGATTTTTCTCTTGCTAAGGTTGTAATTTCGGAGGTTGCTTTGTTGTGAAAAATAAAGGTTGATTAAAGTTTTTGAGGGAGATATAAGGGTATTAAAAATTAAATATTTGATTTTAATTTTTGGTGATTAGAGTTTATGAAGTTGGAGATTATAAGGTGTATAAGGACTTTGCTATACTTGTTGTTAAGTGTAGTGTTATGGTGAAATTATTAAATTGAATATTGTGAGTTTGGAGATTATAAGGTGTACAAAAGGGATTTATTATTTTGTATGAAAAATAATCTTTGTGAAAATTATTTTGTGGAGATCTTGAGAGAGGTTGTGGTAACCTAACCCTAGTGTTGGTAAAGAAAATTTTGATTGTGGTTAAGATAGGTTTTGAAGACATATCTCCATCAAAATAAAAGGTATGGGTAAATCTTCCTTGTGAGAAAAATATTGTTGGATTGGATGTTGTGAATGCTAAGTTGGAGTGAAAAGGATTGTTTGGTAAGCATTGTTGAGTTTGATTGTTAAAGGTTTTTCTGAGTGAGATTTGATGATAAAAACCTTGTTTGATAAGCATTGTTGGAAATATTGAGTAAGCTTTCATATGCTTGAACTAGGGTTTGTGAAAGAACATGAGTATCATTGTTATGTGAAGTTGAGAACTATCTTGAACTAGAGTTTGTGAAAGATCATGAGTATCATTGTTATGTGAGATTGTTTGATAAGCATTGTTGGAAATAATTGAGTGAGTGATTCATATGCTTGGACTAGGGTTTGTAAGCAAGAAGTATTTTATTGAGTGATTGATTGAGTGGAGTTGATTGAGCCTAGTCAAGTGGAAGTGTTGAAGTGATAGTTCTAATTCTGTGAAACAAATTGTTCTATATTCTGAATTGATTTGAGAAAGAGGTTGAAAGTGATTGAGTGTTTGTGAGTGTGAAACATATTGAGTCTCTAACAATTCTCTATATGTTTCTATGGTAAAAAGAGAGAGTGAAAGTGATTGAGTATTGTTGAGTGTGAAGCATATTGAGTCTCTAACAATTCTCTATATGTTTCTAAAAGAGAGATGAAAGTGATTGAGCATTGTTGTGAGTGTGAAGCATATTGAGTCTCTAACAATTCTCTATATGTTTTTGTGAGATTGGACAAGTTCTAGTGAGAACTTGTTGAGCATATTTGAGGTAAGTCTTTGAGAAGACTTGTGGATAGATTAGTGTGAGATTTTGTGGAAGCTTACAATACAGATTTGAAGATAGATATTGAGAGTAGATTGGACAAGTTCTAGAGAGGACTTGTGGATAGATTAGTGTGAGATTTTGTGGAAGCTTACAATGTAGATTTGAGATAAGTCTTTGAGAAGACTTGAGAGTAGAGTTGATTGATTGATTTGTTCAAACCTTGAGTTAAGGTTTGGAGCAGATCTAGTAGAGTTGATTTGTGATTGAGTCAAGATTTGTGTTAAGGCTTGAGGATAGATATTGAGAAGATTTGTGCTAGATCGAAGGACTATGTTTAGTGTATATTTGAGGATAGATTTTGGTGTATATTTGAGGATAGATTTGTGCTAGACCAGAGATAGATATTGAGTAGATTTGTGCTAGACCAAAGGACTATGTTTAGTGTAGATTTGAGATAGAGTTGAGAGTAAGCTTTGGAGGTGATAGAGTATAGAGGATGATAGTCTCTAGTGGATAGAGGTCCATTAGCTAGGGTAGTGAGGATAGGTCTTCTGAGTGAGGATAGGAGTCTTTAGTGGATAGAGATCCATTAGCCAGTGTAGTGGAGGTAATAGTTCTTCTAGAAGATCACTAGCCAGAGTAGAGGAGAAGGAGTTCTCCTATGGATAGAGATCCATGAACTAGTTAAGGAGATTGGTGTCTCCTATGGATAGATATCCATGAACTTGATTAGGGGATTGGTGTCTCCTTTGGATAGAGGTCCATAAACATTGTAATAGGGAAAGGTTTCCCAAGAGATTTGTTGAGAAAATTTTAGTGAAATATTTTCTCTGTGGAGTAGCCCACATTGGGTGAACCACATTAAATTGGTGTCTCTATTGTGTGTGGTGATTTGTGCATTGCTTTGATTACTATTATTGATATTGCTATTGATACATTGCATAATATTTATTGGGAAAGAAAAAGTAAAAAGTGGTCTTATATTGTTCACCCCCCTCTCAGTATAAGCTTGTGTTCTTCAATTGGTATCAGAGTGGGTTCCTTCGAAAGAGTTTAACAGCTTGAAGGAAAAGCTTACAAGAACACAAATGGATTCTAAGAGTGGATCCTCAGATAATTCAGCACCAGTGTTTGATGGAAGCGATTATGTATTTTGGAGTATGAGAATGAAGATTCACCTGATGGCACTTGGCAATGAAATATGGGAAGCAGTTGAAAATGGATACACACCACCAGCTACTCCACCTATAGATAAATATGGTAAGCTTCTACATCATTACAATTCAAGAGAAATGAATGCAATTTTGAGAGGTTTGCATAGAACAGAGTTTGTTAAGGTTATGCATTGCAAATCAGCAAAAGAAATTTGGGATAAGTTGCAAGGCATATATGAAGGAGATAAAAAGGTCAAAAAGGTAAAGTTGTGAAATCTCAAGGGACAATTTGAAGATCTAAAAATGAAGGATGAGGAAAACATTAGTGCTTATCTACTTCGTGTAGATGAGGTTGTTAACTCCATGCAAGGACTTGGACTTGAGGTTCAAGAATCTGATGTTTGTGATAAGATCTTAAGATCTCTCCCAAAAAGGTTTAGTGAAAATATTTCAGCTATAGAGGAATCAAAATATGGTGATATTTTGACAAGGGATGAATTACTTGGCATTCTTACAACTTTTGAGATGAGAACAAAAGAGGAACCTAATATCCAAAAAGAAGCAACCTTCAAAGCTACTAAGAAGACAAAGGGTAAGAAGTCAGATTCAAGCAATGAGTCATCCAGTGATGAAGAAGCAAATTATGGTAGAAGGAACAAGGATCCAAGAAGATTTAAAGATGCAAAATCTGTTAGATGTTTCAATTGTGGAAAGTATGGTCACTATGCAACTGATTTTCAAGAAGCTAGAAATAGCAATGATGAAGAAAAATAGGATCATAAGAACAGGGAATCAGAAAAATATAGGTACCAAAAGAAAAGTAGGGATGGTCAAGGCAAGCAAGGAAAGAAGTTCTTTCAAAGATAGAAGAAGAGTTACTATGCAGACAAGGCAAGTAAGTACTCAAGTGATAGTGATAATAGTTCCTCAGATAATGATAAAGATGAAGTTCTATTTCTGGCAAAAGAAAAGGAAATGGTTAGGAAAAGGTCACCAATAATCCTCAAGTGTTTTAGATGTGGTAACTTTGGTCATCTTGAAGATAGTTGTACAAAGAGTGGTTTCAGTTTTAGTGATGATGAATATGAAGATACACTTGAAGGACTAGAAGAGAATCTTCTAATGGCATTAGAAGAAGAAGGAGGTGATCCTATAGAAGACAAGTCAGAAAAGAATGAAGATGTTTTCAAAGGTAAACAAATAGAGGAAGAATAAGAAATAGGAGAAGTTGATCTTGAAGGTGAACTTATTCATGCCCTTGATGCATTAAAGAAGGTAAGAAAGCAAAACTCCCAACTTAAGCTTCAGTTTCAAGAATGTGATGAAGAGAAAGGAAAGCTTATAGAGGATCTAAATAAGTCAATGGCTAAGACAAGGAAGTTTAAAGATAAGTTAGAAGCAAAGGTCTTAGAATGTGAAAGGTTAGAACATGAAGTGGCTCTACTAAGGGAAGAAGTAAAAGAGTCTAAGGATAGGTTACACAAGTTTGGAAAGAGCTCAAAGATTGTAGATAAGATGATCAAGGTACAAAGATGGTCAACAAACAAAATAGGTCTTGGTTTTGAATAGGTACAAAAGAAACAAGGAGAGGAGTCAACCTCAAGTTTTGAAGAAGAAGAAACTTTAGAAGAAGAGAGTGTAAGAGAGAGTGAGACTTCTGAGGATGAGTTGGACAATAGAAATTTCAACAAGGAAAGGAACAATGCACAAAAGAGGAACATATGGAATATGAACCAACATAGGGTAAAAGAGACTAAGAGACCAATGAGGTCAAGGCAAGGTAGTTTCAATGGATGATGCTTCTCATGTCATAGGTTTGGGCACAAAGCTTCTCAGTGCAGGACACATGAAAGATAGGAATATGGAAGTTTCAAAAATAGGCAACTTTTTCAAGGGTATTGCTACTCTTGTAATCAGTTTGGTCACAAGGCAATGAATTGCAGGGTTCATGATAGGAATAGATATGGCTTCACTAGAAGAAATCCCAAGATATTTGCACCTCCAAGGAATAATAACATTAAGTGTTATAAGTGCAATAATGATGGACATACAACAAAGTGGTGTAGAGAAAAAATTCTAGAGACAAGCAGGAACATGAATAGTCAGAGGAATCAGAAGGACCAGATGAGAAGGAAAGTGGACAAAGGTAAAGATCAGTGCATGCTGGGAGTAGAAATACTCCCACCCTAGAATTAACCACCTCAAGAGGAGGTGGGGGAGGGGCTAAGCTAAGAGTTTCATTCTTAGCCCCGAGCCCCAAAGGTGACCCTTTGCCATTGATGTCAAAGGGGGAGAGATTTGAGTAAGGGGGAGAGATTTGATTTAAGGGGAGAGCATTGAGTCAGGGGAGTAGTTTCCCAGGGGAGCAGAATAGAAAAAGGTTAAGGAAATGGTAAAAGGTAATTGGGTTGCCATCAATGACAAAGGGGGAGATTGTTGGAAATATGAGCAGGTTTTGTTGTCATTGATGTCAAGAAGTCAGCACCAATAAGTGTCAGTTTTAGTGAGCAACATCAGTTTTAGGTTTCGTAATCAAGTGCAAAAGGAAGTTTTCTCCCAGGTGGTCAGATGAGGTTTAAAGGGCAAAAGGAAGGCCCAAGAAAAATAATATTATAATAATTTATTATAATATTAAAGGTTTTAATTAAATTTTCAAGTTATTAAATTAATTATAAGTTAATTTATAAATTAATTAAAACCCTAAAGATAGGGTTATAAAGTTTATAATTTAAATTTTTGAATTATCGTTGATGTCATCGAAGACATAGCCTAATGCATATAAAAGGGGGTAAAGCTTTGGTAAATATTATCCGTGATCAAAGTAATTTGTGTGCACATTGAGAAAGAAAGTGATCGTGTGTTTTGAAAATTGAGCATGGCAACATATAGGACAAGGAGGAGAGCCTTTTGTTTTATATCCCAAAGTGCTTTGTAGCACAATTGGTAGCAAGGGAGGTGCCAAGTCATTGGTGAACATGAGGTGCAGGGATCGAATCTCATGGTTTGCATTTTGCAAAGCGGAGAAGGTTTTGTTGGTTTATGCATTCGATGGAATACAAAGGAAAGGTGAGCCTTTTCCTTTGTCTAGAGGCTTGTAGCCCATGTGGTGGGTGCACATCTTGCTAAGGCGCTTGGAGTGGTGAGGTTAGGTGTTCGAAACCCATCGAAAGTGTTTTGCTAGGCTAAATAAGGTATGCACCAATTTTTCTCTTGCTAAGGTTGTAATTTCGGAGGTTGCTTTGTTGTGAAAAATAAAGGTTGATTAAAGTTTTTGAGGGAGATATAAGGGTATTAAAAATTAAATATTTGATTTTAATTTTTGGTGATTAGAGTTTATGAAGTTGGAGATTATAAGGTGTATAAGGACTTTGCTATACTTGTTGTTAAGTGTAGTGTTATGGTGAAATTATTAAATTGAATATTGTGAGTTTGGAGATTATAAGGTGTACAAAAGGATTTGTTATTTTGTATGAAAAATAATCTTTGTGAAAATTATTTTGTGGAGATCTTGAGAGAGGTTGTGGTAACCTAACCCTAGTGTTGGTAAAGAAAATTTTGATTGTGGTTAAGACAGGTTTTGAAGACATATCTCCATCAAAATAAAAGGTATGGGTAAATCTTCCTTGTGAGAAAAATATTGTTGGATTGGATGTTGTGAATGCTAAGTTGGAGTGAAAAGGATTGTTTGGTAAGCATTGTTGAGTTTGATTGTTAAAGGTTTTTCTGAGTGAGAGTTGATGATAAAAACCTTGTTTGATAAGCATTGTTGGAAATATTGAGTAAGCTTTCATATGCTTGAACTAGGGTTTGTGAAAGAACATGAGTATCATTGTTATGTGAAGTTGTGAACTATCTTGAACTAGAGTTTGTGAAAGTTCATGAGTATATTGTTTGATAAGCATTGTTGGAAATAATTGAGTGAGTGATTCATATGCTTGGACTAGGGTTTGTAAGCAAGAAGTATTTTATTGAGTGATTGATTGAGTGGAGTTGATTGAGCCTAGTCAAGTGGAAGTGTTGAAGTGATAGTTCTAATTCTGTGAAACAAATTGTTCTATATTCTAAATTGATTTGAGAAAGAGGTTGAAAGTGATTGAGTGTGAAACATATTGAGTCTCTAACAATTCTCTATATGTTTCTGTGGTAAAGTGATTGAGTGTTGTGAGTGTGAAGCATATTGAGTCTCTAACAATTCTCTATATGTTTCTATGGTAAAAGAGAGTGAAAGTGATTGAGAATTGTTGTGAGTGTGAAGCATATTGAGTCTCTAACAATTCTCTATATGTTTATGTGAGATTGGACAAGTTCTAGTGAGGACTTGTTGAGCAGATTTGAGGTAAGTCTTTGAGAAGACTTGTGGATAGATTGGTGTGAGCTTTTGTGGAAGCTTACAATACAGATTTGAAGATAGAGATTGAGAGCAGATTGGACAAGTTCTAGAGAGGACTTGTGGATAGATTTGTTGGTAATTTTGGGTACCTTGAGTACATTGCCTTTGCTCAAGAGTAGTTGTTGTCATTGATGTCAAGGAGCTCTTGGTAGTTGTTGTCCTTGATGTCAAGGAGTTCTTGGAGCAATTTGTTTTTATGTCTAAGTATGTGTTTTGATGAAGGTTTCAGCTGGTCAATAAGTCTCCAAGAAAATCGGAGTAGCCCGGTTGCAAAAGATCCAGAAAAAGATAAGTTAGAAAAAGTTTGCAGGCGTCTGGAAAAACTGTCGCAATTTCACATGTTTTTGGAGAGAGAAAGCACTGGCAAAACTGTTGCGATTTCGTGACATGCTGGAAGGCAGAGACGAAGCAGGCAAAATTGTCGTGATTTCGTGACATGTTTGAGGAGAGAAAGTTTAGGCTAAACTGTCGTGATTTCGTGACATGTTAAGTTGGCAGTGTTGAGTTGTAGGAAGTGTCACGATTTTGCGACAGGTTTCAAAGAAGTTGTACAAATGCAGAAAGTGTCACGATTTCACGACAGGTTGAGTTGGCAGGTTGCAGTTGACGAAAGCGTCGTGATTTCATGACAGGTTTCTAAGAAGTTGTACGAATGTAGAAAGTGTCACAATTTCATGATAGTTTGAGTTGGCAGCTTGCAGTTGGCGAAAGCGTCGCAATTTCGTGACATGTTCCAACTTCACGGGCTTCTGGCAGAAAAGAGCTTAAGGCATCGAAAGCATCGTGATTTCACATGTTCCATTTTTGCTGGTGCAAACCGAGAAAAGGTTGAAGAAGCAAGAAGTGTCATGATTTCGTGATAGAGTTGCAGATGATGTCAGCAAGAGGCAAAGGTGTCGCGATTTCATGATAGAAGCGGAGAAGAAGGCTTTGAAGTCTAAAGCATCGTGATTTCACGACAAAAGTGAGATGACGTCAGCAAGAGGCAAAGGTGTCGCAATTTTATGACAGAAGCACAAAAGAAGTCGACAAAGGTCAAAGTGTCACGATATCGCTACAGCAAGCTATAGAAGGTGTTCGACAGGCCAAGGTGTCGCGATATCGCCATAGCAAGCTATATAAGGTGTACGGTAGGCAAAGGTGTCGCAATATCATGACATGTTGTAGTTTCATGATAGAAGCTATAGGAGAGTTGCAAAGGCGGTTGAAGCCGACAAAATTAAATCTGGGCCGACGCAGTGCAGGGTTTTACAGTCGACATGATTTAAGAGTAATCAGCTGACTAAGATCAAGGTTATAATCTTGAGATTATGTGTATAAAAGGAGGGTTTCTTGATCAGTTTGGAAGTGATTGAAGTGTGCATTCGAAGAGTGGCATTCATAAATTTAGTGCGACAGTGAGGTTCGATCATCAAAAAAGTAGAGTGTGAAGATTGATTGTAGTATAAGAGTGCATTTCATCAAATCATCTAAGTGTAGGAGACTCTAAGGACATAGAGTGTGTGAAGTCGATACTGCTAAGGTTGCGCAAAGTGTGCAAAGACTATACTATGATGGATGCACAAAGGAGTAGAAGCTATAGGAGTTGCGACATTCGAGACAGCATGCAGAAGTGAGAAAGTTGATAGCCGAAGTGCTGTATGCTGCTGTGTTGCATAGTCTATGCGAAAATTTGGTTTCATCTAATACAACTGAGGTAGAATAGTGAAGTCTTGGTGATAGCATTGAGAAAGCATTTAAAAGCTTGTGAACCATTTTCCTTAAACATATTGAGGACATAGATTGAGGCAGAAAGAGGTCATTTGTGCTAGACAAAAGGACTACGTTTAGTGCGAATTTGAGGACCAACTTTGCGGTGATAGAGTTGAGGACAAAGATCTCCAACCAGAGCAGGGAAGACAGGTGTCTTCTGTGGATAGAGTTCCACTTGCTAAGGGCAGAGGAGGTAGAGGTCTTCTATAGGATCACCAGCCAAAGCAGAATTAGGGGAAGGTGTCTCCTTTGAGCTGAGGCTCATAAACATTGTAATCGGGAAGGATTCCCAGAGGACTTTGATATAACTTTTAGAGGAAATTTTTATCCATGGAATAGCCCACCTTGGGTGAACCACGTAAATTGCTGTGTCAACTTGTGGATGGTGTTTTGTGCTTTGTTTTGATTGCTGCTGTTATTACTGCTATCTTTATATTGCATAAGATTAATCTGAAAGCTATTTTAATAGAAAAGGTTAAAAGTGGTCTTATACTATTCACCCCCCCTCTCAGTATAAGCTTGTGTTCTTCAATTGGTATCAAAGCCGGTTCCTTCGAAAATGTTTTACAGTCGAAAGGAAGAACTGGTTAAGAACACAATGGATTTTTCAGGTGGCAATGCAACACCTATTCTTGATGGATCATATTTCGGTCTGTGGAGTGCAAGAATGAAAGTCTATCTTATGGCTCTTGGTAATGAGGTATGGGAAGTTATTGAAGATGGGTACACCATTCCTGCAAATGGTCCTTATACTAAAGAAGATAGGCTCCTACATCACAGCAACTCAAAAGCCATGAATGCAATCCTAAAGGGTTTACAGAAGGCTGATATTACCAAAGTTATTCACTGCAAGACAACTAGTGAAATGTGGAAACAATTGTAGGTTGTTCATACAGGTGATGCAAATGTTTGAAAGGCCAAGTTGAGACACTTCAAAGGTATATTTGAACAACTCAAGATGAATGATGATGAAAATATTAGTGACTACATGCTCCGTATGGATGAAGTTGTTAATTCTATGAAAGATTTAGGTCTTGAACTTGCTGAAAATGATGTGTGTGATAAGATTTTAAGATCTCTTCCTAATAGATTTAGTGAAAATATTTCTGCTATTGAGGAAGCCAAAGATTTAGATAAGTTGAAAAAGGATGATCTCCATAGTATTCTTGCAGCATTTGAGCTGAGAACTCAAGTGAATGTTGATATAAAGAAAGAGGCAGCTTTCAAATCCACCAAGAAATCAAAAGGCAAATAGATTCAAGAGAGTGATGAGTCTTCTAGTGAGGAAGAAGCATACTACAACAAGAAATGCAAGTTCTCTAGAAAGCACAAAAGCAAGAAAAATATAATATGTTTCAACTGTGGAAAGTATGGTCATTATGCTACTGACTGTACTGTTTCCAAAAATGAAAGTGATGAAGATATACAGGATGTTAAGAGCAAGGATTCTGAAAAATACAGGTATTACAGAAAGAACAAAGATGAGCACAACAATCAAGGAAAGAGGTATTCTCTCAAAAACAAAAAGATCTTCTATTTGGACAAAGCAAGTAAGTGTTCTAGCAGTAATAGTGAAAGCTCTTCCAGTGATAGTGAAAATGAGATGTTGTTCATTTCAGAAAAAGAGGAAGAACCGAAACATAAATTCATTGTCATGAAATGTTTTAGATGTGGAAATTTTGGGCACCTTGAGGATGATTGCACAAATAATGAATTGGTTGCTAGTATGTATGAGGATGCTTCAGAAAATGATAAGGAAGATGCATGTATGGTTTTTGAAAAGGGTAGCACCTCTAGTGATAAGAAATCTGAAAAAGGCCTTGATAATTCAAAGTGCAATCAAATGGAGGATCTTGAATGTGAACTCAATAATGCTCTTAGTGTTTTGAAAAAGGAAAGAAAGAAGAATGATAGACTCAAGATAAAGTTAGATGAATGTTGTATGGAGAGAGATGAACTCATAGAAAGTCTTGACATCTCTATGGCTAAGACTCAAGAACTCAAGAATGAGTTAGAGTCTAAGATTCTTGAGTATAATGAGTTAGAGCAGAAAATGGTTTCTTTGAAAGAAGAAAATAAAGATTACAAGGATAAGCTCTAAATATTTCAGGATAGCTCCAAGAAGGTTAAGTCTCTCATCAAAAATCAAAGAAATCCAACAGATAAAATAGGTCTCGGTTTTGTTGAGCTACACAAGAAACAGGTTGGGGAATCTAGCAAGAGATTTCAAAAGGAAGAAAGTTCTGATGAAGAAAGTACTTCAGATCATGAGTCCGTGAGTGATGAAAGCGTAGAAATAGAAAACAAATTTTTGAATGTGAAGCAGAAGTTCTCGGGACCCAAGAGATCGATTAAAAGAATATTTCATGATAGATGTTTTGCGTGTTACAGGTTTGGACACATGGCTACACATTGCATGTCTCAAATGAAGAAGGTTAACAATAATTTCATAAGTCGTAATTTATTTCAAGGGTATTGCTACTCTTGTAATCAGTTCGGGCACAAGGCAATTTTTTGTAATGCAAATAACAAGAACCGGGTTAGTCAGAACAGGTGGATTCAAAGAACAACTATGCCTAAAAGAAATAATGTTGTTTGTTACAAATGCAACAATATAGGTCACACAACCAGATAGTGTAGAGCTGATATTCCAAGGTACAGGAACAAGAACAATGGTATAAACAGGTCCAAGGATCAAGGTGTGGACAAGAACAAAGATGAGAACAAGAACAAGAAAAGTGCCAAGAACAAAAACATTAACAAAGAGCTCAAGAAAAGGCCTAGCAAAGAAATTTTAGACACTGATGATGATGAGTGTCTAATGGGAGTTTCACTCCCAACCCTATTTTAAATCACCTCAATAGGAGGAGGGGGAGGGACTAAGCTAAGAGACTCATTCTTAGTCCCGAGCCCCAAAGGTGACCCTTTTCCATTGATGACAAAGGGGGAGAGATTTGAGTAAGGGGGAGAGATATGAGTAAGGGGGAGAGCTTCAAGTGAAGAGGAAATCTTCAAGTCAGGGGGAGCAAAACTTCAAAGAGAGTGTTTTTAGTTTTGGCTCTTGAAGATGTGTTTATAGTAAAGGTTTGCCATCAATGACAAAGGGGGAGATTGTTGGCAATTTTGGGTACCTTGAGTACATTGCCTTTGCTCAAGAGTAGTTGTTGTCATTGATGTCAAGGAGCTCTTGGTAGTTGTTGTCATTGATGTCAAGGAGTTATTGGAGCAATTTGTTTTTATGTCTAAGTATGTGTTTTGATGAAGGTTTCAGCTGGTCAGTAAGTCTCCAAGAAAATCAGAGTAGCCAAGTTGCAAAAAGATCCAAAAAAAGATAAGTTAGAAAAAGTTTGCAGGCGGCTGGAAAAACTGTCGCGATTTCGCGACATGTTTCAGGAGAGAGAAAGCATTGGCAAAACTGTCATGATTTCGTGACATGCTGGAAGGCAGAGACGAAGCAGGCAAAACTGTCATGATTTTGTGACATGTTTGAGGAGAGAGAAAGTTTAGGCTAAACTATCGTGATTTCGTGACATGTTAAGTTGGCAGTGTTGAGTTGCAGGAAGTGTCACGATTTTGCGACAGGTTTCAAAGAAGTTGTACGGATGCAGAAAGTGTCACGATTTTGCGACAGGTTGAGTTGGTAGGTTGTAGTTGACGAAAGCATCACGATTTTGCAACAGGTTTCAAAGAAGTTGTACGGATGCAGAAAGTGTCACGATTTCATGATAGTTTGAGTTGGTAGCTTGCAGTTGGCGAAAGCATCGTGATTTTGCGACATGTTCCAGCTTCACGGGCTTCTGGCAGAAAAGAGCTTAAGGTAGCGAAAGCATTGTGATTTTGTGACATGTTCCATTTTCACTGGTGCAAACCGAGAAAAGGTTGAAGAAGCAAGAAGTGTCACGATTTCGTGACAAAGTTGCAGATGACATCAGCAAGAGGCAAAGGTGTCATGATTTTGTGATAGAAGCGAAGAAGAAGGCTTTGAAGTCTAAAGCGTCGTGATTTCACGATAGAAGTGAGATGACATCAGCAAGAGGCAAAGGTGTCACGATTTCGTGATAGAAGCACAAAAGAAGTCGACAAAGGCCAAAGTGTCACGATATCGCTACAGCAAGCTATAGAAGGTGTTCGACAGGCCAAGGTGTCACGATATCGCTACAGCAAGCTATAGAAGGTGTATGGTAGGCAAAGGTGTCGCGATATCATGACATGTAGTTTCATGACAAAAGCTATAGGAGAGTTGCAGAGGCGGTTGAAGCCGACAGAGTTAAATCTGGGCCAACGCAACGCAGGGTTTTACAGTCGATGTGATTTAAGAGTAATCAGCTGACTAAGTCAAGGTTCTAATCTTGAGATTATGTGTATAAAAGGAGGGTTGCTTGATTAGTTTGGCAGCGATTGAAGTGTGCATTCGAAGAGTGGCATTCATAGATTTAGTGCAACAGTGAGGTTCGATCATCGAAAAAGCAGAGTGCGAAGATTGATTGTAGTATAAGAGTGCATTTCGTCAAATCGTCTAACTGTAGGAGATTGTAAGGACACAGAGTGTGCGAAGTCGATACTGATGAGGTTGCACAAAGTGTGTGAAGACTATACTATGGTGGATGCACGAAGGAGCAGAAGCTATAGGTGTTGCGACATTCGAGACAACGCACAGAAGTGAGAAAGTTGATAGCCGAAGTGCTATATGCTGCTGTGTTGTGCAGTCTGTGCGAAAAGTTGGTTTCGTCTAATACAGCTGAGACAAAATAGTGAAGTCTTGGGGATAGCATTGAGCAAGCATTTGAAAGCTTGTGAACCATTTTCCTTAAACAGATTGAGGACAGAGATTGAGGCAAAAAGAGGACATTTGTGCTAGATCGAAGGACTGCGTTTAGTGTGAATTCGATGACCAGCTTTGCGATGACAGAGTTGAGGACAGAGATCTCCAGCCAGAGCAGGGAAGACAGGTGTCTTCTATGGATAGAGTTCCACTTGCTAAGGTCGGAGGAGGTAGAGGTCTTCTAGAGGATCACCGACCAAAGCGGATTTAGGGGAAGGTGTCTCCTTTGAGCTGAGGCTCATAAACATTGTAATCGGGAAGGATTCCCAGAGGACTTTGATATAACTTTTAGAGGAAAGTTTTATCCGTGGAATAGCCCACCTTGGGTGAACCACGTAAATTGCTGTGTCAACTTGTGGATGGTGTTTTGTGCTTTGTTTTGATTGCTGCTGTTATTACTGCTATCTTTATACTGCATAAGATTAATCTAAAAGATGTTTTAATAGAAAAGGTTAAAAGTGGTCTTATACTATTCACCCCCCCCTCTTAGTATAAGCTTATGTTCTTCACAGATTAGTGTGAGCTTTTATGGAATCTTACAAGGCATATTTGAGGTAATTCTTTGAGAAGGCTTGTGAGCAGATTTGATTGATTGATTTGTTCAAACCTTGGGTTAAGGTTTGGGGCAGATCTAGCAGAGTTGATTTGAGATTAAGTCAATCTTTGTGTTAAGGCTTGAGGATAGAGATTGAGCAGATTTGTGCTAGACCGAAGGACTATGTTTAGTGTAGATTTAAGGATAGAGTTTGGTGTATATTTGAGGATAGATTTATGCCAGATCAGAGATATAGATTGATCATATTTGTGCTAGATTGAAGGATTGTATTTAGTTCAGATTTGAGACAGATCTGAGAGCCAACTTTTGAGGTGATAGAGTATAGAGGATGACAGTCTCTAGTAGATATAGGTCCATCATACAGAGTAGTGAGAACATGTCTTTTGAGTGAGGATATGAGTCTTCAATGGATAGAGATCCATTAGCCAGTGTAGTAGAGACAACAATTCTTATAGAATATAACCATCCAAAGTAGAGGATAAGGAGTTCTCTTGTGGATAGATATCCATGAACCAGCTAAGGATATTGATGTCTCCTATGGATAGAGATCCATGAACTTGATTAGGGGATTGGTGTCTCATTTGGACAAAGGTCCATAAACATTGTAATAGGGAAAGGTTTCCCAAGATATTTGTTGAGAAAATTTTAGTGAAATATTTTCTCTATGGAGTAGCCCACATTGGGTGAACCACGTTAAATTGGTGTCTTTATTGTGTGTGGTGATTTATGCATTGATTTTATTATTGTTGTTGATATTGCTATTGATACATTGCATAATATTGATTGGGAAAGAAAAAGTAAAAAGTGGTATTATACTGTTCACCCCCTCTTAGTATAAGCTTGTGTTCTTCAATTGGTATCAAAACGGGTTCCTTTGGAAGAGTTTAACAACTTGAAGGAAAATATTACAAGAACACAATGGATTATAAGAGTGGATCCTCAAATAATTCAACACCAGTGTTTGATGGAAGTGATTATGTATTTTGGAGTATGAGAATGAATATTCACTTGATGGCACTTGGTAATGAAATATGGGAAGCAGTTGAAAATGGATATACACCACCAGCTACTTCACCTACAGATAAAGATGGTAAGATTCTACATCATTAAAATTAAAGAGCAATGGATGCAATTTTGAGAGGTTTGCATAGAACACAATTTGTTAATGTTATGCATTGTAAATCAACAAATGAAATTTGGGATAAGTTGCAAAGCATATATGAAGGAGATAAAAATATCAAAAAGGTAAAATTGCAAAATATCAAAGGAAAATTTGAAGAACTAAGAATGAAGAATGAGGAAAACATTAGTGCTTATCTACTTTGTGTAGATGAGGTTGTTAACTCCATGCAAGGACTTGTACTTGAGGTTCAAGAATCTATTGTTTGTGATAAGATCTTAAGATCTCTCCCAAAAAGGTTTAGTGAAAAGATTTTAGCTATAGAGGAATCAAAATATGGTGATATTTTGATAAGGGATGAGTTACTTGGCATTCTTATAGATTTTGAGATGAGAACAAAAGAGAAACCTAATCTCCGAGAAAGAAGCAGCCTTCAAAGCTACTAAGAAGACAAAGGGTAAGAATTTAGATTCAAACAACGAGTCATCCAGTGATGAAGAAGCAAATTATGGTAGAAGAAACAAGGATACAATAATATTTAAAGATGTGAAATCTGTTAGATGTTTCAATTGTGGAAAGTATGGTCACTATGCAACTGCTTTTCAAGAAGTTAGAAATAGCAATGATGAAGAAAAATAGGATCATAAGAAGAGGGAATCAGGAAAGAAATAGTTACCAAAATAAAAGTAGGGATGGTCAAGGCAAAGGAAATAATTTATTTCAAATATAGAAGAAGAGTTACTATGCAAACATGATAAGTAAGTACTCGAGTGATAGTGATAATAGTTCCTCAGATAATGATAAATATGAAGTTCTATTTCTGAAAAAAGAAAAGGAAATGGTTAGGAAAATGTCACCAATAATCCTCAAAGTGTTTTAGATGTGGTAACTTTTGTCATCTTGAAGATAGTTGTGCAAAGAGTGGTTTCAATTTTAGTGATGATGAATATGAAGATACACTTGAAGGACCATAAGAGAATACTCTAATGGCTCTAGAAGAAGAAAGAGGTGATCCTATAGAAGACAAGTAAGAAAAAAATGAAGATATTTTCGAAGGTAAACAAATAGAGGAAGAATCAGAAATAGGAGAAGTAGATCTTTAAGGTGACCTTATTCATGCCCTTGATGCATTAAAGAAGGTAATAAAGCAAAACTCCCAACTTAAGCTTCAGGTTCAAGAATATGATGAAGATAAAGGAAAGCTTATAGAGGATCTAAATAAGTCAATGGCTAAGACAAGGAAGTTTAAATATGAGTTAGAAGCAAAGGTATTAGAATGTGAAAAGTTAGAAAATTAAGTGGCTCTACTAAGGGAAGAAATAAAAGAGTCTAAGGAAAAGTTACACAAGTTTTGGAAGAGCTCAAAGATCATAGATAATATGATCAAAGTACAAATATGGTCAACAAACAAAACATGTCTTGGTTTTGAATAGGTACAAAAGAAACAAGGAGAGGAGTCAACCTCAAGTTCTGAAGAAGAAGAAAATTCAAAAGAAGAGAGTGTAAGAGATAGTGAGACTTCTGAGGATGAGTTGGACAATTGAAAGTTCAACAAGTAAAGTAACAATGCACAAAAGAGGAACAAATGGAACAAGAACTAGCACAGGGTAAAAGAGACGAAGATACCAATGAGGTCAAGGTAAGGTAATTTCAATGGACAATGCTTCTCATGTCACAGGTTTGGGCACAAAGCTTCTTAGTGCAGGACACATGAAAGATAGGAATATGAAAGTTTCTAAAATATGAAGCTCTTTCATGGGTATTGCTACTCTTGTAATCAGTTTGGTCACAAAGCAATGAATTGTAGGGTTCATGAATAAAATAGATATGGCTTTACCAGAAGAAATCCCAAGACATTTGCACCTCCAAGGAATAATAAAATTAAGTGTTATAAGTGCGATAATGATGGACATACAAAAAAGTGGTGTAGAGAAAAAATTCTAGAAACAAGCAAAAATAGGAATAGTCAGAGGAATCAGAAGGACCAGATGAGAAGGAAAGTGGACAAAGGTAAAGATAAGTGCATGCTGGGAGTAGAAATATTCCCACTCTAGAATTAACCACCTCAAGAGGAGGTGGGGGAGGGGCTAAGCTAAGAGTTTCATTCTTAGCCCCGAGCCCCAAAGGTGACCCTTTTCTATTGATGTCAAAGGGGGATAGATTTGAGTAAGGGTGAGAGATTTTATTTAAAGGGAGACCATTGAGTTAGGGGGAGTAGTTTCCTAGGGGGAGAAGAACAGAAAAAGGCTAAGGAAATGGTAAAAGGTAATTGGGTTGCCATCAATGACAAAGGGGGAGATTTTTGGAAATATGAGTAGTATGAGCAGGTTTTGTTGTCATTGATGTCAAGAAGTCAGCACCAGCAAGCATCAGTTTCAGTGAGCAGCATTAGTTTCAAGTTTTGTAATCAAGTGCAAAAGGAAGTGTTCTCCTAGGTGGTCATATGAGGTTTAAAGGGCAAAAGGAAGGCCCAAGCAAAATAATATTATAATAATTTATTATAATATTAAAGGTGCAAGACCTAGAGATTTAATTAATTATAAATTAATTATAATAGTTTTATTATAATTTAATTTATAAGTTAATTTAATTAACTTTTCAAGTTATTAAATTAATTATAAGTTAATTTATAAATTAATTAAAACCCTAAATATAGGGTTATAAAGTTTATAATTCAAATTTTTGAATTATCGTCAACGTCATCGAAGATAGCCTAATGCATATAAAAGGAGGTAAAACTATCCCCATCCATGATCAAAATAAATTTGTGTGCGCATTGAGAAAGCAAGCAATCGTGTGTTTTGAAAATCGAGCGTGGCAGCATATAGGACAAGGAGGAGAGCCTTTCATTTTACATCCCAAAGCACTTTGTAGTGCAATTGGCATCAAGGGAGGTGCCAAGTTGTTGCGAATGTGAGGTGCAGGGATCGAATCCCACTAGTTTGTGTTTTGCAAAGCAAAGAAGGTTTTGTTGGTTTACGCGTTTAGAGGAAGCAAAGGATAAGGTGAACGTTGTGTGCCTTTGGTTCCATGAGGGCTTGTAGCCCACACGGTGGGTGCACATCTTGCTAAGGTGCTTGGAGTGGTGAGGTTAGGTGTTCGAAACCCATCGAAAGTGTTTTGTTGGTTAAATAAGGTATGCACCAATTTTTATCTTGCTAAGGTTGTAATTTCGGAGGTTGCTTTGCTGTGGAAAATAAAAGTTGATTAAAGTTTTTGAAGGAGATATAAGGGGATTAAAGTTAAATATTTGATTTTAATTTCTGGTGATTAGAGTTTATAAAGTTATAGATTATAAGGTGTATAAGGACTTTGCCATACTTGTTAAGTTTAGTGTTATGGTGAAATTATTAAATTGAATATTGTGAGTTTGGAGATTATAAGGTGTACAAAAGGGATTTATTATTTTGTATGAAAATAATCTTTGTGGAAATTATTTTGTGGAGATCTTGAGAGAAGTTGTGGTAACCTAACCCTAGTATTGGTAAAGAAAATTTTGATTGTGGTCAAGACAGGTTTTGAAGACACAACTTACCTTTAATCACAATATTTTTATTTTGACTTAAAAAAAAACTTTGACTTATTATATGTGTCAAATGGGTTTGAATTAAAAGCACACATACTATCCCTTTTATAAATATAAAATCACTGATATTATCCTAGATTAGATGAAACTTATGGGATTATAAAATTATCAAATAAATTATATCAATCTAATTCACACTAGGGCATGGGTAACCTTGTATATAGAGTGTTCACAAATTATTCATATTACCTAGAGAAATTGATAATGATGTTAAACTAGAGCTACCTATTTCTAGAACTTCTAAGTTAATCAATCTCTCAAATTTATTTAATAGTTTTTTCAAGCTAGTGTCGACCAAATTTAGGCTCTATAGAGACATTTTAAATAGAACTTGATTAGAAAAAACTCAAGTTCTCTACAATATCTAAAAGTCAAGAGTGCAACAACAATAAATTTACCCCAAAAATTTGGTGTGATCTACAGGTTGCTACATCCTTGTAAATTTAAACATCAAAGTTGTGTCAATTCCCTTAAAGAATGAGGTAATGAGCTTAGTTGTAGAAACTAAGATCTAAATATTATAATTTAATCAAATTCCCAACATACCTAGGCAACGATGTAAATGCCTAACACAATTAAATGGTAAGGTGTTGCAATGATTATATATGATAAAACGTCTTTTGTAATGCCTTCAAAGTGGTGTTTAGCCAACCATAAAAAACAATTATTTCTAGGTGTTGCAATTGTCCTATCAATTTTGGAAACTCCCTAATACCTCTTTAAATAGTCATCTTCCTCAATAATGTAAGATGACTATACATTCACCAAAAATACTAAAATGAAGGAAATGACATAATTTTCTTTAAAATCCAATATACAAGGAAATGGTATAGAGTGGATCCAAAAGAAAATTAGAAAACAACACCTCTATAATACAAACCTATAACGTATTAAAAACCCCATTTATTTGAAGGTTTAAAACTCATGTTTTCAATTGACACCTAATAAAGGATGCTTTCATGTGGACAATCCTACCAACAAAGTTATAGCAAGTCTCTTGTCATATTGATACATTCTTTAGTTAAGAAATTTTTGGTAGCTTCAAAAAGTTGTATAACATGGATATAACAATTTTTAACTTTTATATTCTAGCTAAATATTAAATTCTATGATAAAAAAATTATGTATTCAATAACAAAATAGGAAAATAATATGTTACGAACACATTTGTGCTACTATTTTATACCCAAAACATCCATATTATTGTTGTATTTTGCTCTTTGTTGTTGATCAATGTTCACTCTAATAGAAATATTTTAGAGTTGTTGCTAGGAAGCTCTAGTCTCAAGGAATCCTTACATTAACCAAAAATTTGTAGTGCTAATGGATACTTCAAGTACTCCTTAGACTTACCATGAAGTTTTCTTGCTAATGGAAAGTCTATACAATCCTTAGGATTTGAAATAAACTATGGTGCATCAAAAAATTAGCTACATGCCAACAATAAAAATTAACATAGAATCTAGTACAACCATCAACAACCTTATCCACAACATAGTTCAACAAATCAAAGTTAAATTGCACTATAGATACATAATTTATGAGGAATTTTTTGCCTCTTCAATCCTCAAAAGTATACAAGAATACATGGCTTCAATGGTATTCTAAATAGATATAAAAACATTTTAATATAATCCCATACATGTCAACTATTTCTAGCAGTTTCTTTTATCTTGACTTGGATTAGGCAATTGCTTGAGGAGTTGGATCCGCCATCAATTCTATCTCCATTTGATGACATTCTCCCATAATTGGGTCTTCATCAGTTAAAGGAGCAATTTTTTGTTTAGTGTTTCACTCCTTTTAACATCTACTTTTTTTTTTATTGCACTTTCTTTTTAGGTTCTTGAAAGTCTACAAGATTTTCCTTGAACTATATTTACTTTGAGCACTTTTTCAGATATTATTTCACCATATGCCCATATTCATGGTATATCTATCATCTTAATGAGATATTTTTATAATTAAATTTTTGTTCCTAGACTTAATCCTTGTTTTTAATGTGATATTTTTTGGAAGAGGTTTATTGAGGTCCATTAGGATACACATTCTGACATATATCATTTGGTAAAAACTATAAGTATTGTTCACCACCATCGTAAGGGTTTCAAGAGTGTTGCCAATGGTTGCAAAATAGATGGGGTTGTAGTGTTTATCTCATAACATAAATAATTTAACTACAAAGACCATAAAAGATGTTTCCTCCTCCATTTGGAACTTCATATGCTAGGTTTTCATAAACAATTTTTCTCTCCCAAGAAACCATGACCCTCCATGGAAAACATATTCTCGGTCCTCTTCACACTCAAAGAGCACTAGGAAATTCTCCCTTAGTTCACCAATTCCTAGATTCCTAGTCCCTAAAGGCTGATAACTAGGGTCTAAAATCCATGAATCTGCATATTAGTCCTTTCATTTCCATACCCCCTATGCTTGTTTGAAGATATTTCTTTTCTAGTTGAACTATTAAGGATCCATTTGTTGCTTTCATGCATCCATTAGCATTATTTCTTGGGATTATGCTTGGCAAATTTAGAGGCATGTAGGGAAAATTGGTCACAGTATTCCCAAGTACCCTCCACCTTCTGATCATACTACATATCAAAAGGAATATTTAGGAGGGAACCCCCAACATCACTACCATGATAGAGCTACAAAGGTATCCAAAACCCTAATCCAATAAAAAAACAAAAAATAAGAGAAAAGTAAAATACCTACACTTTTTTAATAATGTTTGATATGAAGAAAGCCAATCCTAAGCCTCGCATTCCATAACCATTTCACCTTACTAAAGATTCTACATGCAATAATGATGACAATGTGTGCAAAACCTAGGATAGCTCCATCAACACAAACATGTCTTTATTAATCTCATTTGTGAATAATTTTTTAAAACTTTTTATCCTTGGTTTTTCTTTCATTTTTAAAGAAGACTATCCTCACTTATTACAAGGGTGGCTCCATGAATAATATGGTAATAAATATATTTTTTATATTAAAATTTATTTCCTATCTCATTGTCCATAATGTTGGTTCACATGTCCTTAAAATTTTTGTTGGGTTATAGGTTTGAGTCTCTAGGGTTATTAATGCTATTTACATATTGAACATGGAATATAATAATAATCTAAATATAATATTTCAATATTTTAAAATAAATATTTTGTTTGAGACACATTTTGATAGCCCCACAATTATTTTTCTATCATAGTAACGTGTTTTTTTATTCATTCTTCTATAAATAAATTTATTTTATTGACTCTAAAAGTCCTCACCATATTAAAAATATATATTTGGTCTCACACATGCAATATAATTTTAATAGAATTGTTAATATTTTGTGTCTAAAAAAGTCTACTTGTAATTACATAATATACACTCTCAACTTACCTATAATCACAATCTTTTGATTTTGACTTTGCAAATAACTTTGACTTATTGTATGTGTCAAATGGGTTTGAATTAAAAGCACACATACTATCCCTTTTATAAATATAAAATCACTGATATTATCTTAGATTAGATGAAATTTATGGGATTATTAAATTATTAAATAAATTATATCAATCTAATTCACACTAGGGCATGGGCAACCTTGTATATAGAGTGTTCACAAATTATTCAAATTACCTAAAGAAATTGATAATGATGTTAAACTAGGGCTACCTATTCTAGGACTTCTAAGTTAATCAATCTTTCAAATTTATTTAATAGATTTTTCAAGCTAGTGTCGACCAAATTTAGGCTCTATAGAGACATTTTAAATGGAACTTGATTAGAAAAAACTCAAGTTCTCTATAATAGCTAAATTTCAAGAGTGCAACAACAATAAATTTACCCCAAAAATTTGGTGTGATCTCCAGGTTGCTACATCCTTGTAAATTTAAACATCAAAGTTGTGTCAATTCCCTTAAAGAATGAGGTAATGAGCTTAGTTGTAGAAACCAAGATCTAAATATTATAATTTAATCAAATTCCCAACATCTCTATGCAACGATGTAAATGCCTAACACAATTAAAAGGTAAGGTGTTGCAATTATTATATATGATAAAACGTCTTTGGTAGTTCCTTCAAAGTGGTGTTTAGCCAACCATAAAAAACAATTATTTCTAGGTGTTGCAATTGTCCTATCAATTTTGGAAACTCCCTAATGCCTCCTTAAATAGTCAGCTTCCTCAACAATTTAATATGACTATACATTCACCAAAAAGACCAAAATGAAGGCAATGACATAATTTTATTTAAAATCCAATATACAAGGAAATGGTATAGAGTGGATCCAAAAGGAAATTAGAAAACAACACCTCTATAATACAAACCTATAATGTATTAGAAACCCCATTTCTTTGAAGGTCTAAAACTCATGTTTTTAATTGACACCTAATAAAGGATGCTTTCATGTGGACAATCCTACCAACAAAGATATAGCAAGTCTTTTGTCATATTGATACATTCTTTAGTCAAGGAATTTTTGGTAGCTTGAAAATGTTGTATAACATGGATATAACAATTTTTTACTTTTATATTCTAGCTAAATATTAAATTTTATGACAAAAAAATTATGTATTCAATAAAAAAGTAGGAAAATAATATGTTATGAACACATTTGTGCACCTATTTTATACCCAAAACATCCATATTATTGTTGGATTTTTCTTTTTGTTTTTTTATCAATGTTCACTCTAATAGAAATATTTTAGAGTTGTTGCTAGGAAGCTCTAGTCTCAAGGAATCCTTACATTAACCAAAAATTTGTAGTGCTAATGGATACTTCAAGTACTCCTTAGACTTACCATGAAGTTTTCTTGCTAATGGAAAGTCTATAGAATCCTTAGGATTTGAAAAAAAACTGTGGTGCATCAAAAAATTAGCTACATGCCAACAACAAAAATTAACCTAGAATCTAGTACAACCATAAACAACCTTATCCACAACATAGTTCAACAAATCAAAGTTACATTGCACTATAGATACAAAATCTATGAGGAATTTTTTCCCTCTTCAATCCTCAAAAGTATACAAGAACACATGACTTCAATGGTATTCTAAATAGATATATAAACATTTTAATATAATCCCATACATGTCAACTATTTCTAGCAGTTTCTTTTATCTTTATTTGGATTAGGCAATTGCTTGAAGAGTTGGATCCACCATCAATTCTATCTCCATTTGATGATCTTCTCCCATAATTGGGTCTTCATCAGTTAAAGGAGCAATTTTTTTTTTAGTGTTTCACTACTTTTAGCATCTAATTTTTTTATTTTAATGCACTTTATTTTTAGGTTCTTGAAAGTCTACAAGATTTTCCTTGAACTATATTTACTTTGAGCACTTCTACAGATAGTCTTTCACCATATGCCCATACTCATGGTATATCTATCATCTGAATGAGATATTTTTATAATTAACTTTTTGTTCCTAGACTTCATCCTTGCTTGTAATGTGGTTTTTTTTGGAAGAGGTTTATTGAGGTCCATTAAGATACATATTCTAGCGTATATCATTTGGTAAAAACTATCAGTATTGTTCTCCACCATCATAAGTGTTTTAATAGTGTTGCTAATGGTTTAAAAATAGATGGGGTTCCAATGTTTAGCTCATAACATAAATAATTTAACTACAAGGACCATAGAAGATGTTTCCTCCTCCACTTGGAACTTCATATGCTACGTTTTCATACACAATTTTTCTCTCCCAAGAAACCATGACCCTCCATGGAAAATATATTCTCGATCCTCTTCACACTCAAGGAGCACTAGGAAATTCTCCCTTAGTTCACCAATTCCTAGATGCCTAGTCCGTAAAGGCTGATAACTAGGGTCTAAAATCCATGAATCTGCATATTAGTCCTTTCATTTCCATACCCCCTATGCTTGTTTGAAGACATTTCTTTTCTAGTTGAATTATTAGGGATCCATTTGTTGCTTTCATGCATCCATTAGCATTCTTTCTTGAGCTTATGCTTGGCAAATTTAGAGGTATGTAGGGAAACATGGTCACAGTATCCCAAGTGCCCTCCACCTCCGATCATAGTACATCTCAAAAGGAATATTTAGAGGTAACCCCCCCCACCATCACTACCATGATAGAGCTACAAAGGCATCCAAAACCCTAATCCAATCCAAAAAAAAATAAGGAAAAATTTAAATACTTACACTTTTTTTTAATAATGTTAGATACGAAGAAATCCAATCCTAAGCCTCATATTCCATAACCATTTCACCTTACTAAAGCTTATCCATGCAATGATGATGACAATGTGTGCAAAACCTAGGATAGCTCCATCAACACAAACACGTTTTTATTAATCTCATTTGTCAATAATTTAAAAAAAAAATTATCCTTGGTTTTTCTTTCATTTTTAAAGAAGACTATCCTCACTTATTACAAGGGTGGCTCCATGAATAATATGGTAATAAATATATTTTTAATATCAAAATTTATTTCCTATCTCATTGTCCATAATGTTAGTTCACATGTCCTTAAAAATTTTGTTGGGTTATAGGTTTGAGTCTCTAGGGTTCTTAATGCTCTTTACATATTGAACATGGAAAATAATAATAATCTAAATATAATATTTCAATATTTTAAAATAAATATTTTTTTGAGACACATTTTGATAGCCCCACAATGATTTGTTCTATCATAGTAACTTGTTTTTATTCATTCTTCTACAAATAAATTTATTTTATTGACTCTAAAAGTCCTCACCATATTAAAAAACTATGTTTTGTCTCACACACAAAATATAAGTTTTAATAGAATTGTTAATAGGTTTGTGTCTAAAAAAGTCTACTTGTAAATACATAATATACACTCTCAACTTACCTATAATCACAATATTTTGATTTTGACTTTGCAAATAACTTTGACTTATTATATGTGTAAAATGGATTTGAATTAAAAGCACACATACTATCCCTTTTATAAATATAAAATCACTAATATTATCTTAGATTAGATGGAATTCATGGGATTATTAAATTATTAAATAAATTATATCAATCTAATTCACACTAGGGCATGGGCAACCTTGTATATAGAGTGTTCACAAATTATTCATATTACCTAGAGAAATTGATAATGATGTTAAACTAGAGTTACCTATTCTAGGACTTCTAAGTTAATCAATCTCTCAAATTTATTTAATAGATTTTTCAAGCTAGTGTCGACCAAATTTAGGCTCTATAGAGACATTTTAAATGGAACTTGATTAGAAAAAACTCAAGTTCTCTATAATATCTAAAATTCAAGAGTGCAACAATAATAAATTTACCCCAAAAATTTGGTGTGATCTCCAGGTTACTACATACTTGTAAATTTAAACATCAAAGTTGTGTCAATTTCCTTAAAGAATGAGGTAATGAGCTTAGTTGTAGAAACCAAGATCTAAATATTATAATTTAATCAAATTCCCGACATCTCTAGGCAATGATATAAATGCCTAAGACAATCAAATGGTAAGGTATTGCAATGATTATATATGATAAAACTTCTTAGGTAGTGCCTTCAAAGTGGTGTTTAGCCAACCATAAAAAAAAAATTGTTTCTAGGTGTTGCAATTGTCCTATCAATTATAGAAACTCCCTAATGCCTCCTTACATAGTTAGCTTCCTCAACAATGTAAGATGACTATACATTCACCAAAAAGGCTAAAATGAAGGCAATGACATAATTTTATTTAAAATCCAATATACAAGGAAATGGTATAGAGTGGATCCAAAAGGAAATTAGAAAACAACACCTCTATAATACAAACCTATTACGTATTAAAAACTCCATTTATTTGAAGGTCTAAAACTCATGTTTTTAATTGACACCTAATAAAGGATGCTTTCATGTGGAAAATCCTACCAACAAATATATAGCAAATCTCTTGTCATATTGATACATTCTTTAGTCAAGGAATTTTTGGTAGCTCTAAAAAGTTATATAACATGGATATAACAATTTTTTAACTTTTGTCTTCTAGCTAAATATTAAATTCTATGACAAAAACATTATGTATTCAATAAAAAAGTAGGAAAATAATATGTTATGAACACATTTGTGCTATTATTTTATACCCAAAACGTCCATATTATTTTTGGATTTTTCTCTTTGTTGTTGATCAATGTTCACTCTAATAGAGATACTTTAGAGTTATTGCTAGGAAGCTCTAATCTCAAGAAGTCCTTACATTAACAAAAAAATTGTAGTGCTAATGGATACTTCAAGTACTCCTTAGAATTACCATGAAGTTTTATTGCTAATGGAAAGTCTATAGAATCCTTAGGATTTGAAATAAACTGTGGTGCATCAAAAAATTAGCTACATGCCAACAATAAAAATTAACCTAGAATCTAGTACAACCATCAACAACCTTATCCAAAACATAGTTCAACAAATCAAAGTTACATTGCACTATAGATACATCCTCTATGAGGAATTTTTTCCCTCTTCAATCCTCAAAAGTATACAAGAACACATGACTTCAATGGTATTCTAAATAGATATATAAACATCTGAATATAATCCCATACATGTCAACTATTTCTAGCAGTTTCTTTTCTCTTGATTTGGATTATACAATTTCTTGAAGAGTTGGATCCACCATAAATTCTATCTCCATTTGATGATCTTCTCCTATAATTGGGTCTTCATCAATTAAAGGAGCAATGTTTTGTTTAGTGTTTCACTCCTTTTAGCATCTACGTTTTTTTTTTTAATGCACTTTATTTTTAGGTTCTTGAAAGTCTACAAGATTTTCCTTGAACTATATTTACTTTGAGAACTTCTGTAGATAGTTTTTCACCATATGCCCATACTCATGGTATATCTATCATCTGAATGAGATATTTTCATAATTAAATTTTTGTTCCTGGACTTCATCCTTGCTTGTAATGTGATATTTTTTGGAAGAGGTTTATTAACGTCCATTTGGATACATATTCTGGCATATATCATTTGGTAAAAACTATAAGTATTGTTCACCACCATCATAAGGGTTTCAATAGTGTTGCCAATGGTTGCAAAATAGATGGGGTTCCAGTGTTTAGCTCATAACATAAATAATTTAACTATAAGGACCATAGAAGATGTTTCCTCCTCCACTTGCAACTTCATATGCTAAGTTTTCATAAACAATTTTTCTCTCCCAAGAAACCATGAACCTCCATGGAAAACATATTCTCGATCCTCTTCACACTCAAAGAGCACTAGGAAATTCTCCCTTAGTTCACCAATTCCTAGTTGCCTAGTCCCTAAAGGCTGATAACTAGGGTCTAAAATCCATGAATATGCATATTAGTCTTTTCATTTCTATACCCCGTATGCTTGTTTGAAGATCTTTATTTTCTAGTTGAACTATTAGGGATCCATTTGTTGCTTTCATGCATCCATTAGCATTATTTCTTGGGCTTATTCTTGGCAATTTTAGAGGCCTGTAGGGAAACTTGGTCATAGTATCCTAAGTGGCCTCCACCTCTCGATCATACTACATCTCAAAAGTAATATTTAGAGGGAACCACCCCACCATCACTACCATGATAGAGCTACAAAGGTATCCAAAACCCTAATCCAATCCAAAAACAAAAAATAAGGGAAAGGTAAAATACCTACACTTTTTTTAATAATGTTTGATACAAAGAAAGCAATTCCTAAGCCTCGCATTCCATAACCATTTTACCTTACTAAAGCTTATACATGCAATGATGATGAAAATATGTGCAAACTCTAGGATAGCTCCATCAACACAAACATGTTTTTATTAATCTCATTTGTCAATAATTTTTTAAAACTTTTTATCCTTGGTTTTTCTTTCATTTTTAAAGAAGACTATCCTCACTTATTACAAGGGTGGCTCCATGAATAATATGGTAATAAATATATTTTTTATATCAAAATTTATTTCCTATGTCATTGTACATAATGTTGGTTCACATGTCCTTAAAATTTTTGTTGGGTTATAGGTTTGAGTCTCTAGGGTTCTTAATTCTCTTTACATTTTGAACATGGACAATAATAATAATATAAATATAATTTTTCAATATTTTAAAATAAATATTTTGTTTGAGACACATTTTGATAGCCCCACAATGATTTTTTCTATCATACTAACTTGGTTTTTATTCATTATTCTATAAATAAATTTATTTTATTGACTCTGAAAGTCCTCACCATCTTAAAAAACTATGTTTGGTCTCACACACACAATATAAATTTTAATAGAATTGTTAATAGGTTTGTGTCTAAAAAAGTCTACTTGTAATTACATAATAAACACTCTCAACTTACCTATCATCACAATCTCTTGATTTTGACTTTGCAAACAACTTTGACTTATTATATGTGTCAAATGGGTTTGAATTAAAAGCACACAAACTATCCCTTTTATACACATAAAATCGTTGATATTATATTAGATTAGATGAAATTAAAGGGATTATAAAATTATTAAATAAATTATATCAATCTAATTCACACTAGGTCATGGGCAACCTTGTATATAGAGTGTTCACAAATTATTCATATTACCTAGAGAAATTGATAATGATGTTAAACTAGGGCTACCTATTTCTAGGACTTCTAAGTTAATCAATCTCTCAAATTTATTTAATAGCTTTTTCAAGCTAGTGTCGACCAAATTAGGCTCTATAGAGACATTTTAAATGGAACTTGATTAGAAAAAACTCAAGTTCTCTACAATATCTAAAATTCAAGAGTGCAACAACAATAAATTTACCCCAAGAATTTGGTGTGATCTCTAGGTTGCTACATCCTTATAAATTTAAACATAAAAGTTGTGTCAATTCCCTTAAAGAATGAGGTAATGAGCTTAGTTGTAGAAACCAAGATCTAAATATTATAATTTAATCAAATTCCCAACATCTCTAGGAAACGATGTAAATGCCTAAGACAATCAAATGGTAAGGTGTTGCAATGATTATATATGATAAAACTTCTTTGGTAGTGCTTTCAAAGTGGTGTTTAGCCAATCATAAAAAACAATTGTTTCTAGGTGTTGCAATTGTCATATCAATTATGGAAACTCCCTAATGTCTCCTTAAATAGTTAGCTTCCTCAACATTGTAAGATGACTATACATTTACCAAAAATGCCAAAATGAAGGCAATGACATAATTTTATTTAAAATCTAATATACAAGGAAATGGTATAGAGTGGATCCAAAAGGAAATTAGAAAACAACACCTCTATAATACAAACCTATTATGTATTAAAAACCCCATTTATTTGAAGGTCTAAAACTCATGTTTTCAATTGACACCTAATAAAGGATGCTTTCATGTGGATAATCCTACCAACTAAGATATAGCAAGTCTCTTGTCATATTGATACGTTCTTTAGTCAAGGAATTTTTGGTAGCTTCAAAAAGTTGTATAACATGGATATAACAATTTTTTAACTTTTATCTTCTAGCTAAATATTAAATTCTATGACAAAAAAATTATGTATTCAATAACAAAGTAGGAAAATAATATATTATGAACACATTTATGCTACTATTTTATACCCAAAACATCCATATTATTTTTGGATTTTGCTCTTTGTTGTTGATCAATGTTCACTCTAATAGAGATACTTTAGAGTTGTTTCTAGGAAGCTGTAGTCTCAAGGAATCCTTACATTAACCAAAATTTTGTAGTGCTAATGGGTACTTCAAGTACTCCTTAGAATTACCATGAAGTTTTCTTGCTAATGGAAAGTCTATAGAATCCTTAGGATTTGAAATAAACTACAGTGCGTCAAAAAATTAGCTACATGCCAACAATAAAAATTAACCTAGAATCTAGTACAACCATCAACAACCTTATCCAAAACATAGTTCAACAAATCAAAGTTACATTGCACTATAGATACATACTCTACAAGGAATTTTTTGCCTCTTCAATCCTCAAAAGTATACAAGAACACATGACTTCAATGGTATTCTAAATATATATATAAACATCTGAATATAATCCCATACATGTCAACTATTTCTAGCAGTTTATTTTCTCTTGATTTGGATTAGATAATTGCTTGAAGAGTTGGATACACCATCAATTCTATCTCCATTTGATGATCTTCTCACATAATTGGGTCTTCATCAATTAAAGGAGCAATTTTTTGTTTAGTGTTTCACTCCTTTTAGCATCTACTTTTTTTTAATGCACTTTATTTTTAGGTTCTTGAAAGTCTACAAGATTTTCCTTGAAATATATTTACTTTGAGAACTTCTGCAGATAGTCTTTCACCATATGCCCATACTCATGGTATATCTACCATCTGAATGAGATATTTTCATAATTAACTTTTTGTTCCTAGACTTCATCCTTGCTTGTAATGTGATGTTTTTTGGAAGAGGTTTATTGAGGTCCATTAGGATACACATTCTGGCATATATCATTTGGTAAAAACTATAAGTATTGTTCACCACCATCATAAGGGTTTCAAGAGTATTCCCATGGTTGTAAAATAGATGGGGTTCCAGTGTTTAGCTCATAACATAAATAATTTAACTACAAGGACCATAGAAGATGTTTCCTCCTCCACTTGGAACTTCATATGCTAGGTTTTCATAAAAAAAATTTCTCTCCCAAGAAACCATGACCCTCCATGGAAAACATATTCTCGATCCTCTTCACACTCAAAGAGCACTAGGAAATTTTACCTTAGTTCACCAATTCCTAGCTGCCTAGTCCGTAAAGGCTGATAACTAGGGTCTAAAATCCATGAATCTGTATATTATTCCTTTCATTTCCATATCCCCTATGCTTGTTTGAAGATATTTCTTTTCTAGTTGAAATATTAGGGATCCATTTTTTGCTTTCATGTATCCATTAGCATTCTTTCTTGGGCTTATGCTTGGAAATTTTAGAGGCCTGTAGGGAAACTTGGTCACAGTATCCCAAGTGCCCTCCACATCTCAATAATACTACATCTCCAAAGGAATATTTAGAGGGAACCCCCCCACCATCAATACCATGATAGAGCTACAAAGGTATCCAAAACCCTAATCCAATTCAAAAACAAAAAATAAGGGAAAAGTAAAATACCTACACTTTTTTTTAATAATGTTTGATATGAAGAAACCCAATCCTAAGCCTCACATTCCATAACCATTTCACCTTACTAAATATTCTACATGCAATTATGACGATAATGTGTGCAAAACCTAGGATAGCTCCATCAACACAATCATGTTTTTATTAATCTCATTTGTCAATAATTTAAAAAAAAAATTATCCTTGGTTTTTCTTTCATTTTTAAAGAAGACTATCCTCACTTATTACAAGGGTGGCTCCATGAATAATATGGTAATAAATATATTTTTAATATCAAAATTTATTTCCTATCTCATTGTCCATAATGTTGGTTCACATGTCCTTCAAATTTTTGTTAGGTTATAGGTTTGAGTCTCTAGGGTTCTTAATGCTCTTTACATATTGAACATGGAAAATAATATTAATCTAAATATAATATTTAAATATTTTAAAATAAATATTTTGTTTGAGACACATTTTGATAGCCCGGCAATGATTTGTTCTATCATACTAACTTGTTTTTTTATTCATTCTTCTATAAATAAATTTATTTTATTGACTCTAAAAGTCCACACCATCTTGAAAAACTATGTTTGGTCTCACACACGCAATATAAATTTTAATAGAATTGTTAATAGGTTTGTGTCTAAAAAAGTCTACTTGTAATTACATAATATACACTCTCAACTTACCTATAATCACAATCTTTTGATTTTGACTTTGCAAATAACTTTGACTTATTATATGTTTTAAATGGGTTTGAATTAAAAGTACGCATACTATCCCTTTTATAAATATAAAATCACTGATATTATCTTAGATTAGATGAAATTTATGGGATTATAAAATTATTAAATAAATTAAATCAATCTAATTTACACTAGGGCATGGGCAACCTTGTATATAGAGTGTTCACAAATTATTCATATTACCTAGAGAAATTGATAATGACGTTAAACTAGGGCTACCTATTTCTAGGACTTCTAAGTTAATCAATCTCTCAAATTTATTTAATAGTTTTTTCAAGCTAGTGTCGACCAAATTTAGGCTCTATAGAGACATTTTAAATGGAACTTGATTAGAAAAAACTCAAGTTCTCTACAATCTCTAAAAGTCAAGAGTGCAACAACAATAAATTTACCCCAAAATTTTGGTGTGATCTCCAAGTTGCTACATCCTTATAAATTTAAACATCAAAGTTGTGTCAATTCCCTTAAAGAATGAGGTAATGAGATTAGTTGTATAAACCAAGATATAAATATTATAATTTAATCAAATTCCTAAAATCTCTAGGCAACGATGTAAATGCCTAACACAATCAAATGGTAAGGTGTTGCAATGATTATATATGATAAAACTTCTTTGGTAGTACCTTCAAAGTGGTGTTTAGCCAACTATAAAAAACAATTATTTCTAGATGTTGCATTTGTCCTATCAATTACGGAAACTCCCTAATGCCTCCTTAAATAGTCAGCTTCCTCAACAATGTAAGATGACTATACATTCACCAAAAAGACCAAAATGAAGGCAATGACATAATTTTCTTTAAAATCCAATATACAAGGAAATGGTATAGAGTGGATCCAAAAGGAAATTAGAAAACAACACCTCTATAATACAAACCTATAACGTATTAAAAACCCCATTTCTTTGAAGGTCTAAAACTCATGTTTTCAATTGATACCTAATAAAGGATGCTTTCATGTGGACAATCCTACCAACAAATATATATCAATTCTCTTGTCACATTGATACATTCTTTAGTCAAGGAATTTTTGGTAGCTTCAAAAGTTGTATAACATGGATATAACAATTTTTTGACTTTTATCTTCTAGCTAAATATTAAATTCTATGACAAAAAAATTATGTATTCAATAACAAAGTAGGAAAATATTATGTTATGAACATATTTGTGCTACTATTTTATACCCAAAACATCCATATTATTGTTGGATTTTGCTCTTTGTTGTTGATCAATGTTCACTCTAATAGAGATATTTTAGAGTTATTGCTAGGAAGCTGTAGTCTCAAACCAAAAATTTTTAGTTCTAATGGATACTTCAAGTACTCCTTAGACTTACCATGAAGTTTTATTGCTAATGGAAAGTCTTTAGAATCCTTAGGATTTGAAATAAACTGTGGTGCATCAAAAAATTAGCTACATGCCAACAACAAAAATTAACCTAGAATCTAGTACAACCATAAACAACCTTATCCACAACATAGTTCAACAAATCAAAGTTACATTGCACTATAGATACATCCTCTATGAGGAATTTTTTGCCTCTTCAATCCTTAGAAGTATACAAGAACACATGAATTCAATGGTATTCTATATATATATATATATAAACATCTTAATATAATCCCATACCTTGATAAAATGAAGAAATTTTTTTAACTGTTTGTAAAATTATTAGAATTAATCAAAATTTATTATTAGTTAAATTTTGTTTGTATGATTTAAAGGTGATCATGGATTCAAAATAATTGAGTATAATTCTTCCAATGGTTGTCCCATGGTATATGCAAGACAACTATTATAATAATTGTTTTTATGAAAACTTGTTCTTGTGGAAGAACCCTTATCAAGGTAAATGTTTTATAGTATTATGGTTTCAAAAGTACTTATTTTTTATTTTTATTTTATGTAAAAGTAAATTTATAAGAAAATATAAACAAGAGGTAAGTCAAAGAATTAATTTTATTCTAATATTTTAGAGAAATTTGAATACTGAAGGACTTTAATAATGAAAAAGTGGATACCAATAAAGAAATATAATTTAAGAAAAGTCTTAGTAGGAAGTAAAGATACCCTAGTTAAGGAAAGTAATTTTTTGTCTATTATAGACAAATGGATTTTTTTTTATAGCAATATCCATTGAGGCAATTAATGATTTAGAAGTGATTATCAAAGACAAGATGATAGAACATGATACAATAGTTTATAAAATAAAGGGTTAACATGTAAATGCAATGTATATTAGTCAAATTTTCAAAGATTTAAAGGTTGATTAAAAGGAAGTGAATATCGAGTTCATTTTATTCCATGACTTCTTTCAAAATATTTTTTCATGATTCTTTCCAATTCAAAGTCAAGGTAAAATACTAGGTGGTGGTTTACGGTTTATGAAGAGCATTAGCTTATATTTTTATATCATGGTATGGATTTGCTTTTGTAGAAATAAATTGTTTTGAGAGAGTTCTAGTGTGGGTTATAAAATTTGGAATTTTTTATTTGCTTCTAGGGGCTTAAAATGGGTCCCACCCATATTACATCATGACCACATAGTGGTACTAAAACAACTTGACAATTATGCATGTATCACTTGGGAAGAATTTTTTTTTGGCTAGATAATAAGGGGTTGTACTCGGGTCCCCCACCCTTGACAAATTACAACTCTATTATTTAGAGTTTGAGATTTTACAAATAGATACAGTTCTCATCTCAATTGAGATTCTATAGCTAGAAACCTACATCATTTTACATAAAAAGTCTGAATTATTGATTTTAATTTTTTGGATCTTTTCAATTTTTTGCATGAACAAAAATATTCCAAAATTCAACATCCTTCTTGAAATTTTCCTATAGCAACCTTCACAATACAAAACTTCACCTCTACTACCTATGCATTGCATATTAGTAGAGTAGTATTTCCAAAACATCACACTATCATAGTTCACTTTACCAAATCTGAATTGCTAGTTTCCTTCTTGAAACACAAGTGCAACCACAAAATTTATAATAAATAGTTTACATGAAAATTTATTATTGTTAAAAAATAAAGCAGATATTACCAATAGAAAATGTTAAAGCAAATTAATCATTAATTGATTTAGGCAATCAACATTTTCTTGTCAACTACAATTAAACTTACTACTTCCCCTAACCATGGAAAGGAGAAGTTAACTTCATGATCCTCAATCAAAACCCCTCTATTGGATACCCTATCCGCACATTTGTTTCCTTCCCTTAATGTATGTGTAAACCTTATTTATTTAAACTCTTTAGCAAGATCTTGAATTTCCACACATCTCTTATATGTTCCATGGAGCCTTAGATTTATTCAAAATTGCATTTATTACTATGAGAGAATCATCTTCCATCCATATTTTTATCCATTTTATTTTTTTGCATATTTTTAACCCTTATAAAGCTGCCCAAGCTTCATTATTTTTCTTAATTCCACTATTGAAAGCGTAATGAGATAAAATATCTCTATTATTTCTAATTTTTCCTTCTCTTGTTGGTCCATAATTTCCTTTAGATGCTCCATCAAAATTTAGTTTAACCCTCTCCACATCTGGTGGTTTTCACTTTATATTCTTTGCCTTCTTTTTGCTCCTCTTGTACCCAACATCATAATTCCATTTAATGACTTGACTCCATCTATGAAGACTCTCTCCTTCTAGATTAGGAACTAGGTGAGTTGATAGGGTTGGTTTAGACTCCTCTATGGCTAAACATATCTTCATTTTTATTACCTCTAAACTAATTTCCTTTCCTTTAAATATTCTTCTATTCCTTTCTAGCCATACAGTCCAAAGTATTGTATCTTTTGATATATCCCATATTGTCTATAAAACCTCACTTTTATAAGTGCTCTGCCATTGCTTTAACCAATATTCAATTTTTCTATTCATCACCATGCATTTAAAAAACATATTAAGAATCTATTGCTAAATATTCTAGACTATTGAGAAATGTCCCAAGAGATGGTCTATACTCTCTTCCTTTTTACAAAGAACACATTGAGAGTGGCCATGAAAATCCCTATTCAAAAGGTTATACTAGGATAAAATTATTCTATGACCTACTAGCCAATCAAACATTCTGACTTTAGGAATGCGTGGGCTATCCCAAATATCTATCCATATTCTAGTGGTATTATTATTTTGTTGGTGTTGTACATTATATCCACTTCTTGTGTATTCTCCTAAGCTATTCAACTCCCAAATCAATTTATCCTTGGCTCCCCTCAGAATAATCACAGTTGATATATTTCTACTCGCCTTCTTGCATCACTGCATTGTATACTTGTAAAAAAATATTCTTTCCATTTGTATATTCCTTCCTGATCCTTATACAAAATGTTTGAAACTCTATCACATATTTATCTTGAAGCAATATCATCCAAGGTTTTAAAAAATTGAGTGGTTTTTTATCACACCAAGTATCCATCCAAATAGAAAATTTTCTCCAGTTCCTACCACCCATATTAAACCTTTAATCATAAGATCAATATATTTTTTTAAACCATTACAAAGGGAAGAACCATTTGGTAGAGAGAATGAAATAAATATTAAACTTGGTTCATTGGGATCAACATACTTAGAAGAATTATTGCCCATTGTCTTTGACTCTCTTTGTACAATCTCTAGATTACTTTTTCCCTAAGAGCTAAGTTTGCATTTGAAATAACCCTTAAACCAAGATCTCCCCCAGTTTTATCATCACACACCTTGCTCTATTTCACCAAATAAAATTTCCTTTTATCATGTAAACTTGACCATAAAAGGATATCATAATATAGATTAATTTTTTTTCAATTGATTTTGGCATAGAATATAATGACATATAATATGTTGGAATGGCCTGTTAGACTAACTTAATTAACTGCACTCTTTCTGCTAATTATAACCGTCTACCTTTCCAATCTGGAAGTTTAATTTGAACTTTATTAATAACTGGATTCCATAAATCTATCCCCAATCTCCCCTCAAATAAAGGCATCCCTAGATAAGTTGCTGGTAAATTTGCCTCCTCCATTTTAAGTAACCTACAAATTTTTACTTTGATATTAGTTGGAGTGTTAAGGAAGTAGATTTTGGATTTTGTCTTATTAACTTTTTGCCCTGAAGCTCTTTTGTATTCCTCTAAAAACTTATTCAAAGCTCTGACCTCATTTATCCTTGTCCTTCCAAAAAGAGTTGTATCATCTACAAACTATTGATGGGTGATGTTATCGTGTTAGAATATTAATGTGTACTTTGTCTGCATGTTATGACATGTGTCCTTGACACTTGTCATGTTCTCATATAGACCTCATGCCTATATATTGTAATCTTCCTTGTATCAATAATATCTCATCTCATTTCATTCCCAACATTTGGTATTCATTTGTTTCATATTTTCAACTGCACAATTTTGAAGCATTGTTCCATGGTGAGGAGGGTGTGTAATGCAAAGGAGAAAATGCTGATCTGCTTCTAAATCAACCTCCATGCTTCATGACTTTGTTCAACCGATCGAAATGCATAGGATCCATGGGAGATGCAATGACCAGTTATGGTTTGGCTGATCTATTGAGAGAGGTGATTGGCACATTTTTTTTATCGTGGACATCCTTGAGCACCAACAAATTTGCATCCAAAAAAACAAGTAGATTTACCTTGATTGCATGGAACTACACTCTATAGCGCGCACCAACTTATATGCTTAGACTTGATCCAGTGAGCTTGAGTTAATTTACTATCATAGAAGGGATGTATCAGTCACTCTCACTTTTGAAGAAGACCTTGTTGGTGCCCCTGACCAAGGAAATGCACTGCAAGATATTTTTTTTAAATTTGTTTTCCAAATTTAATGTTTACCACTTCGTCGATCCTTATAGCAGAAACCGTCAAGAGAAAATGTACTGGATCCCTATGGATTTTTTGCCATCAAAGGTTGCAAGCAGGCCTGGAGGTGTATTGCCAAAAATATAAGATTTGGTTTTGCTATATTTTTTTAGCTGATCAGTCATCGATGATTCTACAGTGCTTGTTATCCTGCACAACCAATGTCACGTTTAGATCTTGGACTGTAAAGAAGGTCTTGTGTTGATGCTATGTGGTCAAGTTTTGTCTTACTATCAATTTTTTGAATTATGTTGAAGAGTCTACACACTCCTATCTACATGTGTGACTATGTGTTGTCTCTGTACGCACACAAAGTTGTGTTTTTGGGCACCGGGATCATGCGTGTGAATATTTTAAAATGCAAATTCAACATAATGGAGGGGGGCATTTTATTTCAAAAGTGATATTTTTTTTGTGGCCATGAGGATGGGCCATTAATTGTGAAAAGGCTCCATAAAGCCTTTATAAAGTGGGAGGGCCACTTTATTTTTCTCATTGTAAGGGGATTTGGTATGTAACACAAGATTTGGGAATGCTTGAAAAAATGGTCGAGCATATGACCTTATTGAGAATGGAAAATAGGGGTATTTATAGTCGTCAGAAAGGTTTTTCCAAGATGGACACATTTGTGGTGTTAAATTTATTTTTTGAGGTAGTCCTATATATATTTTTTGACCTCAAATATTATTGTATCATGGAGTTCACTCTCAGTTGAACCCAAAAATCCCAAGACAAATTGTATGTAATCCTAGTATCTAGTCACCTTCTCTATAGAACCTGACGGATGCAGCGACTGGTTACCATGCAATCTGGTAGGATGATAAGGTCACCATAAGGACACCTACTCTAGGGACTATAGAATCTTGACACCCTAGACTCTATCCGAGGACTTTTTTGGATCAAATTTTGAAGACTACAAACATAGACACTTTAGAATATTCTATTCTCTTTTTTCTTCTTCTCCTCCACATTTGGATTCTATGGCTCATTTTATTGTATTTTTTGAGTGCATTTTTTGTAGAGACTAACACTCTTATATGGCTCTAATTATTTTGTATTAAGGTGCATTTTTGGTATGTTTGAAGTTCGACGGAGCCCGACACCTTCTAGACAATATTCACCATGAGGGGGAGATATGATATCCATGGTGAACACAGTTATTAGTGACCTAAAGAGGCAACATACCTAAGTAAAAGGCTAACCTTGAGGCACCAAAGTTGAGGCTGACCTACAGAGGCAAAAAACCCGAGAAAGTGGCTAAACCTGAGGCAACATACCTAGATATACACCAATGATATAGAGTTATTGTTCATAGTAGAGCTAAGCGCAAAGAGCACAAGCCTAGACCAAATTATGTAATAAAGGAGTATGTCAGGGTTCTATTTTTTAGAAAAGTACACATTAAGGGGGGATGTTAGAATATTAATGTGTACTTTGTATGCATGTTATGACATGTGTCCTTGAAACTTGTCATGTTATCATATAGGCCTCATGCCTATATATTGTAATCTTCCTTGTATTAATAATATCTCATCTCATTTCATTCCCATCATTATTAACATGTATATTGTTTGCATGTTATGACAAGTGTCAAGGACACATGTCATAACATGCAGATAAAGTACACATTAATATTCTAACATATTGATGTTATTACAAACCTTAAGTCCACTTATAAGCCCATATTTGTAATTCTTCTTTAAGTTTCTACTCAAAACCTCTACCATAATAATGAAAAAATAAGGAGATAGAGCGTCTTCTTGTTTAAGGCCTCTCTTGGATTTAAAATATTTTGTTACTAATCCATTGACCAACACTGAATAAGAAACTATAGAAACATAAGCTTTAATCCATCTAACCCATTTCTTCCCGAATCCAAACTTTTCCAAAACTAAAAAAAGAAAATCCCATTTAACCCTATTATAGGCTTTAGTCATATCAAGTTTTAAGATCATTGGTTTCTCTTTTCTTGAAGTTTTTGAGTGTATAACTTCATGAGCTACTATGATCCCATCTAAAATTTCTCCCTTTCGCAAATTCTCCGTACTCTTTTAAAATTATTTTTTCTAACAATGGCCTTAATCGATTTGACATCACTTTGGATATAATCATATATGCCATATTACATAGGCTTATGGATCTAAAAGAATCAAATAATTCAACATCCTTCTTTTTTGGAATTAGATTAAGATATATTGTATTTATTTTATAAGGTATGTATTGTTTTAGCCTAGACTGTTCCACTACTACCAATAAAGAATCCTTCACTATATACCAATTATGTTGGTAAAAAGCTGCAGAGAGCCCATATGGACGTGGGTATTTATCCTTATTAAAAGATAAAAGAGTTAAATGAACTTCTAGAGTAATAGGCTCCATCAGTTTCCTATTGTCTTCATTCATTATAACTGAAGGAACATATTAAATAATTTTATCATTAAGAACTTTGGTCTCCTTTGATCCTAGAATATTTTGATAAAAATATATTTCTTCTTTTCTAATTTCACTCTAATATTCAATCCAAACCCCTTCTATTGATTTAATTCTACTAATTCTAGATGTTGATCTCTGTACTATAGCCATCCTATGAAAAATAATTATATTTTTATGTCCTTATTTTAACCATGTCTGTCTTGATTTTAATCTCTAGAATTTATCTTCCTTACTCAAAATTTATGATATTCACTAAGCAACTCCCTTTCTTATGAGCTTGGAATATTATGATCACATTTTTAGAATTTTGAAAGTTTATCTTTTAGTTCTTTCTTCCAAAACATATTTCCAAAAGTGTTCTTATTCCATTATTTTAATCTAGTTTTCATAAATTTAATTTGATTTGGAAGACATACAACCCACAATTACCTGAAAAAATCCACGTTTAAGCTATCATATCAAAAAATTGAGGGTGATATTTCCACATATATTTATATTTAAAATATTATATTTTTTTTGAATTCGCTTACCACCATTTTAAATCTTATTGGCTAATGATCTGAACCAATCCTTGTTAAGACATTAATTTTAGGACAAGTTCCTTCATCTAGCCAATGATTAGAGAGTATGCATATGTCTATTTTTTCTACTATTAGGTTTTGGCATCTCCTATTTTTGGTCCAAGTATAGTTGTCTTCTTCAAACTCAACCTCCCATAGATTATTGTTTTGAATAAAAGCTGAGAAATCTCTCATAATTTGAGTTAATTTTCTAATTCCCCCAAATTTTTCATCTAGCTTGGTTATGGCATTAAAATATCCTATGATAATGAACTAGGTTTTGGTATTTACTTCTCATAAAGGCTTCAATACCACTCCAAACTTCTAATCTACCTGACTAAGTTGTAGGTCCATAGACATTGATAAGGATGAAATGATAATCTGTAAAATAGCAAGTGACTAAAGAGGCTATCCAATACCTAGTTTTATGAATGGTTACACAAGAGGTTCTAGAAGGATTCCAAAAATATAGAATTCCTCTTGTTTCTCCTTTAGAATCCATTTCACCCCATTCACATCTTGCCCATACTGCTTTCATAATTTTTGAAATTTATTTTGTCATTTTAGTTTCTTAGATACAAAGAATATCAGGAATATTACTTAAACATAGGTCCCTAATACACCTCTAAGTTGAGAGGGTATTATCACCCCTTATATTCCATGAGATAAAAATCATGTCTCATTAGGGGATTTTTGTCCCACCTGCGTATTACCAATATCAAATTGTTATTTGGTAAAGAGAAGTTCAACAAACTTAGTTTGTGTTCCTTTCTCTATGTTTGCTCTTGCTTCCTTGGATCTTGCTTGATATTTTAAGGATTTTCCTCTTTTTTCCCTGGATATATTAGAAGTAGGTCTTATTATTATATTCCTCAATATTATTTCTTTTTTTTTTATCATATTTATCCTCTCTTGGTTCTATTACAAAAGCTTTTGATTTGTCCTGCTCATTTTTTGGTATTTCCTTATTAATGGATGAGGTATTAACTTCCTAAACTGCATTTTATTTACCAATTTTTTTTCCTAAATTGTTCATGGTACTTCAAGATATTCTTCAAAATTTTATGAGAAACATTCCTTAGGTTCATTGAGAATGTTCTTCCTTAAATAAGGATCATACTGAATAGATGGTTCCTTGTTAATATGTTGGAACTATTGTACTTTGTCCTCTGAGTTTCGATCTACTTTTTCTTCATAGGCTAAAGCCTCAAAAGATTTGGTATTTCTTCCAATATTATTCCTTACTGGTCTCCATTGTTTAGTTTCTTTAATTTTTCTATTTTTATTTTTTGGAAGTTGAAAACCATCGTTATTCATAACCATTTGTAAGTTTCTATTGTGGTTTTCTACATATGATTCTGTTGGGCTCTTCTTAGGGAATGATATTTTAATATGCACCACCTCATGACATCTTCCACATCTAAAAGATATATTATCATAATCTATGGTTTGGACCCACATATTATCCCCACACTTAAGAATGATTGATTTTGGTAAAGCTTTACTTATATCAATCATGACTAATATCCGAGCATAAATAGCCAAGAATCCATCTTTTGTTATATATGAAATCTCAAGGAATTCTCCTAGAGTGTTTCATATTGCCTTAAAGGTATCTATTTCCTAAAATTCAATGGGTAACCCAAAATTCCTAACCTAGATTGATACGAGGAATAGATTTATATTTTTAGGTGAAAAATATTCATACTAGTGGGTAAGGAAGAGTCCTACTCTTCCAATAAAACCAATGACCCCCTTTTAGGATTTTTTTCTCTTTATTTCCTAGAAAAAAAAATGCTAGGAAGAAATTATAGAATCCCTCCTCGAGACTTCCATGGAAAGGAAGCTAAAACTCAAAATCTATTGAAATTTATTTGAATGTGCTATAGTAAATATAATATTTAATATAAAGTTTATAATAATTTGCATGCAAAATTTCTAAGATAAATAAAGGGAAAAAAACTTAGCTAAAAAAATCTATGTCGAGATAGAATGTCTTGCCTCATTGAAGTCCTAGCCCTTCATTGCTCTTCCCATCATTTGAATCCTAGCTGACAAATATTTGCAATTTTGTTTTTCACAATTTGAAAAATTGTCACTGCCCTTGTTCTAGATAATTGATTTCACATGGTTGTATATCTCACTTGGGAATATTTGAACCTTTGTCCTCTTGAAAATTGAGGATTTTAACTAGCCAAACTCATGCCATTTGATGACTGCCATATTAACAAATCTACATGAAGGTTTTGAAAATTTGTGGCAATACCATAAGGATGTTCAATCAATTGACATTGACTTATATGGAATGATTTTTAGCTATATATGCCTGGGCATGTATTCCCATGAATTTTTTAATCCTTTTCCAAAATTCATCATGATTAAATATGAATTAAAAAATGGATTCAACATGTGGACTATGAAAAAATTGCATTTTTATGTAACATATTCCTTGAAAACCAATACATGACAATAAATTATAAAATTAAAATGATTGAGAAAGAGATGAAATATTTTGGTCATAAGACAAGAAATAAAATTGAAGAGATTAAATTGTAATAACAAATTGAACAAATCAAGTATTATTTTACTCCTAAAAAGTGGGATCCCCCCCAAAAAAGTGCTATCTCATCAAATGCCATTGAAGGTTCTCACTACTAATATGGAGTAGACATAAGAAAAAATTAAGGATGCATTAGATGAGTAACTAAAATGTGAGAGTTTAAATTTAGAAAGAATGAAAAATATAAACAAATATTTGGAGTCAATCTTCTATGTAGTGGTGAAAAAGGTTAAGTCTGTGTTAAGTAGATTATTTGTAATCTTTTCAAATAGTAGAATATCATCTTTTTTTTTTTTTGTGTATTGAAGGTTGTCTCTTACACTTTAGGTTTAATAATATAGCATAAATCTATAGATGATAAATTGAATGAGAATAATATGAATAAATAAAAGATATGAGGATGGAAACATTGGTGGGAATAAAGAAAAGAGAGGAAGATATCCAAAATAGGACAAAAGACAAAAGGAAACCTCAAAAGAGATTGATCTAGGAAGCCAAAAACAAATATCACAAATATTGACAAGTGAGCTAAGCCCACAAATAATAACAAATAATGACAATGAAGATATTATCTTGTAATAACCAAGATATTAATATGAGTTCTAAATTAACAAGAAATCAATAGGTTTTCAGTCCATTTTATTTTTTATTTTTTTTATAGAAGAAACAAATGCATGCAATGAAAAATGGAAGGATGCATCTAAAATGATCTAGAAGGTGGAGGATTACCTTGCAATTTCTATGATGAATTTTTTTGAATGTATTGTAATTGCCTAGAACAATTAAATATGGCATGAAGAATTGCTCAATGAAAGCAGTAAGTTGGTTGTTGGTAGTTTTGTAAAAAATGAGAAAATATTAGAATTGGATTCATATATATGTTCCAACTATAATTAATATCTAAGATATATGTAAAAGGGTCTTAGGTTATTAATTTCAAGTTCAATTATATTTTATAATTGCAATCTTTGGATTCTTGTGAATATTTAATACAATTTTGTGTAAAAAAAGGGTGGTTACATTGATTGTCCTAAATCAACGAAGGACTTTACTTCCTTTGTTAATATAAACGATATCTTGAATGTTATTCCTTTAAGGTGTAAATATACATAGGATAATATACAAATGGGGAGATATCATATGATAAAATGATTGTATACATTCTTATTATTTTATAGTTGGTTAGAAATAAATTATAAAATCTATTCATACATTCTATTGCAAAAGAAATTAGATCATAAACCAATTTTCTTGAGATGTATCCTTTTTAATAATTGTCATGACAATCCATTTTATTTTCAATCTATGTAGATTCAAGATCCTAATTATAAATGGTTATGTTGTAGTGCAATGAAGCAAAGTTTAAAAGATCCTATATTTATAGGTTTACTCAAAATATAGAATACCTAAAGTACAAATAAAGATTTGGAATATCAAATCCTTTTATAACCTATATAGAATAAATGAAGAAATTAAATTTGAGCTAACAAGAGGTAGTAGGAAACAATGGAATGGATCAATATAATATGTATGCATATATATATATATATATATATATATATATATATATATATATATATATATATATATATATGTGTGTGTGTGTGTGTGTGTGTGTGTGTGTGTGTGTGTGTGTGTGTGTGTAGGAAAAACAACTAGCTTCGAATTATCATAACATGTTACAAAAGGAGGAGCCATATTTATCTCAAAAATATTGGGAGATATGGATTAAGAAGGGTGAATAGTTTTTTCCTTTCATCAAATAAAAAAAATTAACTCTAAATGAAAGGAATATTGAGAAAGAATATTAAACAAGTAGCACTCAATTATATCAAAGATATTCTATGAAAGTTTGTGTAGGATAAAGAGGATTCAGGTGAAATTTGTAAAACTCCATCAATTACCATGTGAAAACTAACTTGATGAGGAAGTTTTAAATGTAGGAGATAAGTGAGGATATTTTATCTTTTCATCCTAAAAACATATAGATTTGTTGCAATTTTATTTTAGAGATTTTGTGGAATTTTGAAGAGTGATATGCTACATATAATAGAAGAGGTTAGGAAAAAGAATGTTACCATAAGTGAGTTCAATACCACTTTTATCACATTGTCCCCTAGCAAATGACATGCAATAAAATATATTTTTACTTTTTTTCTAATAAATATTTTAATATGATTTATGTGATAATTTCAAAAATAATAGAAAATAGATTAAAAGACATTCTAAATAATGTTACCTCATAGGAACAAGGTAATTTCTCTAAGGTAAGTAAATCCTTGATGGTATAGTCATTTTTTTTAGATTAATAAATTGATTGAATCCTTGGAGTATGAGATTCAATCTATAGGATCAATCTGAGTAACGGAATATAGTGGATTTTTTGAATTCTTCGATAGAAGTGAAATAGTATAACATAATATGATTCTTTATTCATACCGGATCTAGTGATCGATTCCTAATTGATCCCATTGTCCTACTCATATAGTTCCAACGCCTTGCTTATATAATGCAATTTTTCCGCTAATGAAAGGGGTTTGAACACTCCTAAGCATCATTGGTTGCTTCAATGAGAAAAGATTTAAATCCACATATCATCCACCTCCAAGAGACAAAAGTTGGAGAATCTAATACCAAAAGGATTGAAAGAGCAATTTGGAAGGAGTCAAGTTATTTAGCTAGTCATGTGATTGGTGCCTCTAGGGGATTATTATTCCTTTGGGACTATTTCAGAATTGAAGGTAGAATATTATCCTCCTTAGAGAGATTAATTAACAATTTTTTTATAAATATACTAATACCAGATGGGTTCTCACAAATATCTATGTCCCAAATATGGTATCAGGAATATGCCTTCTATAGGATGAACTTAGTCACATGAAGGGGCCTTTCATGGAGAATCTTGGATGCTAGTCAATGATTTTAACTCCCCCATCCATCCCTCTAAAAAAAAGAAGGTAATACAATTATTTCTAATGAGATGGAGGATTTTGAATAATTTATAAATTTCAATGAGCTAATGGATGTAGATATGAGTGGAGGTAAGTTTACTTAGAGTAATAGGAGATTGGGAAGTTAATTAATCCAAATTTGGTTAGATAAATTTCTAATTTTAAAAGGTCTATCTTTCTTTGGAGATGCTATTCTGAGTACTCTTCCCAAGATAGGTTCTAATCACAATCCTTTGGTTTTGGAGACTCTAATTTCTAGAAGACAATTTAAAAGCTTTTTTCCATTTTGAAGCAATGTGGCTAAAATATGAAAACCTTGAGCCTTAGATAACAATCTAGTGGAAGGAATCTTCATGACCGCTTATTTCTTAGGTTGCAAAAAATCTTAGATTCATCAAAACTAACTTAAAGGGTTGGAACATATCTATTTTTAAGAGTCTTTTTCAAATGAAAGTATACATGAAACATCAATTATTTATTATTGAGTCTTTTTTTGAGGAGGGTATTCTAACAACTAAATATAGAAAGAAATAAAAATAGATCCTAACAAACTTTCACAATACCTTGGCCTATGAAGAATCCTTTTGGAGGTAAAAATCAAGAGCATTATGGTTAAAGGATGGAGACCACAATACCAAATTTTTCCATGCAACTACCCTGAGACATAGAAGCTTCAACAATATTAGAGAAATTACTAAGGAATATGGATCCTTAACTGATATTTTTTTGGAAATTTGAGCAGAAACGATGCATTTTTTAGAAAATTTGATCGAGACGAGAGAGGTAGGGGATGAGTAGACAATGAATAAGCTTCACCCTGATATTATAAATCTCCTCATGAAATAGATGAATTCTAACCTAATAAGTCCCTTTAAAGAGGAATAAGTGAAAAGCTACTATTTCCTCCATGGCATGGGAGAAAGCCCCTGGTCCTAATGGGTTCTTTATCCTCTTTTTCTATAAATTCTAGCATATAGTTGGTGTATAAGTGTTTACTACCATATGTGATGTTCAAAAATCTTATCATTTATCGAGGGATGCTAACTCAACATTCTTAGCCATCATTCCTAAGGTGGTAGGGGTGAAGGACTTCAAATATTTTAGACCTATTAGCCCTTCTAACACTCTTTATAAAATCTTAGCAAATGTGATGGTTAACAAGATCAAGGTGGTTCTTCCTTATATTATTTAATCCAATCAAGGTAGATTTATGATGGGCAAATAAATCCTTTATGGAATCATAACCATACATGAAGTCATACACTCTATAGAAAATAGTGGGAATATTGATATATTTTTGAAATTAGACACAAATAAGGCCTATGAGAGGGTATCATGGGACTTCTTGATCAAAGTCATGGACAAGTTTTGTTTCCATTTGGATTGGATAAATCTCACCAAAGAGTGCATATCTTTGGTAATGTTCTCAGTATCAGTCAATGGAGCAATCACAAGGTTCTTTAAAAGCCTCATAGGTCTTAGACAAGGTGATCCCCTATCCCATTATCTATTTACTATTCTAGTTGAAGCCTTGTAAATATCAATAAGAGCTACTATTTCCATAGGAACAATTGAAGGGGTAAGACTATAGACTTCCATCAACCTGATTTCCCATAAAAAATTTGTAGATGGCACAATCCTAGTCATCACCTCTTCCATTTTGCAAGCCAAGGAGATTAGGAATATCCTAGGTGTTTATGAAAAATCAACAGGACAAAAAGTTTAATTTAAGAAGAGAAATTTTTTCTTCCTCAACACCCCTCCTAGAAGATAAGAGATACTTGCTAGGATTTTTGGTTGTGAGATTGGATACTTCCCATTGGTGTATCTAGGATTGTCCCTCTTCAAAGGCAGAATGAAGGAGTGATTATGATATATGATGGTGGAGAGGATTAGAAAAAATATGGTAAAATGGAATGGATCCTTCCTTAGTCAAGCTGGTAAAGTGTGACTTGTAAAATCTACCCCCCAAAGTATCCTTATGTACTTCATGTCCTTATTTGAGATGTCAACTAATATCAGTAAAAATATCAAGAAAATCTAAAATTCTTTCCTTTGGTTAGGGGTGGACAATAAAAAAAGGCTACCATTGGTAGCCTCAAATCAGGTTTGCTCAAGAAAGAAAGTTGGTGGGCTTGAATTTAGAAAGATAAAGTAGATAAATAAATCCCTCATAGCTAAGCATGCATGGAAAATTCTCAAGGATGATAACATTGGATGGGTCCAAGTTCTTAAAGCCAAATATCTTAGGCAAGGAAGTAACTTTTTGGAGATGCAGGATCCACCCCATGGTTCTTTCTTCTGGAACAATATGTTAAGATCCAAATATATAATTTAGAAAGGTCTAAGGTAGAATTTGAGATATGGAAGGAAAATAGATTTTTGGAAGGATAGTTGGTTTCGAAATACCCTCATGATTGAGGATCCAATTTTAGTAGTAGATTTTATAGAAGAAGTGGAAGGTAGGAGAATCTAGAGGTCCATTATTATAAATGGTATTGACCTAAGGGGTGATCACTCCTGATGTGACCTCTCAAGGATTTTGATAACCCAATTCATTAAGAGTTCAATATCCACTGATACCCTTATATGGAAGTATCACAATAAAAACAACTTACTATCTAATGGAGGATGAAGATGAGGACTGGTTCCCAATAAAAAATATTTGACTAAAAAATTTTACCCCCAAAATTTATTTTTTGGCTGGCTATTTAGAATAAGTTTCTCACTATAGAGAATATTCACAAAAAGGGGATTGACTATACCTATTGGATATTACCTTTGTGAAGTAGGTTGATAAGACACCAAACATATTTTTATGATGGACCCTTTTTCTCTAGAAGTTCTCCTTAGACATTTCAAGGTAGATTGGGTCCTTCCTAAAAATGTGGTGGATCTTTGTTTACATTGGGATCACCTATATATAAGATAAAGGCTCTGCATCTTCTGGAGACTCAGTCTACCTCACTTCCTCTAGGGGATCTAGAATAAAAGGAATAATAGAGCTTTTTAAAATACAAAAAAGGATCCAGTGTCTATATAAATTAAACTTATAAATGTGGTGAAGGAAAATGTCATGATGTTTTCCTTCAAGGATGATGGAGGATGTGATAATGACATCAGATTTCAATCAAGCTTAGTATTTTGGGGGGAGATGTCTTCTCCACTCTCTCAAATTAGCAAACTTGATCATAGGCTAAATGGGATCCTCCTCCTCTGGGATGGTTAAAACTTAATTTTAATGGTGCAACTAAAGTCAATCTAGATAATTTATGAAGAAAACAAGCTTATACTGAGAGGGGGGTGAACAATATAACACCACTTTTTATTTTTTATTTCCCAATAACTATTATGCAATGTATCAATAGAAATATCAATACCAGTAATAAAAGAAATGCACAAATAACCACACAAAATAGAGACACCAATTTAACATGGTTCACCCAATGTGGCCTACTCCATGGAGAAAATATTTCACTAAAATTTTTCTCAACAAATATCTTGGGAATTATTTCCCTATTACAATATTTATGGACCTCTATCCAAAGGAGACACCAATCCCCTAATCAATTTCATGGATCTCTATCCACAGGAGAACTCCTTTCTCCTCTACTTTGGATGGTGATCTTCTAGAAGAACTACTGCCTCCACTCCACTTGCTTAATGGATCTCTATCCATTGAAGACTCTTGTTCCCACTCAGAAGATCTATCCTCACTACCCTAGCTAATGGATCTCTATCCACTGGATACTATCATCCTCTATACTCTATCACCTCCAAAGCTTACTCTTCGATTCGTCTCAAATTTGTACTAAACACAATCCTTCGGTCTAGCACATATATGCTCAATCTCTATCTTTGGTATAACACAAACCTGTCCTCAAATTTACACCAAACTCTATCCTCAAATTTGCACTAAACATAGTCCTTTGGTCTAGCACAAATTTGTCCTCAATATTTGTCCTCAAGCCTTAACACAAAGCTTGACTTAATCATAAATCAACTCTACTAGATCTACCCCAAACCTTAACCCAAGGTTTGAACAAATCAATCAATTCTGCTCTCAAGTCTTCTCAAAGACTTGCCTCAACTCTATCCACAAGTCCTCTCAATGACTTATTCAATCTGATCTCAATATATGTATTCAAATATGTATTGTAAGCTTCCACAAAATCTCACACCAATATGTCCACAAGTCTTCTCAAAGACTTGTCTCAAATCTACTCAACAAGTTCTCATTAGAACTTGTCCAATTTTCTCAACAAGTCTTCACAAAGACTTACCACAAATCTGCTCAACAAGTCCTCACTAGAACTTTCCCAATATCATAGAAACATATAGAGAATTATTAGAGACTCAATATGCTTCACACTCACCAAAATGATCAATCACTTTCAATCTCTTTTTATCATAGAAACATATAGAAAATTGTTAGAGACTCAATATGTTTCACACTCACAAACACTGAACCTCTTTCTCAAATCAATTCAAAATATGGAACAATTTGTTTCACAAATTTAGAACTATCACTTCAACACTTCCATTTGACTAGGCTTAATCAAATCTACTCAACCAATCACTCAATGAAAAAATCCTTACTCACAAACCCTAGTCCAAGAATATGAACACTCACTCAATTATTTCCAATCAATGCTTATCAAAAAATCTCACATAACAATGATACTCATGTTCTTTCACAAACCCTGGTTCAAGATAGTTCACAACTTCACATAACAATGATACTCATGTTCTTTGCACAAACCCTAATCATTCAATGTTTCCAATAATGCTTATCAAAAAAGGTTTGTAGAATCAATTTTCATTCCAAAAAAACCAAACTCCACAATGCTTATCAAACAACCCTTTTCACTCTAACTTAGCATTCACAACATCCAAAAATCATTCATTAGGAAGATGTGCCCATAACTTTTTGTTTGATGAAGAAGTGCCCTTAAAAACCTGTCTCAATCACAATTATCTTCTTTGCCAATTTCAAATATTAGATGAAAAATATCACATTAACACTCTCTCAGAAATATTTCTCAATTACAAAAATAATTAAACTTAAATAAATCTTATTACTCCTTCTTTGAAATTAGCAATCATCAAAGCATACATAAAAATAATTACTCAATTACTCCTTATAATATCCAATATTTAATTAACAACCTCCAAAAATCAAACCCTAAAAAATAATGGAGCCTATCCTTTTATCTCCCTCAAATGCTCAAAAAACACCAATTTAATAATGCAAACATTTATTTTATAAAGCTCCAAATAATTTATTTAAATCCAACCTTAGAAAATTCCAGTTATCACATGCAACCTTGACAAATCGAGCGCATACCTCATAAATTCCATGCAAAAGGGCCTCAGCAGGTTTGACCTTGAGACCACTCCCCAGTCGAGCACCTTAGTGATGCGCTAGCCCACAATGTGGGATACGTGCCTCAATATAAAGGAAAAGGCTTACACCTTTCTTTTGTATTTCTCCTAATGCGTGGCACTTCAAAAATGAAACACCTCTTGCATTGCAAAAATGCAACCTGTGGGATTTGATCCCTGCACCTCATGCAATCAAAGACTTGGCGTCTCCCTCGCTTCCAGCTGCACTATCGAGCGCTTCGAGGTAGAAACCAACACCCCCTTCCATTTGTCTTCTTCATCGCACACCTTTCGAAAAGCATGCAATCTCACTTTATACCATGCACATGAAAATCTCAACAAAAGCATATATCACAGATAATTTTTTAAAGCCTTGGGGCTTCCCTCCTTTATATGCATTGGAAAGAGTCTTCGACGACATCGACGAGAATAATTCAAAAATTTGAATTATTAATTTTATAACCTTTATAACCCTAGCTTTAGGGTTAGGTTAATTAAATTATAAATTAACTTATAATTAAATCATAATTAATTTAATAACTTAAAAAGTTAAATTAATTACCCAGGTGTTGTAGGTGAGTTGGAGAGGAGAGGGCAATCCTCCAAGGGAGGTCCTGTGTTCGAATCTCCACCCTACCAAAAAGCTGAAATGGGTACCCAAATCCAATTGATAAGGTTGATGCTGGGCTGGGTGCGACTCTCGGGTGACTTTGATGGTATAGAACCCCCTATTTGTCGTCTCTCAGACCAAGGCAGCCCCACAAGGGGTTTTTCGCTAAAAAAAGAAGAAGATAAATTAATTTATAAATTAAATTATAATAATTATAATTAATTTATAATAAATTAACTCTGCACTTTTAATATTATAATAAAATATTATAACATTATTTTGCTTGGGCCTCCTTATAGCTCTTTAGACTTCATCTGACCACCTAGAATAAAATTTTATTTTCCACTAATTGTGGAACCTGAAACTGATGATGCCCACTGAAACTACCATTGACTGATGTTGAAATCTTGACATCAATGACAACAAAACTTGCTCAAATTTCCAACAATATCCCCCTTTTTCATTTATGGCAACCCATTTACATTTTATCATTTCTTTCACCTCTTTTTGTTTTGCTCCCCCTGAGAAACTACTCCCCCTGATTGAATGCTTTCCCATTTAAATCAAATCTCTCCCCCTTTGACATCAATTGCAAAGGGTCACCTTTGGGGCTTGGGGCTAAGAATGAGAATCTTAGCTTAGCCCCTCCCCCACATCCTCTTGAGGTGGTTGATTCTAGGGTGGGAGTATTTATACTCCAGAATGCAATGATATTTACCTATTTTTAAAGTTCCCATATTCCTGTCTTTCATGTGTCCTGCATTGTGAAGCCGTGTGCCCAAATTTGTGACATGAGAAACATCGTCCATTAAAATTTCCTTGCCTTGACCTCATTGGTCTCTTAGTCTCTTTTACCTTATGTTGGTTCCTGTTCCATATGTTCCTCTTTTGTGCATTATTCTTTTCCTTGTTGAAATTTCTATTGTCCAACTCATCCTTAGAAGTCTCACTTTCTCTTACATTGTCTTCTTCTAAATTTTCTTCTTATTCAGAACTTGAGGTTGACTCCTTTTCTTTTTTATTTTGTACCTATGCAAAACCAAGACCTATTTGTTTTGTTGACCATATTTGTACCTTGATCATCTTATCTATGATCTTTGAGCTCTTTCCAAACCTGTGTAACCTATCCTTAGACTCTTTTATTTCTTCCCTTAGTAGAGCCACTTCATGTTCTAACCTTTCACATTCTAAAACCTTTGCTTCTAACTTATCCTTAAACTTCTTTGTCTTAGCCATTGACTTTCTAGATCCTCTATAAGCTTTCCTTTCTATTTATCACATTATTGAAACTGAAGCTTAAGTTGGGAGTTTTACTTTCTTACCTTCTTTAACGTGTCAATATCAAAAATAATATCTCCCTTAAGATCAACTTCTCCTTTCTTTGATTCTTTCTCTATTTGTTTACCTTTGAAAATATCTCCATTATTTTTGGACTTGTCTTCTATAGGATCACCTCCTTATTCTTCTAGTGCCATTAGAATATTCTCTTATGGTCCTTCAAGTGTATCTTCATATTCATCATCATTGAAACTGAAACCACTCTTTGTATAACTATCTTCAATATGACCAAAGTTACCACATCTAAAACACTTGAGAATTGATGTCTGAATCAAAATGGTGTCAAGCAGCTACAACCTAAGAGAGCGATGAAATTAGGGTTTCTTGGGAGGGTGGGGATGACGGTGGGCGGGAAGGCTGTTCTGGGAGAGCACGGGAGCGTTGGTAGGTCGAACCAGGGGCTCGGCGAGGGTGGAGGGAGGGCAAACGAGTGCAGGGACACCGAGGAGTCCTTGCCAAGTCACGGCAAGGATCCGCCGGACAAACAGGGAGATGGACCTCGGAAGTCATATGCTTTGGCGGCGGCCTCTGAAACCCTAAGCGGGCTCTTCTCCAAGGAGTTATTTCCATCCGGGGACGAGTTGGACATCCCGACGGAAATTCTCTCAAGCTTTGTGGATTTCGAAAAATTTACCCTCATCGGTAAGTTTATTGGTGGTCGTCCCGACATGGAGACCATTCGCAAGTGGGCGTATGGCAAATGGCGGACCTCTGGTCACTTAGAGCTGGCTGCCCTAACCCGAGGTTTTTTCGCGATTAGGCTGAGCAACAAGGAGGACTACTGTAAAATCCTGGCTGGAGGGCCTTGGTTCTTGGGCCATAGGAGTCTCTTTCTAAGGAAGTGGGGTTTGGACTTTAACCCCGATACCCAGAATATCAACATTGCTCCAATATGGGTTAGGCTCCCGAGTCTTCCCCTTTTCTGCTGGCATGAAAATGTAATCAGAGGTATTGCTCGGTCCATCGGGGAGATGATCACTTTAGACCCTCCCACCAGAGCTCGAACTAGATTTGTCCAAGCCCGGTTACGTGTTTTGGAGGACTTGGAGACGGACCTCCCATCCTCCATTACTCTGTGGTCTAGGGGTACTTTTCTACACAAGCAAGCTATTGTTTATGAGAACAGGCCAACTTTCTGCCCTCAGTGTAGTTCTCAAGGGCATCTTCAGTCCAATTGTCCTCTCCAAAAGTCAAGGAAGAAGGAGCGGGATCCTTGCAACCCTCTGGAGCACGGTGAAGGTCAGACGAAGCACCCTTTTGCGAAAGGCCATGAATCTCCAAGTCCATCCAGGGACCATCTCGAATCCTCCTTACCAGAAGAGGAAATCACCACCCATCCGGACTCCGAGCAGTGTGGTGGGCACCCCCAACTAGGACCACAGGAGGAAAAGGAACAGGCCCCCCCCCTTATCACCACACAGGCAGATTCACCCAAAATTTATGACCGAAACTCTCCCGAGGCACAAAAGATATTGGAAGACTACTTGCTGGGAAGAAGAGGTTACCAGCCTGGTAATATTAGCCCTCGAATTACAAGGAGTCAAAAGCGAGGGGTGGATTTTGGTAGTGAAAGGAAGCAGGGCCGTCCCCCCAACAAGGAAAAGAGAGACAAAGAAACTGCGGCTGATGTTGCAAATGGAACCCAACGGTTGTTGTTTCAGGATGACTCCGATTCTATGATGGGTGACGCGCTTATCCCAAAACCTCCCTTCCAGCAGGGAAAGGGAAGTAAGAAGAACCTCAAACCGTACGGATGAAATCCTGGATGTGAGAAGACTAAACGGAGTGGCCATTTGGGCCAGGGCAAAATTTTCCAATAGGATTTTCAACGGTTTGTTTCAGTCCAGTCATTTTTCTTGGATCCTATCCAACATGTATGCTTCGAATTCTGCCTCCGGGAAAGCAGAAATGTGGAAAGTTATTTCCCAGGTATGGGAGAATTTTTTGTAGTTTTCTTGGTTGTCTTCTTATGCTTTCCGATGGTCTAGCTTCTCCGGCTAGTTTTTGTTTTCCCAGTTATAATGGCCATGGTTTCCAGGATAATCAGGCAAAAATGCCTTACTTGTAGCCCTCGGGCAATTAGCAACTTTTTGTTTTTTTTTACATACAGGTTTATTCTTCCAGCCAAGAGGCATGAAGCACTATTTAGCAAGGCTGATTTTGTATATAAGGTTTTGGGATCCTCTATAAAAACCCACTGTTAATCTATTATAATAATTACCAAAAAAAAAAAAACACTTGAGAATTATTGGTGACCTTTTCTTAACTTCTTATTTTTCTTTTATCAGAAATAGAACTTCATATTTATCATTTTGAGAAACTAATATCACTATCACTTGAGTACTTACTTGCCTTGTTTGCATAGTAACTCCCATTATATCTTTGAAATAACTTCTTTCCTTGTTTGCCTTGTCCATCCTTGCCTTTCTTTTGGTACCTGTATTTTTTTGATTCCATGTTCTTATGATATTGTTTTTCTTCATCATTGTTATTTCTAACTTCTTGAAAATCAGTTGCATAGTGACCATAATTTCCATAATTGAAACATCTAAGAAATTTTACATATTTAAATCTTCTTGGATCCTTGTTCCTTCTACCATAATTTGCTTCTTCATCACTGGATGATTTATTGCTTAAATTTGACTTCTTACCCTCTATCTTCGTAGTAGCTTTGAAGGTTGCTTCCCTAGATATTAGGTTCCTCTTTTTTTATCATATTAAAAGTTGTAAGAATGCCAAGTAATTCATCTCTTGTCAAAATATCACCATATTTTGATTCCTCTATAGCTAAAATATTTTCACTAAACCTTTTTGGGAGAGATATTAAGATCTTATCACAAACATCAGATTCTTGAACCTCAAGTCCAAGTCCTTCCATGGAGTTAACAACCTCATCTACATGAAGTAGATAAACACTAATGTTTTCGTCATACTTCATTCTTAATTATTCAAATTATCCCTTGATATTTTGTATCTTCGACTTTTTGACATTTTTATCTCCTTCATATATGCTTTGCAACTTATCCCAAATTCCTTTTGCTGATTTGCAATGCATAACCTTTATGAACTATGTTCTATGTAAACCTTTAAAAATTGCATTTATTGCTCTTGAATTGTAATGATGTAGAAGCTTACCATATTTATATGTAGGTGGAGTAGCTGGTGGTGTGTACCCATTTTCAACTACTTCCCATATTTCATTGCTAAGTTCCATCAAGTGAATATTCATTCTCATACCCCAAAATACATAATTTCTTCCATAAAATACTGGTGCTAAATTATCTGAGGATCCACTCTTAGAATCCATTGTGTTCTTGTAAGCTTTTCCTTCAAGCTGTTAAACTCTCCTGAAGGAACCCGCTTTGATGCCAATTGAAGAACATAAGCTTATACTAAGAGGGGGGGTGAGAAATATAAGATCAATTTTTAATTTTTATTCCAATAAATATTATGCAATATATAAATAGCAATATCAACAACAGTAATTAAAGAAATACACAAATCACCACACACAATAGAGACACTAATTTAACGTGGTTCACCCAATGTGGGCTACTCCAAGGAGAAAATCAGTCACTAAAATTTTCTCAACAAATCTATTGGGAATTATTTCCCTATTACAATGTTTATGGACCTATATCCAAAGGAGATACAAATCCCCTAATAAAGTTTGTGAATCTCTATCCATAGGAGAACTCCTTTCTCCTCTGCTCTGGTTGGTGATCTTCTAGAAGAACTATTGCCTCCACTGCACTAGCTTAATGGATCTCTATCCACTAAAGACTCTTGTACTCACTCAGAAGACCTATCCTCACTACCCTGGCTAATGGATATCTATCCACTAGATTCTGTCATCCTCTATACTCTATCACCTCCAAAGCTTGCTCTTAGATCTATCTCAAATATGTACTAAAAATAGTATTTTGGTCTAGCACAAATCTGCTCAATCTCTATCTTTGGTCTGACACAAACCTGTCCTCAAATATGCTCCAAACTCTATCCTCAAATATGCACTAAACAAAATACTTTGGTCTAGCATAAATTTATCCTTAATCTCTGTCCTCAAGCCTTAACACAAAGTTTGAATTAATCACAAATAAACTCTGCTATATCTGCCCCAAACATTAACCCAAGGTTTGAATAAATTAATCAATTATGCTTTCAAGTATTCTCAAATACTTGCCTCAACTCTATCCACAAGTCCTCTCAAGACCTTATTCAATCTGCTCTCAATATCTGTCTTCAAATTTGTATTGTAAGATTCCATAAAAGCTCACACCAATCTATCCATAAGTCTTCTCCAAGACTTGTCTCAAATATGCTCAACAAGTTCTCATTAGAACTTGTCCAATCTTCTCAACAAGTCTTCACAATGACTTACTACAAATATGTTCAACAAGTCCTCACTAGAACTTGCCCAATCTCATAGAAATATATAGATAATTGTTAGAGACTCAATATGCTTCACACTCACCACAATGCTCAATTACTTTCAATATATCTTTTTATCATAGAAATATATAGAGAATTTTTAGAGACTCAATATGTTTCACACTCACAAACACTCAAACTCTTTCTCAAATAAATTCATAATTTAGAACAATTTGTTTCATAGAACTAGAACTATCACTTCAACACTTCCACTTGACTAGGCTTAATCAAATCTACTCAACCATTCACTCAATGAAACAATCCTTGCTCACAAACCCTAGTCCAAGCATATGAACACACTCAATTATTTCCAATCAATGCTTATCAAAAAATCTCACATAACAATGATACTCATGTTCTTTCACAAACCCTAGTTCAAGATAGTTCTCAACTTCACATAAAAATTATACTCATGTTCTTTGCACAAACCCTAATCATTCAATGTTTCCAACAATGCTTATCAAACAAGGTTTTTAGAATCAATTTTCATTCCAAAAAAAATAGACTCCATAATGCTTATCAAACAACCCCTTTCACTCCAACTTAGAATTCACAACATCCAAAAATCACTCATTAGGAAGATTTGTCCATACCTTTTAAGAAGTGCCCTTAAAAACCTGTCTCAATCACAATTATCTTATTTGCCAATTTCAAAGGTCAGATGAAAAAATATCACACTAACACTCTCAAAAATATTTCTCAATTACAAAAATAATCAAACTTAAATACACCTTATTACTCCTTTGAAATTAGCAATCATCAAAGCATACATAAAAATAAATACTCAATTACTCTTTATAATATCCAATATTTAATTAACAACCTCCAAAAATCAAACCCTCAAAAATAATGGAGCCTATACTTTTATCTCCCTCAAATGCTCCAAAAACACCAATTTAATAATGCAAACATTTATTTTATAAATCTCCAAATTTTTTATTTAAATCGAACCTTAGCAAATTCCAGTTATCACATGCAACCTTGGCAAATCGAGCACATACCTCATAAATTCCATGAAAAAGGGCCTCAACAGGTTTCAACCTCGAGACCACTCCCCAGCCGAGCACCTTAGTGAGATATGTTAGAAATATTCATTAATAATCTACAATATCAATTATCATATGAATTAGAAATCACAACCATCACATCTTTTGAAAAAGTGATTGATTTGGCTAGAAGACTAAAAAATTATCTTATAAAAAGAGGACAATTAAAACATAATAAAGAAGAAGAAAAACCCAGTAAATATCAATATAAAAATAAGCATGTAGTATGTGATGGTGTCAACAATAATCACAAAAATAATAATGTTAATAGAATAAGCATTTTGTAAAAATTGGTACTTAATAAACCTCAAAAACCACAAAGAAATTTCTCTAAGTTTAATCAACCTCTATTATCAATTCTTAAGCAAATTTTGGATTCTAAAATGATTGAACTCTTGAATATAAGGTAACCTAATACTATTGCTAACTAGTATAATACAAATCAACATTGTAATTATCATTGAGTGGTGTTAGATTTTGAGGATATATGTAGTGGTAGAGACATAACACAGGTCCTAATAAGATGAAAGAAAGTGATTCTGCAATATGATTGAAATATACTATAAATAGAAAGTGGTAAAAATACAATGCAGTATGGAGGATATGGTCACTCCATTAATATAAGCTAAATAACCACATTTTGCTCCATACAGGAGCTCTACCACAATCTACTCTCTATAATGATGCTCTTTATATCTATGTGCTACGTATTATGATCTATCACTATGAGGCCATTTATATAGAAAAATAGATTCCTTGTTAAACACTCTACCTAGCTATACAAGTGGACACCTTGCACATTATAACATGCAAATTGACACTTGTGCATTTATTACATTGCTTGAAGTAAGTAGCTAACTTCACCCTAAAGTAATTTCTACTCTAACTATGTACCATAGGTGGTACATTTACTTGACCCAAATGATGTTATGTATTCTAACTCTAACAAGTGGAAGGACATATCACTAATCAATGTAAAAGACTTAAACATATTTTTCAAGATTTATTGAATGAATATCACCTTGTTTTAGGTGATTCTAAACCTATTGCTTCCACTAATCAAGATATGAGGATATTTCAAAATCCCCTACCTAATCATGATCAATAAGCAACTAATCAAGTTTCATATCATAATGTTCCACCTCCATATAATAATATGATTGGGATGATATATGTCACCACTAGGCAACAATCTCAATCTCAACCATCTCAACAACCTCAAAATCAAGATAATTCAACTTTAAATCAACCTTCTAGACCTCCATTAATTATAAAAAAATTGCTAATTCTAATAAGCCACCTTTAATTCTTAAATCTCAATCTAAAACATCTTTTGATCTTAAACAACTTGCTAATACACTAACTAAAATATCTCTTCTAGAGCTTCTCCAAACTTCTTCTATTCATAGAGAAGCTCTAATTAAATTATTAAGTCAACAAATAGTACCTCAAGATCTTCCACCAAATAATATTGCTAATGTTGTTGGATCTCTTGGGGTTAATAATATAATATTTTATGAAGATGATCTCCCTCTTCCAACCATGCAAGGGGAATATCCCCTTTACATCATTGGCTACATAGGAGATAAATTTATCAAAAAACATTTGGTAGATAATGGGTCCTCCTTAAATATATGTAGCCTTTAATTTATTCAAATATTTGGGATGGGAGAATAAGAGCTTGAGAAATAAGATATAATCATAAGAGTATTTAATAATGCAGCCCAAGAATCTTGTGGGACCATAACCCTACCCCTCAAATTTGGACTAAGAATTCTTAATACTCTTTTCTATGTTGTATCTTGCTTGACTTCTTTCAATATTCTTCTTAAATGCACCTAGATTCATGCCATGAAGGTCATCCCATCAACTCTTCATCAATGTCTTAAATATGAATATCAAAATAAACTTATTCATAATCCTGGTGATCCTCAACACTTTCAATATTACACCATGGTTGAGGCTAACCAAGCCAAGAATTGTTTTTGTCCATCCATATATTTAAATGAATTTCTTTTCTCTTCTACTCCTTCACAATTAACAAAAAATATTAAAAGCATAACTATTTATGATAAACCTAAAATAATTTATCCCACTAATATAAATGTTTAAAATAATAAAGATCCATTAATAGATCTTGTAATTCTACCACCTTAACCAAGGACTTTAGGATTACCTCATAAGAAGGGTGAAGTAGTGCATGTTGGTATGTGCACATTTACTTACACAGAGACTTCCCACAAAGAAGGGATTAGTGGTAGCAATTCATCTCCCATTGAAAAATAATTTTCAACATGTTATTAATCTAAAGACCATTCTCTACCTAAGTAAATTCTTACTAATATGGGATACCAAGGCAAAGGATTGGGCCCTCAAGAAAAAGGAATTAAAGAACCATGATAATTTTAAATATAGCTTGAAAGATGTGGTATTGGTTATATCTCTAATAAAAACCAACCTTTACCTACAAAATCAGATGATTATCAAATCATAACTTATGAAGAATTCATTAATCAATATGGGTTATGTTGGGGGAAATTCCTGCACCCTTAATAGATTTGTCACGCTGCAAGACTTCCCTGATCCAATCAACACTATGGATTCTGGTGGATCCACCTCTTTAACTCGAGAAAATATTATCCTAAGACTCTAGACAGATCGAGTAAGGTAAGGAAACCCTAGAGGTGAGCCTACAATATTTCTTATATGCTCATGCTCATCCAGATTTGCAAAAAATAAAATAAAACTACAACATAAAATTTGACCAAGCTTCGAAGTAACTCCCAGCTAGTGCTTCAAAAAGTAGACCGGTGCCTTATCCATTGGGTAATTGTAGCCAAACTTAAAATATGGTGAAGAGAGAAGGAGGGAGAAGATAAAACTGAGCCAACCACATTCATTCAAATAATGCAACAAAGGTGATTAAGCATGCCAGTGAAAGAAGATGCCATTTACACATTCAAATGATGTAACATGTAAATAGGACAACAAGCAAAATTGCACATAGAACTACTGAAAGGAGGAAGCAGGATTGTATTATCCAATAAATCATTACAATGGGAGTCTGATCAGTGTAATCAGATCTCACTAAGAAAATACAAATGAGTTCTCCATTCAAATGATGCAATAGAGAACTACAACTCTTTGTTCAAATGATGTAACAAAGAGCCTCCTAGCTTCCGATCCCAACCACTGGAACTGATCTCAGTAAACTGGACACCTCCTCAAAAAAACCTGCACAATAATGGGGAAGAAAAAGGGGTAACTAGACAAGACACACAAAGGAAAATACAACCGACAAGGATGGGCACTCTGGTATACCTCTTGCAAAATTACTATGCAAAAACTTGATGATGTTTCCTATTGCAACAACTCTCTTAAATAGCTTGATCACTTGGTCCATAATTGCAAAAACTGTAACTACCTCGATGATGGCCCATAATTGGAAATGATCCATAATAGCCACTATCTCCATCACCTTTAGGTTTTTATTTTATTTTATTTTTTAGGGTTTAGGGTTTTGAGTTTAGGGTTTAGGGTTTTGAGTTTAGGGTTTAGGGTTTTCAGGTTTAGGGTTTAGGTTTTAGTTTTAGGGTTTTCCCCCCTTTTTACAATGCGAGAAACCCTAAAACAAAACCCTACATCTTAAAGCCCTAAAGATAAGAAATTACTATTTTTGGAAAATTTACCATTTTTAGCCAAAAACAACCCTATTTTTAGTAAGTCACCAAAAAATCTCGGATGGCCCTAAAAATTAAAACCCATCATTGTATCACCCATATTAAGCCTTCTATAAAATATCAACACCTACCCATGTCTAGAAGTAATTATTTTTTGGAATTTTCTAAAAAACCACTAAAATCCATTTTTGGGGCACTAGATGAAGGAATTAAGGCTCAAAAAAATCTCAAAAAGACCTAAAAATGGTAATCTAGGCCCCTTTGTGGCCTAGCCATATCATTTTCCTCCTCATTATCTAGCTCCCTATAAAATTTCAAGTCGATCCAATGGTCGGATCAAAAGTTATGCCCTCTAGAAGATAGGCTCCTACATCAACCTTATTTAGGCCAAACATTTACTGACAAAAAGACCTTAGGAAAACCAAAACAAAGGCCTGACCTTGGTGACATAAAAACTTTTATTGCTCTTGGAGGGTGAAATAGGACTTCAAAAGGACCAAAAATTTGTAATAATTGGAAAGGACTCAAATGGGTATTGCAAATTTGAAAAGACCATAGGACACCAAAAATTCAAAAATTTGGGGTAAACTCAAGTTGGATTTTGAGGATCCAACACAGGCTCCAACTGGGATAGGTGATGAAAAGACTCTTTAACAATGAATCACCTGAGAACTCTAGAATCTCTAGTAGACCACAAGGACTCAAAAACTAAACTAATCACCTAAAAAGGACACCTTAATCACCTAGAAAGAACACCTTAATCACCTAAAAAGGACACCTTAATCACCTAGAAAGAACAAGACTGAAACACACATTTTTTTTAGGCTTCTCAAGCCCTCTATGCAGAATGATACAATTTCAAATGCTGGCCATTGATAGGAATTGAAAATTTTGTACCATCTAGAGTTTGCAATTTGTAAGTATGTTGGCCTACATTCTGAAGGATTTGATAGGGGCCAAGCCATTTGGGTTCCCACTTCCCCTTCTCACCATGCTTTTCATTTTTGGGGTCCCAGTACAACACTATATCTCCTCCCTAAAAAGGTTTACCCTTGGCTTTCTTATTGAACAACTACATTATTTTGTGAGCCTGCTCAACTATCTTCATTAATGCATCCTTTCTATCTTCCTGCAACTTCACAATTTGATCAAGTCTTCTCTGCAAGACATTTGGATTATCATGATCTAGAAGAAGCAAAGATAAAGCATGACTCTCCACTTGAGGAGGTAATAGAGCATTCTCACCATATACTAGTTCATAAGGAGATTTTCTTGTGCTTCTTTTGATAGATATTCTATCAGCCCATAAAGCAAACTTTAGCTCACTATCCCAACTTCTTTTGTTTCTACCTAATGCTCTTCTGATTCTTGTGATCAAATTCTTATTTGAGGATTCTACTAAACCATTCCCTTGAGGATAGTAATTTATAGAATGAGAAAGCTCTATGTTGTACCTAGCACAAAATTGAATCATCTCAAAAGAAGTGAAGTAGTTACCATTGTCTGTGACTATCTTCCTTGGAACCCCAAATCTTGTCAATATGTGCTCTTCTAAAAACTTGATGACCACTTCTGTAGTGGATTTCTTGAGAGGTGTTGCTTCTACCCACTTGGTAAAATAGTCTTTTGTTGTAATGATCCACCTATGACCTCTAGAAGAATTGGGGTTAATATCACCTATGAGATCTATTCCCCATTGAGTAAAAGGAGCTTCCACAATCACTGGCTTTAGGGGTATGGCTGGAAAATTCTTCTTTCCTACAAAAATTTGATAGTTATGACAACTTCTAACAAATTGGTAAACATCCTTAAATAGGGAGGGCCAATAATAACCAACTCTCATGATCTTGTGAGTAGTAGCATTTGGAGCAAAGTGACCCCCACAAAATCTAGAATGATATTCTTTCAACACTTGAGTGATCTCTTTCTCATACAAATAGAGAAGCAACACACCATCTGGATGCCTCCAATACAGTCTTCCTTCTTGAATGTAATACCTTTGAGCCAATTTCTTGATAGACCTTCTTTTGTTTTGGGGTATGTCTCCTAGAAATGACAAGTTTTGAAGGTAAAATATAATGCCATCATACCACCTACAATCAAAATTATCAACTGCTCTTGCTTCTTGTTGCTCATCTACTACAATAGTGTTATTCATAGCCTCCCCTTCTTTGTTAGCTAGATACTTTGCCAATCCCTATCCTCTAACAATCTGTACTACTTTGAATTCCACATCATACTACAATAATTTAGCCATCCACCTTGCAGGACTACCTAAAGGTTCAGTCTGAGTGAAAATATCTTTAACAACAATGTAAGGGATACAGGCTATTACCTTGTTGGATCCAAAAATACACTTGAAATGATCTAAAGCTCTGATTAATGCATAAGCTTGTTTTTCCAACAAAGAAAATTTCAATTGAGCACCCTTCAATCCTGTGCTCATAAAGGCTATAGGCCTTTCATTTTTCTCTTCATCTTGTTGAGCTAGAACTACAACAATAGTGTGTTCTGAGGCATATGAGTAGATCTTGAAATCTCTAGAATAATCTGGGTAATTCAATACTGGAGCTTGAGTAATTGCATCTTTGATCTTCTGAAAAGCTATAGTATTTTCCTCTGTCCATATTATTTCTCCATTTTTCTTGATCATGTCATTTATTGGCTTGGCAATCTGAGAAAAATTAGGGATAAACCTCCTAATAAAGTTAATATTTCCAAAGAATGATCTAACTCCCTTAATATTCTTAGGAGGGGGAATTTTAGCAATGGCTTCTACTCTTTGTGGATCAATGCTAATCCCATATTTTGAAACAATATGCCCAAGTAGTTTACCTTGTGTGGCCCCAAACACACATTTTATAGGATTCAAAGATATGCCAAACTCCTTGCACCTATCAAACACTTGAGTTAGATGTGCAAAATGATCTTCAAGATTTTTTGAAAAAATTGTAATGTCATCAAGATATACTACCACTATCTTGAACATCAATCCCTTAAATGCAACATCCATTGCTCTCTAAAATGTTGCCCCTACATTCATCAATCCAAAGGGTATCCTAAGATATTCAAATGTTCCCCATGGTGTAGTGAAAGTTGTTTTGTGTCTATCTTCTAGATTCACTACAATCTGATTGTAACCTAAAAAGCCATCCAATAAAGATATTCTTGATGACCCAACCACTGCTTGAAGCAATTGCTCCATATTTGGAAGTGGATAGTTGTCTTTGAGAGAGCTCTTATTCAGATTCTTAAAATCTACACAAAGCCTGATCTCACCATTCTTTTTTCTAATTGGAACCAAGTTTTCCAACCAAGTAGAAAATCTCACCTTCCTGATTATCTTGGTATCCAATAACTTCTGCACTTCTTTCTACATAATTGGATGCAAAGTGGGATTGAACTTCCTTTGTTTCTTCCTGAAAGGCTTGGTATATTTTTGAAGGGGTATTATGTGAGTCATTACCTTTGTATTGAAGGTCTTCAGATCTTCATAACTCCAAGCAAAAATATCCATGTTCTTTTTCAAAAATTTGATATATTGTTGCTTCTCTTTTCCTGATAGAGCTTTATTGATCCTAACAATCTTGGGCTCTTCCTCTATTCTGATATTAACTTCATCTACCTCAGATTCTTGAACCAAAGTTTTATATGCTCTATCAAAGTCATCAAACAAGCTCTCTAAAGATACCAACCCCCTAGGGATCTTATTGGTCTTTAGTTGTATGACTTTTGTAGGCTCTCCAATAACATCCTTCAGTTTTTCTTCATCACTTTCATCACAAATAACATCAGAAAACTCATTTTGCATAGTCATAAAATCATTAATGTGTATATCATCATGAAAAACTTGTAAATATACCACATTATCTAGGATAGATGGCTTATAAATAGATATGGTTGGGAACCTTTCCATAAACCAAGTGTCTATCTCAAGGTTTTCTACTCTAGAAGCATTAATGGCCAATATATTAGCATTGTGATTATGTGCTCTAGGAATAAATTGTAGATCAAAAGCCAAAAATCTATCTATTTCATCCAACACTGCCTGCTTATATTGCTTTAATCTAGGGTGCTTTGTTTGATATCTCCCTTTGATCTATTGAATTATTAGCTCAACATCCCCACTAACTTTGAGGTAATTAATACCTAGTTCCTTGGCTTTCCTTAGCCCTAGCAATAAAGCTTCATACTCTACAACATTATTTGTACAAGAAAATTCTAACCTGTATGGTATGCCAAGATAGCTACCATTGATGTCTATCAATAGTACTCTAGCTCCTACTCCTACTTTAGATTTTACCCCATCAAAGGTCATAGTCCATAACTCAGAAGTCAAAATTCTATCAATTTCTGCATCTACTTCAACCTTCAGTTTTGGATCCATATTCTGAGCATCAGGTACTTCCAACAAGAAAGGAGAATGCTAGATAGAGTAAACCCCCATATCTTTTTCCTCAATAGAATTCATGATATTAACCATATTATCATTAGGATATCTAAATTCAATTGAATACCTATTGAAGGGTTCTCTTTTCAATATCACTTTTTCCTTACCCTGCATTGGAATAGTGGCATATGACCAATCCAATTGAATAGTACCACCTAGTTGCTCTACCTAATGCCTAGAGAGTAATATGGAAAATAAAGGGTCCACATCTACAATTACAACATCCATCACCACTCCTTTCTTAGGATATTGTTCAATATGGACAAGAAGTCTAGTGATAATGCCTACACAAGGTACTCTCCTGTTATCCATGATAGAAATAGGAGGGTGCTCTTTTTGATAAATCAAGCCTAACTGATCAACTACTTGTTTTGACATTACATTCATGGAAGCACCACTATCAAGCATGCAGTTATGAATAACATATTGGTCCCCATAGCCTGATGTATACCTTAGTGAGATGTAAAATGGCTTAACTAAATATGGGGCTCTGACTGCATTATTCACAAGGCCTATGGGATTTTGAGGTTGTCCTCCTGATTGATCAATTAATTTGAAGGCTCTACATACCTGATATCGATACTTTGGAATAGTCATTAATTCTCCAAAAGTGATGTTGACCTTCTATTTGGCAACCTCTAAACCTAGATCAAACTGATATTTCTTATCATCAATTCCTTTTCTAGTTTTCTGATTAGCCAAGTCATTTTGTTACTTTTGGATAATCTCCTCTACATCAAGCTCTTCAGGAATCATTTGCAACTTCATCTGATTTACCTTTTTCTATGAAATCACTCCTGTAGCTTTCTCCTTTTGTGCAGGCCCTTCATCAACTTTGTCCTCCACTATTCTATTCTTAATATTGATAGCATGTATTCTTTCTAAAGACTCAACCTCTTCTATTGTAGGTACAAGCTTTCCTTGCTTCATTCTATCAAATCTAGTATTAGCAGGCTCACTTGAGGTTGATGCCTCTCCAAAGACCAATGCTCTTTGCTCAAGATTATTGGCACATATGTCCATGTCCCTTTCAAATTATTGTTCTCTGGTTTCATCCTCCTGAGTCCAACATACATTAATTCTAATATCTTCATCTTCAGATTCAACATTTAAATCAACATTAGAATGCATACTTAGATAAATACCACAATCAATAGGGTTATGTGGTGCATCATAGGTAGAGCAATAAAAGGGATGATCTGATGCTATATTATTTGATGGCATAGGATTTGGAATAGAATCTAGATCTCTCTCTACTTCTTTCTTTTTCTAATTTCCATTTTGATTCCTGTTTCCCTCTTCATTTCCATTGTTATTCTAGTTTCTATTAAAATTCCTTCTAAAAGGAGGCCTGTTATCTTCCTGCTATCTATTATTACCTTATGAAGTTTTTGCACTATTATCCTTACCTTTTTCAAGTCTAGCCAACCTGTTATTCAAAGTAGTAAACATCTCACTCAACTGATTAGCTATTTTGTTCATAGGATCCTGATCTATTTTCTTAGGGATAGAGAACTCAACCTTCTTGGGCTTCCTTTCAGGTTGATTGGGCTCTAAAGAGTATGCTTTCATCTTACCACTATCAATCATATGTCTCTCTATTTCAATAGCCCTTTCCATACATATATCAATGGTAGTTGTTGCTTGTTGTCTCAGCTCATAACTAAAATCTCTAGGGAAAGCATTTTTGTAGAAACAAATGGACTGATCATCATTTGGCCTTAATGCTACTAGAATCTTATTTCTAGTCTTAAAGAATATTCTATTGAAATCTTCCACTGATTCATTTTCTTTATTTTTCATGGTAGCCAATTCTATCAACAAGGATTTTTCATTCTTCCTCTCTCCATATTTCCTAAGGAAAGTGTGCTCTAGCTCTTGAAAATTATTGATAGTACCAACTCCAAGGTTGTTGAACCATTCTCGAGCATCCTTCTCTAAATTTTGAAAGAATAATCTAAGGACAACATCTTCATCATCCACCTCAAGACTATCCATGGCATATAAAAAATCCCTAATATGATCTTCACCGGTGACAACATTGTTCCCTTGAAATTTAGGCAAGTACTTATGAGCTTTACTAGGGAGAGGATTTAGATTTGTAGGTAAAACAAAGGCTCTATATCTATTGGTCCTCCACTGATTAACATTAGCATTGGTATTTTGATTGACATTTTGATTTACATTGATATTTTGATTTGCATTAGGAGTTACCATACTCACTACAGGTTGATTCACTATAGGTACTTGGTTTATAGTAGGAGAAGACTGGTTGAAACCAAGATTTAGGCTAGAAATAAAAATAGTATGAATTGGAATTGAAGATTTTCTATGAGACTTGAAGAATACCTCAGGATTTGGCACTCCAACAAGCACTTCTTTACCACTTCTTGTAGATGCTAGATCTAGCTCCTCCTTTTTTATTTTTAAATTTTTGAGTTCATTCGGAGTCACCAACATGGATGTGCAAAGAAGGAACAAGATCTTCAACAATACTTGGGCCAAGATTGCTCAGCCTGATATTCACTCAAATCTCACAAATTTCATTCCAGGAAAGACTATGAGAAAAACAAACTCAAAATTGTATTGAGTCTTCCCCAACAATGGTGCCAAAAATTGTTGGGGGAAATTCCTGCACCCTTAATAGATTTGTCATGCTGCAAGACTTCCCTGATCCAATCAGCACTGTGGATTCTGGTGGATCCACCTCTTTAACTCAGGAAAATATTATCCTAAGACTCTAGACAGACCGAGTAAGGTAAGGAAACCCTAGAGGTGAGCCTACAATATTTCTTATATGCTCATGCTCATCCAGATTTGCAAAAAATAAAATAAAACTACAACATAAAAGTTGACCAAGCTTTGAAGTAACTCCCAGCTAGTGCTTCAAAAAGTAGATCGGTGCCTTATCCATTGGGCAATTGTAGCCAAACTTAAAATATGGTGAAGAGAGAAGGAGGGAGAAGATAAAACTGAGCCAACCACATTCATTCAAATAATGCAACAAAGGTGATTAAGCATGCCAGTGAAAGAAGATGCCATTTACACATTCAAATGATGTAACATGTAAATAGGACAACAAGCAAAACTGCACATAGAACTACTGAAAGGAGGAAGCAGGATTGTATTATCCAATAAATCATTACAATGGGAGTCTGATCAGTGTAATCAGATCTCACTAAGCAAATACAAATGAGTTCTCCATTCAAATGATGCAATAGAGAACTACAACTCTTTGTTCAAATGATGTAACAAAGAGCCTCCTAGATTCCGGTCCCAACCACTGGAACTGATCTCAGTAAACTGGACACCTCCTCAGCAAAAACCTGCACAATAATGGGGAAGAAAAAGGGGTAACTAGACAAGACACACAAAGGAAAATACAACCGACAAGGATGGGCACTCTGGTATACCTCTTGCAAAATTATTGTGCAAAAACTTGATGATGTTTCCTATTGCAGCAACTCTCTTAAATAGATTTATCTTTTTTTTGGTAATTAAGGGACATATTCATTACAACCGGGTTTTACAGGTTGACCCAAAACCTATTACAACAATAGCATAACGCTAAAATAGGACAAGAACTCAAAAGGGACAATCTGTTTAGCGCTCTTTTGAGGACACAAAGCCAATAAAGAGCAATACCCTTACAAAAATGTACCCACACCTTGGAACAAAGGCGGTCGACAACTATGCCTTCTAAAACTTTCTCTTTTCTTTTGGTCGTGAAACTGCGACATATCGCAATGTCGTGACACTTCTCCTTCCTCCTCTTTCTTTTCTCTTTTCATCACAAAAAAATGACATGTCACGAAATCACGACACTTTTCCTTCTCATACTTTCTCTTCTCTTTTGGTCGCGAAAATACGACATGTCGTGATATCACGACACTTTTTCCCTCCTGCTGGTCGCGAGAATACGACATGTCACGATATCGTGCCACTTTCCCTTCTTGCCCTTAGACTTCTCTTTTGACCGCGATAAGACGACATGTCGCGATATCGTGACACTTTTCCTATCTTGCTCTTTCTCTTCTCTTTTAGTCGCGAAAAAACAACACGTCGCAATATCGCGACCCTTTTTCCACTTGCTCTTTCTCTTCTTTTTTGGTCGTGATAAAGAGACATGTCGCGATATCATGATACATTTTCCATGTCGCAATATCGCAACACTTTTTCTAACATGTCGCGAAATCGCGACACTTTTTCCTTCCTTCTCTTTCACTTCTTTTTTGGTCGCAACACAGCTGCATGTCACGATATCGTGCTACTTTCCATTCTTTCCCTTAGTCTTCTCTTTTGACTGTGATAAGACGACATGTCGCGATATCATGACACTTTTCCTCGATGATAACCCATAATTGGAAATGATCCATAATAGCCACTATCTCCATTGCCTTTAGGTTTTTATTTTTTATTTTTATTTTTTTAGTGTTTAGGGTTTGAGTTTAGGTCTTAGGGTTTTTACTTTTAGGGTTTAGGTTTTCCCCCATTTTTACAATGTGAGAAACCCTAAAACAAAACCCTACATATTAAAGCCCTAAAGATACAAAATTACTATTTTTGGAAAATTTACCATTTTCAACCAAAAACAACCCTATTTTTAGTAAGTCACCAAAAAAGCTTGGATGGCCCTAAAAATTAAAACCCATCACCGTATCACCCATATTAAGCCTTCTATAAAATATCAACACCTACCCATGTCTAGAAGTAATTATTTTTTGGACTTTTCTAAAAAACCACTAAAATCCATTTTTGGGGCACTAGATGAAGGAATTAAGGCTCAAAAAAATCTCAAAAAGGCCTGAAAATGGTAATCTAGACCATAGGACACCAAAAATTCAAAAATTTGGGGTAAAATCAAGTTGGATTTTGAGGATCCAATAGGTTGGATTTGAATGATCAAGATGAAGAACCTCCTTCCAAATCATCAATTTTTTTTGTGACATCAATCTAATACTGACCACACCTCTATAATGGTAAATTTTCATGATAATATATCTTCATGATGAATATCACAAAATACATCCCCTTCAGCATATTCACCTGGGGTTGCAATTAATTTAGGATAAGATAACTAGTACTTTGTGCTTATTGACCACACCTCTACAATGGGCTCATTGACCGCCCGATCCTTCTTGATTAAGGTACCCTTAGTGCCTAATTTGCAAATGGTTTCCTATGCTCCATAGAAGGAAATAAGGTTTAAGATCCATGATTTTGGGAGTACATCTGAGTTACACCACTCAATATGTACCTAGTGCAACCAATTTGATAGTTACCTCCCTACAACTACCCAAATATTGGGATCTATCTAAGCTAGGGTACTATTATGGTTACTTAAAAACAACCCTCCCATAATACCCTTCATAACCCAAGGAAAAAGCATCTAAAAACCTTAAACTCTCTCTTCAACAAAAAGCACATGTTGACTTCACTTATTTAAGGAAATATTAGATCATCCCTAATACATTTTAAAAAGTATTAAATATCTCACTAGAATAACACTTATTTTGTAAGCATGAATACCATCTATATCTAATTCTATTTACCATTCATAGAAAAATATTTATTTTTCTATATTAAGAATAACTATACCTTATACTTTCAAATGAATTGGAATACAATAATAGCATTACATTAAATGCCAATAAAAAAATCCTTTCATAATAAAGTCTTCCTTAACATTTTATTTCAATAATCATAACATTAATTCCAAGACTAGTCTTTAGTACATCTCTTTCTTTGAGTTTTCTATTACAACATATTCACATCCAATATGAAACTTTGAGAAAAACATAATAGAACTCTTTCTTTCTTGGTCTCCACTTGTTGGTCCTCCTTGATATCCATTGAGAGGTGGTTGGAGTAAGGGATCATGAAAACTCTTAATATGATAATGCATTCCTAAATGCTTATTTCATATTCCATGCATCCAATGCAAACATAAAGAAAATAAACAAGCCATTTACTTTCTACATAATCCATTACATCAAGTATTCATATAGAAATGATCCTTTACATTTCTATTTTATTTTAAAACAATCCCATGAAGAAACCCCATAAATTTCTTCATCCAAGATGTACTTTATGCCCAACTTGTTTTTTCATGTTTTAAAATATACAAAGCATATAAGGAAACCCCTTTGTTTCTTCCCTATAAATGGACTCCATGCCCACTTTAAGAGATTATGTGAAATACCCCATAATATATTTCACTAAAAATGGACTCCACACCCAATGAATTAATATTTACTTAATAAATAAATAAATAAGGAAACTCCCATAATTTTCTCATTGGACTCCACGTCCAATTTAAACATTCCATGCTTTCTTTTCCTCAAAGCAAAACAACACACTTCATAAGGGAACCCCATAATTCCCTCCACACTAATTCCCCTTATCCTAATAAGCTTCGGGAATCAATGTGTGTTCTCAACTTAACTTTCAAATCTTTAAAACAATAAGATTATCATTCATCTTATTATATCCAAAAATCAAATATCCCATATAAAACAAACAATATATTTCCACAATATATTTTCACAAATTAGCAATATATTTTTGCAATATATTTCCACAATATGTTTCCACAAAATAAACCATATATTTCCATAATATATCTTCACAAAGAAAGCAATATATTTCCACAATATATTTCTACAAAATATATTTCCACAATATATTTTCATAATATGTTTCCACAAAATAAACCATATATTTCCACAATATATATTCACAAAACAAACAATATATTTCCACAATATATTTCTACAAAATATATTTCCACAATATATCTTCACAAAACAAGCAATATATTTCCACAATATATTTTCACAAACCAACAATATATTTCCACAATATTTTCCCACAAAACAAACCATATATTTCCATAATATATCTTCACAAAGCAAGCAATATATTTCACAATATATCTTCACAAAACAAACAATATATTTCCAAAATATATTTTCATAATATGTTTCAACAAAATAAACCACATATTTTCACAAAGCAAGCAATATATTTCTACAAAATATATTTCCACAATATATTTTCACAAACCAATAATATATTTTTGCAATATATTTTCACAAAACCAACAATATATTTTTGCAATATATTTTCACAAAACCAACAATATATTTTCACAAAATCAACAATATATCCAAACATAGAGAAGCCCATACTTCTCTTTATATAACAAACTCCTTTATCTACATAGATCTCAAGAATTCCTTATAAGTTTCCAACTTATTCCAAAACAAACATACAATAATCAAATCCAATACCATAAAGGATATTTCTTTCTTTATCCTCAAAAAGCATAAAGATAATAAACCAGATCCATATTAAAAAAGGATCTATCTTTATTTATCAACAATGCTTAAACATTTCTAAAATATAAAGAAGATAAATTGGATCCAATAATATAAAAGGATCTATCTTTCTTTATCAACAATGCTTAAACATTTCTAAAACATAAAGAAGATAAACAGGATCCAATAAAATAAAAGGATCTATCTTCAATCAAAAAAACATTAGATTATAAAATAACCTAACTGATCATATTCAATATTTATACAACATTAGATTATAAATTAATCTAAATGATCATCTTTAATCTAATAAAATATTAGATTATAAATTAATCTGAATGACCGTCTTTAATATAATAAAATATTAGATTATAAATTAATATAAATGAACGTATTTAATCTAATAAAACATTAGATTATAAATTAATCTAAATTATCATCTTTAATCTAATAAAATATTAGATTATAAAATAAACTGAATCTAATAAATATTAGGTTATAAATTACAAACACAAGCATTCAAAATCACTTCACACTGAATTAAATCAGAAAATAAAGATCAACCTAGCCCAAACTAATGATGGTTCAAAAACTAAAGAGTGCCCATACTTAGCAAGCAATCCAAAAAATGATCCCATAAAAATTGAACATCACCCAACCCTTACATTAAAATAACAGTGATCAAAACATTTTACAACCAATGTCTATTATTCCCATTAAGCAATAAGCAAGCAAAAATAAACTTAACTCATTATGGGTGACAACATATTCAACAACCAAACTAAAACAATAAAATCACAAGCTTCAATATTACCCAGAGTTAACATCAACTATCACAACCCGCCCTATAGGATCCTTGATGAGGAAACAATATAATTGGGTTATTGTTTTAATTGTCTAACATTGATGACGCTATGACCATGCTTGGAGATAATGCAATATTTGATTGTGATATATGCCTATAACACTGCTACATTTTATGGTTTTGTAGGGCTAACTATGTTTGCAGGTGGACATTGTCAAACTATTGATCTAATAATAGCTTTGATGATGCTTTTAATTTATCAACAAAGGACTGAATAAAGGCATTTCTTGTAATGGTTTTCAATTACAATTGACTAACCATTTACATGATAGGCTAATGCTCCAATATTTGCCTTGATGATGCATCTAAATGGTTTAAGCAAAGAAAAAAGTTCAATATTGTCTTGAATATATAATGGTTAGACTTAATGATTTGCCATTGCAATTACATTTAGTTGGTAATTTAATATTTGTTTAAACATTGATAGTGGATTTCGGCCGAGAAAGAAAAAGTGTCACGATATCGCGACATGTTGCAACATCGCGGCCAAGAGAGAAAAAGTGTCACAATATCGCGACATGTTGCTTCGTCGCGGCCAAAGGAGGAAAAGGTGTCGCGATTTCGCGACATGTTGCAACGCCGCTGCCCAAGGAGAAAAAATGTCACGATATCGCGACATGTTGCTTTGTCATGACCAAAGGAGGAAAAAGTGTCGCGATATCGCGACACATTGCAATGTCATGGACAGAAGGGGAAAAAGTGTCACAAAATCGTGACATGTTGCTTTTTCGCGACCAAAGGAGAAAAGTGTCGCGATATCGCGACATGTTGCATTTTTGTGGCAAAAGGAGAAAAGTGTCGCGATATCGGGACATGTTGCAGTTGCGCGGCCAAAGGAGAAAAGTGTCACGATATCATGACATGTTGCATTTTTGCGGCCAAAGGAGAAGAGGGTAAGAGTGTCGCGATATCGCAACAAGTTGCATCAACAGACCAATCCGATCCCCCTGTTAGCTAGTTAATGGTTCAAGAGATTTGGCTCCATTGTAAATATTCTTTTACTATTGTAAGCATGTGTTCTCTCTGATTTCGGCTAGGAAAATTCTCTTCCCAAAATTGTAACTGATATTTGTTTTAATACAAGTTTTTTCAAAATTTTCAAAAAAAAAATGTTTGTTTAAACAATGTTGGGATTTAATTAAGCAAAGAGGTATTTTATTGCACACCATTTGGAGAATCTTAGATGGAGAACAGGAGCAGCTCGAGCGAGAAGCAAAAAAATTAAATTTTTGGAGGTGGGAAGGAGGAAGAATGAAAGGATTCTGCAAAGGATTTAGGCACAGGAAAATCCTCAAAGGACATAGAATATGGATATATCAAAAAGGATAAAGATCCAGAGCAAGTCGAGGGGTTTTGGGGGGATGAACCTCCCAACAAAGGGGTAGAAAATGGGCCCCATATCTAAGGAGGCTCTAAGGTACCCACTCAGAAAAGGTTTATTTTGCTAATGCTCTCAAAGGAGGTGGGACCAAGCCCAAGGCGTCTTCGTCTAACCTAATACCTGAAGGTAAGAAACTGAAAATCCTTGTAAGTATAATGGCAAACTATCTTTCCATGGAGGCTTTTTCTCTAGTTGGAAAGTTCATAGGCGGAAGACCCGACATGGAAACCATTAGGAAATGGGCCTTTTCCAAATGGAAGACTTTGGGAAGCATGGAGATAGTGGCCCTATCCAAGAGTTTTTTTTGCTATTTGTCTTAGAAACCACAATGATGTAAGTTGTATCCTCACTGGTGGCCCATGGTTCCTTGGGAGAAGGAGTCTCTTCATTCACAGGTGGGCAGAGGATTTTAATCCAGAAACCCAAAGCATAAACTATGCGTCGATCTGGGTTTGAATTTTGAATCTTCCTTTTTAGTTTTGGCATGAGGACATCCTCAAAGGTATTGCAAAAATGATTGGTGACCTAGTTGCTATTGATCATGCAACTCTTGCTCACTCAAGAATGACTCACGCTAGGATTTGTGTGAATGCTAACCTAGACTCAGAACTTCCAACCTATTTTGAACTTGAGTATGGCTCTTATTCTCGATGCCAACCTCTCGAGTATGAAAACAAACTAGCCTTCTGTGTGGAGTGCCACACCCAAGGTCATCTCAGAAGCCAATGCCCTAGTCTGAAGCCTCTGAATGTTGGAAGGAGGAATGCTAATTTTAGAGGTGATTCATCCAATTGGAATTAGAAGGGGCTCTTCAAACAACCCAAAAATGGATGACACATCCCATTTAAGGGAAATGGATCTCGACAAGATGGAACAGGGCAAGCAACCTATCCTCCAATGGAAAAAGGAAAGCAGATCTCTACCTCTCCTTCAAAAATATGATAAGGTACATTCACCTTTTTCTAACCTGAATAAATATCAAGTTATTTTGAATGGTTCAATACTCCAAGAGGAGGATAGATAAGGAACAATAGGTACTAAGGTTGAACTCCCTACTAGTCTAGATTCCCCTTCAAGATCAGGGCCATCCCACATTCCCCTATATTTTCCTTTAGATAATCCCAAGAAATATGGTTCTGGAACGTAAAACCCCATCAGAGAACAAACAATATCAAAAATTTCTAGCCCTGCTAAGAACCCAATCAATGTTGGATGTTCTAGCCCTACTAACTACCAAACCGATGTTGGATGTTCTAGCCCTGTTATTGAACAAATTGTTCCATACAAATTCAGTCCCAAGCAAACAAGAAGCTCCATGAAGTCACCCATTGATTGTGGAAGTGACAAGAAGAGAGGAAGAATTTTAGCTAATGAACAGTGGAAAAGAGGAATCCAGGAAGATATTGCAAATGGAATCCAAAAAACTCTATTTCCTCCAGTTGTTAGCCAACCCAGAGATGATAGCAAAAGCACCAAACCTCCCCAACCTCAAGGAAAGGGGGTAGGAAGACCACTAAACCTTCCAAATGAAGATCCTCTCATGGAATGTGAGGGGTCTTAATGGGCTAGCTAAGCAAAGAGTGGTTAGTTCATTAAGAAGAGAGTTAAAACCCATAATATTCATAATGCAAGAAACTAAAATTGATGCTAGTAGTTCCATTGATACAACAAAGAAAATTTGGAAGAGAGGAGAAGTGATATTTAGCCATGCAAGAGGTTCCTTAGGTGGACTAATGTGCTTATGGGACCCAAGAAAACTTGAAGGTAGATTGATTCAGTCAAGCGATAGAATAACAAGTGTGCTATTTTTTGATAGGGATAATAATACTTCATGGATCCTGTCCAATATTTATGCTCCAAACACATTACCAGGAAGGGCTCAATTATGGGACACCTTAAGTAGTATAAAATATTCTTTCCACAATATTCCTTGGATTGTAGTAGGGGATTTCAATACTCCCCTCTATCCCTCAGATAAAAAGGAGGAACAGGGGTCCCTCTCAAAAGCATGGAAGACTTCAATGAGTTTTTCAATTCAAATAGTCTCATGGACATTAAACTCAAGGATGCTAAATTCACTTGGAGCAATAGAAGAGTGGGCAACCAACTTATCCAGGTGAAATTGGATAGGTTTTTCCTTTCTCAAGAAGTTGTTCAAATGTTTGGAGATGCTAGCCTTCACTCTTTTCCCAAGATAGGATCTGATCACAACCCTCTCTTGATGGAAATTGAGAAAGGCAACCCCTTCAAAAGTCCATTCAGGTTTGAAGCAATGTGGATCCATCATCCCGATCTCAGAAATAGAATTTCCCAGTGGTGGAAATAGGTAGGGCAAGGTTACCCTTCGTATAAGTTAGCTCAAAAACTCAGACATGTCAAAGAAAATATCAAAGTGTGGAATAAATAAGTGTTCAGAAATTTATTTGTGAACAAACAGTTAATCAAATACAGGCTTGCAATAATAGAGAACAAAATCTAGAATGGACAGAGTGATGAGCACATCAGGATAGAAGAAAGAAACATCCTTTCCGAATACCACAATATCCTTGCTTGTGAAGAAACCTTTTGGAGATAGAATTCAAGAGCCTTATGGCTTAAGGAGGGGGATTCTAACACCAAATTCTTCCATGTGTCGACCTTGAGAAATAGGAGCAACAACAAAATCAAGGAACTTGTGAAGAGTGATGGGTCTTCAACTTCAGATATTATGGAAATAAGAGTTGAGGTTGTTTCGTATTTTAGTACCCTCCTTGGAGAATGTGATCCTTGCTCTGATTCTGCGAGAGACTCCATGCTATACCATATTCCCCAATCCATTCTAGAGGATGTCAACGTCAAGTTAATAGCCCCCTTTTTTGATGAGAAAGTTAGATAGGCTCTCTTCTCTATGAATCCTGATAAAGCTCCTGGATCGGATGGCTTTTCCCCTCGTTTCTTTCAAACTTTTTGGGATATTGTTGGCCAAGATATTTGCTCTTCTATAAAGGAATTTCAAACCTCCAAGCACATCCTGCATTGTTACAATTCCACATTCATTGCTTTGATTCCAAAAGGTCCTACTTCCAAATCAATGATTGATTATAGGCCTGTAAGTCTCTGCAATGTGGTTTACAAGATCCTTACTAAAGCCATTGCCAATAGGATGAAGGAAGTTTTACCCAATCTCATTGATACATGTCAAGGAAGTTTTGTCCAAGGTAGGTCTATCTTAGATGGTGTCATAACTATTCATGAAGCTCTGCATTCTGTATCCCAGACTAAGAAACCTGCTTTCATCCTCAAGCTTGATATGAACAAGGCTTATGATAGAATCAATTGGGAATTCCTTATAGCTATTCTTCTCAAATTTGGCTTCCACCCTGAGTGGGTAGATTTTATCAAAGGATGCATCTTCAAACCATGGTTTTCTATTCTCATCAATGGATCCACAATAGGTTATTTCTAGAGTAGCAGAGGACTAAGACAAGGAGACCCCATATCTCCCTTCTTATTTATCATTGTAGCTGAAGCACTTGGAAGGACCATCAAGGCTGCTTGCAGATCAGGACTCATATCAGGAATTAGAGTAGCATCCCAGACCAATCCAATCACACATCAAAAATTTGTGGATGATACTATCATTTCTACCTATGCCTCTATATTTGAAGCCAAGGTAATCAAATACATTTTGCTTCTATATGAGGAAGTAACTGGTCAAAAAGTTAATTTCAATAAAAGCAAGATATATTTCTTCAACACCCCTTTCTAGAGGTAAATCAAAATAGCCAAAATTTTAGAATGCTTTATGTCATCCATTCTTGCTACCTACCTGGGTATTCCCTTGTTCATTGGTAATCCTTTATATTCAATGTGAAATAATGTGATTGAAAGGATTTAGAGGAAGTTGGTGGGATGGAAAGGAAATATCTTATCTCAAGCGGCCAAATCCACCCTTACTATGGCTTCCCTTCAAAGCATCCCTATGTACTTATTGTCTATTTTTAAGGCTCCTGCATTGGTCTATCATAGAATAGAACAAATTTAAAAGAAGTTTCTTTGGACTAGGATAGAAAATAAACAGCGCTTACATCTTGTTGCCTGGGATAAGGTGTGCAAACCCAAGGATAAGGGGGAATTGGTATTAGAAGAGTTCAAATATTAAATTTAGCCCTCATGGCTAAACAATATTGGCACCTGGTCACTAACGTCAGTAATGAATGGGTATCTATAGTCAAGAGAAAATACTTGCAGGGAATAGACTTCCTCAGTGAAATGGCCCCCACCAGAGGATCCACCTTTTGGAAATCCATAATAAACACCAGATATTTGTTGAAGAAAGGTCTAAGGTGGAAGCTAGGGGATGGATGCAATATAGATTTTTGGAATGAAAAATGGATTAGAGGAGAACCCCTTATTGAAGATCCCAACCTCTTTGTTCTGAAAGAATTCATTGATGCCATGTTTGGCCAAAAAGTCTTTGATTTTTTGAGCTTCCAAAACAATAGGAACAACTGGAAACCTATCAGAAGCACCACCAACCTAGTGGAATCTACTTCTTTGGAATCCTTGCTGAACTCCACCATTATTCCTTCTAGCAATCCCAAAGATCAACTATTTTGGGAGCCCACTGAGAGTGGAGAATTTTCAATCAAATTTGCTTACCATCTGCTCCTGAATCCGGAGGAATATTTATTTCCCTGCCATCTTGTTTGGCCCAAAATCCTCATCCCTAAGGTGTCCTTTTTTGCTTGGATGGTCTTTCAAGAGAAAATCCTAACTATTGATAATATGCTCAAAAGAGGTATCATTTTTCCTAATAGGTGTTATTTGTGCTTGTATGATTGGGAGTCCCCTCTTCACCTTTTCCTCACCTATCCTTTTTCCTCTTCCATCCTCAAAAAAATCCTCCAAACCTTCCACATCCTATGGGTCAAACCTTATTCCATTGTTGAGCTCTTCCTTCAATGGCCTACTCCCTTTCACAACCCCCACCTCAAATTCCTCTAGAAAACCTGCCTTCACCATTTCCTTTGGTAAATTTGGCTGGAGAGAAATCATATAATCTTCTCTAATAGTCAGATGAGTCCTGATTCGATCTTCAACAAAATCCTATCCTTTTCCAAAGAAAATGCTCTCCTCATTCCTCCTTCAACCCATCCCGCTTCCAGTTTTGAGTCTTCCTTAGGTTGTTCCTTAAACCTCCCTCTTGCAAAGATCCCTAACCAACCTCCTCCCAATATCAGAGCTAATACTAAGTGGAATCCTCCACTGAATGGTTGGTTCAAGTTGAACTTTTATGGTGCTACAAAAGGTAACCCATGAAGTGCGGGAGTAGCAGGTATCCTTAGGGATCACTTAGGGAATGCCATTTTTCCTTTGTTGATTGTCTAGGGGTTTATACCAATCATGTTGCTAAAGCTAAAGCCATGTGGAGATGACTATCCATTGTTAAAAATTATCATGGTAGGTTGATTGTCAAAGGAGACTCACTTAACATAATTAGTTACCTAAAGAACAATATCAATCCTTCATGGAGGGTTAGGGACTACATCGAGGAGGCAAGGATTTTAATTATTAACCAACAAAAGATCACATTTCAACACACTTTTAGAGAAGCCAATAGAGTTGCTAATAAATTGGCTAATCATGGGGTCAACACTTCCAACCTGATTACTTGGACAGATGGCATCCCACAAGCGGTTAGTGAAATCATAGACCAAGAAAGAACTCAAAATGTCAACAACAGTGAAGATTAATCAAATGGTTACTTTTGTTCTTCCAATGATCCACTTTAATTCCCCTGTCTCCTCAGATTTTGGTCTCAACAGGTTTTTTCTTAATTGTAGATCTTCCAAAATTTTCAATGGTCTCTTCCATGAGAGTTGTGTTGTCAGCCATAATCGAAGAGTCTTCCTCGCCATCAAAAATCTTCACTCCCAAACTCACCCTTTTTAAGGCATGGGCATTTACCGGAGAGTCTTCTGCATTGGTCATTTCCATGTGAACCCTCCCTTCATTTACCTCACCCTTCACATGTGTCACCATTATCTCCCCCCATTATAGCCATTGCCTCCAACATGTTGCTTTCTATTACCACTACCCATCACCATCCTAACTACCGATGCCCATGGTTATTCTCGTTGGTTTGGAGTTCCCAAAATTTTAAAATTATGTTTGTCTTTGACGTAGACTTTAAGAAAAATGGGAAACCCCAAATTGATAGTTGCAACCTCCTAGGCTCTCTCTAGAATATTTGGCTCCTTCTTGAAGAAGCCAATATCCATACGTGATTGAATCATTTTAAGAACTCACCTGGTTATTACAGCTTCACTCTTCCTGCTCAACCCCGCTAATCCTCCACATCTTCATTCAAAACCCCTTCTGTAAATCCAATATGAATTTTATCGAGCCTAACTCTTTGGATTTGGAACCCATTACTGAGGCCATTCTGGATGAGAGAGGCTTTATTCCCTTCTTCATGAAATTCTTTGGAGATGAGCTTGACATTACTTTGGCTATCCTAGAAAGCTAGGATGGGGGTAAAGTCAAGGTCCGTGGCAAGGATTACATTATCGACATCAAATTGTTGGTCGATCTCACTGGGCAACCTGCTAAAGGGAGGTCAATTCACCATAAAAAGCACAACTAGGAGGCTAAGCTAAAGGAATTCAAGGACCAAAACAATATTTGCAAGCAAGCGAAGGCGGGAATGCACCGTATTGATCTCCCCACCCTATGGAACAAGGTAATGAAGCCTGTCATGGAGTATATTATTGTTGATGATCCCAAAAAAATCTTTGTAGTTTCCATTTCACCTTTGTTAACCACTTCAGGGACGTCAACCCCATCAACATCCCCCAATTCATGCTTAATTCCATCAGCTACTCCATTGAGGCTTGTAGGAAGAAGAAGGGTGATGACCTCCCTTCTCACCAAGGCCTATTCAAAGTCTTCTATAACCACTGGCTTATCCATTGCCCTAATGGCTTAACCCTTCTTGCTACCTAGAATGTTCCTCCTAAAGGAAAACCTAGCCCTACCCAGGTTAAACCTAGCCCATACTTATCTTCTACCTCTTCACCGACCTTGTTTTCCAAGAAGAGAGTGACCATAGAGGTGGTCAGAGGGTTTCTTGTGAAGAATAAAATCAAGTGTGAGGAACCTGAGGGAGCCGTTAGGTTCTCACCTCATCTGAGAAATAAGTTTATTCAAGACAAGCAAAAAATCTTGGAAATTGAATCTGATGAGGATGATCGTGACACAACCACCCAGCTTCTGCATAAATTTATTGTTAAAGCTACTTCCAATGGTATTTCCCGATTGAAGGACTTGGTTGACACATTTTATTATCTTTGCAATGCTCTTCATCTTTTGTTTTTCAATAAAATTTCAACGAGGAAGTTCTAGTAGACACAAAGGCATCTGAGGTTCACACTGAGGATGATGTCAAGGATGGGGTAGAGGATAAAGCAAAGGACTATGGTGCTGAAGAGGGTGAGGAGTATTAACGTATTCCTTTGTGTTTGTTGCTCATCTTCGAGTTTCCTTTCTTGGGGCCTTCTTCTCTAACATATTTTTTCTATCGTTCTTTCATGTCTAGGGTTGCGTCCCCTTCTTTCCTTCCTTTTATGATTTTTTAGCTTCCTTAAGCTATTTTTGTAAGTAGATTTTAGGGTCTCTTGTTAAAACTCATTTTGAATGAGAAATTAAATTATCAAAAAAAATAAATTATTTTTATTGCAAATGATGCTCTGATTATGGTTGTAAGAGCATGGATAATTTAAAATGTATTTTTAAATATTTAAAAACCTCCTTTAACTTTCCATATGAGGAAAATGTGTAATCTTCTCTTAGAATGGATGGTCATTTTGCTAAAAGGAATGTGTGAGCTCAAGCCAGTTGGGATTGAGCTAGCAGGTTACAATAATGTGGTTCTACGCTATTAGCTTGGAAAAACGTGCTCTGGTTGTGGGAAAAAAGAAGATGGCTTGGTAAGGAAAGGGGGGGATGCCCTAAGGAGGTTCATTCAAAAAAAAATAAGGGGAGGAAAGGGAGGAGTTATAGGTTGGAGAGGAAGGAGGGTGGATGTCAAGAAACCTATCACTCCTGTATTGCTATTGCAGAAGCTTGAACTTGTTACAGGTTAGTGCCATTAAAAATATCTTGCTATATTTTGTTAAAAAGGAGGATGTTTTTAAAATTTTTTATATTGTTCTTTTATTCTCATTGGATGCATTCTCACAGTCCTAGTATGTGCTTTTGTTGCATGACACCCATCCTAGTTAGGTTTATAGGGGTTGTGTCCGTCATAAGAGTCTTGCACCATGGGGACCTAGGGATGGTGGTTTTAGTTTGTAGGAATATAGCTTTATATTGATTGCATCCCCTTGTGTGATGGAGGGCAGGGCTAGGCCTCCCACCTATATACAGTTGCCTAGTTGCATTGTTAGAAATTTTAATAAGTACTCCTTTATTTTAAGATTTTCTTTGCAACCTCTAATGTGGTCCATGGAGGCTTTTTTGGCTAAGCGTCATTGTCGTATGATTTTCCCCTTCATACCTATTTGTATGCATCTTGCCTTTATGATTTTATATTTTTTGAATATCTATTTTTCTTTGGTGTGCTTGTTTATTTTTGGAAGTGTTCAGTTGGCTGTATATAGCCCATGGTGATCAGTGATATTGCATAAAAATACCTTATGATGGTTTTTGTATTATTTAGAAACTTCCTATGTTGCATGCTCGGTAGACCCATTGTAAGTTCTAAAGCCTTATGGCCACCCCTCTACAACTACTATACCTTATCAAAGTTGCATCGTTGGTTTATGTGGTGAGGGAGGATTGGTAGCTCCTTATATCACCACTACTATGGCCTATGCTAAGAGGTCTCTGATCAATTGTGCTTGGCATTGGTTGTTTTAGTCATTGTTATGGATGTTTAATCCATTCTATTTCATGAGCACCATGCTTCAATCCCTATGTACCACCCATATCCCCGATAGAGTATACGCCATCGATTTATTTTTAAGTTATCCTAAGGGTTTTTGAGGGAATATTTATTATCCTTGCTCATGACACTTCTACACCAACCAAAATCCCTTCTCTGCATGACCACTCCACGCTCAAATGACATGGGATAAAGAAAGGTCTTCCAAACCCTCCTACCAGATTATCCCACACAAGATATTCTATAGGCTTGAGAGGGCCTTAAAGGGAGTGGAACTCCCTATGGTTCTCAACCATCGAGTGGTGGTTGAAACCCCGCCACTTAGTGGCCCTCCTTACACTAGGTTTAGGGCACTATTTCCCCATGTAGTATACCTCTTGCTAATCCCATTGAATCATCGTTATCCATTTTTACACCACATGGATACCACTGAAAAAGGAAGGTGGATAAAATAATTTATGTTATTTATTTTCATCGGCTTTGTTAGTCCCACATCGTGGGTGCAAGGGATTAACCTAAGGCTTAAAGGGGTATTGACTCCCCTTAGAGAGTGACCACCACTCGGTGGTTGAGGTGGCCACTGAGGTATGGTTACCCTACCTAGGAATGGGGCACAGGCTGGTTGCCATGCATCACATATTACCAACCTTGGATTTTTTCCCTATGATGGCTTGTTAATTGTTACTTGGCAAAACCCTTGCTATGGGGGTTTTTTGGGTATATTTGGTTCCAACTGAATTTTTCCCACCTGTTTGGTCTAAGTCACATAATGCCATAGTAGTTTATGCTGAAATAATTAGATCCAACCTTGGGGCTAATAAAGGGTGGCCCAAATTTGGGTGTGTTGTTCAATTATTATGCAATTGGGAATTAAATAGGCTATGGAGGTTGTGTTACTTTAAGCATGTCTCGGTTGTGCTATAAACTAATTATAAGGAATAAAGTGGCCACATTTTATATATGCTTCGATTATAGGCCATAGGGACATAATTAATTATACCTTCAATAATAGGAATAAAAGTCCCTAAAGATAAATAGGTTCATTTGGGTTTGAAATAATAAGACCCTTATGTTTTATATTAATTAATTAATAACCTTTCCTCCTCGTCTTGTGAGGCTTATATTCTCAAGGAAAGGGGAATAATTTTAGATGGATTTTTGGAATCTTGTAAAGGTTTGGTGGACCTATTTTAAGGATGAATAAAAGGGTCATTGGAGGCTAAGTAATTATGCTTTTAATAAATGAATATACGTCTATGCTTTTGATAAAATAAAAAGAAAAGACCATGGTGGCATTGACTTAATTTATGCTTGAGAATCATATTGTATTTATACCATGGTGGCATTGGGCATATATTATGCCTAAATATTATATTTAATATATGCCATGATGATATTGGGGCTTTTTATTGATCAATTCCCATGGAGGGATTAATAGACGTTGGATAAATTTCATGGAGAGATTGATTGATTGATGGGATTAATTTTGCAGAGAAAATTGAGACTTTTGGAATCAATTTCATGGAGAAATTGATAGACTTGTTGGAATCAATTTTATGGAGGAACTTAATTAGAGTTTTGGCTTTTAGTTTGATTTAATGGATGGATATTTGTTTATGTTTTTTTTGAAAAAATTGAAAAAAACTTGTATTAAAACAAAGATCAGTTACAATTGGGAGTAGACACATCCCAGCCGAGAACAAAGAAACATGATTACAAGGCACGAAAACGCGACACTTTCCACCGCAGACCGCAAAAAGTCAACATGGCGCGAAAACGCGACATGTCGCGATATCGCGACAACAATCCATCCTTGGCCGCGCCAGAGCAACAAGTCGCGAAATCGTGACATGTCGCGATATCGCGACAGCCTGTCCCCGTGGCGCCTATTCACCAAAAGTGTCGCGATATCGCGACGGCTTTTCCCCTTGGCGCCCATTCACCAAAAGTGTCGCGATATCGCGACGAGTTTTCCCAATGGCGCCTATTCTCCAAAAGTGTCGCGATATCGCGACGAGTTTTCCCCTTGGCGCCCATTCTTCAAAAGTGTCACGATATCGCGACGACTTTTCCCCATGGCGCCTATTCTCCAAAAGTGTCGCGATATCGCGACGAGTTTTCCCCTTGGCGCCCATTCTTCAAAAGTGTCGCGATATCGCGACGAGTTTTCCCCTTGGCGCCCATTCTTCAAAAGTGTCGCGATATCGCGACGATTTTTCCCCATGGCGCCTATTCTCCAAAAGTGTCGCGATATCGCGACGAGTTTTCCCCTTGGCGCCCATTCTTCAAAAGTGTCGCGATATCGCGACGAGTTTTCCCCTTGGCGCCCATTCTTCAAAAGTGTCGCGATATCGCGACGGCTTTTCCCCTTGGTGCCAATTCTCCAAAAATGTCGCGATATCGCGACGACTTTTCCCCTTGGCGCCCATTCTCCAAAAGTGTCACGAAATCGCGACGACTTTTCCCCTTGGCGCTCATTCTCCAAAAGTGTCGCGATATCGCGACGTCTTTTCCCCATGGCGCCTATTCTCCAAAAGTGTCGCGATATCGTGATGATTTTTCCCCTTGGCGCCCATTCTTCAAAAGTGTCGCGATATCGCGATGGCTTTTCCCCTTGGCGCCTATTCTCCAAAAGTGTCGCGATATCGCGACGATTTTCCCCCTTGGCGCCCATTCTCCAAAAGTGTCGCGATATCGCGACAGCTTCCAACCAAAGGCCGCGACGGTGCAATAGGTCGTGATATCGCGATAGCTTCCCTCCAAAGGCCGTGACGGTGCAACAGGTCACGATATCGTGACAGCTTCTCTCCAAAGGCCGCGACAGCGCAACATGTCACGATATCGCGACAGTTTCCCTCCAAAGTCCGCGATGGCGCAACATGTCGCGATATCATGATAGTTTCCTCAAAGTAATGCACAACATGTCAAAGTTCCAAAGATACAGCGAATCGTGATAACTTCCCTCAAAAGGCAGAGGTGCAACATGTCGTGATATCGTGACAACTTCCCTCCAAAGGCCGCGACGGTGCAACAGGTCACGATATCATGACAAAAACCACCCTTAGCATTATCTTTGCTCATTGTCTCAAGGATCGTTCAAGACCCTGCCTAATCACTTCATCCTCCAAAGGCATGTCTCTGTGCAGCTGCACCCCTACCTCTTTCTCAGCACCCATCTTCGCAAGGAAATCGATCGCTTTATTTAAATCTCTACTCACATAAACGGGGATCACATCATCTAATTCCCTCCATAGTTCCTTGATTTGAGAGACCAGAATCCGCAACCTCCATGCTTTCGAAGCAAAGTTCCTCATGCAATCTAGAGCGCCAACCAGAATTTGAGAATCAGATTCGAGAATTATCCTCCTGTGGCCCTGATTAACAGCCCAGATGGAAGCAGATTTGATAGCAATGGCTTCTGCTTCATTGTTTGTGGCTCTTCCCAAGCCTTGCAGTTCCCAATAGAGCACTGAACTAGCATGATCCCGACAAACTACACCAATTTCGGCACTACCCGGATTGCCTTTTGCAGCTCCATCGGTATTGATTTTGATCCAACCTTCAGGGGTGGTTTCCAGCTAGCTCTGTCCTGTCTCTCTTGCTCTTCAGCTCCCTCTTCCAGTGGCCCAGGACCAACCTGATTTTCCTCTTCAGCATAGATGGCAACAGTTTCTGTGACTTTGCTCCAGATGACCTGCCAAACTCCATCTAGCGAGGAGAAAGTTTCTCTAAAAATACGAGCATTTCTCTCCAACCACACTTGCCACCAGATGAAAAGTAAGCCAAGCTCCCAACCAATTCGAAGAGCTTTAGATTTAAATCTACCCCTCTTCCATCTTTCCCAAATATTGGTCCGAGTCAGATCACCATTAGCCTGGAGTTTATAGTGAGAGAACCAACGCTTCCAAATCTGACGCGTGAAAGGGCACTCAAACATCAGATGATCAGCTGTTTCCTCGTTCTTGTGGCATAATACACACTGAGATGGACCGATGATTCCTCTACTTCTGAGATTGTCAAAAGTGAGAATTCCATTGTGCATAAACTGCCAGGCAAAGAAATTCACTTTCGGCCAGCCCTTGGAATGCCATATCTTCCTCCAATCCTGAACCGGAAATGAATGTGGGGGAGGCTCCGGGAGGATCTTATCGTATCCGTCCTTCACTGTATATACCCCAAGGTTCCCATAGCCCCAAGCTAATTCATCCTCCTCGTCTCTCCCTGTGAGAAACCTTTCTGTCAAGATTTTGGTCAAGATGGGTGCCAGCTCCGGAGGGATTGTAATTGGCCACTCCTCCAACCTCTTAAACTTCTTAAACTTATACTCCCCCATTTGGCTAGTGTTGAAATAACTTTCAATTTGGACCCGACCCTTGGCTTCTATGGCGGATTTAATTGGTTGTAATTCGGGAAACTCGGCAATGATGGGTGGAGTGCTTGGTCCCATGAATCGGTCCAGAAACGAGCCTTCTCCCCTCTCCCCACTTTCCAAAACAATTGGTCTTTGATAACCTGAGATCCAAGCTTGAGAGCCTGCCACACTAAGGATCCAGTACCATCCGAGAGGAAACGGCCCACCTCATTGGGGTGAACATGACCCAAGTATTTACTGGTTAGGATTCTACTGAATAAGGATGTTGGTTGGGAAATCCACCTCCAGTATAGTTTTCCAGCCAAAGCTTTGTTATTAAGCTTGGAGCTTCTCAGTCCCAACCCTCCTTTTTCCTTGGGTTGGGTAACTTTATCCCAACCAACCAAGGCCCATTTCCTCTCCCCTTTTGCTCCTTCCCATAAAAATCTTCTAGCCATTTTGTCCAGCTCTTTCCATATAGTATGTGGGGCAGCCGGGATAGAGAATTTATAAATTGGCATGGCTCTGAATAACTGACTGTAAGAAAGTTAATCTACCCCCATAGCTTAACCATTTATGAGACCAATGATTCATTCTATCTTTGATACCATCCAAAAGATCCTTCCAGGATATCTATTTTTAATTTTTTGAAATGCAAAGGAACCCCCAAGTAAACTATTGGAAGAGAGGTCCTAGTGAATCCCAAGATCTCTATAACTCTGTCCTGTAGCCTTTGGTCAAGATTGAAGAAGACCACTTTGGATTTTTTATCATTGATGACTTGGTTTGAAGCCCTAAGGTAGACATTAAGAGTATCTCTGATTCCTCTAGCTTCCCTGAAGCTGGCCACTCCAACCAATCTGTATCATCCACAAGCTGTAAGTGAGTCAAAATTTCCTCACCCACCTTGATACCTGTTAGCAGGCCTTGATGTCTTCTCCTCAAGAAAAGTCTACCTAATCCTTCAGCCAAAATGAGGAAAAGATAGGGAGAGCAAGGGTCCCCTTGACGAAGACCACGTGTGGCTCCAAAAGGTTGCGAGGGAAGACCCTTGATTAGAACAGAATAAGAAGGCGTAGAAACACAACTCATGACCCAATCTATCCAGATCCTGAGAGAAACCAAAGGCTGCCATCATCTTTGACAAGAAACTCCACTCCACCCTATCATAAGCCTTGGACATATCCGAGTTTAATGAACATTCCTTTATTACCAGATTTTTGCATTGTATGGATTGCCTCCTGAGCGAGAACCACCCCATCCAAGATCTGTCTACCCTCTACAAAACCCCCTTGCTATGAGGAAATGATGTTATGAAGGAGAGGTTTTAGCCGTTCAGCCATTATCTTTGTGATTATTTTATAAATCACGTTGCATAAGGCAATAGGTCTGAAATCAGAGATATGAGCCCCCTCCTCCCCTTTTGGAATTAAAGTGATGAAGGTATGATTTATTGCCTTAAGCATTCTTTTATTAGTTATGGACTCCTCTGTGACAGCCAAAACATCCTCCTCCAAAGTATCCCAAAAGGCCTGAAAAAACTCAATAGGAAAGCCATCTGGACCTGGAGATTTGCCAGTGCTCATTCCAAAGACCACATTCTTCAGTTCATCTCTATCAATGGGTCTAAGAAGGGCCTGATTTTCTTCTTCAGAGATAACAGAGGGTATGACATCAATAACTTCATTTTGAGCCTCTACATCTTGCTCCATACTTTCCTTAAAAAGTTTAGAAAAATAATCCATTGAATGGGAATGCATACCAGGAAGAGTATCAAAGGAGTGTCCATTCTCATCTTGAAGGACTTCCATGTTATTCATCTGTCTCCTAGCACAGGCTGATCGATGGAAAAATTTTGTATTTCTATCACCTTCTAATAACCAAGTGTTTCTTGCTCTCTGTTTCCAGTAAGTCTCCTCTTGGTTATCAATGTCCTCAACCGCTTTGCGCAAGGCATCATCCTCGGTTTTGAGCTGCTCAGTAATTGTTCCTTCCCTGAAGTGTTTTTGAACCTCTTCCCATCTGGCCACCAAGGGAGCTCTTTGGAGCTGGAAATCTGACTTATTAGCTTGCCTCCATTGTTTCAGTTGAACTTTGACAAAATGAAGCTGTTTGTGGAATCTAAACATTGTTGTCCCAAAAGGTAGACGACCTTCTTCCCACCACTACGGAATTTTCTTTCGAAGATCCTCCTTTTGTAACAAAAAATTCTCAAATTTAAAAGGTTTGTGATGCTGCCTTGTCATAGTCCCTCCCTCCAACAAAATGGGAAAGTGATCTGAAACTGGGCCCTCCAAAATCTGGAATTTAATATTCCACTTTACAAATGCCTCCTCTGAGACCAAAAAATGGTCTAGCTTTACCTTCCTGCTGTGTGGCTCCCTCCTCTTGTTAGTCCAAGTAAAGTAGGTTCCAGGGCCTTTAATATCCACTAGGTGAAAGGCCTGGACTTGGGCAATCAGAAGCCGGTCCCCTGGATCCAAAATTGGGGTTCCACCTTCCTGATCTCGAGCAGATAATTTAGCATTAAAATCCCCAGCAATAATCCAGTCTAAATCTTCCCTTGAGGACCTCATGTTATGTACAACTTTCCATTGGAGCCTCTGGCCATCAAGGTTTTGGGCCCCATAAAAATTTGTGATTAAAACATGTTCAGTTGTGACATTATTCCTAAAATGAGATGTGAGAACACCCCTCCAAGCTATATGTTCTATTGCAGTCCATTCTAGAGGGTTCCAAAGAGTAACAATCCCCCATGAGGCACCTTGGGCAGCCACATCCATATGACCAGCGCCCCTCCAGATTCTATTAACTGTTTTACACATAAGATCTAAAGACATTTTTGTCTCCTGGATAAGCAAAAAGTCTGTTTTACATTTTCCTAAGAGTCTTTGAATAGCAGATTGATGGGTTCTATTGTTTAAACCCCTAACATTCCAAGATTGAATAATCATTGAAAACCTTGAGAGCAGTAAGAATCAATTGTCCTCACCGATCCTCCAGTGATCAGCTTGTCTCCTTGAACTGCTAGCAGGTCCTTATTTGATTTTCTGCCCGCTCCTTGAGAGTTGCTATTTTTGGATCTCTTTTCCACCTGAGTTATCCCTAGGGCTGGCCTTTCTCTGTTCTTTTCTGCAATTCCCATGCTGACATCCTTAATTACTGGCTGCGCTTGGGAGTGCACTATCAATGCCCCTGCATTCTCTGGCTGCGGTAACTCAGTGGACTCAATCACCTGTTCTAAGACAAGGGGAGATGAAGGAGAAGCATGAGTGTGGATGTTATTATCCTCAATATTCCCATCCACTCCTTCCATGACTTGATCCTCTTGATCCACTAGTGTCTTAAAAATTTCATATCTATTGGTTGGCTTGAGTTGTGATTGCTCCTTACCATTTTTCTTTTGCTTTCTCCTTCTTTTGGGCTGTTCAAAGCCATATTTATGAACATCATTACCCTGAGGAGTATTGGATGGTTCTTTGGCAAGAGTAGACTTACCCTCTCTGGGGCGATTTGGCATTCCAAGCGGGGCCTCCGTTTTTGTGTTCAAAATATTTGGACAAAACCGGGCCAAATGCCCATGTTTGTGGCAAACTCTGCATATGAAGGGCAGAGCCTCATAATCTAGCTGTTGGATCCAAGATAGTCCTGCCAGTTCAAGTTCCACCTCTGTCGGTAGAGGCTGGCTAATATCCATTTCCATGCAAATTCTTGCAAAGACAGCTGTGTTACCTTCTATGGTGTCCTTGGAGATGCCCAGATGTCTATCGAGGGAGTTACCGATCATTTCTAGAACCTGCTCACCCCAAAACTCCATCGAAAGAGCGTACAACCGGATCCAAACCGGGACAGCCGTGGGTTCAATACGAGGATCGAAACCCACTCTCCAGGGTTGAACAAATAACCCCTGTCGGACCGTGGTTCCTCTTTTACGATTCAAACGCCCTGTTTCTATCGGCTAGAGAAGAAAAACTAACAATGAAATACCCATTGCTAATAAACCATAAGGAGTACTCACCATGAGGCTCCCAGTTCTGTCTGACCCAGGTATGCAAGAAATTTAGGGTAGGTCGGATACCCATGAATTTAGAGATCAGATCATGGTTAGCTCTGTATATGATTGTGTCTTCGACCATCTTTGGTTCGATGACAATCTTGGGTCTTGAGGCGGATTGTGGGAGGCATCCATTAACTCGATGTCTTTGTTGAACTCTTGCCGAGCGTTCTTGAAGAGCGTATGAAGAGTATTTCTCTGAGCTTCGTCATTGGAAGACGAAGAATTTTCTTTTAGCAATTCAGCGTAAGAGCTCTTTCTCCCAGAGAGAGGATCTGGAGGAGACCCCATTGGGCCCTCCTGGGGCAGCAGACGTTCCTTCAGATCCACAGTAACCAGAATAACACTACGGCAACCCACCTAATGCCCTGGATTTTCCTTCACTCCACAAACCCTAGAACATCGCCTGTCACCTGCTCAGAAATTTTCTCGCCAGTTCGCCAGAGCCCGGATATTTGTTTATGTTAAAACCTAGTTAATGAAAGGTTATACTTGGATCCTATGCATTGAAAGTACATTAGTGGATAATACATTTTATTTGATAAATGAGTTACAACATGTTAGTGGATAAAATGTTTTATGAGGTAGAGAATACATTAGCAGATAGTGTATCTCATTTGTTTGATGAATTGAAACATGTGTATCTCATTCGTTTGATGAATTGAAACATGTTGGTAGATCATATTCTACATGAGTTAGATAATACATTAACAATAATGTATTTGATTGATTTAATGAGTTGAAACATGTTAGTAGATTATATGTTTCATAGCATGGAAATTAACAATAGTGGATAATGTATCCTATTGGTTGAGATGAGTTAGAATATGTTAGCGGTTTAACATATTTTATGAGATGATATACATTAGTGGATAATGTACTTGCTTGTGTCTATTTGTAATCTGTTAGTGGATAGCATATTTCATGAGTTAGAAAGTACATTAGTGGATAATGTATTTCATTTGATTGATGTGTTGGAATATGTTAATGGATAAGGCATTGCATGAGTTTGCAATATACATTAGTGGATAATGTATTCCTTGAAATCAAATGTGATAGAAATGTGATATTAAATTGCATATTCCTTTGTGATTAAGTGTTGATCTATAGCATAATCCATGCTATGATGTATAATAATTATGTGGTATTTGAGCAAGTAGGGGAGGGTCCTTTTTTTATAATGATGATGTATAATGACTGGAAATCGTTTTGAGAGGATTATAGGGTACTCTTTAATGAGTTTACGTATGCAATTTTCTAGTTAATGTGTGGTTATTTTGGAATCCTATATGGATATGTTCCCTTGTGGTTGGACCAAGAGGAGGTGATATCTTTGGAAGATGAATGTGGATTTCACCTGAGGGAAATTAGTTTTTCCTCATAACTTTGTAACATGAATTAAAGGATCTATTAATATATTTTTGGACATGGGGATTATGGAAATTCCTATGTATTTATATTGATGTTTGATGTATGGAAAATTAGGAATGAATGTGGAGTCCCTCTTTGAGATGTAATATGAATTAAAGGAACTATTCATGTATTTGAAAGCATAGGAACTATGGGGTTCCTATGTTCTTACATTGATGGATGTATCAAAAGGAATTATGGAATTCCTTTCACATGATTGTATTGGAGGTAATTGAATTAATGAAATGAAAGAGGATATTTCAAGGGTTGGGTTTTTTCCTTCGGGGTTTTCCCAAGATACATAATGTGTCATATGTGTGTGATGATTATTGTTATTTCATGATCTTGTTTCTTAATGCTTTTAGAGATGGCTTGTTATGGACTTGTTACTCCAATTTATTAAGGAAAAAATATAGTTAAGAATATATTAAGATATGCATGTGAATGAAATCTATATTCCTTGTTAACCATTATAACTATGCTTATGATTAATAATTAGAAGGAATTGTAGAGAGAGAGAGAAAGATAAATGGTCTATCTGTAATATGCTTAGTGCACCTACATAGTCGGAATTATGTTAGGTGTAGGGATAAGCATACCCTTTTGACAAACTAAGACGGATAAGATAGCTCATCATGGATATGACATAGATGACTTGTTTGCATTATGCTTAGTGCACCTGCATAGACAAATTTACGTAAGGTGGGGAATATGTGGACCCTTGATGAATGTATATATAAAACAATTTCTCTCTTGAATGGGTTGGAATTTTTTTCGGGGGTTGTTACATCTGGTATCAAAGATTTAGGTTGTGATGGACTAGATTATTTTGTGAAGATGCTCTAGGTTATGAAGTACTAGAAGCTCCCATGAAATAAGCTAGAGTATGCTTGTGAGTATAATACTAGGAAGGAAAGATATAAGTTGACATGACACATTATGTGGAGGCAAGTGTGACCATCATTATCAAGAGAATGATAATGGGTAATCTTACCTAGTACTAGTATCTTGCATGGAGCAAGAATGACCACAACCATTATCAAGGAAAGATAATGAAATGAGTAAGTTCAAAAGGATAAGAAACTAACTATGAGTAGCTAAACTCAACTCCTAGATAGATAAGGATAATGGCACCTTGCGATGATGCAAACGTGATCCCTATAATTACTAGAAGGTAATAATTAGTCGTAACCAAGATGACACCTTATAGGGATACAAGGTGATGGTGACCAATAATAATGTAAGTTAACCCTTAGGAAGATATAGCTAACATTTGGAAACACAAAAAAGTTAATACATATGTCTTAGGCTAACTCATCATGGAGATGAGAGAGATAGCTTAAGATAGCTCAATATTAAGATGATATATATGACTTGATTTAGCTCATCATGGAGGCAAGACCAATAATTTAAGCTAGCTCAATATTGAGATGAGATAGATGGCTTGAGTTAATTCATCATGGAGGTGAGACTGATAGCTTAGGATAGCTCATAATTTAGGTGAGGTAGATGACTTAAGGTAGCTCACCATGGGGATTAGATGGATAAATTAAGTTATCTCATCATGGGAATATAGGTTCTTATGCCTAGAAGATAGCTCGAAGGACCAAAATTAGTAAAGAAATTGACATCTCTTTTCTCAATTGAATAAGATAGGATCAATCCTTACATTGTGGTCAAGTTATCTTACATTTTTAAAGAGTGTTAGGAAATGGAGGGACCATGTGAAGGTATCCTTTAAGTTGTATGGGCAGTGTATGAGGTTAACCCCAACAAAATTAGGGAGAGTGATCACTCATGTCCACTCGAGGGATGTCTACAGTATTTGGAACTCAAAAAGTGGTGGAACCTCTATAATCCTATCTGGTATATCTTTGTGAATTTCAATTGTATCAAAGAAAGTAATTTTTACCCTATCCTAGGATGGTTAGATTTAAATTTGTTGCATTCTCATCCAAACTCCTTATGGGGGTAGAAATAATTGGCACCCAAGGTAAGAAAGAGAAGAGGATCTTCTCAAAATCTAGGACTAGACAAGTAGGATTGAAGTATGCTCAAGACCAAGGAATTGGTCGTATTACAATATAAGGTGACTTAAAACTTCTTTGCAAGCAGGTTAAAAGTGAATGAAAATGAGACTTGAAAACATTGTTAATTTGAGTAGAGAGGCAAAGAATCTAAGATCGAGATTAAAAAAATTGACATTGATCATGTGCCTTGAGACATATGACTCTGGAGTAGATTCTATAGAAAATTATGGTATTTATATTCTAGATGATTTTGTGCAAACCATAGTTAATTCCAATATTAACTTATTTATTAATATATAAATTCCCTAGGTTACAGGTAGAATTCATGCTCAAGGTTTATAATGGGTGAAGAAATTTTTAATATTCATTAGAACCACAATGAAATATGGTTCCCAAAAGTGGGTAGGCTTAGGGAAGGTTCTGAGCGGTGTAGCTTAGATTGTGATAAGTCCATCTAGTGGTGTTTTGAACATTAAATTGGGCTCTTTACTTATTATGAACATCAACCATGGATCTTGGTAAACCTAGGCTATGTATTTGGCATAGTATATGGAATAGATAAAATATTGAAAGATATTAGGTGGGGAACCTATTTGTGAGAGGGGTATGGGATCCTCTCAGGACAATCTGAATTGTGGTCAAACTTTAATGAGAAATAATAGAGATAGAATTCTATTCATAGGATTTGAACTCTTATTGGAAATTCTAGATGGGAAATCTATTCTTGAGAGGAGTATGGGATCCTCTCTTGAGAAGTAGTTATAGTATGTGTGAAATTATGGGATTGGTTGGATTTTGAAGGTACAAAATTCCATCTTAGGAGCATATCCTAAGACCAAAACAGGATAAACCTATTCAAGTCTAAAGCATTGAGAATGACTCATAGCTAATTTGGACCCATAGCCACTTAGATTTAATGTATCAAGACAATAAAATACAGCCTTAGGATGAGTGTTATAGTGAAATATCGGGCCGCTATAGAAGAAATCTCAAAGAGCATGAGTATTCTGGCATTTGGGATAAAATCTTATACCCTGAGCATCAGGTAACTATAACCCAAACTAGGAAATTGTGAAGGATGATTGTATGGGAAGCATATAGTTCCCCTATTTTTGCTCATCTTGGAGGAGCTAAGATGAGAGAAATATTGGAAAAAAAGGACCTTATTATAGGTAAGAACGAAGAATGACATTGTTGATTTTGGTTGCTCAATGGTGGAATGACACCTCACATGAAGCGAGTGTGGCAATTTGTATCATCAAGGGATGATGATACCATGGAATGACACCCTTACATGGGGTAAGTTTGGCTATTTATATCATTAGTGGATGATGATAATGCTGGAAGGACACCTTGCATGGTATTGTGGTTATTATTATTGAATGATAATACCTTTGCATAGCTTATCATGTGGAGTGAGTGATTCATAGTCTTTATCATTGGATGATAATATTTTATTATGGTAGACATTTTTTCTTATCTAATTTTAATATGTATTGATATCTTTATTATTGCAGGTGAACGCACATGATTCCGTTTAGTCCTAGGGGAGGGGAATGTCACAACCTACCCGGTAGGACCCTTGATGAGAAAACAATATAATTGGGTTATTGTTTTAATTGTATAACATTGATGATGCTATGGCCATGCTTGGAGATGATGCAATATTTTATTGTGATATATACCTATAATGCTGCTATGTTTTATGGTTTTGTAGGGCTGACCATGTTTGCAAGTGGACATTTTCAAACTATCAATCTAATAATAGCTTTGACGATGCCTTTAATTGATCAAAAAAGGGCTAAATAAAGGCATTTTTTGCAATGGTTTTTAATTGAAATTAACTAACCATTTAAATGTTAGGTTAATGCTCCAATATTCCCCTTGATGATGCATCTAAATGGTTTTATAAAAGGAAAAAAATTAATATTGTCTTGAATATATAATGGTTAGACTTAATGATTTTCCATTGCAATTGCATTTAGTTGGTAGTTTAATATTTGTTTAAACAATGCTGGGATTTAGTTAAGCAAAGGAGGATTTGATTAATAATTTGTATTTATTGCAAATGATGCTCTGATTATGGTGGTAGGAAAATGGATAATTTAAAATATATTTTTAAATATTTAAAAACCTTCTTTGACTTTCATATGAGGAAAATATGCAATCTTCTCTTAGAAAGGATGGCCAATTTTGTGAAAGGAATGTGTGACTTCAGGCCAGCTGGGATTGAGCTAGTCGGCTACAATAATGTTGTTCTACCTTGTTAGTTTGGAAAAAAATGCTTTGGTTGTGGGAAAAAGGAAGATGGCTTGGGAAGGAAAGGGGGGATGCACTAAGGAGGGTCATTCAAAAAAAATGGGGGGAGGAACGGGAGGAGTTGTAGGCTGGAGAGGAAGGAGGGTGGACATTAAGAAACCTATCGCTCCCATATTGCAGAATCTTGAACTTGTTACAGGTCAGTGCCATTAAAAATATATTGTTGTATTTTGTTAAAAAGGAGGATGCTTTTAAAAAAAATTATATTGTTATTTTATTCCCGTTGGATGCATTCTCATAGTCCTGGTATGTGCTACCATTGTGTGGCACTCATTCCAGTTACATTTATAGGGGTTGCATCCATCGTAAATAACTTGTACCATGGGGACCTAGGGATGGTGATTTTAGTTCTTAGGAATATTGCTTTCTATTGATGACATCCCCTTGTGCGATGGAGGGTAGGGTTGGACCTCTTGCTTGTAGATAGTTGCATGGCCGCATTGCCAAAAATTTTAATAAGTAATTTATTTTAATATTTGCTTTTCAATCTCTAACATGGTCCATGGAGGCTTTTCCAGTTGAGCATCATTGTTGTATGGTTTTACCCTTCAAAACTATTATTATGTATTTTGAATATCTCTTTTTCCCTGGTGCACTTGTTTATTTTTAGGCACATTTGGTTGGTTGTATATGGCCTGTGGTGTTCGGTGGGATTGCATTAGAATTCCCTATGATGGTTGTTGGATGATTTAGAAACTTACTATGTTGCATGCCCAATAGATCCATTTTAAGTTCTAAAGCCTTATGGCCCCATTGCAACTACTGCACCTTCTCAAAGTTGCATCACTAGTGTGTGGTGAGGGAGGATTGGTGGATCCAAGAAATTTTGTCACCATTGGTATAGCTTATGCTAGGAGACCTCTTGATTGGTTGTGCTTGGTGCTAGTTGATTTAGCCACTATGATGGATTTTTAATCCATTCTATTCCATGAGTGTCGTGCTTCAATCCCTATCTATCGCCCATATCCCTGATAGAGTTTTTGCCATCGATTTATTTTTAAGTTATCCTACAAGTTTTTGGGGAAATTTTTATTAGCCTTTCTCGTGTTGCATATACACCATCCAAAAGCCCTACCCTACATGGTTTCTCCATGCTCAAATGGCATGGGGTAAAGGAAGGCCTCCCAGTCCCTCCTGCCAAATTATCCCACAGGATATTTGACAAGCCTAAGAGGGCCTTAAGAGGAGTGGAACTCCATATGGTTCTTGACCACCAAGTGGTGGTCAAAATACAACCACTTAGTGACCCTCCTCACACCAGGTGTAGGTCATTGTTCCCCTTGTAGTATACCTCTTGCTGATCTTTTTGAATCATCGTTATCCATTTTTCCACCACATGGATACCATCAAAAAAGACGGGTAAATAAAATAATTTTTATTATTTATTTTCATTAGCTTTGTTAATACCACAATATGGGTGGAGGGGATTCACCTCAGGCTTAAAGGGGTACTGTTGGCATTTTTGCCACATTTGATTTTGATTGAAGTACTAACATGTAAATTGTTGCAAATCTAACTTTGATTTTGGCTTTGATGCGGTGTTGAAGAATAAAGGAGCAAAAAAGAGCAAAAAATAACTAAGTCCAGAAATTGCAGCGATTCGCTGACATGTTCCGAAATCACGGTCAACACGGTCAACGCATGCAGCTAAACGAAACCGTCGTGATATCGCGACGTGTTCTATTTTCGCGGCTTCAAAAGGTCTAAGGTAAAAGTTGCAGCGATGCGCTGCATGTCTCAAAATCACGGGCAGTGGTTGCAAAAGGGAGTCCAAAGCAAAAAGTGCAGCGATGCGCTGCACGTTCCATTTTCGCGACGCGGGTAGCTTCAAAGACCTAAGTGCTCGAATGTGTAGCGATATCGCTACACCTATCAAACAAAGCAGACCAAGGGAAAAAGTGCAGCGATGCGCTGCATGTTTTAAAATCGCGGAGCATTGGTCAAAAAGAGTCTAAGTTAAAAAAAAAGTGCAGCGATGCGCTGCACGTTTGCAGGGAAGTTTAAATGCTCGAAGGTTGTAGCGATGCGCTGCATTTTTCGAAGGCACGGTCATTTTTGTTGCAAAGAGCAAAGTGCAAAAAGTGCAACGATTCGCTGCACGTTTCATTTTCGAGGGTGTAAGTGACAGAAAGCGTACATCAAAATACGTCGCGATTTCGCGACCCGTCTCGTTTTCGCGACCTGCGCAGTTTCCCGCCAGAACATAGTATGAACGCCCGAGAAGGTTTTTTTGAATTTCGAAGATTAAATGCTGCCCCGAATTAAATGATTCACATATTTCCAAGGCAATCAAGGTCGAAGAAGCGCCCAGGCCACCAAAATTAAAGTTTTATTTATTCGAAGCTGCTATTCGTGGATTAATTCAATGGTTTTCATGCACATGTTCAAAAAATCAAATTTAATGAAGGCGACCGCGAACGTCTCATTGCATTTAATTTTTGCTTCTTTAACGCTGTAATTAAGGGGATCATGTTCTTGGTTTCCAAGGCATAATTGTAGATCACAAGAAAGTTGGTTTCAAATATTAAATGCTGCAAAGAGGACGGCCCTCTATAAAAACCAATGTAAACTTCATTGCAAAGGGTTGGAAAATTCTCTGCTAGAGACTGGAAGTTCGTTTGCAGGAATAAAGGATTGGCTTCTATTTTTCAAGCATTTGCATTGGTGATTTCCTTTCTGTTCATGTTGCATTTCTAATAGCATTTGTATGTCTTCATGGCTGTTACATTTAAATTCTGCATATTGGATTTGAATATTGCCATAAGAGTATAAATTCCTGGAATGTGATTTTGGAGGGTTATTCTGTATGCATCATGCGGAAGTTAAGTTAGTAACTTTTATTGCTTGCTGTTGCTACACTTGAAGTTTCCTGCTGCTATTTTCTGATCCCATCACTTTGGCCTGTGGCCATATTTCCCATTTCTTTCTGCAACTTTTAAATCTCTTTCCAGTAACCCTTATCTTACACCAAGTTTAGAATAGTGAAGGGAACCAGCCCACTCTGGAGATTTGTTTAGGAGCCATTTCTTGCTTCCAGCCTTTCAATGTTGGTTGGGTCTAGGGCGCACTTGTAAAATCCTTTCCTGTGGCAGATTTTGGACCAATAGTTTTTGGCACGCCCGGTGGGACAGACAAGTTTTTTCTCCAAGAATTCATAATCGATGGGATAAGCATAATTTTCCAAAGTGATAAACCCACCGGTGCCAAAATTTTTTGGCACGCCCAATGGGACAGACTTCTTCTGTCTCAAAAGATCCATAAGTTTCATTGTTTAACACCCGAAGGTCTCAAGATTTGATGAGCTATCTTGGCCTCATAGCGGAGATTTGTAAGTTCATCTGGCGACTTTGATGAGTTGAAGATCAGATTTTTTTTTGATCATGGATGCCTGCATTTTTCAAGTTAAAAGAATGTTCATCTGGCGACTCTGACTTAATGGCGATAGCCGTGATCCCGCAGACCACTGTCGCAAAGGCGAGGGTTTTTTCTAGATGGGATGATCCTGGACCTCTGAATCTCCAAATCCGGCATGAGATTCCCAAAGGTGCCCTAAAGGCCTTGGCAAAATATGATGGTACCGAAGGCATGGCTTTGGAGCATGTTGAAGATATTGCTACTTTGTCAATGATCCATGTCATAAATCATGAAGATGTCATGATCAGACTTCTGGTTCAGTCTTTGGAAGGAAGGGCATTGCAGTGGTACAGACTGCTCAGGCGTCAAAGCATTAGTTCATGGGATGATCTAGCGGGAGCACTAATCAGAATATTTGATGAAGATCCCTTTTATAGTTCTTTGGATCTCTATCAGTTTTTAATGTACATCAAGAGAGCACCTCAAGAGAGTATCACAGACTTCAATGTCCGATTCTTGAGAAGCTGGAAGAGAATTCCATAAAAGCTTCAACCATCACCCACCCAAGCCCACCTCTTCTATGTTCGAGCTTTCCATTCTGACATAGGCCTCATCTTGCTGTAATCAGGTGAACAAAGGTTCCCGCAAATCTTTGAGGAAGCAGTGCGAGCAGAACAACTTTTGCTCTTATCAAGAAAATTACCGTGGGGAGAAACTCCATCACTTTCTCCAGTAGTTGCTGCTCCTGTCTATCCCGTGCAGTCTTTTTCATGCCAGATCCCTTATACTGAGCAGAAACCTAAGATGCAGTTGTGTGGAGCTCAAGGGACAGATCTCATCCAAAGCCAAGGATTGGACTATGCAAGAAATTTCCTGGCAATGAACAATATGGTTGCTTGCAGTTTTCATAAGGAGATGGATCCAGAGGATATAAGCAAAGAAGAAGAAGAGATTCAAGTGGTACAACCTGAGCACAAGGAGGTCACATCTTTGCACCCTGTTTGTATCCCAGGGCACGACATACAAGCATTTAGTCAGAACCTGTTAAATATGTCAGATCAACAGGTAGAGTCTACAGAGATCCTGAAGAAAGGACTGTTGCTGGACAATTTCTGTGATCAGATCCAAGAGTTGGAGGAACTTGTTCTCAGTCCACACTCAAAGAACTCTTCAAGATGGTGGGGTTTCTTTTTTGCATTATTTGTAAATTGTGTCGGTACTGGTATACAACATGATAACTTGCCAGTGTCTGAAACATGGAGAACTTCAGGAAGAAGCCAGCCCAATTTCAAGGACCGACTTAAGTATGATCAGATCTGGTCGGGACATTGCAGATTTACCGGATAACCCTTTGAGACTAGGTGTCTGGTGGTGACATGCCAATCATGTCGTGAACTATTGTATATAGTATAAAAAAAAAATAGAAAATAGAAGAGAAAAAAAAAAGAGGTATTGTTTTTATTTATTCATCTCGGCTCTTGTTGCCTGCGAGCTGTAGATGCTTGTTTTTCCTTTGTTTTTCTCCTCCCAGTAGTTGGTGGATTTCTAGCAATTTCTTCTTTCTCCTCTCCTTTTCTTCCTTTCCCTTCTTCATCTTCCTTCTTTTACTTCTTTTTCTTCTACAGTTAAGAAACAAGCCACGGCTGTTGTTTCTTTTCCCCATTCTCATTGTTCCCATTCCTTCTTATCCCTTTCTTCTAAGTTTCATCATTTACGCATTCATTTACAGTCTTCATTTTCATTCCACAGTCTACATATTTTCATTTCCATTCCATAAGTTCATTCACTTTCACACCACATCGCTTTGTCAATCTATCATTCCATTATTACCATCATTTCATTTGCATTCACCGCTTGCGCAATCGCAGGAGCTCACTTCATTATCTCATTCCATTTATTCCATTTCATTCTCCGTTATATGCAGGTTCTTTCGGTTTCAGCTTTTCAGCAGAAGATGATTGTTGCAGTCTATTGAGATGTATCACAGCAGCCCACTTCTGTTTCAATATGAATCTGTGCCCAATGGATTCAGGCCTGGATTCTTGCATACAGCGAACTGTATACCCCGTGAGCTGCCAAGAATGTTGGCATTTTTGCCACATTTGATTTTGATTGAAGTACTAATGTGTAAATTGTTGCAAATCTAACTTTGATTTTGGCTTTGATGCGGTGTTGAAGAATAAAGGAGCAAAAAAGAGCAAAAAATAACTAAGTCCAAAAATTGCAGCGATTCGCTGACATGTTTCGAAATCGTGGTCAACACGGTCAACGCATGCAGCTAAATGGAACCGTCGCAATATCGCGACGTGTTCTATTTTCGCGGCTTCAAAAGGTCTAAGGTAAAAGTTGCAGCGATGCGCTGCATGTCTCAAAATCGCGGGCAGTGGTTGCAAAAGGGAGTCCAAAGCAAAAAGTGCAGCGATGCACTGCACGTTCCATTTTCGCAACGCGGGTAGCTTCAAAGACCTAAGTGCTCGAATGTGTAGCGATATCGCTACACCTATCAAACAAAAGAGACCAAGGGAAAAAGTGCAGCGATGCGCTGCATGTTTTAAAATCGCGGAGCATTGGTAAAAAAGAGTCTAAGTTTAAAAAAAAAGTGCAGCGATGCACTGCACGTTTGCAGGGAAGTTTAAATGCTCGAAGGTTGCAGCGATGCGCTGCATGTTTCGAAGGCGCGGTCATTTTTGTTGCAAAGAGCAAAGTGCAAAAAGTGCAGCGATTCACTGCACATTTCATTTTCGCGGGTGTAAGTGACAGAAAGCGTACAACATCAAAATGCGTCGCGATTTCACGACCCGTTCCATTTTCGCGACCTGCGCAGTTTCCCGCCAGAACATAGTATGAACGCCCGAGAAGGTTTTTTCGAATTTCGAAGATTAAATGCTGCCCCGAATTAAATGATTCACGGATTTCCAAGGCAATCAAGGTCGAAGAAGCGCCCAGGCCACCAAAATTAAAGTTTTATTTATTCGAAGCTGCTGTTCGTGGATTAATTCAACGGTTTTCATGCACATGTTCGAAAAATCAAATTTAATGAAGGCGACCGCGAACGTCTCATTGCATTTAATTTTTGCTTCTTTAACGCTGCAATTAAGGGGATCGTGTTCTTGGTTTCCAAGGCATAATTGTAGATCACAAGAAAGTTGGTTTCAAATATTAAATGCTGCAAAGAGGACGGCCCTCTATAAAAACCAATGTAAACTTCATTGCAAAAGGTTGGAAAATTCTCTGCTAGAGACTGGAAGTTCGTTTGCAGGAATAAAGGATTGGCTTCTATTTTTCAAGCGTTTGCATTGGTGATTTCCTTTCTGTTCATGTTGCATTTCTAATAGCATTTGTATGTCTTCATGGCTGTTACATTTAAATTCTGCATACTGGATTTGAATATTGCCGTAAGAGTATAAATTTCTGGAATGTGATTTTGGAGGGTTTTTCTGTATGCATCGTGCGGAAGTTAAGTTAGTAACTTTTATTGCTTGCTGTTGCTGCACTTGAAGTTTCCTGCTGCTATTTTCTGATCCCATCACTTCGGCCTGTGGCCATATTTCCCATTTCTTTCTGCAACTTTTAAATCTCTTTCCAGTAACCCTTATCTTACACCAAGTTTAGAATAGTGAAGGGAACCAGCCCACTCTGGAGATTGGTTTGGGAGCCATTTCTTGCTTCCAGCCTTTCAATGTTGGCCGGGTCTAGGGCACACTTGTAAAATCCTTTCCTGTGGTAGATTTTGGACCAACATGTACGGAATCCCCTAGATATCGACCACCACCCAGTGGTCAAGGTGGCCACTGAGTTATGGTCAACCTACCTAAGACTGAGGCATAGGCTAGTGGTCATGCATCACATGTTGCCAATTGTGGATTGTTTACCTGTGATGACTTGTTATTTTTTTCTTGGATGAACCCTTGTTATGGGGGTTTATTAGGTAGATTTGGTTCAAACCGAGTTTTTCCCACCTTTTTGTTCTAAGTCACATAATGCCTGACTTTTTTATGTTGAAATAATTAGATCCGACCTTGGGGCTAATAAAGGGAGGGCCCAAAGTTGGGCATGTCACTGGTCAACTAATAATTAATCCTCTTTTTATAGTTATATTCTTTTTAACTATGCTTGTGGTTCAATTATTGTGCAATCAGGAATTGAAGAGGCTGTAGAGGTTGTGTTGCTTTAAGCATGTCTCGATTGTGCTATAAACTAATTATAAGGAATAAAGGGACCATATTTTATATATGCTTCAATTATAGGCCATGGGGCCATAGTTATTTATACCTTCAATAATAGGAATAAAAGGCCTTGAATATAAATAGGTGCATTCGGGGTTGAAAGAATAAGACCCTTATATTTTATATTAATTAATTAATAAGATTTCCTCCTCGCCTCATGAGGCGTACATTCTCAAGGGAAGGGGAATAATTTTAGATGGATTTTTAGAATCTTGTAAATGTTTGGCAGACCCAATTGAAGGATGAATAAAAGGGCCATTGGGGGGCTTAGTTTAATTATGCTTTTAATAAATGAATAGAATTCTATGCTTTTGATAAAATGAAAAAAAAGACCATGGTGGCATCAACTTAATTTATGCTTGATATTGTACTTATACCATGGTGGCATTGGACTTATATTATGTTTGAACCTTATATTTAATATATGACATGGTGGCATTGGGGATTTTTATTGATCAATTCCCTCGGAGGGATTAATAGATGTGGTATCAATTTCATGGACAGATTGATTGATTGATGGGATCAATTTCATGGAGAAAATTGAGAGACCTTTGGTATCAATTTCATAAAGAAATTGAGGCTTTTGGGATTAATTTTGTGGACAAATTGATAGACTTGTTGGAATCAATTTTTTGGATGAACTTAATTTTTTTTGGTAGGTAAAATATTTTAATTAATTGTCGGGTTGAAGGGACCCAATCCCTAATACATAGGGCATTCAGAATGCCAATAGTACAAAATTTGAAGCATCCCAACATCACAGGGATGGACATGAGGACAACCAACAATCTATAAAATCCTAATACAAACTAGCTCCGAGAACTAAATAGGAAGATTAAAACAAACCCATAGACTAGATACCCTAAATAGGGGAAACAACACCATTACGTAATTCAAAAAAACCATTGGCAAACCATCTGCCAACTACCCCACTCCCAGTCCTACTAGGAATCATCTTCATCCTCCTGTTTGATGCCAGTGTTCTGATCCTTTGCAAGGAGGACATTGAGGGCAGTCGAGAGTTCCTGGAGCTCCTTGATGGTGTGCGAAAATATGATGCACGCCTCCCTGACCATGTTAGCTACTGCCTTGAGTTGCTCCACCACTCTGGATACATGATCGATGGTGTTGGTTCAAAGTGCATCATCAACATTGTACCTGACATCTTCCTCATCATCTAAAATGATCTCGAGCATGGGTCACGATCCATCAACACCCTTCCTTTTTAGGCATCGTGAAATTCTACTAGGAGAGGGTCGAACAACTTTCCTTTTGCTCCTCAAGGGTCTACTTCTAGCTTCAGTAGCTCGGGACTCCACTAGGGCTGAATCCTTTGGTTTGGATGGTGGACTTTCCTCATCTTTGTTGCTGGACTGAATGGGATTGATAACTTTCAGGAGACCATTAGAAGGGGTAGAGGACTATAGGGGCACTTCTACAGAGGGGTTGAGAAGGGGGGAACAATGCTAGAGGACTCAATTGGGGGATTTGGATCATGGGACTCAGGACCATGAGTTGGCTTAGGAGAGGGCACGATGATCGAAGGAGAAATAGAAGGTCCGATAGTAGGTTGGGACAAGAGGGCATGTTTGTAAATAATGAGGAATAAGCCCTAGTGCAAAAGGTACTTGGAAGATTTCTTATCCCTATAGTTTTCTATGGTAAGGCTTATGGACCAAACCAAAAATTTAGGAATGTTAATTGGCTTGAAGTCACACAGATGGTTAACAAAGGTGAGGTGGAAGGAATAGAGGGGACTGCTAACATTATCCACTGTGATATACTGAATTATGGGAATAATGACAGAGTCCCAGGGGTGAGGTAAGGGAGGAATGAAGAACTCCCCCCTTAACCCAAGTCAACTCCTTGCCTTTATCAGGAAAGTTTTCAGTTTCTTCTTTGAAATTATGTCTGTCCCATCTCACCGCCCTGCCCTTGGGAGACAACCCAAAAATTTTAGCTAAAATATGGATGTTTACCTCAATTTGGAGCCCTCGAATCTGAACCACACCATTATTCCATGAACTTACGAACTCGTTGGTGACACCCTCATCCACGCCACCGAATAGCTTGAAGAAGGGAATGAATCCCTTGGCTCCAAGCAGAGCTTCAGCAACAGGTTCGAGCTGCAACATAGATGGCTCAAGAATGGCCATAATGTCGAACAGGCCACAATAGTAAAAGCACCAAGATAGAAACATGGAAGCAAGGATGCTAAGCAACAAATGAATTCACCCCCAGAAGGTGGTAGAATAAGGAGTGCCAAGGTTTGCAGCAAAAGGGATTACAAGACAGAAGGCCCTTTCCAATGCATGTTGGAACTTCAACCATAGGGCAACAACATTGGACCACATCAACAACTGCACATGAAAGGGAAACAAAATGGCAAAGTAAGAGGAAAGGATGGATGATAGGGTAGAAGGGGCCAGCTAACAAGGTAGAGCGAATGGCATAGAAGGCGGACAGGCGATGGATATGGAAGAGTGATGAGGTGGACATCGAGAGATGTGGGAAAATGAGGAGGAAGAAGTGGAGGCACGGGGTGATGGGATGATGCCATAGGGGTTCAGAAGCTTTGCCAAGATCTAATCGACCCGCATGGAAAGAGGTACAACCAAAATTTTGGAAGACAATGATTAAATGGGAAGGGGAACAAATAACCGTGGTGTTAATGTGAACACCCTTGGTGTTGATAAAAACACCTTTGAAACGACACTTGCTTTTATTTGGAATTGTGCTCAACATCATTTTTAGTAGCATCTATGATGTCTTGAGGGAATGAGTCTTCCCATATAATGAAATCATTCTGATTGGCTGCTCTGTTAGCCAACAAATCTGCCACCACATTGGCCTCTCTAAAAACATGTTGGACTATGTTGAGCGGGTGCTGCTTGAGGATGGATTGGCTCTCCTGAATGATGCTTTGAATATTCCACCCAGCCTTGGAATTATTCTTAACATGGTTAACCACATTTAGGGAATCCCCTTCAAATATCATTGGGTTAGTTAGACCTTTGTTGAGTTCAAGGCTCCTCTAGAGGGCACGAGCTTTGGCATAGTTGTTGGATTGAACTCCCAGGTTTTCAATGAAAGCTCTGATGATTTTGCCCTCATGGTCCCGAATGACTCCTCCAGCCCCAACATCTTCGGGGTTGCCTTTAGATGATCCATAAAAATTTACCTTGAGCCACCCTAGAGGGGGAGGGGTCCACTTGACGGTGGACCTGCAGCTGGTTTGAGTATGGGATCTGGTGCACTTGGAAGAGATGCCAAGGGATTTGAATAGGGAGGCTTCCAACCCAGATGTTGGGGTATTCGGATAGGGGACCAAATTTACATTTTCAATGGCAAAGCATAAAGCTTTGTTGACCACCACTTTTGGGTCCCTAGAACGGTCATTGAAGATTTTGCTATTGCGCTCAAGCCAGATTTACCACAGGGTATGATGCAGCAATGCTTCCCATAGGAACTTGAGTCTGGGATTACGAAACACTTGGGGCCACTGGGTAAAAAGGTCAATAATTGACTGGGGCCATACCCACTTGACCTGAAACATATTAACTAGAATTGAGAAAGCATTGTAGGCAAAGGGACACTCGATCAATAGGTGTTGAGTGGATTCCCAAGCCTGTAAGCACATGTAACATCTGTTGGGAACTATGACACCCCTCTTGATAAGGTTTTTTGTAGTGAGAATTCTATTTTGGAAAGCTAACCAAGAGAAGTGAGCGACTTTCAGGATGAGATGTTTGAGCCAAATTCTCTTAACGATAGTTGGGGCAAGCTGGTTATGATGCAGGTCTTGTGGGGAATCAAGCAATATTAAGGCAGACTTGACCAAAAAATAGCCATCATCACTACCTTTCCAGAAGGGTTTATCTTCTTCTTGGGCCCTAGGGATGAAGCTTGCTCTAAAAATTACCTGCAAAGAGGTGATAGCTCTGGCAATGATTGCATTGCTTATTTTGAAATGAAGTTGCTTCCACTTAGGGCGGCCCTGATCTTGCACAATGAAGTCAGCAACTCTCGGGCCAAACCTGTGATCAGTTAGGAGTTTGATAGCAATGATTTCTGGGTCATTGATAAGGGGCTCATCCCTAGCCCACGGGTCATGCCAGAAATCAATGGATCTCCCATATCCGAGCTGCCATATGATTCCTCTTTGAAGTAGGGGTCTGGTTTGGATGATAGACCACCAAAAGTGAGACCCTATTTGGGGGGCTTCTTCATCTCTGAAGGAGTGATGCTACAAATATTTTCTTTTAATGATTGAAATCCATTCCAAATTTTCGTTAGTGAAAACTTTCCAAGCCTGCTTAGCTAAGAGGGCCTGATTCATTTTGTTGATTCTACAAAATCCAAGCCCACCCTTATCTTTTGGAGAGCATACTTTGTCCCAAGCCACTAAGTGGAACTTTTTTTTATTGTCAGCTCCAGCCCATAGGAAGCATTTTTGGATTTGTTCAATCATGGTCCCAACTATTGTAGGGATTTTAAAAACTGATAAAAAATACATAGGTATGCTTTGTAAAACTGACATGACCAGGGTAGCTTTACCCGCCTGAGAGAGAAGGGCACCTTTCCACCCTATAAGTTTCTTATGAAATCTCTCAATAACATTATTCCACATCATCTTGGTAGGATTCCCCTAAAACATTGGGAGGCCTAGATAAGAAGCTGGAAACGCTGCAATAGAACATCCCAGAATGTTTATAATTTTGACTTGGCGGGGCACTGGGGTATTAATGAAATAAATCTTGCTCTTGGTGAAATTGATTTTTTGCCCTGTAGCTTCTTCATAGAGGTTGAGGATAGTTTTGATGACTCTTACCTCCAAAACAGATGCAGTAGTTGCCAACAGAGTATCATCCACAAACTTATTGGTGAGTTGAAGGTTGGAGATTGGACGCAACTTTGATGCCAGAAATCAAACCCATGGAGCAGGCAACTTTTATGGCTCTTCCAAGGCTCTCAACAAGAATAATGAAGAGGATGGGGGATAAAGGATCCCCTTGTCTCAGGCCTCTGGTACTAGGGAAGTACCCTGTAACAGATCCATTCACTAGCATAGAAATCCAAGAAGTTGAGATGCATTGCATAATCAGATATACCCAATTATCATGGAAACCAAACTTCTGGAGAACTTTGGATAGAAACTCCCTATCCACTCTATCAAAAGCCTTGTTCATGTCAAGCTTTAGGAAGAAAGCTGATTTTTTGGACTTGTGGGCTGAGTGGATAAGTTCGTGAATGGTTATGACCCCATCCACAATATTTCGACCTTTAATCGAGCTTCCTTGGCAGGGGTCAATCAAGGATGGGAGAATACCTTTTAATCTATTGGCCATAGCCTTTGAAAATATTTTGTAGACAACATTACAAAGGCTTATGGGATGATAATCAGACAGGATTTTGGAATTGGGGCCTTTAGGGATGAGGGCAAGAAAAGTAGAATTCACATCCCTGGGAATGACTCTGGATCTCTGCATTTCTTTGATGGCTTGGCAAAGGTCAGGGCCGATGATTTCCCAAAAAGTTTGGAAGAACCTTGGGGAGAATCCATCGGGGCCTGGGGCTTTGTCTGGTTGCATGGAGAAGAGGGCCTGGTGGATCTCCTCAGAACTTAAAGGTCTTAACAGATTGGCATTCATGTTATCAGTGATGATTATGGGAATGTGCATGAGGAGGGATTCCATGGCTTGGATAGAATGGGGAGGGCAGGAACCTAAGAGGGACTCAAAGTGAAGGACAACTTCATCACGAATTTCATGAATATTGGAAGTGAAGGTGCCATCATTTTTTATTAGTCCCTTGATCTTGTTTGCCCCTCTGTGTTTGAGCATTGAAATGTGGAAAAACTTTGAGTTAGAATCTCCTTCTTTCAACCACAAGTGTCTCGATTTTTGATGCCAAAACATCTCTTCCTTCTTCAATATGTTATGGAAATCTGATAGAAGACTTTTTTCTTCAGCTCTCAAACTGGCATCCCCTTGACCCTGCTGAAATTGATTTTCAATTATTTGGAGTCTGTCCCTGATGTTCTGCTTGTTTTCAAAGATATTTCCAAAAATTTCTTTATTCCATACCTTCAGTTTGGCTTTTATAGACCACAACTTCTGAGTAACTTGGTTAGTGATAGATCCTGGGAAACTCTCTCCCCACCACTCAACAATGCGTGCTTTAAGGTCAGGGTGTTGGGTCCACATTGCCTCAAAATGAAAAGGAGTTTTGAAAGGTGGTCTGTTGGCAGTTTCAAAAATTAGGGGGCTGTGATCAGACCCAATATTTGGCAGGGCTTGCAAACTGGCATCTCCAAACAGAAGTAAAGCATCCTGAGAAAGAAAAAACTGGTCAAGCCTTTCCTGAATGAGATCACCCCCTACCCTTCTGTTACTCCAGGTAAACTGGGATCCCCTTAGCTGAACATCCATTAGCTCATTTGCATCCACAAAATTGTTGAAGTCCCCCATGATCCTAGGAGTAATCTCTTTCCCTCCTTTTTTCTCAGAGGGATATAGCGGAGCATTGAAGTCCCCGACAAGGATCCAGGGGATATTATTGAAAGCCTCATGCATCTGAGTGAGAGTATTCCAAAGGTTCAGCCTATCCTAAGGAATATTTGGGGCATAGACGTTCATCAACACCCAAGAATGCTTTGTAACAGAATCATGAAAAAATATGTTGGAGATTCGCCCTTCATCGAAAATCACTCTTCCTTCCACCTTGGTTGGGTCCCAAAGGCAAAGGAGTCCGCCAGATGTTCTAGAGGTAGGACTAAAGGAAAATTCACATTTTCTCCATATGATTTTGGCAACTTTAGGTGAGGACTGCATGCCTAATTTGGTTTCTTGAATTATAAATATTGTAGGATTTGAATCCTTTCGCATCGAAGCAACAAGTCTCTATTTCACTGCTCCATTTAATCCTCTCGCATTCCAGGAGAGGATTCTCATTTGGAACTCTTGGAGGGTTTTCTACCTCCTTTGCCTTGTTGCGCAGGAGGTTTGGATCTCTTTGATTCTTCTCTGTTGGAAATTCCCAGTTCTTGAAAGAGGGTTCATTGGGTGTCGTTGGCTATCTTCCGATATATATCTGTATCTTTGCTCTGCAACAGAGGGTATGCCCTTCTTTTTATCACTTTCGACATCAATTAGGGATTTTTTAAAACTTTTGGTCTGTTTAGGGCTCCATGCTTCAGGAGAATCATGAGATGACTCAGGGCTATCAACCTCATCGCCATGGGGGTCGGGTGGGGGATGAGAAGGGCCAGACCTATTGGAGGATGGGGGGAGCTGGGTGGGGGATTAGATGGTGGTGGGGTATTGGACGATGGGGTCTGGGGAACAATATGCCATGGTCAATGGGGATTTTGGACACAGATCAAGGGATGAATGAGGAGGTTGCAGGGGAGGGTTTGCCTTCTCGGAGGATTGGTCAGGGTGATTTGAGCTAGGGAATTCCTCTCCGGGAATCTCCTCATTATCATCATTTGCATTGAGATTTAAATTGTTGAATAAACTGAATCTGTTGGAAAAAGCAAAAAGGGAACTTGCCTTATTCTTGTCGCCATTTGGAGATGGGGGAGCAGGTTGCTTGCCTTTGGGCTCATAGCATGGACCCACTTTAGCTCTCATTCTTTGAACCTCTCCTTTAGGTGGGCGTTGCATCTCCTGGTGATCATTCTGAGTAAGCCTCAATTTTGGACACTAGCTTCGAAGGTGCCCCTGGGTGTGGCACTCAGTGCAAAAGGAGGGTTTGTTCTCATACTCCACCACTTGGCATCGATGGTATGACCCATAAATCAAATTCACATGGGTCGGAAGCTGGGACTCCAAATTCGCATTAACACAGATACGGGCCTATGTCATCCTCGATCGAGCATGCGTAGTAGGGTCAATAGTGACAAGCTCCCCAATCGCATGGGCGATCCCTTGTAGAACATCCTCATGCCAAAAGTGAGAGGGTAAATTTGGAAGATGGACCCAGATGGGAGCAGAGTTGATGCTCTGGGTTTCTGGATCAAAATCCATGCCCCACTTGTGGAGGAATAGGCTCCTTCTCCCAAAGAACCATGGGCCCCCAGATAGAATGTGATCCGCATCCTCTTGAGTATTGAGTCGAATCATGAAGAAGCCTCTTGACATAGCAACCAGTTCTAGACAACCCCTGGTTTTCCATTTCACCATCGCCCATCACCGGATAGCCTCCATATCAGGTCTTCCCCCCATAAACTTCTCGACTAGGGAAAAGGAATCTAGGGAAATGTACCCAGCCATGACTTCTTCTAGTAGGATTACATCACATCCATCAGGAATAAAGGTGCGTGATGCAGTTGAGGAGGGTTTGGGCCTTCCCTTGAGTGTTTCTGCAAATGATGTTGCTTGGGATTTCCTATTTCCCATCATTATTTTGTCTAGGGGTTCTTTCCCCCCAAAAACATCATTCCCATCGTCTGAAGCCGTAGAGTCAGACTTACCTAGGGCCCCATTCCCATTTCCCTAGCCACCCATTCCATCCTTGGTCCCACTTCCATGTGCTCCCATTCCGTTCCTTGCTCCCGTACTGTAGCTTCTCTATTTCCCGCTCGACGAAGATTCAAAAATAAAGTTTTCACTCATCATCTAGGAGGAACTTAATTATATTTTTGGCTTCTAGTTTGATTTAATGGATGGATATTTATTGATGTTAAACCCTAGTTAATGAAAGGTTATACTTGGACCCTATGAAATTACATTAGTGGATAATGCATTTTATTTGATTAATGAGTTAAAACATGTTAGTAGATAACATGTTTTATGAGGTAGAGAATACATTAGTGGGTAGTGTATCTCATTCGTTTTGATGAATTGAAACATGTTGGTAGATCATATTCTACATGAGTTAGATAATACATTAATGATAATGTATTTTATTGATTTAATGAGTTGAAATATGTTAGTGGATAATATGTTTCATAACATGGAAATTTACATTAGTGGATAATGTATTCCATTGGTTGAGATGAGTTAGAATATGTTAGTGATTTAACATATTTCATGAGATGATATACATTAGTGGATAATGTATTTGGTTGTGTTGAGTTAGAATATGTTAGTGGATAGCATATTTCATGAGTTAGAAAGTACATTAGCAGATAATGTATTTCATTTGATTGATATGTTGGAATATGTTAATGGATAAGGCATTGCATGAGTTAGAAATATACATTAGTGGATAATGTATCACTTGAAATCAAATGTGTTAGAAATGTAATAGTAAATTGTATAATCCTTTGTGGTTAAGTGTTGATTGATAGTATAATCTATGCTATTATGTATAATGATTATGTGGTAGTTGAGCAAGTAGGAGAGGATCTTTTTCCTACTTGGTAAGCTTACACTGGAACTCGTTTTAAGAGGATTATGGGCTCCGCTCTAATGAGTTGACATGTGCAATTTTCTAGTTGATGTGTGGCTATTTTAGACTCCTATATGGAGATGTTCCCTTGTGGTTGGACCAAGGGGAGGTGATATCTTTGGAGGATGAATGCTGAGTTCACTCGAGGGAAATTATTTTTTCCTCATAACTTTGTAACATGAATTAAAGGATCTATTCATGTATTTTGGGACATGGAAATTATGGAAATTCCTATGTATTTATCTTGATGTTGATGTATGGAAAATTAGGAATGAATGTGGAATTCATTCAAGGGAAGTATGGGATTCCCTCTTTGAGATGTAATATGAATTAAAGGAACTATTCATGTATTTGAAAACATAGGAACTATGGGGTTCCTATGTTCTTACATTGATGGATGTATCAAAAGGAATTATGGGATTCCTTTCACATGATTGTATTGGAGGCAATTGAATTAATAAAATGAAAGAGGGTATTTCAAGTACTAGGTTTTTTCCTTCAGTATTTTCCTAGGATACATAATATGTCGTATTCGTGTGATGATTATCATTATTTCATGATCTTATTTCTTAATGCTTTTAGATATGGCTTGTTATGGACTTGTTTCTCCAATTTATGAAGTAAATAATATAGTTAAGAATCTATTAAGATATGCTTGTGAATGGCATCTATATTCCTTGTTAATCATTTTAACTATGCTTATGATTAATAGTTGGAAGGAATTGTAGAGATATAGAAATACAGATGGCCTATCCACAATACACTTAGTGCACCTACATAGATAGACTTATGTAGGGTGTAGGGATAAATGTACCCTCTTGATATACTAAGAGGGATAAGATAGCTCATCATGGATATGAGATAGATAGCTTGTTTGTGTTATGCTTAGTGCACCTATGTAAATGAATTTATGCAAGGTGGGGGATATGTGGATCCTTAATGAATGTATATATAGAAAATTTATCTCTTTTTAATGGGTTAGATTTTGTTTTGGGTTGTTACATCAACATAAAGCCTACATTTTTGATGAGATTCCAAAGGAATTAATCTAAGTTTTAAACACCTGACGAGCAAACATTTCTAGCAAGCTTTCAAATATGAAAATCTAAACTTGAAACATCATTTAGAAATCCATTAAAAAATAAATCTAAATCCCCATCCAAATGCCAACTTGTAGTTTGTGTTCCAACTTTGGTGACACCCTATCCATGCCCTTGCTAGCTCCTCCCTTTCGCACACCTTCCAAAGCTCTCAAAACTTCCCCCATTTCCCTATGCCTTTCATATCTTATCACTAGTGAAGAGACCCTGTCTGTTCGAAGCTCCCAAGGTATTACAAAAGGAATCTTGGGAGGGAAAAATGTGGCCATAAATGTTTAATTTTTTGGCTCATGAAGGAGCTAGAAATATGTTTAATTAATTCACCATGAAGCCTTTTTAAAGAGGAGGTTTCTTGATATTTAATTTTTCCTTCCTTATTTTTATTACAAGGAGCAATGTTGATTAAAAAATCCATTCGTTTAATCAACCCAAAATAGATTTATTAATAATCACAAGATTATATTATTTTAAACAAACATAGATTATAAGATAATCTAAGGATTATTTTATTTAAATCCAACATAGATTACAACATAATATAAGGATTAATTCATTTTTATTCCAACATAGATTATGACATAATCTAAGGATTAATTCATTTTAATCCAACATAGATTATAACATAATCTAAGGATTAATTCATTTTAATCCAACATAGATTATAACATAATCTAAGGATTAATTCATTTTAATCCAACATAGATTATAACATAATCTAAGGATTAATTCATTTTAATCCAACATAGATTATAACATAATCTAAGGATTAATTCATTTTAATCCAACATAGATTATAACATAATCTAAATATTAATTCATTTTAATCTAATCTAGTTTATGATATAATCCAAAGGTTAATTCATAAAATAACCTAATGAATATTCACTTAGATCAAATGCAAAACATAAGATAATCTAAGGTCATAAACAAATATATAATGCAATGAGGTATGCATGGGAAAAAATCAAAGCACCATAATTTCTTTCAAGCACTTGCAAGCAAAGTACCACCCCTTGTTCCTAGTGGCAAGTTTTTTGATGACCTATCATCACTTGCTCTCTAAGAACTGCTCCATTGCACCAACAATTTTCTAGTTGATTATATAACTTAAAACACATGTGCAAAGTATATGAGATGCAATCTATATGCGAGTAGATCCTACCCTAGCTAAATATTTACCCTAGAGTTATTATTTAGACTGTACATCATCTTCCTTTTTTGGTATCTCATTCTTAGTGGTCAACTTCCTCGTCCATCCATGAGAGTACCTTGTCCTACAAACATGCATAACATCAGCAGTACCATATCCTCATATCATATAATCAAAACAATAAATGCATATAATCATCCAAATGCATCAAAACTAAGCATTAAATCATCATTTATCAATACATAGTCTATCTTATAAATATCATGCCAAGGTGGGTCATCACAATATCTAACATTGTACCTATTGCCAAAAAATAAGGCACAATTAAAATATGCATTGAATTTTAAGATATTAACATGGAATGCCCTAAAGATGATTTCCCCTTACCTAGTATTGACATGATTGTAGATTTCATAGCCAGATGTTGAATGTTATCCTTAATGGATGGGATTTTAGGTTATAACCAGACTAAAATTTCTCCTAAAGGCCAAGCTAAATTTGCTTTCATCACTCCATATTTTGCTATCAAGTTATACCTTTTGGATTAAAGAATGTAGGTACCACATATCAAAAGGCTATGACCTACAAATTTCATGACTTTATGTATGGCATTATGGAAGACTATGTGGACAATCTCTTTCGTCATTCCATTAATCATGAAACTCATGCACAATATATAAGAAAGATCTTAAGTTTACATTTAAGTTGATCCAACCAAGATATTGGCTAATACTGATATGCCTCCCCCACACAATATGAGTGAATTACATCATTTGTAAGGTAAGATTCAAGCCATTAGACATATCATATCTCAACTAGCAAATAAATGTCAACTATTTTTTAATATTCTTTGTAAGAATGTAGAATATAAGTGGGATAATGAGTGCCAAATAGATTTCAATGAGCTAAAGAAATATCTCACATTTCCTCCTGTTCTCATAGCACCTAAGTTATCCAAACATTTATTTCTCTACATTTTTGCTACAACCCAAGACTTAAGGGCTATGTTAGCTCAACATGATGATCAAAACAAGAAAAGGTAATTTATTATATCAGTAGAACCCTTATTAGCTATGAAACCCATTATACTTCCTTAGAAAAGCTTTGCCTTGCTATAGTGTTTGCATATAAAAAAATATGATATTATATTGTTAATAAATAAGATATTACTAGTTGCAAAGGTTGATCCTCTTTATTACTTAATGTCAAAATATCACCTTTGAAGGAGATTCACCAAGTGGGTCATCATTCTTAGTGAGTTGGATCTAACCTTAATTTGTCAAAAGGCCATAAAATATCAGGTAATTGCTAATCAGTTAGTTGTATCTCCCTTAGAATCAACTCATCCCCTAGTGATAGAGTTTCCTAATGAGTGTGTCTTCAATGTTGAAGAAGAACCTCAAGATTCTTGGATCTTGTATTTTGATGGAGCCCATTGCTTAAAGGGTATAGGAGTAGGAATCATCTGAGTAACACCTTAGAAGTAGTTGATACATATTTCCTTTAAGTTGTGCTTCTCTTGTACTCATAATACTATAGAGTATGAAGCTTTGATTTTAGGTCTTCGTGTTTCCCTAACTTTAAAATTCAAAACCCTCTTCATTTTTGGTGATTCTCAACTTATGGTAAATAAAATTAAAGGTATATATCATACTAAAAATAAAAAGTTAAATCTATATAAAGACATTATTGCAAATATCATGTTAGAATTTGATAAAATAACCATAGAATCCATTCATAGGTCTTCCAATCATTGTGTATATGTGATGGATGAAATCACATCCCTTAATCCCTTAGAGTTAGAGGATGATCATGCTACCATCATCATACACTAGATTTGAGAGCCTGCAAACCCTAGTTCTAGTAAGAAACTATTGGTTGTCTTGACCATCGAAGCTTCTTCATTTAAGCCTTGGTACAAGGATATATTTACCTTATTAAAATATGGCACAATGCTTGAAGGATTAGAATGTCAAAATTAGAAGTTGTTGCATAAAAGAGCATAAAATTTGAATAGAAGGGTGGTATTCTAGTATGGTCTAAATCAATGTAATATTTTGCTTCATTTGTCAATTCAAATTACCTTTGGGATGTTAGTCCCACAAGCTTTCAATATACATGGGATAACATGCACATTGGGAAAAATCATATACCCAAAAGACTGGATAGATTCTTGTTAGAATAAATGGTTGCAAATAAAGTATACAATCTCTTTAGATATTTTACTACAAGCAGGATCAAATCACAAACCTATTCTTTTGACTTGTGAGTTACTTAATAATGGTCATCCAAAACCATTTTGCTTCTAGTCTATGTGGCTCCAAGACCATGATTTTTTCTATATGGTTATGTTATGGTGGGATAAATTAAAATTTGAAGGATCATGTATGAACAAGTTTTTTCAAAATTTAAAATATTCAAAATAGCAAATAAATATTTGGAATGCCAAATATTTCGGTAACATTTTCAAAGAAAATAAAGAAATTGATTTCAAACTCAAAAATTTACAATATATAGTAGAAATTAATGGAATGGATCAATATTCTTATGTGAAAATAAAATAATTACTTGTAATTATCATAATACATTGAAAAAGGAGTCACATTGGTTCCAAAAATCTATAGAGAAATGGTTCAAGGAAGGAGAGAAATAAAAAATAATAATTCCACAACAACAACAAAAATTCTATTCATCATATCAAAAATATGTTAACTCCAAATGGAAGAAATATTGAGGAAGAAGAAAATATATGGAAGGAAGCAATTAATAATTTCAATAATGTTTTGTTATATTATAGGTAAGATAATAAGGCACAAGAAAAACTTCTACGAAATATTGCATCAATTATCACTTAGGGTTAAAATGAAAGCTTGATGAAGAACATATCTATGGAGGAGCTCCATGAAGCAATTTTCTCCTTCCATCCTAATAAGGCACTTGCCCTCGATGGATTTTCTATAATTTTCCTTCAAAATTTTTGTGATTTACTTAGGAGTGATATGTTAGCTATGGTTGAAGAGGCCCCAAAAAGGAAGGCTATAATAATTGAGATCAATGCTACTTTTATTACCATGGTTCCCAAGAAAGATGACACAAAATATTTTGATTATTTTCATCCAATAAGCCTTTGTAATATGATTTATAAAATTATTTATAAAATTATGTAAATAGGTTGAAGGACATTCTAGGGCGTTTTATCTCAAAGAAACAAGGGGGATTTATTTGTGGTAAACAAATTCTTGATGGTATAATTATTGCTAAAGAGGCCATACATTCTTTTCATTCCAAGAAAAAATTAGGTATGCTTTTGAAATTAGATATGATATTATAGGGTTTCCTAGAATTTTCTATAAGTTATTCTCAAAAGGTTTGGCTTTGATTATATTTGGTGTGAGTGGATTAAATGTTGTTATAGCATTGCAAAATTTTCAATTTTGATAAATGGTTCTCCTACTGGTTTCTTCAAGTCATCTTGTGGACTTCATCAAGGTGATCCACTTTCTCATTTTCTAGTAATTATTCTAGTGAAAGCATTAGGGAGAGCATTTTCAAAGGAAAAAATGGAGTTATAAATCAAGGGCATTCACATTGCTAAAAATGATCCCTTTTAATCTCATCTCCAATTTGTTGATGATACTTTTCTTTTGGTCCATCCCTCAGTCAATGAGGTAATCGAGTGTAAATAAATATTATCATGCTATGATAAGGCTAATGTATAGTTGGTAACTACTACAAAATATAGGAATGTTTTCATTAATACTACCCTAGATTTACAAAAAAAAATTGTGAATATTTTAGGGTTTAAAATTGAAAATGTTCCATCATCCTACTTGGGTATTCCTTTGTATAATAGAGGAAATAAAAAGGAGCTTTGGATCTCTTTTTTGGATAGAATGAAAGCTTTATTGGTAGGTTGGAAACATAAGTTATTTTCATGGTAGGAAGGCTACAAATCATAAAGACTATATCTCAATCCATCCCTATTTAATGATGTCATTTTCAAGACTGCCAACAAGTAAAGTATAAATAATGATAAAATTCAAAGAAACTTTCTATGAAAAGGTTGTGAGAAAAAAGTTAGGTTTCCCCTTTATAAGTGGGATAAGGTTTGCAAAGGAAATAATATTTGAGGAGCAAGCTTGCAGAATTGTAAACTTATGAATTTGGCATTAGGAGCAAATCTTGGGTGGAGATTATTCAGAGATCAAAAAACGAATTGAGTAAAAATATTACTTAGAAATTACACAGGTTCTCTTGATGCAATAAACTTATTTAGGAAAATAAATCTACTCAAAGGATAGTCAACATGGAACTTCATATTAGAGAGTTTGCAATTGATAAAGAAACATATTAGATGGTTAGTCAATAAGGGGAGTTAATGTATTTTTTTGTCTGATTCTTGGTTGAAGCCTTATCCTATTATATCTGACTAAAAATGACAACCATTGGCTCAATCATGCCTGGCATGTAAAGGTCCAAAGGTCAAAGACTATATCAATATAAGAAATAACTCCAAATCATGAATTTCTTATAATAACCCAGTTGAAGGATAGAAATTCAAATAAATTGCAGATGAATTTCAAAAGATGCTTCAATAGTTTTATTTATTGATCTTTACATGAAAGGATGATTTTGTTTAGAATTTATCAAAGGATGGTGGATACTTGGTCAAGTTGGGATATTAGTATTTAGAACAACTAAAATTTTCTTCTCCCATATATTTTACTAATAAGAATATTTGGTCATTAGAGGCTCTCCCTAAGGCCTCAACATTCCTTTGGTTGGTAGTTCAAAGTAATATTCTTATAGGAGAGAGTCTACAAAGAAGAGAATATTATGGACCCTTTATATGTGCCTTGTGTGAGAAGGATTTAGAAACATCAAACCATTTACTTCTTCATTGTCTATTTGCTCACACCATTTGGGGTAATTTAATAACAATAAATATGAAATTAAATTTGGTAGCTCCATAAACATTGAAAGAGTTGATGAAATGTTGGATTAATTATTTTAAAGCTAAAAAAATATGTATTTTTTGGAGGATTGGACCTACCATTATTTATTGGAATTTATGGCTTGAAAGGAATAACAATTTTTTTAAAATAAATCTCAAAATCATGCCCAAGTTTGGAACTGTATTATTGCCTCTCTTGCAGAATGTGTGTGTGTGTATATATATATATATATGGTGCTCATCATGGGAAGTCTCAACTACAAAAAAAAGAGGTGTTAATAACTTGGCTACAGGATTTGAACATACATGGAAGATTCATCTATGACAATGGAATTAAAACAAAGGATCTACTTTGATCTATGGGTAAATGGAAATGTTTAAAAATTAATTTTGATGGTATTTCAAAATGAAATCTAGGAAAAGCTTATGGAGGTGGTGTTTTTAGAAATAGTGAAGGTGAAATTCTCCCCACTTATTCATAATCATATGGAACTTCAACTAACAACTATGCAGAGGCTAGAGCACTTATTACAGGGATGAAAATTGTAGTAAAAAATTATGGAAATATATATCAATTGAGGGGGACTCACAAATTATCATCAATATTAATACAAGAATGGATGTGGAGACTAGAGAAAAAATAATAGTATTGTTGATGTTCATCATCTATTACTAGAGGTAATCTCTTGGAAGTGTGAGCATAGTTATAGAGAAGGAAATCAAGTAGCGAGATAAATTAGCAAATTGCGGTGTTGATCTTCATCCTAATGAAATTCAAATTTTAGAAGGTAATTGTCCAAGTGAGATTTTATATCTTAATCAAAATGTCGAGTTAATAGTGGAAACATAACACTTCGAGGAAGCTAAAGAAAATATTTAAGAGAAAAAATAAATAAAATTTTGTGATAAAAAGGTATGCTACTACAAATATAATATTTTGGTATTTTTTTATCAAGTGGCATTAGCTCAATCGATTAGATTCCTCAATACTTAAAGAGAAGACCAAGGTTCAAATCTTGCCAAGTGATATTGTTGGAAATTTTTGAGTATAGTGTTGTCATTGATGTCAAAGTTGATTGTCATTGATGTCAAAGGTGAAAAGGTTGAGTTTTGTCTTCAAGGTTGAAACAATAAATGCAAAGGAATTTTCCATGGTTGTAAAAGCAAGAAAAGAGAATTTTGAAGAAAAGGATTATAATATTTAAATATTATTAAGGGATATTTGGAAATAACAAGGGCTTCATTTGGTAAATAAAAAGGAAAGAGAGATTTTAATTGACAAGGCAAAAGGTCTACTTCTCATTAGTGAAAAAGACCCAAGGTAAAAGGTTTACTCCTCATTGGTGAAAAATACCCAAGGTAAAAGGTTTATTATAATATTTTTTAAATATTATAAAACATAATTTTAAATATGCATGGCACCAAAAATAAATAGAGTTATTTTTAATTAATTTGAAAGGTGGGCCGATGTCTAAAAGGTGCATGGAAAGCATATATATATCCTAAAATATTTGTAAATAAGAGTGTGATTTTATTTTTAATGCGAACATTTGAGAAATCATGCAAGTGTGATAGCGAATAAGGATAAGAGGATAGCGATGATTTCAGAGCGTAGAATAAGGACGAATTAATGAAATTTTCATGCATCCCTTGACGTCATCTGCCAGGGTGTCCCAATGGTGGCTAGCCTTGTGTTAAGACATTTGGAAGGCGAAGGTCTACGGTTCGATTCTCCCTAGCACCAGTTTTTTGAAGAGTTTTTGTTTTTGGTGAACACACCAAGGAACAAAGGTGGAGGCCTACACGATAGGTCTCAACCGCTTTGCTAGCGCAAGTGATTAAACACCTGTGTTAGGAGGTTGAGGTCAGATGTTCGATTACTATCCGTACCAGCATTAATAGTTTTTGGAAAAAGGTATGCGCTAAGGTTGTTTGATATTTGCTTTGCTTGGTGTTTGAGGGGTGTGCTATGGTATAAAAGTTTTGGCAAATAGGAGGTATAAGGATAATTTATTTTTACCAAATTTTTTGAATATATTGTTGTCATTAAAAAATTATTTTTATATATGCAAAAGTAGGAGTGATAAGGTGTAAATGGTTGATTTAAATTTTTAAATCAATTTTATTGGTCATTAAGTGATTTGGAAATTATTTGATGAAAAGTAGGGAGATAAAAGGTGTAAAATGTGTTTTTATTGCTTGTAATAGTGGTATTAAATTTAAAGGACTTGGTTCATGATTTTATTCTTTACCAAGGGAGTATTAGAGCATTGTTTTGGAATTAAATTGAGCATATATTTTGAGAGGAAAATTTATGTGATGGTTTGAGAAAGTATTTTCCTATCTAACCCTTGAAGTGGCACAAGAAAAATTAGTTGTTTATGAGACAGGTTTTTGAAGACATATCTCCATAAGGGTAAACTAAGAGGTATTGGCACATCATTCCTTATTAAAGTGTTTTTTTGAAGTGAATGTTTCTGAAATACAAGGTGGAGATAAAAGGGTTGTTTGGTAAGCATTGTTGAAAATATTTGAGTTAGGTTTTGAGACCTACATGTGCATCAATTGTTGAGAGAAAGTTGAAACAATTGCATTAGAGTTTGAATATCTTCTTGTACTTAATTATTGATTGATTTTGGAAATTTTTGGGATAGATTTTGAGAACATGTGTGCTTTCATTGTTGAAAGAGATTGAGACATTTGTACTAGAGATTGTGAACTACTTGTGCTAGGGTTGAAGACAAGTTAGTACATCATTGTGAAACCTTTGAAAATTGGTTTGAGAGATATTGATAGCAATTGTGAAAGTTTTTGAGATCAATTTTGTAAGGGAAAATTCTGCATTGGTGTGATTGATATTTGCGAGAAAATTTGCAAGAAATATAGACCAGTTTTTTTATACATTGTTTTGATTTGATTTGAAAAGGATTTTGCAATAGAAATAGATTGGTTAATTGAGTACAAGATTTGTGAGTGTGAAACATATTGAGTTTTTGATAAATCATATCGTTCTCTATATGTTCCAGAGGTTAAATGAATTCTAAGTAGAAGTTGTCTGTGTGAAGAAAGATTTTCTTGAAAGAGAATTAAGTTGTGTTTTGTATGCAAGATTTGGAGTTATTTGAGAAGGTGTATTGGAGCAACTTTGTGGCTATATTTGAGCAAGTCTCTTGAGAAGGATTGAAGGCAGTTTTTAGAAAATATTTAAGAAGGCTTGAGGGCAGATTTGAGCAAGTATTTGAGAAGGCTTGAGGGCAGATTTGAGCAAGTATTGAGAGTAGACTTCGGACAGAGTTTGGTGCAGATTTGTGAGCAAAGTTAGAGAAAATTTGTGCTAGACTTGGGACAGAGTTTGGTGCATATTTGTGAGCAGAGTTAGAGCAAATTTTTGCTAGACTTCGGATAGAGTTTGGTGTAGATTTTAGATAAATTTAAGAGCGAACTTTAGATGTGACAAAGCAAAGAGGACAGAGGTCTCTAGTGGATAGAGGTCCATCATCCTGTGCAGTGGGGATAAAGGTCTCCTGTGGAGAGATATCCACAAGCCAAAGTAGTGGGGGCAAAAGTCTTCTAGAAGTTCTTTAGCCAGAGCAGAGGGGATAGAGTTCTCCCATGGATAGAGATCCATGAACCAGGGTAAAGGGGAAAGAGTTCTCCTATGGAGAGATATCCATGAACCAGCTGGAGAGATAGAGTTCTTCTGTAGAGAGAGATCCATGAACCAGTTGAGGAGATAGAGTTCTCTTGGATCAAGTTCCACAAACCAAAGCTAGGGGATAGAGTTCTCCTATGGATAGAGATCCATGAACCAGATCAATAGGATAGAGTTATCCTATGGAGAGAGATACACAAATTAGAGCATAGGGTATTATGGTCTCCTTTGGACAGAGGTCCATAACAATTGTAATAGGGAATTGATTCCAAAGAAATTTGTTGAGAAAATTTAGAAGAAATATTTTCTCTGTGGAGTAGCCCACATTGGGTGAACCACATTAAATTTGTATATTTATTGTGTGTGATGATTTATCCATTACTTTGATTACTGCTATTGCCATTGATAATATTAAATAATATTTTTTGGGAAAGAAAAGTAAAAGTCGATCTTATAATGTTCACCTGCCCTCTCAGTATAAGCATGTGTTCTTCAGATACATGGATAATATTCAAGCTTTGTTGTAATACCAGTAAGTGGTGATGATGTAATATGGGTGGGGCCAATTTCAATCCCATATAACCAATTGTAAAAATATATTTTCGTATTTTTATGGGAGTGGTCCCCAATAGAAGCCACATATAACTTATGAAAAAAAGAGCATGTAAATTTGTGATTATTGATGATATCTTATATTGATGATCTTTCAATGATGTCCTCTTATGATGTATCACTCTTGATGAATCCAAGCAAGCTCTTCATGAAAATCATAAAGGACTATGTGGAGGTCATTTTAGTGGTAATGCAATTACCAAAAATCTCCTTCAAATAATGTATTATTGGCTTTCTACATAAAAGTATGAATGTGACTATGTGTGACACATTGCAACAAGTGTTTTTGAAAATATGTTGAATATTTTCCATGTTATTCTGGTGGGGTTAACTCTAAAAGGTAGTACTAGACACTCTCCATGTATCTTGATCAAGGTGGATGCTAAGCCGATTCCCGAGAAGGAGTTCAAGGGAAGCAACCCCCAACAAACAATTTTGGGTTTCTTAAGCTATTTTTAGACCCATATGGGATGTTTAGGGTTAAATATTTGAACCCATGGTTTTTTGCCCATGGTATTGTAAAATTTGTTCTTATGCTATTGTTATTTAATTGCACTTGCATTAGGGTTTGAAGAGATATGAGAGATGAACATTATTGTATTGGACATGGTTAATTTTATACAATAAGGAGATATTATTGTGCTAGGTTTTTTCTCGTAAGGGTTTCCCACATGAAATATTGTGTTATGTGTATCTTTTTTTTTCATTTGATTCTATATTTAATATTTTTTTAGATTTTGTTTATCAGGACATTTTCCTCTTCATTTTGGTACTAGAGCTAGGTTTTTTAGCTTTGTTAAAGGAGTAAGGTTTTAAACCCTATGATAAATTAATTCTTGAGTGGGAGTCATATGTGAAAGAATCTAGGCAAAGAAAAATGATGGGAAGCACACGGGTAGAGATTGAAAAATTTAATGGATATAATTTTGAGTTATGGAAACTTAAGATGGAGGATTTGTTGGTTGATAGAGATTAGTGGATTGCGGTCTCAAGAATAAAACCAACATCAATGATAGATGAGTATTGGTTGAAGATTTATAGGAAGGCAAGAAGTTCTATCGTATTATGCTTATCTAATTTGGTATTGTTGAATGTATCAATAGATACCACAACAAAGTCATTATGGGATAAGATGGGAATTTTATATTAGATAAAGTTAATAGTAGATAAACTCTTTCTTTAGAAGTTGTATTCACTTCGGATGAATTATAGTGACTTTGCGGCTGAACATGTGAATGCTTTTAACATTGTGGTAAGTCAATTAAACTCTACTGAAGTAAAAATGAATTAAGAGAAAAAGTATATTACTCTACTTTGTTCATTACCTGATTCATAGGATAACCTAGTTATGGCTATCAACAATACTACTTCTACATTGAAATTAGAGGTTATAGTAGAAACATTGCTATCTAAGTAAATGAGACAAAAATATTTTTAGGATTATCATTTTAAGGATGCCTTGGTTGTGAGAGACCATTCTTAAGAAAGAAAAAAAAATAAATCATGAGAAATGAAATCAATATATAAGGGTAAAATTATTTCTCCATAAAAGAGGAAATGATAGAAGTGTGGTAAAACAAGGCATTATAAAAGATATTATAGATATAAAAAGGCTAATGATAGCTGATAATTTGATTAACTTTTGTAGAAACAAAGACCACAAATGAAGATTCAATGGACTTATTCTTAATTGTAGTGTGCTCAAGTGAATGCCATGACTCATGGCTAATTAACTTAAGTGTTTCCTTTCATATGACTCCTCATAGGGAGGGGTTCTATGAATATGAAAAGATAAATGGAGGTGAAGTCTTATTGGGAGAATGTTCTACATTGTAGACACCTAAAATGCATTATTTTTTAGGAAACTCCCAAAATACCTCCTTTCTAACACACACCCTTCATCTTGAGTAACCTAAGGGTTAATCCAATAATTTCCCTAAGTAGCAGGTAACATTCCCCATGGGAAGCCTGACCATATTAACCTGGGATGATCTTAATATTGAGACCATATTGAATTGATATGGTCATTCAATACCAAAGATGAAAAAATTATCTGGCAACAAAACTGCCTGTTAGCATAGTGCATGAAATTGCACTGATGCTAGATGCCTTGCATGAAATAATTATGTTAATCGCATGTAAAAATTTAGTTGCATGTATCTACTTTTTTAATGTAGAATAACCCTGAGTGGCACTTGCTATTTCATGCATTTTTACCCTAGGGGCCTATAAAATGATACCCTCTCCCCTTGTTTTTAAAGAAGAAGCTTTTGAATTTCAAAGCAATGAAATGTTGCCAAAAATCTACCAGGTTATCCTGTTGCTAAGACCATGTTGTGGGACTGTGACTTAGGATTTGAAGCCGCTTCTCTTTTACTCAAACAATTACCTATATTTTCCCATTGATCACTTGCATCCTTTTACCTACTCACACATTCTCGAAGATCCACCTGAAATGACACCTCGTACAACCCAAGATGTTGTTTGGATCTGGTTACACTGAGGCATAGGCCCATGCCAGTGACCATATTACCCTGAGATGATCTACAAATGAAACCATCTCAACTTAAGACGATCTCAAATAGGTGATCAATTTTTTTAATTTTCATTGCATCTTAGCTTAGATTTTCTCATTTACTATTTCTAACATTAGTTTAGATCTTAGATTTCACATGCATGCATGTGTCTTCTATTTCATTATAATTTTCATATTTAATATAGGTCCAACTCTAGTGGGCCCTTCATATGATATTGATTCATTTTCTAGTTTCTTTATGTACAGGTTACAAGGATATAGGACGATGAAAGATAGTAGCTTAGATCCTCGCACAATGTTGCCAAAAAACCCACTCCCAATGAATTGTGCTAGCATGGAAATACTTATATTGCACCTTATTATTTGAAAAGAGGGGAATCATATCCCGAATTTGTAATTCATTGTATCATATAAAAATATCCTCTTGAGAGGACTCTCTTTGTAACCTTGAAACACAAATTAATACAAAAAGTTCACTTTATTGCTTTATGCATTTGTGTTTACTTTATTGGGTGCAAATTTCCCTACTTTCAGACATACAAAATAATAGGTCAAGGAAGAGTCAAGCTGAGGTTAAAAGATGAAAGAATTAAAACCCTTCCTGGTGTGTTGCATATTTTAGGATTTGGCAAGGAATTTGATATTCATGACTAATATGAATGACATGGTTGTGACTATGGTATTCAATAAGAATAGTTGCAAGATGGTTTATGGAATCTTGGTGTTGGCAATGAGAGTTCGTATAGGAAATCTATTCAGACTTGAGGCTAGAACTGTAAGTATTGGTTGCAATAACTCTTCATTTGTATAGGAGAATAATATGGTAGAAGTGGCTCATATTTGTAATTCTTCATAGTATTCCTTACTTGTAATTTCTTATTTGTAATATTTCAAATTTCTAGATAGTATTCCTTTTGACCCCCTTGTATTTGATAAAATCCTTTCAATTCTTGAGTTTTGTGGAATACCTTATCTCTACTAAATGTTTTGAATATGTCTTGATAGTAGGCTTAGCTTTCTTTAGATTTTCCTTTGAGTTGAATCCCTAATGTTCAAATTCTATTTTTCACCTTATCTCTCCAATTAATGAATAAATAGAAATCAAAATATAATTAAATGCACCTTCATGTTTTAATAAGCTTATATAGTTGAATTTCTTTTGTCTCTTCAATTTGTATAAGAGACTAGTATTAACAATAATTTCCAACTTTCAAGCAATTCTAGTTTTTGCTTCCTTTACCCTTTAATTCTCAATGGTTTAGTTTTCTAAATTTCAATGATCTAAATTTTGATGTAGTACTCCTTATATCTCCCTATTTGGAAATTTAGAAAATGATAATATTTGTAAAATAATGCTTCAATTTTCAAGGTAGAAAACCTTATATCTTCTAGTTTAATTATTTGCAAATATTTTGATGATTGAATCTCAAATATTCAATTTGAAATAGCTCTTAAATATATAATCCCCTTGATTTAATTGCTTTCTAAACCATCAATGATTAGTCTAAGGTTGTAATTTCCTTATATCTTCATGCAATAATCAGCTAAACTTAACCTTATAAATAATGTACCTTATATCTCCTTGCACTTGATGGAAAGAAAATATTAATTCAATGTAAATATACCTCTCTTTGATGTGATGCACTATGTGTTGATTGGTTTCTTCCTTGACTACACTTTCAAAGATTTTGAATGTTGCATTATCCTTAGTCTTAAAGGTATGACACTATGCATTAATTGCACTATGTTCTATGCCACACTCTATACTATCCTCTTCTCCCTTTAATGTTCTTTGACTTATGAAAGCTTGATATGCACACTCTTTGTAGGTAGGGCTATTAATACTTCTCTATCTCCCTTTGGAATGCATGCCACATGGAATTTACATTGCTCTTGAACGTAGATCTCCTTGTTAGGTGGTGCAAGGACATTATAGTCTTTAGAATACATTGATTTAGATGGCGTAGGTGTTATCTCTCCTTATGGACATTGAAGTAATGATGTTTTATTATTTTATTGCTTGAATGGAGAATTAATTTAGACTTGGATGCTATTCTCCTTACGCAAGCATTATATTTTTGAGGTGTTACTAAGACTTCATAGGCACTCTTCTCCTTTGTGCCAAATAGAACAAGATTTATTTGTTTTATGTCGAAAGTGGAGGCTCCTTCCCTTGAATGTAACCAAACACTCAACATACCTTATCTCCTTAATGCTCTTTCCAACTCCTTGCAAATTATTTGGCTTCTCTTTCAACAAAAATATACTTTCTCCAACATATGGTGTCTCCTATCCAATGAAGGTGGATCCTCCTATGGTGTTTCAATGCTCTCTTCCAGGCGGTTTTTCATCCAATATTCTCTCCTCTTCCACTTGGGTAACACTCCTTGCTACTTGTATCTTTGTTATGTTATTCTTATTACAACTTTCACCTTAGTTGTGTTATATTGTCCTTACTATTGGTGTTATGCTATCCTTAGTCTCCCTTCTTGTTACAAGTTCCTTTGCATTATGTGTGCTACCTTCATGGGACTATGTCACTATATTTTATGCCTTTAGACACCTTGAATAATATTATTTTAAGCCCTTAGTTGGCCCTTTTCTTTTTTCTTCATAGCTTCTTCTTTAGACTGGATAATACTTCCACTTGATGACTGCAACTTTATGCTACTTTGGCATCTTAAGACACTTCAACTTTTGTCTTCCTTTTCTTGCTTTGGAAAAGAAAAATATGGTGTATTTATGGATTGCAAATAAATATACTATAAAATAAGATAGAATACCTTAGTTACACCCATATTTCAAGGCTTTCTTAGTCTCTTTATGTAGCTTTCTTCCTTGTCTTTAGTAAGATGACACCTTCTCTATTCCTTGGTGGTTGTAGTGCCTCCTTTGATGGCTTCTCTTCACCAAGAATTACTGCAACTTTACCTATGTTTAATGGTGGATTCAATTTTACCTTCTCCTCCTTAGAAACTCTCTCTTAAGTCTCCATTCTTGGTTAACTTTCCAATTATGATTCCAAGCTTTTTAATAATGTAAATACTATGCCTTTTGGATGGCTATGATTTACATTATTGTATATCAAATCTGTGCCTGAGAATAATATCTTCTTTAATTTCAATAGATAGTAGGAAGTTTTTATTATTATTTCCCTTTGAAAAATATCTAACTCCTCTATCTTATGTGTAGGTTTTACTCCTTGTAAAAACTATATTCTACACTTCCTGAAGACTTAAACTAGAAACCTTCCTTTTGCATATTTAAACCTTGAATTTTGTGCTTAGTAAAAATTAATAATAAGATAAATATAAATGTTTAATTAATGAATATTTTACAGCAATTTTGCATACCTCTTTTATATCGGTATGGTCATGGATTTCTTGGTGATTTGGATCACCTAATTGCTTCTTTGAGTTTGATAAATTTGTATCTTTAATTTGTATTACTTTGTTGCTTTAAACTAGTCTATTTTGTAGCTTATTGTTCAAATCAACTACTTAACTCTCCCAATTTGTAGCTTTGTAAATACTTTAAATTTTTGCCTAAAATTGTGGTCTTGTGGATTCAAATTTCCAAGTAGCCTTCTTGAATTCTAAAAATTAGGAGCTATTAATGTTGAAAAAATGTTGCATTCTAACCATCCTTAAACTCTAAATTTTTTAGGTTCTCACATAGCCTATTTCTCCTTTGATATGTTGTCCTAAAATTTCTCTAATCTGGTGGCCTCTTCTAGCTCCTTTCTCCTCTAGTATCCTTGTTGAATTCTGACTTCAATCTTGGCTTATTTTTTGACCTTATTCTCAAGAATATGGATGTCTTGAATTATCTGGAAATCCTTTCCATAATTTGGAAAACTTCTTACCAAATATTTCTTTATTTTGGGTTTGTTATCAGATGGCAACAAATTTTTCCAAAGTCTTCTCTATCAGGAACTTCTCCTTGCTATCAATATTCTCATTTGAGTTCTCCTGAAATCTCCTCCAATGGCCTTCTCCAAATCTCCTCCAATGGGGCTTCTTCAAATTCTTCAATATTGATTTCCTAGCCTTCTCTTTCTTTCTCCTTTCAAATATGTTTGAGGCCTTCTCCTAGGATATTCAAATCCTACAAATTATCTTCTAGTCTTCTTCTCATTTCAACGAGACCTTCCTTAATCTCACCAATATTCAAGTATGGAAGTTTTGTAATAATATCTCTTTATTGGATCTCCTATTTCCACAACTTCTAACATATATAATAGGACCTTTGCTAGTCCTTCTCTATCTTTAATATTCAATCTTAAAAATTTGGAAGTTCTTCAATGAGACCTTTCTCTTGGGTCTCCTCCTTCTAGAGCTTCTTTCTTCTTTATTCACTCTAAATTCTTCAATATTCAGATTTCTATGAGGATCTCCTAGAATTTTATTTTGCAATCAGATCTTCTTTCTTGGACCCCCTCCTTGATCTGTAGTCTTAAATGTAGATTCTTTGGCCTCTTCCTCTCTTCTCAATATTTTACTTGGAATATTTAATCTACAAATCTTGCAATGGGACCTATTTATTAGGCCTCCAAATATTCAATCTTCAACTTGTTGCTTCAAGTGTTGGATTAATTCTAAAGAAGATATTATTCCTAGATCTTGCAGGAAGCTTCCCGAATTTATTTGAATATCCTCTTTTCTACAACAAAGTAATAGAAAATTATAATAGTAATTTCTTTAAATCTATAGATAATTAATCTTCACTAGTTGATTTATCAATCTGGTGGAATCAATGCCAAGTCCTAGTCTTCACAAGTTTTTCTACAACTTTGTGGAAATACTCTAGCCAAATGCAATTTTAAAAATTCTAAAAATGATATTTCCTATCTCCTCTCAATATCTCTTGTGGCTCTCTCTATTTCCTATCAATCTACCTTGTGCTCTAATACCACTGTTAGCTTTTGATGATATATATTAAAGGAAATGCAACCACAAGATCTAAAATGAGAAAGTAATGTTAACTATATGATAATGGTAATATAATATGTAGGAAAATTAAATGAGAAACTTCTAAAATAACTTAGAAAATATCCATTAATGAAAGCTCACAAAAATAGTACAATGTAATATCATGGATGTTTTAAACACGCCAAAAATTCTTGCATGAACTACATTGTATCTATCTTCTCAATATGATCTACTATTCTATATACTTCTTACTTAAATTCTATCCTTTGATTCACTCTATCAAAGGCCTATATATGGGGAGATATATCCCTTGGCCTTTCATCTACCTAACCTATGAATCATTTATATGTGGACTACATGCACATTTACATAATTACACATTCTAACACTTGTGCATTTATTACATTGCATGAAGTAACTACTCAAACCTTAATCTAAGATAGACTCCAAATATAAATATGTACCCAAGGTTATACATTGGCATGTACCAAATAATGTAATATATTCCAATATAATGGAGTTGCAAAACGAATGAGTAAAACATTGATAGATAAGACCAAAAACATGCTAAGTGGTGCAAGGTTAGAAAGGAAATTCTCGGTAGAAGCTATGTTAACTGCTTGTTACCTCATAAATAGATCTCCTACATCATATTTTGTGGACAAGACTCCATAGGAAGTGTGGATTGGTAAGAAACCATCTCTTAGTCATATAAGGGTTTTTGGTTGCGATGCTTATATGTATGTCCTTAAAGATAAAAGGACTAATCTAGACTATAAATATGAAAAATGCATATTTATGGGTTATAGTATTGGTGTTAATGGATATAATTTGTAGAATCCAAAAATATATAAGATTGTTTAAAGTCATAATGTGATATTTAGAGAAACAAAAGGGGTTCCAAAATAGGAAATGCAACCAAGCAAAGAACCTAAAATAGTTCAAGTAAAATTGGAATAGGAGGAAGAACCTATGTTAGAACCTGGTGCTATAGAAGAAGATGAACTACAAAGAGAGTTTAAAGAGTAAAATTTAGAGGAAAAAGGTGAGGAGGAAGTTGAATATGCAGAAATTGGAACTCCAATTTTGAGGAGATTAGATCGAGTGAGAAAAATCCAAGAAAGGTATAGCCCTTCAAATATTTGTTATATATTTAATATATCAATCAGTGATGAAGAACCCAAGTTTATAAAGGAGGAACTTCAATCAAGTGAGAATAAGTCTTGGAAAAGGGTCATGGAGGAAGAAATGGAGTCCTTGGATAAAAATAAGATGTGGGACTTGGTGAAATTACCCCTTGGAAGAAAATTGATTGGTTGTAAGTGGGTATTCAAGAAGAAGTACAATGTAGGATAAAATTTTAAGGAGTACAAGGTTCACCTAGTAGCAAAGGTTTTTCACAAGTTAAGGGAATTGACTTTGGTGAGAATTTTTCTCCTATGACTAAACTAAATTCAATTGGATTTTTGTTGGCTATTTCAGCTGCTTTTGATCTTGAAATAGAATAGATGGATGTAAAGACAACATTTTTACATGGAAAACTTGATGAAGATATATATATGCCACAACCAAAATTATTTAGGGTAAAATGTAAGGAGGAATTGGTATGCAAGTTGAAAAAGTCTCTTTATAGCTTGAAGCAATCTCCAAGAATGTGGAACCAAAAATTTGATAGGTTTGTTTTGACACTTGGGCTTGGAAAAAGTAAAGCATATTGATGTGTGTATTTTAAACAAGAAGGTGAAAATTTTTTTATCATTATTTTGTATGTGGATGACATGTTGTAAATGGTAACAATAAAGATATGATAAAGTTACTAAAATATTAGTTATAAAAAATTATTTTGGGTATGGAAATAATAAGGGATCATGCAAATAAAAAGTTATGGTTAAATCAAAGAAAATATGTTGATTTGATACTATAGAGGTTTAGGATGCATGATTGTAAACTAGTATGTACTCCATATCTTGTTGGTCAAAATTTATATGTTGAACAATATCCTAAAATAGATTAGGAAAATGAAGAAATACATCATGTTCATTATGTTAGCGTTGTTGGTAGTTTGATGTATGCAATAGTTTTTACTAGACTTTATATTGCACATGTAGTAGGATTAGTTAGAAAATATATGTCCAATCCAGGAAAGGAACATTGGACTACTATGAAGAGGATATTCAGATACTTGCATGGAAATTTAGACTATGCTATCTATTACCAAGAAAAATTTGGAGATAGTAAATGGATGCTAAGTAGGTTGGAGATTTGGACAAGAGAAGATCCACAAGTGCTTATGTGTTCAGACTATATGGAGGGGCAATAAGTTGGTTTATCCACAACAAAGGTAGAGTACATTACAACAACTCATGCCTATAAAGAAGTAGTGTGGCTATAGAGGTTGTGTTCAACATTTGGTCTTAAGAAGAAGGTTGTGAGAATTGACAATGATAGTCAGAGTGCAATATTTTTGGCCAATAATCTTGGTTTTCATGATTGGTCAAAATATAATGATATCAAGTACCTTTTTGTGAGAGAGATGGTTTAAGAGAATTGGGTGGTGCTATAGAAAGTTGATACAAATAATAATGTTGTCGATTCATTAACAAAAGCTATACCTGCTCAAAAATTTTCTTGGTGTAGAAGATCTATGGGTATGATTGCCATTGATAGTTGATAATGGTAGGTTTTTGTCCCTATGGAAAGTATTCAACAAGTGAGAGAATGTTGGAAATATGTTGAATATTTTCCATGTTATTCTAGCGAGGTTAACTCTAAAAGGTATTGGACACTCTCCATGTATCCTTATTGAGGTTTGGGGGTGGTAGCCCCTGATAAAATTTTTAGGGTTTCTTAAGCTATTTTTAGACCCATATGGGCTATTTAGGGTTAAATATTTGAACCCATGGTATTGTAAAATCTATTCTTGTGTTGTTGTTATTTAATTGCACTTGCATCAGGGTTTAAAAATAAAGAAGGGATGAATGCTATTATATTGGAGATGATTAAGTTTATACAATAAGGAGATATTACTATGTTGGATTTTTTCTTGTAAGGGTTTCCCAAGTGAAATACTATGTTATGTGTGTATTTGTTATCTTCTTCTTCTTCTTTTCCTTTGATTATGTATTTATTGTTTTTCTAAATTTAATTTATTGAGGTCTTTTGCTCTTCAAGTGTCAACGTCATGATAACCTTATGCACCTTCACAAAATCTTCATGTTATTTATTTCCCTTAGCCTTTATCTATGTGGGGTCTAGACATCACTGGGATGATTATCCCTGTCTCTTTTAATGGCCATAAATTTATCATCACAACCACAAAATATTTTACTAAGTGGATAGAAGTAATATCGCTATCCATAGTCATTGGAGTTCAAGTTTCTAAATTCATCCTTAATCAAATTATTTGTTGGTATAGGATTCCATCCATCGTAATTTGAGATAATGGAACACATTTTAAAATTAAATATGTTAATAAAACTTGTGCTAAATACAAAATTTAACATAAAAATCTACTCCTTATTATCCCTAAGGAAAAAACCAAGCAAAAGCCTCTAATAAATTTTTATTCAAAATCCTTGAGAATTTGGTTAGTAAAACCAGTTATAATTGGTATTTTTAGCTTTACCCTACTTTGTGGCCTTATCTACTAGCATGAATATACCTACAAGATCAGCCTCATATGTTAATGGGACTAAGGGGATCTTTCCCTTTAAGCTAGAGGTACGTTCGTTGTGCATCCTATTGCAAGATGCCTTAATTGGGTATGAGTATCACCTTGCATATATAAACCAATTAGAGTTGCTTGATGAAAAGTGCATTAATGCCTTAGAGTACCTCCAATATTTTTAAAATAGGCTTCAGTGTTACTTTAAGAAGATACATAATCATTCTTTTGAAGTAGGGGACCTTGCCCTTAAAGAGAATTAAAAAATACCAATGCTTGAACTGATTTAAAAGGTAAGTTTGAGCCTAATTGGTTAGCCCCTTCTGCCATTATGGCTAAGTTTGGATTGGGAGCCTATCATCTAGCAATCCTAGATGAAAAGGATATTAAATAACCCATGGACATCATGCATATTAAGATATACTATGCATGATTGTGTGTTTGTTCACTTGCATCATGGCATTCCTTAGATATTTTGAAATTTGGAGAAGGGGTTGAGGTCTTGACAATAGGATCTTCAACCAATAGTCACTAGTCGTAACACCATTTTTATTCATAATGTTCAGAGAACTATTTCTCACTCATCTTACTTCAAATTCTCTACTTCTACCAAATTATCCAAGATTCTTCTTATGCCAACTTGCATTAGCTTGCTTGATCACATTGCATATTGCCTATCATGAATACATAATTTTTTGACATATTTATCCTAAATAAATTGATATTTTCTCTTTGCATCTAAGCTTGACATATATTGCATTTTTGGTTGATATTCATATATGTACATATGTTTGCTTACTTATATAGATTGTTTTGGATTTTACAATGAGGTAATGATGAAAACAAGTTAGCTCATATGAATTGCACTTGCACTAGGTCACTAACACTTATTGAATCCCCAACCATAGGATATTATCTTTGCTTTTACCCACCAGGATGCTACGGTTACCTTTTTTACATGCACATATAAGGGTAATCCTATGCTAGTGGGATTTGTTTCTTTGCATTCACATATTTTTTTATGTTTATCACTTGGAACATCATCCCTTGATCTACTCAATCCTTTCATCTTGCTTTTCCTTAATGAGTAGTGTTGTATTTATAAGGTACATATTGAAGGAAGGAACCATGCCCTCCTTCCCTTTATGTTTAATCACATCCCTTCAAAATTGGTAACTCTTGCCTCCAAGTATGCTTTATGACCACAACCTCACTATTCTTCTATTATTTTATCAATTCTTAGAATATTTATTTCTTTCTAATATTTTCTTGCTTTACATCTCTTGGCTCCTATTGGATTTGCAAATTCCCAACCTAGTTCATACCCTTAATTTTTCAAAAATTCATTAAGGTTGGATGTCTAGATGACCTTACGAAGTATTTGTCCTTTCATAAATTACAAGATATAACACAAATGCATTGGTCCTAAAAGTCCTCATTATCCTAGAAGACTCCGAGTTATAGTCCTTTGTCCAAAAATTTGTATTTTCCTTCATCGCCTCATTCTTATTTCCTCTTACTATATCAACTACATACCCATTTCATAAATTTATAATCCCTCCATTATTTCACTTTCCACTCATACCATTCCATATATTTAATTTCACTAAGGCCTTTTTTCATATGTTTTTCAGTCACAAATTTTCTAAAACATTCATTATCACCACCCCCATTGAACCTTAACCCCCCTAAAAAAAATATCCATTTCATTTTTCCTAAGGTCCAAAGTCTACTTCCACTAAGAAAAATATGTGTGATTTGAAAGATTAAAAATTCACCCTAAGTTTTAATCAGAAGAAAATGTGTGGCCCTGATTGGCATGGGTGACTTAATCGACCGCACACGATTGGTCAAAAAATAAAAGGAAAATTAATTATGGCCTTTCTTAAGGTTCAAGGGTCTTACTCACATAAAAATTCCCCCCCTTTCAACCATAAAATAAAAATGTCTCATCTATTCCATTGCCTTAGGAAAACCTGTGTCCTCCATAATAAGTCCACCCTAAATTTTTTCCCCCTAAGTCCCTAAGTATACACTTGCTTATATCATCTATTAAAATCCTTAGGTATTTATATGTCCTTTTCCTCCTCATGAAGTCTATTTCCCAAATTTGTTTATCTTTCCATATAAAATCCATATGGTATAATTCTAAGACCAAAGGACACTAAATAAAAGAATCCTTGCATTTTTCCTTAAGTTTTTTTTACCGAAAGGAAAATACACAGCTTGAATTTCTATTGGCACAACTGTCTCAGTCGACCAAACCCGATTGGAATGAGTGAATGAAGTGCTTGTCTCTCATTTGCTACCAAATATTTTTATTTTCTTCTAATTTTTTTGAGGGTTTTGTACACATGGAAGTTTTTCTCCCTCCAAAAGTCTTAAAGGTCCCTAATGCATATTGCCTCCTTACACCTTGTAAACATCAAGATTAATGTGCCATGGTCTTCACTGATAAAAATAATTTCCTCACAAAATTAAGATTTTTCCTAAAAATCCTAACCAAAATGAGTGCTTAAATTCTTATTGGCATGGGTGACTGAGTCGATCGAACCAGATTGGTTGAAAAAGGAAGGCTCTGATTGATATGGTCCTCTCGACCGATTGAACCCAATTGATTACCAAAAATCAAGTTTCTTGCTAAGGTCATAAGCTTCACACACACATGAAATTATTTCCTCCTTTTGGTCACTCGGAATAATAAGCTAAGATACAAATTTATCATTTTTTCTTCTTCATTATTTTCAAAGGCATCCATGAAATAATATTTCCCCCATATAGGCCTCCAAAGTCCCTAACATGTCGTATAAATATTAAAGTCTAGGTGCTAATGTTTTCCTCGGATGGAAATATAATCCATGAAAAATTAAAATGGTATGTAAAGTATGCATCAAAATTAGGTTTTTTTATTCCTATTGTCACGTGCAATTAAGTTGAAAACACCCGATTGGTCAAAAATGGTAAGCTTTGATTGGTGTAACTAGCTCAAGCGTGTGTGTCCGATTGGGAAAAATTTAATATGGTATATTTTAAAAGTCCTAAATTTCCATCTCATCAATTAAATATCCCTCCCTTTGCTCCTGAATCTTTGTAAAATATACCTTATTAAAGCCACACCATAGGAAACCTTCACGAGATATAACATCGAAAGGTCAAGGTTAATAAAAAGCTAAGGCCTCATTCATTTTTCCAACCCCATAAACTCTTATGTAAATAATCGTGTCTAATATCAGGATCTTAGCCATTTCCAAAAAACATTCACATCAACCTAAGCCCAAAAGTGCTTATTATCATCATCATCACTTTTTCTCTTCCCCTCGTGATGAAATTTCATTTCCTAAAAGAGGCCTTGGTCAACTATAAATATTAAAGTGCACTTATCAAAAGTAGGAATGCCAACAACCACTATGAATTTTTATTGAATACATGTGGCGCCATCTTGTTAGCATGGATGAGAGTGGTGATCACACCTGATTGGCTAAGAAATGAACAATGTGGGTGATCTCACTCAAAGAAGAACGCACAGTCCATATGCATTGAAAGATCATGACAAATAACTTTTACCCCATCGAGGAATTATAAGTGTGTTTTAATTTTTTTATGGTGACTAAAACCTATGGTAGATAATAAAAATTCAATATTGAATGGTCCACATGCCAAAGGTCTGACAACTTAGAACCAAATATCAGAAAAGTTCCAATGACCTATTTTTGAGCACAAATGCAGTCTACTAACCAACCACAAGACATGACCAACCAATCATGACTATTAAAGGTAGTTCATGGGTGAGGAGGTAGTTGAGAGGTGGTAAAATTCCTATGGCAACTCAAAATTAGTGTGTTTGAGAGTAATAAAGGACCATATCCCTAGGAATCTCCATTAATACTTGCCCCAAAATTATCTAGTTCAGTTATAATGAGTATTTAAAACAAAAAGAGTGTGAGTACAAATAAAATAGCAGAAGAAAGTTAAGTGACAAACAAGTCAAGATGCACTAGTGAAAAAGAAAAGCACAAAAGAGTAGTATCATCATGGCCTCCTCAAGTGCTACTCAATGAAATCCTCTTCCTCTAGTCGTAGTTAAAATAGATAAGTTCACCAATGGCCCGCCTTACCAAGAGCTCAAAACAAAAGTAGCCATTATTGATATAGCAAACGTTGTAGAGAAATTAGGGCCTATATTTAATATTACTCTTTCGCAGTTGTGGAAAGTATAAAATTAAGCCATACTCAGCTATGAAGAAACACAATAAGCTTACAATTTTCACCCTTGGTTTCTTATGAGACTTTTTGATAGAGCATGGAGGGACCAAATTGAATGAATTCCACACTATGATAGATGGACCTACAACCTAGCCAAGTTGATATACCCTAGGGTGTACTACTCCTTAGATATCCTTTCATAGCTAGTAGTAGCATATGATTTAAAGAAATGATCAATCAAGAATTTTGCCAACCGACTGGTATTCAAGCTTACTCCCAAGAAGATTGCAAAGGTCTTCAAGATGAACAAAGCTACATTAGATATAAATAAAAAGGTACTTGAATTTAAATTCCAACATCTTATTGGCACTTCATTTTATACAAGGTTGTTTGATTACAATGCACAAGTATCATACATATTTCCAATTCACAAATTGGACTTACATCCCTAGGTTTGATACTATGTCGATATGATAAATATTATACTAGGAGAATGGAATCTAAACTGGATACATAGAGAAGTGTTATATTTAGTAGTCCAATGCAATATAAGGAACCAACCTAGTATGTATATATGGGAAGATGTACTCAATAACATAATTGATAGAGATCTCCAAGAATTATAAATAGCTATTATAGAACATAGAGAAAGAATGCCCATATTCTTACACTATTCCTTCCTCATTCACCTAATAGTGGGGTACATGACTAAGGGATTGATTTATGAGTGGGGTGGATCATATAAATAACTTGTCCAAGATAGACTCCCATGGATACATGAAAGATGATCTAGAAAAACCTAATTTATTAGTACCCTCCTTCCAAAAAGTCATCATAGGATTTGCAATTACCACCTCAACATAATAGGCACTAGGATAGCCATTTTTTGGAAGAAAGAAAAGTAGGAGACTATTTTCTCACAGAAGAGTTTACTTTTATCAGAATTTAAGGAGCAAAAATTCCACCCACAACCCTACCAAAATTTTACCCCATGTCAATAGTAGCCCTAGAAATGATAATCCATATAGTTAAAGAGACCAAGATGAGAATTTCTAAGAGAAATACCAAACTCCCTTGGATAGCCTTCCCTTGTAGGATGGGACACTACACATACAAAGGGCAACTGAGCTTAATAGATGCTTTGTAGAAGATGGACCTGTTTGGTTTTTCTAAAATCACTTAGTGGCCTTATGATCCTTTTGGTTACTACATAGATAATATCTCTAACAAATTTCCAAATGCTATGGTCTCACATAGACCAAATAAATTTGAATATAAGATGCATCTCACCATGAGAAAAAGGAGAATCATTGCAAACTTTGTGGAAATATTACACATATAATAGGAACTACACTCAAATTGAAATGATGGGCCATTACTCAGGAGAGATTAAACTATTAAGGCAAGCCTTAGTTGAAGCTTCTTCCCTATTAATTTTTACCATACAGCCTAAGGAATTGCAAGACCCAATGTTGAAAATAATCAAATAAAATATTGAATATATGAAAGTAGTCAAAGATATCGTGGACTCGCTTTAGCACAACCAAAAGAATCTCTAGAAAATCTACTCATTACCAGCTTTGAATATACATACAAAGGCAAGGAGATTGTCACTCTTTCTTCCATAATAACTTAACCAGTTATTTCAAAACTTGCACAAATATCAAAGGATCCCAAAAGGAGGCATGAGTTGGCTACGAACTTACCAAAGATGAGGTGCAGGTCTATAGTACTGAATCCAATCAATCTAGAAAATAATTGAGGTTGGAGGGCAAGCCAATCTATTTAAATAATATAAGCTAAAATTTCAGAATCCAGCAAGCTCACCCGAACGTAATAAAGCACCATGAAATCTACAAGTTTTGTTCTTGCTAGGATAGGGGAAGATATAATATTTTACCCAAACAAAGAAAAGCAAATATATGGCATGGAGCAAGGAAAATAGCCTAGAAAAATGCAATACATAGTAAAAAGAACAAAGACTTACGAGTATCAAACTTCTACTAAGCCTCTTGTGACAGTAGAGGCAACTATTCCCATGGAGAAAATAACAACTCTACAAATGGATCCAACAACAAAATAGACATTTATCCAATATCAATAGGACCTCTTGACTTTTGGAAAAACTCGGGCTCAAGCTCAAGTAGCTTCAATGAAGAATGTATACAAGAGACATCAGGCATTGACCACCAAAATAAACAAACTACAAGATAAAAAGACCAAATACAACCTGAAAATCAAAAGCTACAAGCAAAGGTCAACAAATTATAGAAGAAAATATCATAAATCCAGATTGAAAAATAGTTTGACAGCAACAACTTTATCAAAAATTATAAATAAGAGTTGATAAATGATATGAAAGGAGAGGTAGAGGTCTTGCCAAAAATATTCAAAGACCTGGTTGAAATCATGAATATAACTCAACACGTGAGAATACTTTTGCAAAATATAGATCAAAGAGTTTTGGCCATAAAATATGTTTATTTGAAGTACAAAGAAGAATATAACCATATTAACAACATGCGGTTAACTACATTAGACGGTCTAAGTCATGATTGCTAGGAAAATTTTTAGAAGTTAAGAACTTACATCCATGAGAAACCATACTGGGAGAATTTTCTCCAAGACATGGAATACTGGAGAAAGAAATTATATGATAGAAGAAAATAGGATTGTGTCATCCTTGGAGAACTCACTATAAAAGATAAAATAGATGAGATCATAACTAAAAGAATAGAAGAATTTGAATGCAAATAAAAAAATAACAAGAATTAGCTCAACAACTCAAATATTTAACCCATGTGGTCCAAAATACAATCAAATTTGCAAATGAAAATGAGTCCTCATCCAAAAATTATATTAACAAGCTAATGAGCATAAAGTATGAAATTACTTCAACATCTTCTTTTTGTGATGAAGCGTGGGGTCAAATTGTAAAATTATTGGGGATAAAGCTATGAGAAGAAGACAAAAGTAAAAATACCAGTGTTGAGACCACCATAGATACAAACAAAGGAGTAGGACCAAAAGTAGGGCTAAAATAATATTAAGATATAATCACTTTCTCTCCAGAGTAGTTAGAGCCAACGGAGTCCAACCATCAGTTTTGGGTAACAGTTGGCATTATTTTGGGATAGATGGTAATTTTTTCTAGTTCTTGATAACCTGTGATAGCTCACTTTTTTTTGTAATGCATTCAATAGAGATCAAGGTTAGAGAAATCCCCAGGTGGACACATCCACACCATACACCTACAACTGAGTTAGGAATGACCCATATAAAGGAAGTCTTTACCATCAGAAAGATCATAAAGTATTGGTATAGAAAAAGTATGCAAGAGGTATTATTATGTGTCATCTCAATCAATTGTATTTTCCATTTGTCTTGTTAGAGTAGGTTGTTTACCTTAGCTCATGTTCACCTAGGTAATTTATTTCCTTTTATTTAGTTATTCCATGTATTTTCCCCACCCACTTATGTGTGGATATTTCATTTATATTATTTAGATATTATGAGATGTTACATATTTATTTCTTAGATATTATGGAGATATTTTTAGGTTTGACTATTCCTAGGTGTTATGGGGATATTTTTAGGTATATTTGGAGGGTTGAGATTCTTTCTCCCCATAGCGGTTACAGATCTATGGACCATATCACTTATTCCTTTTGTATGGTGGATATTTATCCTTAGCTTGATCCTACCACTATCGTTGGTCATCCTTGCCAATCTAAGCAAGGCACCTTAATTGTACTCATTAGATGAGGAATTTCATTATTCATGTATAATATATGATATTGTTGCTCATTGTTTTGCATATCCATTTGTAAGCTTATGCTATCAATTTGCTTTTAGATTCTTGTTTTGGTTGAATGTGGTTTTCTGTTAAAAATTGAGATCCTTGCATCTTGGAATGATATTATTATAATTCCTTTCATGGCATCAAAGTAATAGGTGTTGTAGTAATCCATTTGTGAGTGTTGTGCAGTTGTTTCTCTTACAGGTTCAAATATTGGTGTGGAAGTTTCAGTTTTTGTGATCAGGTCCTTGGTGGAGTTTTTTTGGCTAGTTTGTGTCACTCCTTATATTTTTAGATCATCACCAGCCTCCTTAAATCTCTTCTGCCCATACTGCAATAGCCTCATTCCCTTGTATCTATCCTAAGCATTTTTCTTCTTGAGCATTTCCTTTTTTGGCAGGGTCACCAACTTAGACCGTTTTTATATTTTGCATTTATCTCCTAAAAGAAATGCAAAATTTCCAAAAAAAATTTGTTGAGGTCTGTATATGCATTCAATTGAGTTTTTCTCAAAATTTCAGCTCATTTGGATCAGTATTCTTCAAGATATATTGATTTTACGAAAATTTACATGTTTTTAGTAATTTGCGTATATCTTCATCAAAAATTCTAATTGTTTGCAGATTTGTTTACAGAATATGTAAAATCATATTATATACCTTCCCATAAAATTTCAGATATTTTTGAGCTCTATTATAATAGTTATAGCTATTTTAATATTTTTATTAAACTTGTCATTTTAGGAGAAATATTAGGAGTTGCTCAACGAAATTTTTTCTAGGCCTGTAAAATCATTTTTCTGATATGTCTGTAAAATTTCTGATTTTTGGATCTATATTTAGATATTTATAATTATTTTATGGCTGCACTCTCAAGATTGCATTGTGAAAAAGGTTTTTGCACTTGAATCGGTATATGGACTATTGTTATAAAGTCCAATCTTCCTTCATTTGTTGTTTGTACACTTAGTTTAGAACTTTGTGATCAGATTACTTGGTGTTCAGTATTGGTGGAGCCTACACATTTTTGTGCTTGAGGAGTCCTTTGTCTTTGACTTCCCTTGCTTTGTTGTGGTGAATCCTCTTGTGTCAATCTTCCTCATTGAGACACTTAGTTTGAAGGAGGGGATTCTTTTGGGAATTCCTTTGGAGATTTTTTCAAAGTTCAGAAGCTTCATTTGTGCATTGATGTGATTTTGTGGTATTTTGCACCACCTTGTGACATCACACTAGACCTCTCACATTATAATGACATTTGATTTTGGGGGGCACTCTTCTACTTTTGAGGACATCTTGAAAACTTCTTTTTTTAAACTTACCATAGAGACAAATGTTGAAACTTTTGAAGCATAGTTTAAGGTACTTTGTTCATTATGTCAAAGTGAAGGTTTGTATCCTTATTTTATAACTCCAAAACCCAAACCAATGGTGAAGGATAAGGAGTATAGGACATGGTTCATGAACAATTTAAGGATATCTAACATGAATTATTATTCATTTTGTGGGGAGCTTCAAAATTTTATTGGAGTTCACAAGAACACACCTCACCTTGCTTATCATATGTTGAAAATAAAATTTCTACCCAAGGCACCTTATTTTACAATTGCTTGCATGGAGGACATCATTTGTGACATTGCATATTTTTTTTTGGAGTCACTATCTCATGATGTTTTGGATGATGAGGTTGATGCTATAGTACCTACTTTAGATATTTTACAGGATACATCTCCACACTTGTTTTATGTGGATGATCATGTTGATGTTGCAGCATATACAACAAAGATTTCATGGCATGTTACATCCTTACATACAAATGAATTATTGGATGGTGTTGCCTCTCTCTTCATTGAGAGTCACACATGTGATTTTCTTGACATGTATGAAGAACACAAGCTTATATTGAGAGGGGGGGGTGAACAGTATAAGAACACTTTTAAATTTTTCTTTCAAACAACTTTTAATTCAATATTATGCAGTATAAAGATAGCAGTAATCAAAACAATGCACAAAACACCATCCACAACGTAACACAACAATTTATGTGGTTCACCCAAGGTGGGCTACTCCACGAATTAAACTTTCCTCTAAAAGTTATATCAAAGTCCTCTGGGAATCCTTCCCGATTACAATGTTTATGAGCCTCGGCTCAAAGGAGATACCTTCCCATAATTTTTCTTTGGCTGGTGATCCTCTAGAAGACCTCTACCTCCTCTGCCCTTAGCAAGTGGAACTCTATCCATAGAAGACACCTGTCTTCCCTGCTCTGGCTGGAGATATTTGTCCTTAACTCTGTCATCGCAAAGCTGGTCCTCAAATATGCACTAAACACAGTCCTTCAATCTAGCACAAATCTGTCCTCTTCCTCTGTTCTTTTCTGTTACAACCGCACTTTATTGAAACCAACTTTTCATAGTCTGTGCAAACACAGTAGCACTCGATCAACTTATGCTCTTCTATGAAAACACAACAACACAGTCTTTGCACTTTTTGCTCAAACACGATAGCATTGTCTTTGCAACCTCTATGCAAACATAGTAGCACAGTCGTTGCACACTCCATGCAAACACAACAGTCACTCAGACTTCCACTTATGCACCTCTACGATCGAACTTCTCCTTGCACTCTATCTATGTAAATCGCACTTCGAACACACACTTCATCAATGCCAAACTCTTCAAGCAGCCCTCCTTTTATACTCACAATCTCAAGATTGAAATCTTGGTCTTAATCGGCTGTTTTACCCTACAACCACGTCGGATGCAAAACCCTGCGCTGCGTCGGCCCGGATTTAACTCTTTTGGCTTCACTGCCTCCCTGTAGCTTTTGGCACGAAACATCAACATGTCGTGATATCGTGACATTTTTATAGTCGTACACCTTCTATAGCCTGCTGTCATGAAATCGTGACACCTTGGCCTTTGTCGACTTCCTTTGTGCTTCTGTCGTGAAATCACGACACCTTTGCCTCTTGCTAACGTCATCACACTTTTGTCACGAAATCATGACACTTTAGTCTTCATGGCCTTCCTCTCAGCTTTTGTCACGAAATCATGACACTTATGAATTTTGCTGATGTCATCTCACTTCTGTCGTGAAATCACGACACTTTAGTCTTCATGGCCTTCCTCTCAGCTTTTGTTGTGAAATCGTGACACTTATGATTTTTGCTAACGTCATCTTCACTCTGTCACGAAATTATGATGCTTTAGTCTACAATGCCTTTCTCTCAGCTTTTGTCGCAAAATCATGACACATCTGCTTCTGCTGATGTCATCTGCAACTCTGTCGTAAAATCATGACGCTTTTGCCTTCAAGCTCTTCCTTCTTCAATTCATCGTGAAATCGCAATGCTTCTTCTATTAAAGACTTGCTAACTATTTCTGTCGTGAAATCGTGACACTTTCTCCAACTGCAAGCTGCCAACTCAACCTGTTGCAAAATCATGACACTTTCTACAACTGCAAGCTGCCAAGTCAACCTATCACAAAATCGTGACACTTTCTGCAACTGCAAGCTGCCAAATCAACTTGTCATGAAATCATGATGCTTCTGGCTTTTGTACACTTTCTCCACTGCTTGTCATGAAATCGTGACATTTTTGGCTTTCGTACGCTTTCTCCACTGCCTATCGTGAAATCACGATGTTGCTCCTTTTAGACTCTTTCCTTTGCTGCATGTCATGAAATTGTGACAGTCCTCAATTCGACCTCTATAGTATGTCACAAAAATGTGACAGCCCTTGCTTGGAACTTTGCATCATGTCACGAAATCGTGACAGTTCCTAAATCATTTTCTCTCTTTTCAATCTTGTCATGAAATCGTGACAGCTTACACTGCGGACTCTTTCTTCCGCAACATGTCACGAAATCATGACATTTTTCTGTCCATACAGCCTCCTTTGCAGAATGTCGTGAAATCGTGACACTTTTCTTTCTCTGCCTTCCTGCACTTTTCGAGTCACGAAAATGCGACATGTCACGAAATCGCGACACTTTCTATTTTGCTCTGCTTCTCTGCCAACATGTCATGAAATCATGATAGTTTTACCTGCTTCATCTCTGCCTTCCAGCATGTCACGAAATCATGATAGTTTTTCCAGAACTTTCTCTCTCCTAAAACATGTCGCAAAATTACGACAGTTTTGCCAGCACTTTCTCTCTCCTAAAACATGTCGCGAAATCGTGATAGTTTTGCCAGCAATTTCTCTCTCCTAAAACATGTCACAAAATCATGACAATTTTGCCAGCACTTTCTCTCTCCTAAAACATGTCACGAAATTGCGATAGTTTTTCCAGCCGCCTGCATACTTTTTCTAACTTATCTTTTTCTTGATCTTTTGCAACTGGGCTACTCAGATTTTCTTGGAAACTTACTGACCAGCTGAAAACTTCATCAAAACACATTCTTTGACATAAAAACAAATTGCTTCAAGAACTCCTTGACATCAATGACAACAACTACACTTGAGCAAAGGCAATGTACTCAAGGTACCCAAAATTGCCAACAATCTCCCCCTTTGTCATTGATGGCAAACCTTTACTAAAAGCACATCTTCAAGAGCCAAAACTGAAATCAATCTGAGCTGACAACTGAGAATATTTCTTTGAAGTTTTGCTCCCCCTGACTTGAATCTTTCCTCTTCACTTGAAGCTCTCCCCCTTACTCATATCTCTCCCCCTTATTCAAATCTCTCCCCCTTTGTCATCAATGGCAAAGGGTCACCTTTGGGGCTTCGGACTAAGAATGAGTCTCTTAGCTTAGTCCCTCCCCCACCTCCTATTAAGGTGATTTAAAACAAGGGTGGAAGTAAAACTCCCATTAGGCACTCATCATCATCAGTTTCTACAATTTCTTTGTCGGGCCTTCTCTTGAGCTCTTTGTCAATGTTTCTGTTCTTGGCACTTTTCTTGTTCTTGTTCTCATCTCTTTTCTTGTTCGCACCTTGATCCTTGGACCTGTTTATACCTCTGTTCCTATTCCTGTACCTTGGAAGATCAGCTCTACACTGTCTGGCTGTGTGACCTGCATTGTTGCACTTATAGCAAGTAACAATATTATTTCTTTCAGGCATAGCAGTTCTTTGAATCCGCCTGTTCTGACTAATCCAGTTCCTGATATTTGCCTTGCAAAAATTGCTTTATGCCCAAACTGATTGCAAGAGTAAAAATACCCTTGGAAGAAATTACCACTTATGAAATTATTGTTAACCTTCTTCATTTGAGACATACAATGTGCAGCCATGTGACCAAACCTGTAACACGCAAAACATCTGTCGTGAAATTTTCCTTTATACGACCTCTTGGGTCCTGAAAACTTTTTCTTTGCATTTTGAATTTTGTTTTCTATTTCTGTGCATAGATCACTCACGGAATCATGTTCTGAAGTACTTTCTTCATCAGAACTCTCTTCCTTTTGGAATCTCTTGCTAGATTCCCCGACCTGTTCTTTGAGCGGTTTAACAAAGCCAAGACCTATTTTATCTGTTGGATTTCTTTGACTTTGGATGAGAGAATTAACCCTTTTGGAGCTATCTTGAAACCTGTACAGCTTGTCCTTGTATTCTTTATTTTCCTCTTTCATGGCAGCCATTTTCTGTTCTAATTCACTATACTCAAGCATCTTAGATTCTAACTCATTCTTGAGTTATTGTGTCTTAGCCATAGAGATTTCAAGACTTTCTATGAGTTCATCTCTCTCCATACAACATTCATCTAACTTATCCTTGAGTCTAGCATTCTTTTTCCTTTCCTTTTTCAAAACACTAAGAGCATTAGTAAGTTCACATTCAAGATCCTCTATTTGATTGCATTTTGAAATATCAAGGCCTTTTTCAGATTTCTTATCACTAGAGGTGCTACCCTATACAAGCATCTTCCTTATCATTTTTTTAAGCATCCTCATACATACTAGCAACCAATTCATTATTTGTGCAATCATCCTCAAGGTGCCCAAAATTTCCACATCTAAAACATTTCATGACAATGAATTTATGTTTTGGTTCTTCCTCTTTTTCTGAAATGAACAACATCTCATTTTCATCATCACTAGAAGAACTTTCACTATCACTGCTAGAACACTTACTTGATTTGTCTAGGTAGAAGCTCTTTTTATTCTTGTGTGAATGCCTCTTTCCTTGATTGTTGTGCTCATATTTGTTCTTTCTGTAATACCTATGCTTTTTAGAATCCTTGCTCTTAACATCCTGTATATCTTCATCACTTTCATTCTTGGAAACAGTACAGTCAGTAGCATAATGACCAAAATTTCCATAGTTGAAACATCTTATGTTTTTCTTGCTTTTGTGTTTTCTAAAGAACTTGCCTTTCTTGCTGTAATATGCCTCTTCATCACTAGAAGACTCATCACTCTCTTGAATCTGTTTGCCCTGTGATTTCTTGGTAGCTTTGAGAGCTGCCTCTTTCTTGACATCAACTTTTACTTGAGTTATCAGTTCAAATGCTACAAGAATACTATGGAGCTCATCCTTTTTCAATTTATCTAAATCTTTAGCTTCCTCAATAGCAAAAATATTTTCACTAAATCTATTAGGAAGAGATCTTAAAATCTTATCACACACATCATTTTCAACAACCTCAAGACCTAGATCTTTCATGGAGTTAACAACCTCATCCATACGAAGCATGTAGTCACTAATATTTTCATCATCATTCATTTTGAGTTGTTCAAACATACCTTTAAAATATCTCAATTTGGCCTTTCGAACATTTGCATCACCTATATGAACCACCTGTAATTGTTTCCACATTTCACTAGTTGTCTTGCAGTGAATAACTTTGGTGAGATCTGCTTTCTGTAAGCCTCTCAGGATTGCATTCATGGCTTTTGAATTGCTGTGAAGCATGAGCCTATCTTCTTTGGTATAAGGACCATGTTCAAGAATAGTGTATTCATCTTCAATCACTTCCCATACCTCATTACCAAGTGCCATTAGATAAACTCTCATTCTTGCACTCCACAGACCAAAATATGATCCATCAAGAATAGGTGTTGCATTGCTACCTAAAAAATCCATTTTGTTCTTAACCAGTTCTTCCTTCCGGCTGTTAAACCTTTTCGAAGGAACCCGCTCTAATACCAATTGAAGAACACAAGCTTATACTGAGAGGGGGGGTGAACAGTATAAGACCAATTTTAACTTTTTCTTTCAAACAACTTTCAATTCAATATTATGTAGTATAAAGATAGCAATAATCAACAGCAGTAATAAAAACAATGCACAAAACACCATCCACAAAGTGACACAGCAATTTACGTGGTTCACCCAAGGTGGGCTACTCCACGGATAAAACTTTCCTCTAAAAGTTATATCAAAGTCCTCTGGGAATCCTTCCCGATTATAATGTTTATGAGCCTCAGCTCAAAGGAGATACCTTCCCCTAATTTTGCTTTGGCTGGTGATCCTCTAGAAGACCTCTACCTCCTCTGTCCTTAGCAAGTGGAACTCTATCCACAGAAGACACCTATCTTCCCTGCTCTGGCTAGAGATCTCTGTCCTCAAATCTATCACCGCAAAGCTGGTCCTCAAATATGCACTAAACACAGTCCTTAAGTCTAGCACAAATCTATCCTCTTCCTCTATTCTTTTTTGTTACAGTCGCACTTGATTGAAACCAAATTTTCATAGTCTACGCAAACAGAGCAGCACTCGATCAACTTATGCTCTTCTGCAAAAACACAGTAGCACAGTCTTTGCACTTTTTGCTCAAACACGATAGCACTGTCTTTGCAACCTCTGTGCAAACACAGTAGCACAGTCGTTGCACACTTCGTGCAAACATAGCAGTCGCTCAAACTTCTACTTATGCACCTCTGCGATCAAACTTCTCCCTGCACTCTATCTGTGCAAATCGCACTTTGAATGCACACTTCATCGATGCCAAACTCTTCAAGCATCCCTCCTTTTATACTCATAATCTCAAGATTGAAATCTTGGTCTTAGTCGGCTGTTTTACCCTACAACCACGTTGGCTGCAAAACCTTGCGCTGCGTCGGCCCAGATTTAACTCTGTCGGCTTCACTGCCTCCTTGTAGCTTCTGGCGTGAAACTTCAACATGTCGCGATATCACGACATTTTTATAGTCGTACACCTTCTATAGCCTGCTATTGTGAAATCGCGACACCTTGGCCTTTGTCGACTTCCTTTGTGCTTCTATCATGAAATTGCGATACCTTTACCTCTTGCTGATGTCATCACACTTCTATCGTGAAATCACAACACTTTAGTCTTCATGGCCTTCCTCTTAGCTTTTGTTACGAAATCGCGACACTTATGAATTTTGCTGATGTCATCTCACTTCTATCACAAAATCATGACACTTTAGTCTTCATGGCCTTCCTCTCAGCTTTTGTCATGAAATCACGACACTTATGATTTTTGCTGACGTCATCTTCACTTTGTCGCAAAATCACGACGCTTTAGTCTACAATGCATTCCTCTCAGCTTTTGTCACAAAATCGTGACACATCTACTTCTGCTAATGTCATCTGCAACTCTGTCGTGAAATCGCGACGCTTTCACCTTCGAGCTCTTCCTTCTTCAATTCATCACAAAATTGTGACGCTTCTTCTGTTAAAGACTTGCTAACTATTTCTATCGCAAAATCGTGACACTTTCTCCAACTGCAAGCTGCCAACTCAACCTGTCACGAAATCGTGACACTTTCTGCAATTGCAAGCTGCCAACTCAACCTGTCATGAAATCATGACACTTTTTGCAACTGAAAGCTACCAACTCAACCTGTCGCAAAATCGTGATGCTTTTGGCTTTCGTACGCTTTCTCCACTACCTGTCGTGAAATCGTGACATTTTTGGCTTCCATATGCTTTCTCCACTGCCTGTCGTGAAATTGTGACGCTGCTCCTTTCAGACTCTTTCCTTTGCTGCATGTCATAAAATTGTGACAGTCCTCAATTCGACCTCTGTAGCATGTCATAAAAATGCCACAGCCCTTACTTGGAACTTTGCATCATGTCACGAAATTGTGACAGTTCCTGAATCACTTTCTCTCTTTTCAATCTTGTTGCGAAATCGTGACAACTTACACTGTGGACTCTTTCTTCTGCAACATGTCGCAAAATCGTGACATTTTTCTGTCCATACAGCCTCCTTTGCAGAATGTCATGAAATCGCGACACTTTTCTTTCTCTGCCTTCCTGCACTTTCCGAGTCGCGAAAATGCGACATGTTGCGAAATCACAAAACTTTCTATTTTGCTCTGCTTCTCTGCCAACATGTCACGAAATCATGACAGTTTTGACTGCTTCGTCTCTGCCTTCCAGCATGTCACGAAATCGTGACAGTTTTTCCAAAACTTTCTCTCTCCTGAAACATGTCGTAAAATTGTGACAGTTTTGCCAGCACTTTCTCTCTTCTAAAACATGTCGCGAAATCGTGACAGTTTTGCCAGCACTTTCTCTCTCCTGAAACATGTCACAAAATCATGACAGTTTTGCCAGCACTTTCTCTCTCCTAAAACATGTCACAAAATCGTGATAGTTTTTCCAGCCGCCTGCATACTTTTTCTAACTTATCTTTTTCTTGATCTTTTGCAACTGGGCTACTCTGATTTTCTTGGAAACTTGCTGACCAGCTGAAACCTTCATCAAAACACATTCTTTGACATAAAAACAAATTGCTTCAAGAAATCCTTGACATCAATGACAACAACTACACTTGAGCAAAGGCAATGTACTCAAGGTACCCAAATTTGCCAACAATGTATGACGAGCTCACTCATTTATTTGATGATGATGTATACATTGTATCTCCTCCATGTACTTCTTCCTTTGTGGAAAATTTTTTGGTGTGCCCTCCTTTGAGTGAGCCACCTTGTCCACCATTTTCTTCTCCTATTTATTTAACATTGGATGATGTAATCCTACAAGAGTTGGATACAAAGATTTTTTCTTTGGTTGGACTCTCACTTGGAGATCCCGAAGACCATGTTGATTCTTTTGAGGCTTCTAAGCCTCCGCGTATTTCTCCTGATGCTTTCATGGGCTCATCATCACTTATGTAGCAGGATATTGGTGATTCTTCCTTGATGGATGCTCTTCACACATCTCTTCCACTTTTGAACACTCATGGTTTTATGCATATTGATCTTTTGGATGTTGATTGGGATTATATTCTACTCTATTTTGGTGTTGATTTGGGCTTCTATATTCTTGGATATTCATTTCATAATTTATTGGTGACATCTTCTTCACTTTAGCTCAATTTGAAGGATTATACGTCATCATTCTACATTTTTTCCCATCTTCTCACACTCACTTGGAGTGGGAAGATATTCGGAGGATGCTTCATGGCTACTTTCTTCCTCATGGGAGACACATTGTTCATCGCAGAGGAATACAATTCTTCATAGGACTTCTTCATGGAACTCTTCATCCTAGGGGGGTGTTGGGAGCACTCCTTGGCTCCATTCCTACTTATTCTTCTCTCTTTCTAGCTGGATGGTTTTCTTCCACATGGTTTTCCATCTTCTGGTTCAAGAGCTTCTGGATACACATTGCACATGAGTACCTACCCATGCCTTATTATTGGGACTCATAATGTGTATATGCCACTTTATATTTTGGTACCTAGCTTCAATTGAGAGGGGGTGTTAGAGTAGGTTGTTTACCTTAGCTCATGTTCACGTAGGTAATTTATTTCCTTTTATTTAGTTACTCCATGTATTTTTCCCACCCACTTATGTGTGGATATTTCATTTATCTTATTTAGATATTATGATATGTTACATATTTATTTCTTCGATATTATGGGGATATTTTTAGGTTTGACTATTCCTAGGTGTTATGGGGATATATTTAGGTATATTTTGAGGGTTGAGATTCATTCTCCCCATAGCGGTTACAGATCTATGGACCATATTGCTTATTCTTTTTGTATGGTGGATATTTGTCCTTAGCTTGATACTACAGCTATGGTTGGTCATCCTTACCTATATAAGCAAGGCACCTTCATTGTACTCATTTGAGGAGGAAGTTTACTATTCATGTATAATATATGATATTGTTGCTCTTTTTTTTGCATATCCATTTGTGAGCTTATGCTATCAATTTGCTTTCAGATTCTTGTTTTGGTTGGATGTGGTGTTCTGTTAACACTTGAGATCCTTGCAGATTGGAATGATCTTATTATCATTCCTTTCATGTCTATATTAGTTTTCATCTCTCATTTCTTCCAATCACTATGCAGTAATTTCTAAGAGTCCATCCAATTTACTGAGGACATTCCTAGGAGCTGGATTAAGAAGTTGAAGATTTGATGTCACTATTTTTAGGATAAAGAATCAAATCATCCTATTACATCATTTGAAAAGGATGGATATTGTATTACATTATGAAACAGACCTAAGAACCCTGTTGGGCTTTGTTATGTAATTTTTGATAACAATAATAATGTAATTCAACTTCTTCTCTCTGTCAATTTTGGTGTTAATTGTATGTTATGTTACTCATTTATCTATTACATAATTTGAATGCATGAATGGCATATTATTTCACTGATATGATGTTTATGTCTATTACATAATTTTAATACCTATAAACACTCTAGTTTATCCTTTCTCTTTTCTTTTGATTCATAAAATCATTAATATCTGCTATAATTACCCAAAGGATGAGACACCAGTCTGCTTGTGGAAGCTAAGACTAGGAGTTATTATAAATGCTTGGTCATAAAAAATTCATATAATTCACTAAATCTGGATGAGCATTAGGTATTGCACTTTAACCATTAGTTAGGTTCATAATAGAGGTTTCCTGCACAACCTGGTTTGTTTAGGGTTTATATTTCTCAGGTTAAAGAGGTAAGTTAACCAAAGATTGCATATCTGCTTGTAATAAAGAAAATTTAGGTAATACAACAACAAAATTTAAAGGATACCTAAATTTTGCACAATAGTTTTCGGGTACCATTGTTGGGAATGACCCTTTTAAAAGTCTTTTAAATTTTTCCGTCAAATTTATTTTAAATTTTAAACGTGTTTGCGTAGATGCTTTTTTCAATTTTTTTTATCATTACTCATAAATATATTTGAATATCTTTGAGATATTGAGAGGGCATTAAGGTTGAGCAATCTTAGCTAGAGAGATATTGTTTTACACCATAGTGTTGGTGACTCTGAACTAAATGAACCTAAATATTAGAATATTTAAGGATGTAATATAGCACATACGAAAAGAAGCGACAAACAACTCTACCAAGAATTTAAAAATCCAAAGGTACTTATCCATACCCAAAAAACCCTAGTTCCTAAGGGCTACATCTCTAAAATAAAATTTGATTCTTGTAGTAGAAATTTTGTTAAGAATAATATTCTCCCAGATGATTTTTTTAAAAGCAATTTCACTACTATCCCTGTCATAAGGATTGTAAATTCTATTTTCATTTCTCCCGTAACCAACACGGCCAACCTCCATCCAAATCAGAATAATAAAAACAAATAGAATATCCAAATATGGAGAACCAATAGATATAGGCCTTTCCAATTGCCTCCAATTTTGCATGACCTCCCTAGTAAGGCACACAAATACTTACCAAAATTCTAAGGAAATAGTGCAATAACAGGAGAGGATCATATTAAAAACTTCATATATGCACTAGAAATTCTCGAGGTCAAAGAAGAAGATGTAGTTCTCAAGATATTCCTTCAGAATTTAGAGAAAGGTGTCAAGGATTGGTTCAATAGCCTCCCAGAATACCATAATCCTGATTTGAAAAACATGGAAGAAGTTTTTCTGAAAAAAAGGTATGGGGAAAGAAAAATTAACAATCATTACTGATAGAACTAGCAACTATGAAGAAAAAAGAGAATGAATCTGTAGAATATTTTAATAGATTGTTTTTCAAAATAAGAAACAAGATTCCTACAAATTTGAGGTCAAATAATAACTAATCCATTTGTTTCTACAATAATGCATTTCTTAGGGAATTTAATTATGATTTAAGACAATAGAGAGTCACTATTATTGACGAATGCATGGAAAAGGCCATAGATATAAAAATAAATATGATATATAGTGGTAAATTGAATCCATATTCATCCAAGCAAAGCCTAAATCAAGAAAATAAAAAACTCAAAAAAGTTGGTTTCTCATTACAAAAGAAAAGTGAATAAGATCTCATAGAGAATTTATCAATCTAGTTAACCAAGATGTTTAACACAATAAATAATAGATTATCCAAAATCAAAAGAGAAAAATGAGAAAGAACTAAATAATCTCAACCACAAAATGATAGCAGACCCTCCTTTAAGATAAATTTCAATAGGAACTAGAATAGAAACAATACATATGAAAGGAATAGGAATGGTAATAATATCAATAGTTGGATAAAAAGATGAGGATAGAAAGATATAGATGTAGTTCCAAATCCAGTTGCTTCAGCCAACGTAGTCTCTGATTTTACTTGTTACTACCCTACATGTGATGCTCCCCATAATTTAGCTAACTATGGTATATACCTCATCATGCATGCTAGTGTTAATACACAAGAGGAGTCTGGTGAAGAAATATTTAATAAATATATGTTTTTATGTGAATAAATCCTATCCATCTACCACGACTTAATCTCAGCCACCTATTCATATTAATCCATGTCGCATGCTCAAGTTCAATCTCAACCCTTATGTTTTAATCTCGACCATCTGTTGGTGTCATCAAAATCCTAACATGATCAAGGGAAGATTATAAAATATGATTCATTTTGATGAATCAAGGTCTAGAGGGTCTAGATTTTAGATATTATAAGAATATGAGTATTCTATCGATTCCTAAGCCATAGCCAGTTCACTACCATTACACCTTCCATTTCTGCCATTGCAAAACCCTCATGAACCAGATCTAGTTCTTCCTCACTCCCATCCATACCTGAATGCCTCCTAGAGTTTGTAGAACTTTGTTGAGCATTCTTGGAATGTTGTTGGGCATTCGTAGTTATACCCAAACTCCTTTGGGTATTTCCCATAGTATATTTACATTACACAAGCCCTTAGATGCTTTCGAGCATCCACGTGAATCTATAACATAGAAACAAAAACATAGATCAACATCACATATTTTCTTGACAAGGTAAGATAGTCATTTGCATTATTTATGTTTTTACATATTGTTTATAGTTTAACATTGCAACACTTAGGGTTTGTATGTTTCATCATTCAAAGGGCCTCACATAGTGGAGCTCTCACATGTGCTATTAACCCTTTTGTGTTATCCTCTATTTGCAGGTGCAATAACTACATTTTTGGAAGCTATTACAGCTATGGTGGTCTCATAGGGATACCCAAGCCCACCCACACACTTTTTTGGAGTGAAATATGACACAAAACATCATATATTCATTTGTGAATAAGAGTTTTAAAACCCTAGATTTTTAATCATTGTATCAATACAAAATCATATTGTAACACTGGAGATCAAGGCTCCCCCATAATAATATCAATATTACTGTCTTCATTTTTGCAATAAGATTTTGTGTTGATTTATTATCTATTGCTTTGGTGTTGTCATTTTTTTTCTTAAAAAATGGTGATCACAGTGGGATCCCCAAAGGGTTTCTCATTTTTATTTACTTTGTCATTGATTTATGCTTCGATTTCTATTTTTTAGGTTTCCTAAAATTTGATCGCACAAAAATCACAAAAACAAGGGTTTCTATGAATAACATAGTTTGATTAGTGGTCGCACAGATGCCCTACAATGTTTGACGGATGCCCTGCAGAGTCTAGGAGATACCTCACAATGTTCAATAGACTCTAGTATACATTTAGGAGAGTTGTGAAGACATACATAGGATTCTTGGTAAGCATGGTTCAAACCCTAACTCCATTGTTATTTTTTTTTGCTTTTAAACAATGAAATTAATAGGAAAACATCCATTTTCTATTTAAAAAAAAGTAGTTGCATTTTTAATTCTACGAATTTGCATATTTCATATAGTATGGATATAGGGTAGATTTGCATTTGTGTATTCATTGTAGTTGTTGTAGACACCAAAACAGCACCAATCTGATCAAGTGGCTACAAGCACTGACTGAATTGACATACATAGCCCCTAGGACAGCCCCCATAGTTTTGGAAGGTCAGAGGTCAATTTGGCACCTTTCAAGCACCCTGCTCCTTACTCGTTCCACCTTGGGATGATTAGAATGATATTCACCCCACCTTGGGATGATTAGCAGCAATCGCTCTAGGATGGGGCGAATAGCAGGTTTGCAAGCAAAAAGTCAAACCTTGACAAATGAAAGCATAGATCCACCACTCAACTCCACCTTCAATGCATGGGAGTGCAAGTGAGAATTTCAAATCTCAAAGAGATAGTCATAGAGGCATTCATGGATCCCTTAATCAGGGAAGAATCTTCTCTCCCCTGGTAAGGCATGATGGCCAAGTGGCGCCTCTGCATGCATATTCAAAGCAGACCTTCAAGTATATAAAATGGTGAGTCTTATCACACCAAAAAAAATAGAGCAGGAGAATTTGGAGCAACGGAGTGCTGTCGAATTATACCCTCACCCTCATTTGTGCTTCCTAAATCCTTGATCTCTCTTTTGGAAGGGAGGTTATCGGGTGAACATTAGGAGCGCAATCTGGACCCAAAACCTAAAAAATTGGCCACAATACCACACCCAATTTTTTGACACAACCCCCTAGGAGGTTTTGGACCCATCCCAAGTGGATTTGTGTCAAAACCAAGCCCCAAACGATGGGTGTCCTGCCCCCGGGCGCCCCCTGCACTGTTGCAGTCCTAATCGTCCCACCCCGGATCGATTAGAAATATATAGCTGATTTCTCTATTGTTTCTTTTTCATCTTGTTTTATGTCATTCCTATATGCTTCTATCCAAATTTCATTCCATTCTGATAAGTGTTGACTGTGTTTTCATTATTTTACGTTTTCACTAACATACAAGGAGCGCCTTCGAATACAGGGTGATCATGGTAGAATCTATAGAATCCAACCTTCTGGGTCGTATCAAAATGCCCCATTTTGCCTAACACCAAGTTTGCAGGTGTTTTGGAGGCCTCTGGATGGGACATTTGGGAGGTCGCTTTTGGGCATTTTATGATAGTCCTAATCGTCCCACCCTAGAGCAATTAGAAATCTACAGTAGGTTTCTCGATTGTTCCTTTTGCAGTGTGTTCATGATGATGTTTACATGCTTCTGTTCAGGTTTCATATTATTGTGATATGTTTTGATCACTGTTTTAATTATTTCATGTATGCATTAATCGAAGGCCTTAGGGATTGCATGTTTCCCTCCATCCGCATGTGCTATTAATCGTTTGCTATTTATTTGAACATAGGATATCGACACCGGAGGGGCATAAAGGAACTACAGATGCATTCATGCAAGCGGTGGCAATGTTTGGCCCACCCATTTCAAACATGGGCACGCGAAAGATCTCGAAGGGAAGCGTACCATCCGTTGGTGTAACAATTGTATCGAATGCTCCTAGCCCCTAAAAAGGGGGGAGACGTATTGTAACTTGATCTCAAGAAAAATTAATAAAATAGGCTGCACTTTAATTTTTCTTTACATCTCGTTTCACTCCGTTCGTTTTCCCTTTTCATGCACTTTAGTTCTTCGTTCATTCGTAGGACTTAGAGTTACATCTGCTTTTGTTTGCATCACACCCGGTATGCCATTGCTTTCGTATCCAAGTGCTTTCAGTGGTGATCATGGTGGGAATCTAACCCCTAATTTTGGGATCAAGTTTCTGATCAAAACTTTGTGTTTTTGCTTGCAGGGGTTAATCCTTCAGGCGATGGACTGCTGCTCATGCCACCCTATGATGAATACAGACTGGAATTTGTGCCACCCAAGGACGAATAGGCATTCTTCCTACCCTATGAGGATTACAGATCTGTTATTCATCCCACCCCGGTACAATTAGCTCTCTATGTATTTTTTGAGTATAAACTTAGGGGCATCTGGCGTGGGCAGAGAAGAGGTAGGTTTTTTGAGCATTCTCTGTAATTTTCTGTCTCTGTTTTTGTGATTTTTTTTTTCTATTTTCTTTGCTTGAATGGAAAATTTTACTACATGTTTACTTTCTTTGTGCAAGTAAAAATAACCACACACACCATGTGATAATATAAACATCAAGGATTTGGTCGTAAAACCCCAACACTTGATCAAGACCAACAGTGGATTTCATCACCACCTTGGCTTGAATTTTGCATACATAACCCCGATTGTGATTGTTGCTAGACGTAAATCCTGAAGAAAGTTGACCAAGTGTAGCTAGGGTGATTCCCAGTGCATGAGGATAATTATTCTATGGTAGGTGTAAAAAATAGAGTGATTCCCCTTCCATACCACCTATGTTCCACATACTGTTCTGCTCTCACGTACCAATAGTTTCCCTCATGTAAGGGCGGGTATATTGAGAGGTTTGGTATAACGGCTTGGCAATGGTATATTGAAGGGGTGACCATTTTGGGAGACATAAGAGCCCTCATATTGCATGTACAACAAAATTTTTGTTACAATGTTTTGCACAACAAAAATCAAAACACACTAAACCAGATTTAGGGCACACCTTTAATCTATAAACGAGATAATCATTTCTTTGATTATGTGGTCCTTTTTTTTTTAGTGTAGCAAAAAAAAAAATCATAAAAGAAGATAAAAATCTACATATCTTTTAGAGGACCACCACCATGGTTTACACCCGTAGCCAAGTCCAATCACGAGCAGAAGCTGCGAAAAGTGTACAAGGGGGCACAAGTCACCTCCGTTATAGCTCCAAGGACTTGGTCATACCACATTGACGGTCTGACCCCCAAAATAGTCCACATCATACCATGACAAAATAGGACTATAGAGTCACCCCTTCAAGGGGCACTCCCATTCAACACAAACGCTTTTCAGGAGGAGAACATACATAGGAAGGCCCCATTAGACACTAATTATGAGTGGCCACTGTGCGATGAAGCACTAGAACAACATAGGGTCCATAAGGAGGGGCCACACGATTACATCATCCCTCTTCTACCCCTTATTTCTGTCAAAAACAATAGACCAAACCCAGAGTGCAAGGCTCTTCACACAAGGCGAGCCAACTATGCCCGCCCCCTTCACACATATGAAAAAGAGTATGAGGAAAACCACTACATTCCTCAATACACAGTGCGGGAGATGGATTAAGAAGTTGAAAACTTGATGTCACTATTTTTAGGATAAATAATCAAAAGCTCCTATTACATCATTTGAAAAATATGGATATTGTATTACATTATGAAACAGACCTATGAACCTTGTTGGGATTTTTTATGTAATTTTTGAGAAAAATCATAATGTAATTCAACTTCTTCTCTCTGTTAATTTTGGTGTTAATTGTATGTTATGTTACTCATTTATCTATTACATAATTTGAATGCATGAATGACATATTATTTCATTGATATGATGTTTATTTCATTTTGATGAATCAAGGTCTAGAGGGTCTAGATTTTAGATATTATAAGCATATGAGTATTCTATCGATTCCTAAGCTCTAGCCAATTCACTACCATTACACCTTCCATTTTTGCCATCGCAAAACCCTCACGAACCAGATCTGGTTCTTCCTCACTCCCATCCATACTTGAATGCCTCCTAGAGTTTGTAGAACATTGTTGAGCATTCCTGGAATGTTGTTGGGCATTCGTAGTTATACCCAATCTCCTTTGGGTATTTCCCATAGTATATTTACATTACACAGGCCCTTAGATGCTTTCGAGCATCCACGTGAATCTAGAACATAGAAACAGAAACATAGATCAACATCACCGATTTTATTGACAAGGTAAGAAATTCATTTGCATTATTTATGTTTTTACATATTGTTTACAGTTTAACATTGCAACACTTAGGGTTTTTAGGTTTCATCATTCAAAGGGCCTCACATAGTGGAGCTATCATAGGTGCTATTAACCCTTTTTTGTTATCCTCTATTTGCAGGTGCAAGAACTACATTTTTGGAAGCTATTACAGCTATGGTGGTCTCATAGGGATACCCAAGCCCACCCACACACTTTTTTTGGAGTGAAAGACAACACAAAACAGCATATATTCATTTGTGAATAAGGGTTTTAAAACCCTAAATTTTTAATCATTGTATCGATACAAAATCATATTGTAACACTGGAGATCAAGGCTTCCCCATAATAATATCAATATTACTGTCTTCATTTGTGCAATAATATTTTGTGTTGATTTATTATCTATTGCTTTGGTGTTGTCATTTTTTTCTTACAAAATGGTGATAACGGTGGGATCCCAAAGGGTTTCTCATTTTGATTTACTTTTTCATTGATTTATGCTTCGATTTCTATTTTGTAGGTTTCCTAAAGTTTGATCGCACAAAAATCACAAAAACAAAGGTTTCTATGAATAGCATAGTTTGATCAATGGTCGCACGGATGCCCTGCAATGTTTGACGGATGCCCTGTAGAGTCTAGGAGATACCTCACAATGTTCAATAGACTCTAGTATGCATTTAGGATAGTGGTGAAGACATACATAGGCTTCCTGGTAAGCCTGGTTCAAACCCTGACTCCATTGTTATTTTTTTCTGCTTTTTAACAATGAAATTAATAGGAAAACATCCATTTTCTATTTTTAAAAAAGTAGTTGCCTTTTTAATTCTAGAAATTTTCATATTTCATATATTCCACATATAAGGTAGATTTGCATTTGTGCATTCATTGTAGTTGTTGTAGATACCAAAACAAAACCAATCTGATCAGGTGGCTACAAGCACTGACCGAATTGACATACATAGCCCCTAGGGCAGCCCCCATAGGTTAAACAATGGTCCTAACCACTCCCAAAGTAGTTTTTGAAGGTCAGAGGTCAATTTGGCACCTTTCAAGCACATTTCTCCTTACTCATTCCACCCTAGGGCGATTAGAATGATATTCGCCCCACCTTGGGATGATTAGCAGCAATCGCTCTAGGGTGGGGCGAATAGTAGGTTTGATGAGCAAAAAGTCAAACCTTGACAAATGACGGCACATATCCACCACTCAACTCCACCTTCAATGCATGGGAGTGTGAGTGAGCATTTCAAAACTCAAAGAGGCAGTCATGGAGCCCTTAATCATGGAGGAATCTTCTCTCCCCTGGTAAGGCATGATGGCCAAGTGGCGCCTCTGCATGCACATTCAAAGTAGACCTTCAGGTATATAAAATGGTGATTCTTCTCACACCAAAAAAAAATAGAGCATGAGCATTTGGAGCAATGGAGTGCTGTCGAATTCTACCCTCACCCTCATTTGTGCTTCCTACATCCTTTATCTCTCTTTTGGAAGGAAGGTTATCGAGTGAAAATTAGGAGCGCAATCCAGACCCAAAACCCAAACAATTCACCACAATCCCACACCTAATTTACTGACACAACCACCTAGGAAGTTTTGGAACCATCCCAAGTGGATTGGTGTCAAAACCAAGCCCCAAACGACGGGTGTCCTGCCCCCGGGCACCCCTCGCACTGTTGCAGTCCTAATCGCCCCACCCTAGAGCAATTAGAAATCTATAGCTGATTTCTCTGTTTTTTAATTTTCATATTTTTTTATGTCATTCCTTTATGCTTTTATCCAAATTTCATACCATTCTGATAAGTTTTGACTGTGTTTTCATTGTTTTACGTTTTCACTAACATACAGGGAATGCCTTCGGATACAGGGCGATCAGGTTAGAATATGTAGAATAAAACCTTCTGGGTTGTCTCAAAATGCCCCATTTTGCCTAACCCCAAGTTTTAAGGTGTTTTGGAGGCCTCTGGATGGGACATTTCGGAGGTCACTTTCGAGCATTTTATGACAGTCCTAATCGTCCCACCTCAGAGCGATTAGAAATATATAGCAGGTTTCTTGACTGTTACTTTTGTAGTGTGTTCATGATAACTTTTACATGCTTCTATTCAAGTTTCATCTTATTCTGATATGTTTTGACCATTGTTTTAATTATTTCATGTATGCATTAACCGGAGGCCTTGGGGATTGCATGTTTTCCTCCATCCGCATGTGCTATTAATCGTTTGCTATTTCTTTGAATGTAGGATCTCAAAATCGGAGGGGCAGAAAGGAACTACATATGCATTCATGCAAGCGGTGGTGACGTTTGGCCCGCCCATTTCAAACATGGGCACGCAGAAGATCCCGAAGGGAAGCGTACCATTCATTGGTGTAACAATTGTATCAAACGCTCCTAGCCCCTAAAAAATGGGGAGACGTATTGTAACTTGATCTCAAGAAAAATTAATAAAAGAGGCTGCACTTTACTTTTGCTTTACATCTCATTTCACTCCGTTCGTTTTCCATTTTCATGCACTTTAGTTCTTCGTTCATTCGTAGTACTTAGCGTTACATCTAATTTTGTTTGCATCACACCCGGCATGCCATTGCTTCCGTATCCAAGTGCTTTCAGTGGCAATCAAGGTGGGACTCTATCCCCTAATTTTGGGATCAAATTTCTGATCAAAACTTTGTGTTTTTGCTTGCAGGTGTTAATCCTTCAAGCGATGGACTGCTGCTCGTGCCACCCTGTGAAGAATACAGACTAGAATTCGTGCCACCCAGGGATGAATAGGCATTTGTTATACCCTGTGACAAATACAGATCTGCTATTCATCCCACCCCAGGATGATTAGATCTTTGTGCAATTTTTGATCAGAAACTCAGGGACATTTGGTGTGGGCAGAGAAGAGGTAGGTTTTTTGAGCATTCTCTGTAATTTTCTGTCTCTGTTTCTATGATTTTTTTTTCTGTTTTCTTTGCTTGAAGGGAAAATTTTACTACATGTTTACTTTCTTTGTGCAAGTAAAAATAACCACACACACCACATGATAATATAAACATCAAGGATTTTGTCGTAAAACCCCAACACTTGATCAAGACCAACGGTGGATTTCATCACCACCTTAGCTTGAATTTTGCATACATAACCTCGATCGCGACTGTTGCTAGACGTAAATCCTGACAAAATCTGACCAAGTGTAGCTAGTGTGATTCTCAGTGCATGAGGATAAGTCTTCTATGGTAGGTGTCAAAAATAGAGCAATTCCCCTTCCATACCGCCTATGTTCCACGTACTATTTTGCTCTCACGTACCAATAGATTCCATCACGTAAGGGTGGGTATATTGAGAGGTTTGGTATAATGGCCTGGCAGTGGTATATTGAAGGGTTGACCATTTTGGGAGACATAAGAGCCCTCATATTGCATGTACAACAAAAATTTTGTTACAAGGTTTTGCACAACAAAAATCAAAACACACTAAACCATATTTAGGGCACACCTTTAATCTATAAACAAGATAATCATTTCTTTGATTGTGTGGTCCTTTTTTTTAGTGTAGCAAAAAAAAATCATAAAAGAAGATAAAAATCTACATATCTTTTAGAGGACCACCACCATGGTGTACACCCGTAGCCAAGCCCAATCACGGGCAGAAGCTGCAGAAAGTGTTCAAGGGGGCACAAGTCGCCTCCGTTATAGCTCCAAGGACTTGGTCATACCACCTTGGCAGCCTGACCCCCAAAATAGTCCACATCATACCATGATGGAATAGGACTATAGAGGTACCCCTTCGAGAGGCACTCCCATTCAACACAGACCCTTTTAGGAGGATTACATACATAGGAAGGCCCCCTTAGACACTCATTATGAGTGGCCACCACATGATGAAGCGCTAGAACAACATAGGGTCCATAAGGAGGGGCCACACGATTACATCATCCCTCTTCTACCCCTTATTACTATTAGAAACAGTAGACCAAACCCAGAGTGCAAGGCTCTTCAGACAGGGTGAGCCAACTCTGCTCGTCCCCTTCACACATATGAAAAAGAGCACGAGGAAAACCACTACATTCCTCAATACACAATGCTGGAGCTAGATTAAGAAGTTGAATATTTGATGTCACTATTTTTAGGATAAATAATCAAATCCTCCTATTAAGAAGTTGTACCGCCTATGTTCCACGTACTATTCTGCTCTCACGTACCAATAGTTTCCCTCACATAATGGTGGGTATATTGATAGGTTTGGTATAACGGCCTGGCAGTGGTATATTGAAGGGGCGACCATTTTGGGAGACATAAGAGCCCTCATATTGCATGTACAAAAAAAAAATTGTTACAAGGTTTTGCACAACAAAAATCAAAACACACTAAACCAGATTTAGGGCACACCTTTAATCTATAAACGAGATAATAATTTCTTTGATTGTGTGGTCCTTTTTTTTTAGTGTAGCAAAAAAAAAATCATAAAATAAGATAAAAATCTACATATCTTTTAGAGTACCACCACCATGGTGTACACCTGTAGCCAAGCCCAATCACGGGAAAAAGTTGTGGAAATTATACAAGGGGGCACAAGTCGCCTCCGTTATAGCTCCAAGGACTTGGTCATACCACCTTGGCATCCTGACCCCCAAAATAGTCTACATCATACCATGACAGAATAGGACTATAGAGGCACCCCTTCGAGGGGCACTCCCATTCAACACAGACCATTTCAGGAGGAGTAGATACATAGGAAGGCCCCCTTAGACACTCATTATGAGTGGCCACCGTGCGATGAAGTGCTAGAACAGCATAGGGTCCATAAGGATAGACCACATGATTACATCATCCCTCTTATACCCCTTACAAATAGCATAAATAGTAGACCAAACCTAGAGTGCAAGGCTCTTCAGATAGGGTGAGCCAACTCTGCCCGCCCCCTTCACACATATGAAAAAGAGAACGAGGAAAACCACTACATTTCTCAATACATAGCGCAGGAGCTGGATTAAGAAGTTGAAGATTTGATGTCACTATTTTTAGGATAAAGAATCAAATCCTCCTATTACATCATTTTAAAAGGATGGATATTGTATTACATTATGAAAAAGACCTAAGAACCCTGTTGGGATTTGTTATGTAATTTTTGAGAACAATCATAATGTAATTCAACTTCTTCTCTCTGTCAATTTTGGTGTTAATTGTATGTTATGTTACTCATTTATCTATTACATAATTTGAATGCATGAATGACATATTATTTTACTGATATGATGTTTATGTCTATTACACAATTTTAATACCTGTAAACACTCTAGTTTATCCTTTCTCTTTTCTTTTGATTCATAAAATCATTAATATCTACTATAATTACCCAAAGGATGAGACACCAGTCTGCTTGTGGAAGCTAAGACTAGGAGTTATTATAAATGCTTGGTCATAACAAATTCATATAATTCACTAAATCTAGATGAGCATTAGGTATTGCACTTTAACCATTAATTAGGTTCGTAATAGGGGTATCCTGCCCAACCTGGTTTGTTTAGGGTTTATATTTCTCAGGTTAAAGAGGTAAGTTAACCAAAGCTTGCATATTTGCTTGTAATAAAGAAAATTTAGGTAATGCAACAACAAAATTTAAAGGATACCTAAATTTTGCACAATAGTTTTCGGGTACCATTGTTGGGAATGACCATTTTAAAAGTCTTAAATTTTTCCCTCAAATTTATTTTAAATTTTCAACGTGTTTGCGTAGATGCTTTTTCAATTTTTTTTATCATTACTCATAAATATATTTGAATATATTTGAGATATTGAGATGGCATTAAGGCTGAACAATCTTAGCTAGAGATATATTCTTTTACACCATAGTGTTGGTGACTCTGAACTAAATGAACCTAAATATTAGAAGATTTAAGGATGTAATATGGCACATATGAAAAGAAGCGACAAACAACTCTACCAAGAATTTAAATATCCAAAGGTACTTATCCATACCCAAAAAACCCTAGTTCCTAAGGGCTACATCTCTAAAATAAAATCTGATTCTTGTACTAGAAATTTTGTTAAGAACAATATTCTCCCAGATAATTTTGTTAAAAGCAATTTCACTATTGTCCCTCTCATAAGTATTGTAAATTCTATTTTCATTTCTCCCGTAACCAACATAGCCAACCTCCCTCCAAATCAGAATAATCAAAACAACTAGAATATCCAAATATGGAGAACCAATAGATATAGGCCTTTCCAATTGCCTCCAATTTTGCATGACCTCCCTAGTAAGGCACATAAATACTTACCAAAATTCTAAAGAAATAGAGCAATAACAAGAGAGGATCATATTAAAAACTTCATATTTTCACTAGAAATTCTCGAGGTCAAAGAAGAAGATGTATTTCTCAAGATATTCCTTCATAATTTACAGAAAGGTGTCAAGGATTGGTTCAATAGCCTCCTAGAAGACCATAATCCTAATTTGCAAAACATGGAAGAAGTTTTTCTGAAAAAAAGGCATGGGGAAAGAAAAATGAACAATCATTACTGATAGAACTAGCAACTATGAAGAAAAAAGAGAATGAATCTATAGAATATTTTAATAGATTGTTTTTCAAAATAAGAAACAAGATTCCTACAACTTTGAGGTCAAATAATAACTAATCCATTTGTTTCTACAAGAATGCATTTCCTAGGGAATTTAATTATGATTTAAGACAATAGAGAGTCACTATTATTGACGAATGCATGGAAAAGGCCATAGAGATAAAAATAAATATGATAGATAGTGGTAAATTGAAGCCATATTCATCCAAGAAAAGCCTAAATCAAGAAAATAAAAAAACTCAAAAAAGTTGGTTTCTCATTACTAAAGAAAAGTGAATAAGATCTCATAGAGAATTTATCAAGCTAGTTAACCAAGATGTTTAACACAATAAATAATAGATTATCCAAAATCAAAAGAGAAAAAGGAGAAAGCACTAAATCATCTCAACCACAAAATGATAGCAGACCCTCCTTTAAGATAAATTTCAATAGGAACTATAATAGAAACAATACATATGAAAGGAATAGGAATGGTAATAATAACAATAGTTGGATAAAAAGAGGACGATAGAAAGATATAGATGTAGTTCTAAATCTAATTGCTTCAGCCAACGTAGTCTCTGATTTTCCTTGTTACTACCCTACATGTGATGCTCCCCATAATTTAGCTAACTATGGTATATACCTCAACATGCATGCTAGTGTTAATCCATAAGAGGATTTTGGTGAATAAATATGGTGTAAATTTGTTTTGGACTAAATATGACGAAGCTAGATAAGTTCAATTTGATAAATACATGAGTGAATTACCCACTTCAAGAGGATAAACCAAAGCCTTCATCCTAGAAAACATAGAAATTCTAAAGAAACCTCAAAATAATAGGTTTGAAAGAATGAAATAGAGTAAAATAATACCTACAAGAGAAGAAATTGAGGCACTAAAAAGAATTCATGCTATTAATTTAAGGAATATAAACATGCCAAATAAAACTAATCATAAAGCCAATGAAGAGGGTAAAAATCTGTAGACACCAAAATCTAGCCATTTGTCATCCATTCGTATCCTCAAATCATAGCCATTCAATATATATATATAATATTTATATTTATATATATTTAATAAATATATATTTTTATGTGAATAAATTCTAGCCATCTACCACGACTTAATCGCAGCCACCTATTCATCTTAATCCATGTCGCATGCTCAAGTTCAATCTCAACCCTTATGTTTTAATCTCGACCATCTATTGGTGTCATAAAAATCGTAACATGATCAAGGGAATATTATAAAAGATGATTCATTTTGATGAATAAAGGTCTAGAGGGTCTAGATTTTAGATATTATAATCATATGAGTATTCTATCAATTCCTAAGCCCTAGCCAATTCACTACCATTACACCTTCCATTTCTGCCATCGCAAAACCCTCATGAACCAAATCTAGTTCTTCCTCAGTCCCATCCATATCTGAATGCCTCCTAGAGTTTGTAGAACATTTTTGAGCATTCCTGGAATGTTGTTGGGCATTCGTAGTTATACCCAATATCCTTTGGGTATTTCCCATAGTATATTTACATTACAAGCCCTTAGATGCTTTCGAGCATCCACGTGAATCTAGAACATAGAAACAAAAACATAGATCAACATCACAGATTTTCTTGACAAGGTAAGATAGTCATTTGCATTATTTATGTTTTTACATATTGTTTACAATTTAACATTGCAACACTTAGGGTTTGTAGGTTTCATCATTCAAAGGGCCTCACATAGTGGAGCTCTCAGAGGTGCTATTAACCCTTTTGTGTTATCCTCTATTTGCAGGTGCAAGAACTACATTTTTGGAAGCTATTACAGCTATGGTGGTCTCGTAGGGATACCCAAGCCCACCCACACACTTTTTTGGAGTGAAATACAACACAAAACATCATATATTCATTTTTGAATAAGGGTTTTAAAACCCTAGATTTTTAATCATTGTATCGATATAAAATCATATTGTAACACTGGAGATCAAGGCTCCCCCATAATAATATCAATATTATTGTCTTCATTTGTGCAATAAGCTTTTGTGTTGATTTATTATTTATTGCTTTGGTGTTGTCATTTTTTTTCTTACAAAATGGTGATCACGGTGGGAACCCCAAAGGGTTTCTCATTTTGATTTACTTTGTCATTGATTTATGCTTCGATTTCTATTTTGTAGGTTTCCTAAAGTTTGATCACACAAAAATCACAAAAACAAGGGTTTCTATGAATAACATAGTTTGATCAGTGGTCGCACAGATGCCCTACAATGTTTTACGGATGCCCTGCAGAGTCTAGGAGATACCTCACAATGTTCAATAGACTCTAGTATATGTTTAGGAGAGTTGTGAAGACATACATAGGCGTCCTGGTAAGCTTGGTTCAAACCCTAACTCCATTGTTATTTTTTTCTGCTTTTTAACAAAGAAATTAATAGGAAAACATCCATTTTCTATTTTAAAAAAAGTAGTTGCCTTTTTAATTCTAGGCATTTGCATATTTCATGTATTTTACATATAGGGTAGATTTGCATTTGTGCATTCATTTTAGTTGTTGTAGACACCAAAACAAAACCAATCTGATCAAGTGGCTACAAGCACTAACTGAATTGACATACATAGCCCCTAGGGCAGCCCCCAGATGTTAAACAATGGTCCTAACAACTTCCAAAGCATTTTTGTAAGGTCAGAGGTCAATTTTGGCACCTTTCAAGCACCCTGATCCTTACTCGTTCCACCTTGGGGCGATTAGAATGCTATTTGCCCCACCTCGGGATGATTAGCAGCAATCGCTCTAGGGTGGGGTGAATAGTAGGTTTGATGGGAAAAAAATCAAACCTTGACAAATGAAAGCATAGATCTACCACTCAACTCCACCTTCAATGCATGGGAGTGCGAGTGAGCGTTTCAAAGCTCAAATAGGTAGTCATAGAGGCAATCATGGAGCCCTTAATTAGGGAGGAATCTTATCTCCCTAGGTAAGGCATGATGGCCAAGTGGCACCTTTGCATGCACATTAAAAGCAGACCTTCACGTCTATAAAATGGCGAGTCTTCTCAAACCAAAAAAAAAATAGAGCAGGAGCATTTGGAGCAACGGAGTGCTATCGAATTATACCCTCACCCTCATTTGTGCTTCCTACATCCTTGATCTCTCTTTTGGAAGGGAGGTTATCGGGTGAACATTAGGAGCATAATCCGGACCCAAAACCCAAAAAATTGGCCACAATCCCACACCCAATTTACTGACACAACCCCCTAGGAGGTTTTGCACCCATCCCAAGTGGATTGGTGTCAAAACCAAGCCCCAAACGACAGGTGTCCTGCCCTCGGGCGCCTCCCACACTGTTGCAGTCCTAATCGCCCCACCTCGGAGTGATTAGAAATCTATAGTTGATTTATCTATTGTTTATTTTTCATCTTGTTTTATGTCATTCCTATATGCTGCTATCCAAATTTCATTCCATTGTGATAAGTTTTGACTGTGTTTTCATTGTTTTACGTTTTCACTAACATACAGGGAGCACCTTCAGATACAGGGTGATCGGGTAGAACCTATAGAATCTAACCTTCTAGGTCGTCTCAAAATGCCCCATTTTGCCTAACCCCAAGTTTACAGGTGTTTTGGAGGCCTCTGTATGGGACATTTGGGAGGTCACTTTCGGACGTTTTATGATAGTCCTAATCGTCCCACCCCGGAGCAATTAGAAATCTATAGCAGGTTTCTCGACTATTCATTTTGCAGTGTGGTCATGATGATGTTTACATGCTTCTTTTCAAGTTTCATCTTATTTTGATATGTTTTTACAACTGTTTTAATTATTTCATGTATGCATTAATCGGAGGCCTTGGGGATTGCATGTTTCCCTCCATCCGCATGTCCTATTAATTGTTTTTTGTTTCTTTGAACGTAGGATCTTGACATCGAAGGGGTAGAAAGGAACTACATATGCATTCACATAAGCGACGGTGACATTTGGCCCACCCATTTCATATGTGGGCATGCAAAAGATCTCAAAGGGAAGCGTACCATCCATTGGTGTAACAATTGTATCAAACGCTCCTAGCTCGTGAAAAGGGGGGAGATGTATTGTAACTTGATCTCAAGCAAAATTAATAAAAGAGGCTGCACTTTACATTTGCTTTACATCTCATTTCACTCTGTTTGTTTTCCCTTTTCATGCACTTTAGTTCTTCGTTCATTCGTAGGACTTAGTGTTACATCCACTTTTGTTTGCATCACACCCGGTATGCCATTGCTTTCGTATCCAAGTTCTTTCAGTGGCAATCACAGTGGTACTCTGCCCCCTAATTTTGGGATCAATTTTCTGATCAAAACTTTATGTTTTTGCTTACAGGTGTTAATCCTTTAGGCGATGGCATGCTGCTCGTGCCACCTGTGACGAATACAGACTGGAATTTGTGCCACCCAAGGACGAATTGGCATTCATCCTTACTTGTGATGAATACAAATTTGCTATTCATCCCACCCTAGAAAAATTAGCTCTCTGTATAATTTTTGAGGGCATCTCGTATGGGCAGAGAAGAAGTAGGTTTTTTGAGCATTCTTTGTAATTTTTTGTCTTTGTTTCTATGATTTTTTTTTCTGTTTTCTTTGCTTGAAGGGAAAATTTTATTACATGTTTAATTTCTTTGTGCAAGTAAAAAGAACCACACACACCACGTGATAATATAAATATCAAGTATTTGGTCGTAAAACCCCAACACTTGATCAAGACCAACGATGGATTTCATCACCACCTTGGCTTGAATTTTGCATACATAACCCCGATCGCGACTATTGCTAGATGTAAATCCTGACGAAATCTGACCAAGTGTAGCTAGGGTGATTCCCAGTGCATGAGGATAATTATTCTATGGTAGGTGTCAAAAATAGAGCAATTACCCTTCCATACCGCCTATTTTCCACGGACTATTCTGCTCTCGCGTACCAATAGTTTCCCTCACATAAGGGTGGGTATATTGAGAGGTTTGGTATAATGGCCTGGCAATGGTATATTGAAGGGGCGACCATTTTGGGAGACATAAGAGCCCTCATATTGCATGTACAAAAAAATTTTCATTACAAGGTTTTGCACAACAAAAATCAAAACACACTAAACCAGATTTAGGGCACACCTTTAATCTATAAATGAGATAATCATTTCTTTGATTGTGTGGTCCTTTTTTTTAGTGTAGCAAACAAAAAAATCATAAAAGAAGATAAAAATCTACATATATTTTAGAGGACCACCACCATGGTGTACACCCATAGCCAAGCCCAATCACAGGCAAAAGCTATGGAAAGTGTACAAGGGGGCACAAGTCCCCTCTGTTATAGATCCAAGGACTTGGTCATACCACCTTGGCAGCCTGACCCCAAAAATAGTCCACATCATACCATGACGAAACAGGACTATAGAGTCACCCCTTCGAGGGGCACTCCCATTCAACACAAACCCTTTCAGGAGTACATACATAGGAAGGCTCCCTTAGACACTCATTATGAGTGGCCACCACGCAATGAAGCGCTAGAACAGCATAGGGTCCATAAGGAGGGGCCACACGATTACATCATCTCTCTTCTACCCCTTATTACTATCAAAAATAGTATACCAAACCCAGAGTGCAAGGCTCTTCAGATAGGGTGAGCCAACTCTTCCTGCCCCCTTCACACATATGAAAAAGAGCACGAGGAAAACCACTTCATTCCTCAATAGATAGCGCGGGAGATGGATTAAGAAGTTGAAGATTTGATGTCACTATTTTTAGGATAAAGAATCAAATCCTCCTATTACATCATTTGAAAAGGATGGATATTGTATTACATTATGAAAAAGACCTAAGAACCCTGTTGGACTTTGTTATGTAATTTTTGAGAACAATCATAATGTAATTCAACTTATTCTCTCTGTCAATTTTGGTGTTTTATTGTATATTATGTTACTCATTTATCTATTACATAATTTGAATGCATGAATGACATATTATTTCACTGATATGATGTTTATGTCTATTACATAATTTTAATACCTGTAAACACTCTAGTTTATCCTTTCTCTTTTCTTTTGATTCATAAAATCATTAATATCTGCTATAATTACCCAAAGGATGAGACACCAGTCTGCTTGTGTAAGCTAAGACTAGGAGTTATTATAAATGCTTGGTCATAAAAAATTCATATAATTCACTAAATCTGGATGAGCATTAGGTATTGCACTTTAACCATTAATTAGGTTCATAATAGGGGTATCCTGCCCAACCTGGTTTGTTTAGGATTTATATTTCTCGGGTTAAAGAGGTAAGTTAACCAAAGCTTGCATATCTGCTTGTAATAAAGAATATTTAGGTAATGCAACAGCAAAATTTAAAGGATACCTAAATTTTTCACAATAGTTTTCGGGTACCATTGTTGGGAATGACCCTTTTAAAAGTCTTTTAAATTTTTCCCTCAAATTTATTTTAAATTTTCAACGTGTTTGTGTAGATGCTTTTTCAATTTTTTTTATCATCAAGGCTGAGATATTGAGATAAATATATTTGAATACTTTGAGATATTGAGAGGGCATTAAGGCTGAGCAATCTTAGCTAGAGAGATATTCTTTTACACCATAGTGTTGGTGACTCTGAACAAAATGAACCTAAATATTAGAATATTTAAGGATGTAATATGGCACATACGAAAAGAAGCAACAAATAACTCTACCAAGAATTTAAATATCCAAAGGTACTTATCCATACCCGAAAAACCCTAGTTTCTAAGGGCTACATCTCTAAAATGAAATTTGATTCTAGTAGTAGAAATTTTGTTAAGAACAATATTCTCCCAGATAATTTTGTTAAAAGCAATTTCACTACTATCCCTGTCATAAGTATTGTAAATTCTATTTTCATTTCTCCCGTAACCAACATGGCCAACCCCCCTCCAAATTAGAATAATAAAAACAACTAGAATATCCAAATATGGAGAACCAATAGATATAGGCCTTTCCAATTGCCTCCAATTTTGCATGACCTCCCTAGTAAGGCACATAAATACTTACCAAAATTCTAAGGAAATAGAGCAATAACAGGAGAGGATCATATTAAAAACTTCATATTTGCACTAGAAATTCTCGAGGTCAAAGAAGAAGATGTATTTCTCAAGATATTACTTCAGAATTTAGAGAAAGGTGTCAAGGATTGCTTCAATAGCCTCCTAGAAGACCATAATCCTAATTTGCAAAACATGGAAGAAGTTTTTCTGAAAAAAAGGTATGGGGAAAGAAAAATGAACAATCATTACTGATAGAACTAACAACTATGGAGAAAAAAGAGAATGAGTCTGTAGAATATTTTAATAGATTGTTTTTCAAAATAAGAAACAAGATTCCTACAACTTTGAGGTCAAATAATAACTAATCCATTTGTTTCTACAAGAATGCATTTCCTAGGGAATTTAATTATGATTTAAGACAATAGAGAGTCACTATTATTGATGAATGCATGGAAAAGGCCATAGAGATAAAAATAAATATGATAGATAGTGGTAAATTGAAGCCATATTCATCCAAGAAAAGCCTAAATCAAGAAAATAAAAAACTCAAAAAAGTTGGTTTCTCATTACTAAAGAAAAGTGAATAAGATATCAAAGAGAAAAAGGAGAAAGCACTAAATCATCTCAACCACAAAATGATAGCAGACCCTCCTTTAATATAAATTTCAATAGGAACTAGAATAGAAACAGTACATATGAAAGGAATAGGAATTGTAATAATAACAATTGTTGGATAAAAATAGGAGGATAGAAAGATATAGATGTAGTTCTAAATCCAATTGCCTCAGCCAACGTAGTCTCTGATTTTCCTTGTTACTACCCTACATGTGATGCTCCCCATAATTTAGCTAACTATGGTATATACCTCAGCATGCATGCTAGTGTTAATCCATAAGAGGAGTCTGGTGAAGAAATATGGTGTAAATTTGTTTTGGACTAAATATGACAAAGCTAGATAAGTTCAATTTGATAAATACATGAGTGAATTACCCACTTCAAGAGGAGAACCCAAAGCCTTCATCCTAGAAAACATATAAATTCTAAAGAAACCTCAAAATAATAGGTTTGAAAGAATGAAATAGAGTAAAATAATACCTACAATAGAAGAAATTGAGGCACTAGAAAGAATTCATGCTATTAATTTAAGGAATATAAAAATGCCAAAAAGAACTAATCATAAAGCCAATGAAGAGGGTAAAAATCTGTACACACCAAAATCTAGCCATTTGTCATCCATTCGTATCCTCAAATCATATCCATTCAATATATATATATATATATAATATTTATATTTATATATATTTAATAAATATATATTTTTATGTGAATAAATTCTAGCCATCTACCACGACTTAATCTCAGCCACCTATTCATCTTAATCTATGTCGCATGCTCAAGTTCAATCTCAACCCTTATGTTTTAATCTCGACCATCTATTGGTGTCATAAAAATCGTAACATGATCAAGGGAAGATTATAAAAGATGATTCATTTTGATGAATCAAGGTCTAGAGGGTCTAGATTTTAGATATTATAAGCATATGAGTATTCTATCGATTCCTAAGCTCTAGCCAATTCACTACCATTACACCTTCCATTTTTGCCATCGCAAAACCCTCACGAACCAGATCTGGTTCTTCCTCACTCCCATCCATACTTGAATGCCTCCTAGAGTTTGTAGAACATTGTTGAGCATTCCTGGAACGTTGTTGGGCATTCGTAGTTATACCCAATCTCCTTTGGGTATTTCCCATAGTATATTTACATTACACAGGCCCTTAGATGCTTTCGAGCATCCACGTGAATCTAGAACATAGAAACAGAAACATAGATCAACATCACCGATTTTATTGACAAGGTAAGAAATTCATTTGCATTATTTATGTTTTTACATATTGTTTACAGTTTAACATTGCAACACTTAGGGTTTTTAGGTTTCATCATTCAAAGGGCGTCACATAGTGGAGCTCTCATAGGTGCTATTAACCCTTTTGTGTTATCCTCTATTTGCAGGTGCAAGAACTACATTTTTGGAAGCTATTACAGCTATGGTGGTCTCATAGGGATACCCAAGCCCACCCACACACTTTTTTTGGAGTGAAAGACAACACAAAACATCATATATTCATTTGTGAATAAGGGTTTTAAAACCCTAAATTTTTAATCATTGTATCGATACAAAATCATATTGTAACACTGGAGATCAAGGCTTCCCCATAATAATATCAATATTACTGTCTTCATTTGTGCAATAATATTTTGTGTTGATTTATTATCTATTGCTTTGGTGTTGTCATTTTTTTCTTACAAAATGGTGATAACGGTGGGATCCCAAAGGGTTTCTCATTTTGATTTACTTTTTCATTGATTTATGCTTCGATTTCTATTTTGTAGGTTTCCTAAAGTTTGATCGCACAAAAATCACAAAAACAAGGGTTTCTATGAATAGCATAGTTTAATCAGTGGTCCCACGAATGCCCTGCAATGTTTGACGGATGCCCTACAGAGTCTAGGAGATACCTAACAATGTTCAATAGACTCTGGTATATGTTTAGGAGAGTGGGGAAGACATACATAGGCTTCCTGGTAAGCCTGGTTCAAACCCTAACTCCATTGTTATTTTTTTTTGCTTTTTAACAATGAAATTAATAGGAAAACATCCATTTTCTATTTTAAAAAAAGTAGTTGGCTTTTTAATTCTAGGCATTTGCATATTTCATATGGTCTGCATATAGGGTAGATTCGCATTTGTGCATTCATTGTAGTTGCTGTAGACACCAAAACAACACCAATCTGATCATGTGGCTACAAGCACTGACCGAATTGGCATACATAGCCCCTAGGGCAGCCCCCAGAGGTTAAACAATGGTCCTAACCACTCCCAAAGTAGTTTTGGAAGGTCAAAGGTCAATTTGGCACCTTTCAAGCACCCTGCTCCTTACTCGTTCCACCCTAGGGTGATTAGAATGCTATTCGCCCCACCCCGGGATGATTAGCAGCAATCGCTCCAGGGTGGGGCGAATAGCAGGTTTGACGGGAAAAAGTCAAACCTTGACAAATGGCAGCACAGATCCGCCACTCAACTCCACCTTCAATGCATGGGAGTGTGAGTGAGCATTTCAAAGCTCAAAGAGGCAGTCATAGAGGCAGTCATGGAGCCCTTAATCAGGGAGGAATCTTCTCTCCCCTGACAAGGCATGATGGCCAAGTGGCGCCTCTGCATGCACATTCAAAGTAGACCTTCAGGTCTATAAAATGGTGAGTCTTCTCACCCCAAAAAAAAATAGAGCAGGAGCATTTGGAGCAATGGAGTGCTGCCGAATTATACCCTCACCCCCATTTGTGCTTCCTACATCCTTGATCTCTCTTTTGGAAGGGAGGTTATCGGGTGAACATTAGGAGCGCAATCCGGACCCAAAACCCAAACAATTGGCCACAATCCCACACCCAATTTTCTGACACAACCCCCTAGGAGGTTTTGGACCCATCCCAAGTGGATTGGTGTCAAAACCAAGCCCCAAACGACGGGCGTCCTGCCCTCGGCGCCCCCGCACTATTGCAGTCCTAATCGCCCCACCCCGGAGTGATTAGAAATCTATAGCTTATTTCTCTACTATTTCTTTTGCATCTTGTTTTATGTCATTCCTATATGCTTCTATTCAAATTTCATTCCATTCTGATAAGTTTTGACTGTGTTTTCATTGTTTTACGCTTTCACTAACATACAGGGAGCGCCTTCGGATACAGGGTGATCGGGGTAGAATCTATAGAATCCGACCTTCTGGGTCATCTCAAAATGCCCCATTTTGCCTAACCCCAAGTTTGTAGGTGTTTTGGAGGCCTCTGGATGGGACATTTGGGAGGTCACTTTCGGGCATTTTATGACAGTCCTAATCGTCCCACCCCGGAGCGATTAGAAATCTACAGTAGATTTCTTAACTTTTCCTTTTGCAGTGTGTTCATGATGATGTTTACATGCTTCTATTCAAGTTTCATCTTATTCTGATATGTTTTGACCACTGTTTTAATTATTTCATGTATGCATTAACCGGAGGCCTTGGGGATTGCATGTTTCCCTCCATCCGCATGTGCTATTAATCATTTGCTGTTTCTTTGAACGTAGGATCTCGACACCAGAGGGGAAGAAAGGAACTACAGATGCATTCATGCAAGTGGCGGTGACGTTTGGCCCACCCATTTCAAACGTGGGCACGTAGAAGATCCCGAAGGGAAGCGTACCATCCGTTGGTGTAACAATTGTATCGAACGCTCCTAGCCCCTGAAAATGGGGGAGACGTATTGTAACTTGATCTCAAGAAAAATTAATAAAAGAGGCTGCACTTTACTTTTGCTTTACATCTCGTTTCACTCATGCTTCGCTTTCCCTTTTCATGCACTTAGTTCTTTGTTCATTCGTAGGACTTAGCGTTACATCCGCTTTTGTTTGCATCACACCCGGTACGCCATTGCTTCCGTATCCAAGTGCTTTCAGTGGTGATCATGGTGGGACTCTATCCCCTAATTTTGGGATCAAGTTTCTGATCAAAACTTTGTGTTTTTTCTTGCAGGTGTTAATCCTTCAGGCGCTGGACTACTGCTCGTGCCACCCTGTGACGAATACAGACTGGAATTCATGCCACCCAGGGACGAATAGGCATTCATCCTACCCTGTGATGAATACAGATCTGCTATTCATCCCACCCCGGGACGATTAGCTCTCTGTGCAGTTTTTGAGCAGAAACTCAAGGGCATCTGGTGTGGGCAGAGAAGAGGTAGGTTTTCTGAGCATTCTCTGTAATTTTTTGTCTCTGTTTCTATGATTTTTTTCTATTTTCTTTGCTTGAATGGAAAATTTTACTACATGTTTTCTTTCTTTGTGCAAGTAAAAATAACCACACACACCACGTGATAATATAAACATCAAGGAGTTGGTCGTAAAACCCCAACACTTGATCAAGACCAACGGTGGATTTCATCACCACCTTGGCTTGAATTTTGCATACATAACCCCGATCGTGACTATTGCTAGACGTAAATCCTGATGAAAGCTGACCAAGTGTAGCTGGGGTGATTCCCAGTGCATGAGGATAAGTCTTCTATGGTAGGTGTCAAAAATAGAGTGATTCCCCTTTCGTACCGCCTATGTTCCACGTACTGTTCTGCTCTCGCGTACCAATAGTTTCCCTCACGTAAGGGCGGGTATATTGAGAGGTTCGGTATAACGGCCTGGCAATGGTATATTGAAGGGGTGACCATTTTGGGAGACATAAGAGCCCTCATATTGCATGTACAACAAAATTTTTGTTACAAGGTTTTGCACAACAAAAATCAAAACACACTAAACCAGATTTAGGGCACACCTTTAATCTATAAATGAGATAATCATTTCTTTGATTGTGTGGTCCTTTTTGTTTAGTGTAGCAAAAAAAAAAATCATAAAAGAAGATAAAAATCTACATATCTTTTAGAGGACCACCACCATGGTGTACACCCGTAGCCAAGCCCAATCACGGGCAGAAGCTACGAAAAGTGTACAAGGGGGCACAAGTCGCCTCCGTTATAGCTCCAAGGACTTGGTCATACCACCTTGGTGGCCTGACCCCCAAAATAGTCCACATCATACCATGACGGAATAGGACTATAGAGGCACCCCTTCGAGGGGCACTCCCATTCAACACAGACCCTTTCAGGAGGAGTACATACATAGGAAGGCCCCCTTAGACACTCATTATGAGTGGCCACCGTATGATGAAGTGCTAGAACAACATAGGGTCCATAAGGAGGGGCCACATGATTATATCATCCCTCCTCTACCCCTTATTACTGTCAAAAATAGTAGACCAAACCCAGAGTGCAAGGCTCTTCAGACAGGGTGAGCCAACTCTGCCCGCCCCCTTCACACATATGAAAGAGAGCACGAGGAAAACCACTATATTCCTCAATACACAATGCGGGAGCAATGCGCCTCCGCACCTGCTATTTATCAGGATCACCTACTAAGGCCAGAGCCTCGGGTGAATGCTGCTAACCTCGATAGAGGGAAGTGACCTATAGAGATCTCGGATCACTATGACCGAGGTAGATATGTAGGGGAGGCATCTAGGCCTCCTAGACCTAATATGACAAAACAAATCGACTTGGCATTTGCCAAACATGCCGCCCACCAAGCGCAAATCACGCAGCTTGAGCAAGATCAACAACAGTTAGAGCACCTGTATCGTCTTAGCAAAGAGCGAATTCAGCATCAGACAGATGAGTTGCTCCACAACACCATGCATGAGAGGATTCCAACCCCTCGCACACATAAGACAGAGCTTTATGAGAGGCCCAACCCCTTGGTGCGAGACAGGTCTCCACGACCTTATCAAGTGTTGCCTCCGAGACCTCCTAGACCTGAGCGGGAGGCCACCCCTAGAGCCAATGATGGACACCCTCCTCGGGCACCCACCCATGTTTATAGGTCACGCCCAGGAACTCCTCAAGAAGCCTATGAGGAATTTGAGCAAGAAGAAGAGCGGGCTGAAATGCCCTACCAAGGCAGGGGGCGCTATCCGGCTACCCCTCCATAGGCCTCAAGTTCCTCACAACTCGCAATGGGAACAAACCAAGGAGGAAGAGATCAAATCTTCCGATGCATACAAAGCATTGCTAGAGCGCTTAGAGTCTATGGAGACCAAGACTTCTGGGCCCCAAAAGCCCACTTTACGCCAGCTCCGCAGTCACCCTGTGCATCCTTCAGTGTCGGCACCCCCATACCCTGAACACTTCAAAATGCCTCAATTGGCAATCTTTAGAGGGGATGAAGATGCCCAAGAGCACGTGACAAGATTCTTGAGTCAATGCTTTGGCATTCAGGACAATGATGCTTTGCTTCTAAGAACATTTATAACCATGTTCGTAGGCCCTGCCTCGGATTGGTTTACCCAATTGTCGAAGCATAGCATCAGCAACCTAGACCAGCTAGTGGATGCGTTCCTCGAACATTTCGCCTTCAACACCAAGAAGAAGGCATCATTAAGTGACCTAGCTAGCCTCAGGAAGTATGAGGAAGAGACAATGGTGGCTTATGGAAATCGGTGGAGGACGTTGCTTTCAAAGCTTCCTTACCTCCCTCCTATGGCTGACCTGACCCAAATGTTCTCAAAGAGCTGCCTAAGGTCGATCTCCATGCTATTGTAGCTGCAGCAATATGCCACTCTCGAGGAAGCCCTGGCGCAAGCCAGAATAATTGAGGAGATCAAGATACAGGATGGCGAGATTGCCAAGCCATGCAAGAAAGAGTGGCCCAAAAATGCCAAAATTGGGTCCACGCAACCGAAACCCATTACGGTCAATCAGGTTGCCATAAACATACCAAAGCCTACACAGATGACACAGCCCCCAAAGGCTAATTATCAGGCAGTCCCTCTTGACAGCTATGAGAAGGAAAATCATAGGCAAGAGCAAAATTAGCAGCGTCACCCTAGGCGACAATTCACACCCTTCACAGAGTCTAAAGACTCCTTGTTTGACCATTTGTCCATGGTAAACTTGATAAACCTGCCAGAAAGTCGACCCATAGACCCCAACGTGCCAAAACCCAAGGGCTATAGGGAAGACCTATATTGTAGATTTCATCGACAGAAAGGACATGACCTTTACGCATGTTGGAAGTTCAAAAGCTTAGTGCAGGACCTAATAGACAACAAGATGCTAGCGGTGGATAATCCCGTAGCACCAAGCAACCAATAGATGGAGGTCTTCAAAGACCCCCTGCCTGCCCATGATGCATAGGCAAAGACTCTACAGGTCAATGAGGTGACACAAAACTACCCCATGCAGGGGTATGTAGGGATGATAAGCATAGTGACATGGAACAAGAGGTACCCAAGCACAACTGCCCCCGCTGTAGCTACAGGAGAGGTTCCATCAACGTCACAACCTCAACAACACCCAACGCAACCTCCCCCACCTAGACCAGTGGCCACGATTCGGACTAAACTTACCCAAAGTTTAAGGACCACGTCGGCTAGGCTCTCCATATATGAGCTCATCCAACAATCACCGCCCCATCGGGAGGCTCTAATGGAGATACTCAAAGCCATCGAGCTACAGCCCCATGAAGCAAACTCTTTCAACAACTTTGTGGGACATGTAAAATGATGTACAGAACCAGTCATCACCTTTAGAGAAGATGAACTAAAATCGGTGATTGGTGATATGGTCGGATCCACCCCCGCACGTCATTGCACGGGTCAACGGGATTCCATTTAAGAGGGTGTTGGTGGACACTGGCTCGTCCAACAATATAATCACAACAACGGCATTGAAACACCTCAAGTTGCCAGCATCTCACATTGTGGCCTCCACCTATACTCTTCGAGCATTCAATGACGTGATATGCTCGATGGTTGGCACAATTGTCCTACCCATCCAAGTGGGACAAAAGACTATTCCTACGTTGTGCCACATCCTGGAAGGTGAGATGGCCTACAACATCTTGCTGGGCCGGCCTTGGATCGGGGGACATGAAGTGTGTCCCTTCGATAGCCCATCAATGCCTAAAGTACACATACGAAGGGCAAGTGCATGTAGTCCCGACAGACTTAGAGCCCTTCAAGTATTGCAATACGGTGCAACTGATGCCACAATCGACCCTCCCATCGACACATTTGGACTTTCAGTTGAACCCATCCAAATAGGGTCTGATTCTGCATACATCGCCACTGTTAAGTCCATCAAATCACCAACCAGGCCCATCTTCATCATCTGGTCCTTCACCAATGACACCACCTACGGTGGCCACACCGAAGGACAATGGGAAGAAGCCCCTTGGAAGAGATACCACCATTGGTCTCAACCATCTCTACCGAAGAGGTGCCCAGTCGAATGGAAGTCGAGATGCCTGGTTCACCCAACATGGAGTGGACCCAGGAAGAACTCCCATTCCCTCCCCCTCAACCGCCAATGATCACCATTGAGATGGCCAATACGGGCCTGGGGGAGTACCTAGTGCGGAACATTGTAGCAACACCCACGCTGGAGTCCATGCAGGACATGGGGAGACCTCGCCTCCCCATCGACACTATTGTCCCTTTGGGCTACCCACCAAATCAGACAAATTTTGTATATGGGGGCCTCGACAATGGCGTTGAACCTTACTTGCAAGAGGAAGAGGACGAAGAGCCCTTTGCTGAGAACGTCAACTATCTGTCCAACCCGGACTTCGCTTTGAAATATCTTGGCCAATGTAATTGGCATGGATATGGGTTGGGCAGATATGAACAAGGGGTGCACGTTCTTTGTCAACCAAGATATCAGATGCCATACGACAAATCAGGAGTAGGGTTCAACCACCCTCTGCCCCTTGACATCTTGGTAGAAAACATGCAAGGCCTAGGGCTAGGCAACAAGGATGGGTTGGCACAAGATCCATATGCCAATCCTAACACAACATACACATTGGGGGATTATCTCCCATTGTTAACAACCAACCTTGTGGGCCTCAACAACCCCTTCCCTTTGATCGAGAAAGGGGAAAGTTCAAGAACTTGCCTCCAAGAGGGATATAGACAAGGTCAAGAAGGATCTTCAGAAGACGAGTCAGAGTATGAGGTAGCACCTTGGGACCCTTTCGAGTCCGATAGCAATCACTCGCAAGTGACGCCCATAGATGACTATCAGGAGAACTTCATGGTGATGTTCCCCTTGAATGCTCCAATCGAGCAATTGCCACCTCAAGAGAATCAGGTCCTCCCGTAGAGAGCGGAACAACCCCGATGGGACCAAATTAACTTGCTCGAGCAGAACGAGCCTCACATGCCGCAAATAGTTGTCGGAGCCAACGAAGGCCTATGGATATCTGATAGTGATTATGAAGATGAGACTGAGATGGCATATCTCAACCATATGCGATAGCAGCAATACCCCATGGACATTGATGACATGTTTGAACAACTAAACATGGGGCCAAGGCATAGGTGGCATCTAAACCAAGCACAGTTGGACCAACTACTGCACCCACCACTTCAGGCATACAGAGAGCACCCTCCGCCCAGAGACCCTATAGAGCCATCAGTGCCAAGGGTAGACCCTATCCTTTTATCCGCACATAGGGCCGATCCATTTGTGCCAATACCCACAGAGCCGGATCCGGAGCACAAAGATCACCAAGGATGTCCGAGTCACCACCCGCATGGTAATGGAGACCAAATTCACTTCATCAACATGATCTCCATTGACTTAACCACCCCCATCCACAATCCAGCCGATCCAGCATGACCATTGTATCTAAACCTAGATGCCATAGACTGGGATCATGCTAACTCACCACCATCCCCATCATAGTACTGGCCTTGCGGTGAGATGCTTCATTTCACCCTAGGACCAACTCAGGATATCTTCCATGCTGAAGAGGAACCCGATGTTCCAAACGTAGATCTAAATTCAGCAAATGATATCCACCTGATCCCAACTCCACACCAGTTGGAGGACGGGTCCCACATGTCAGTCAAAGAGATGACTCATGTAGACATCGGCTCTGATCCAATGAATCAATGAATCATCAAGTTGGGGGTAAGTCTATCCCCCGAAGAGCAAGCCGATTACATTACCCTTCTCAAAGAGAAGAAGGAGGTTTTTGCATGGTCCTACAAAGACATGTCGGGGCTAGACCCATAGCTAGTCATGCATAATCTAACGCTTGATCCGACAGTCAAGCCAATCAAGCAAAAACTACGTAAGATGCACCCAACAGTAGCCTTAATGGTAAAATATGAATTACAAAAGTTGTTGGATGCACAGTTTGTCATCTGCATGGATTACCCACCATGGTTGTCCAACATGGTACCCATCAAGAAGCTGGACGGGAGGATTCGCATATGCACCAATTTTCAAGATTTAAACAAAGCGAGTCCCAAGGATGATTTCCCCTTGCCTAGCATCGACGCATTGGTAGACGCTATAACAGGCCACGAAATGCTTTCCCTCATGGATGGTTTCTCGGGATACAACCAGATTCGTATCAATCTCGATGATCAACTCAAAACAACGTTCACGACACCTTGGGGGACATTTTGTTATAAGGTCATGCCCTTTGGCCTTAAAAATGCTAGCGCCACCTACCAACGCGCTATGACATACATCTTCCATGATCACATGCATAAAACTTTGGAAGATTATATGGATGATTTGTTGGCCAAATCTCTTTTGCACCCAGATCATCTCGATGACTTGAGCAAGATCCTCGATCGCCTCATCGAACACAAAGTCAGACTAAACCCCAAGAAGTGTGTATTTGGCATCACATCTAGAAAACTCTTGGGTTTCATAGTCTCAAAATGAGGCATCGAGGTAGATCCACATAAATTCAAGGCAATCCTTGAAATGCTTCCCCCAACCACCATCAAGCAGCTTAGAAGCTTGTAGGGTAAGGTCACGTCGATCAAGCGCTTCATAGCGCAACTATCTGACAAGTGTCGACCCATGAATAAATTATTACACAAGGGGGTAGCATTTCACTGGGATGATGAGTGCCAATCAACCTTCGATGACATTAAACAATACTTGGCTTCACCACCAGTATTGGCACCACCTAGACCAGGAGTGTCATTCTATTTATACATCTCAGCTACTGAGGTGGCACTGGGCGCCATGCTAGCCCAAAAAATGAACTACATAAAGAATAGGCTAATTATTATCTTAGCCACACCCTGGTCAGTTATGAACTTAACTATGCATACGTCGAAAAGCTATGCTTAGCAGTGGTATTTGCCACCAAAAAGCTATGCCATTACATGCTGAGTAATACGATGTATGTTGTGTCTAAGGAGAATCCATTGCGGTACATGATGAGTCGTACTTATCATAGTAGCCGCACGATGAAATGGATCATGTTGTTGACGGAGTTTGACATCGAATTCATTGGACAGAAGTCCATCAAATGTCAAGTCATCATCGATCAACTAGCAGAGGCTCCTCTCGAAGATGATCAGCCTCTGACCATAGAGCTGCCCGATGATGGGGTCTTCCATGTCTCAGAATCGCCAGATTCTGATGAGCCTGAGTCACAGGCCGACATAACCCTATTTTTTGATGGTTCTAAATGTGAGCAAGGGGGTGGCATGGGAATCATATTTTTCACACCTCAAGGGGCTCCAATGCCTCTATCATTTAAACTTGATTTCCCATGCACCAATAACAATGTTGAATATGAAGCCTTGCTCATAGGTCTTCAGACAACCATCACCATGAACATCAAATGCTTGAATATCTTTGGTGATTCACTGTTAATTGTCAACCAAGTGAAAGGGGTATTCCAATGCAAATGCCCAGTTCTACAGGCCTACAAAGCCCTTATGGATAAATTCCTGGCTAAGCTTGAATGGTACGACATCGAGGCACTCCCTCGATCATCGAATCATTTTGCGGACACTATGGCCTCCTTGGGGTCACTAATCCCACAAGACCCTTCTGGTGAAATGACAACCATTCAAGTCAAAACATTATCACAATCCATGATGGAGCATACAAGCTCTGACCTTACGCTAGGAATCCACCTGATCCAGATTGAACCATCTCAGGATAGGTTCTCTCGAATCCATGATAGTCTGAATCATGCCAACTAGGGGTCCTTGTTCTCCCCGACCCCTCTTAATAGCAACACAACGCTATTCTTACAAGTTCTTTCCCGCTCAGCTTTTGCTAGGGATGAACTTCAAGAGGGATTGGTCGTTCATACCATCGAGGTTTCTGATCAGCAGGATTGGTACACACCCATAAGAGACTATCTCAAGTTAGGTAGCCTCCCACTTGGATTGTCGCATGCCACAAAAATATCATTCAAATAGAAAGCGACAAAACATGTCTTGCTAGGAGACATTTTGTACCATCGAAGCTATGAAGGGATCCTCCTCCATTGCTTGGACCAGCAGGAGTCCACTTGGGCAATCACCCAAGCGCACGATGGTACGTGCGGTGGCCACTTCAGCGGTATGGCCATCGCCAAGCGCATTCTTCGCATGGGCTATTATTGGCCATCTTTAGAGCAAGATTGTTGCGCATATGTGAGGAAGTGCATGAAGTGTCAACACCATGCTAACTTGACACACGTACCTTCTCAGGCCTTGCAGCCGATCCAATCGGCTTGGCCATTTTCATAGTGGGGCTTAGATCTAATCGAAAAGATCTCCCCTACGTCGTCAGGCCATCACACGTTCATCATAACGGCCACAGAGTACTTCACCAAGTGGGTGGAAGCAATTCCGCTAACCTCTACGACTGGGCCCCGCATTGCGGAGTTTATTTTACATAACATCATATGTCATTTTGGTATTCCATCCAAGATCATCTCGGATAATGGGACGTCATTTAAGAACAAATATGTGCGTGCTTTGACCACAAAGTACAAAATTTAGCATAGTTTTTCAACACCTTATTATCCATAGGCAAATGGGCAAGCAGAGGCATCAAACAAAATGCTAGTTGCCATCCTTAAAAAGATAGTCATAGATAGTCATAAGGATTGGCACATTCAAATCCCGCTTGCTCTGTGGGCTTATCGCACTAGCATTCGGACGCCCACTGGGGCAACTCCATTTTCGTTGGTGTATGGCTCCGAGGCAGTCATGCCTCTCGAGTTGGAAATACCTTCCCTATGCATATCAATGCAAGAGTTCATCGATGATGACACTACGCGGTAGGCCCGGTTAGACCAGCTTACGTTGCTCGATGAACGATGCATCAATGCTCTCGAGCATTTACGTATCTATCAAGAGCGACTTAAGAAAGCATACAACATGAAAGTTCACCTGAGGGACTTTCAGGTTGGTGACTTGGTCTTAAAAGAGAACCAACAAAATTCTAACTTGCCACCCCATTTAAGGGACAAATTCATGGCAAATTGGTTAGGTCCTTATGTCATTGATAGTAAAATAGGACCTGGAACATACCGGCTCGCCTCTCTTGAAGGAATCAAGGAACTAGAACCCTTGAACATCAGTCATTTGAGGCCATTCCACATTTAGGGAGCCATAGCCCACCCCAAAAGCTCCAAGGATTCCAGCAATCGCTTGGTCACCCAAAAAGCTCCAAGGATGCCAGCTATCACTTGGTCAACCCCAAAAATGCCCCAAAGGTATCTATAATCCCTTTGGTCAAACCAAAAGCTCCAAGGGTTCTCACCACCGCTTGGTCACCCAAAAAGCTCCAAGGATCCCACAATCGCTTGGTCAACCTAAAATGCCCCAAAGGTATCCATAAACCCTTTGGTCAAACCAAAAGCTCCAAGGGTTCCCACAATCGCTTGGTCAAAAACAAATATTCAAAAACAAACAAAAACAAAAGATAATCAAAAATAACAAAAAAAATTGCATCTCACTTCCATGCATACTCTTAAAAATCAAAACACAAAAAAAATAATAAGCTGCATTAGGCATCGCATACATACATTGCATATTTGTTGGTCATACAGGTCAAATGCACCATAGACTGTAATTACTCGGCAATTCCATCATTTTCCACATTTGTCCACTCTGTAAATAATCCAACAAGAATAACGCCATCCACATTTTCACCATATCATAGTCAGTTGTCTCCTAATGTATTTAGGGTTTTCGTCATTCAGCTGTCTTTAGATTTCTAGCCAAAAATTGTACAAAGTCAGACAGATTTTACAAAGGTAGAGTTTTACTTGGATCACACCTTGTTACGTAGCATCCCCACACAAGTTAAAACACATAAAAATTCCCAAGTTGTGTGAACGAAATATGAAACCTGCAAAGCAATCCAGGATACCATACAGTGAAAAGGTTATCTCGCTCATCCCCCTGTGCGAATGACCCCAAGAATGCTGAGAGTTGGCAAAAGGACAAGCATCTTCCCTACCCAATTCCCCAAGAATCCCAAATTCTCAAAAAGTTGCAAATATCCAAAAAAAAATTGCAAAAAGTCAAAGTACAAACTCCAAAGTTTGACATCAAAACCCACACAGTGCATACATCAAAAAAGCACAAGAAATAGTGATTCTCATCACTCAAAATTCCCATCCCTTGCTCAAAAGAAAAAAATAAAAATAAACAGTGATTTTTTATCACTACATACGAGAGCAAGTATCCCAATAAAAGTAAAGAAAAGAAGGGAGTCAAACTTGAATCCCTGGAACTCTCAGCATTCAGAAGGTCATGAGGTGATCCTCAGTACCGGTTTGGTGGATAGCCTGCTGGTCACTGGTGGCAAACCTCCCGCATGACGATATATCTATCGCATTAAATTGTGTACAAATCAATGTTTGCATGTGGATGAGCTAGCTTATGGTATCCTAGATTGCACCGCAGATTAATCTTACTAAATACAACAAAGGAGTTAGTGGAGCTAATTAGGTGATCCTCAGTACAGGTTTGGTTGACATCCTATCTGGCACTGGCGGTATCCTGACAACTACCACATAAACAAATTCAATCGCACACACAGGGATGTGAAATAACTCGGTCAAACTCAAGTCTGATTCGTACCTTGTTCAAAAGTCTTGTGAGATAAATGTACAGTCTTGGCTAGTTAGTTAAAACATCTGAATCTCAAAAAAACCTTAACTACATTCTAAAACAATTGTTGTACATTTCATTACTTGCATCACCATCAGAACATACAAAACACAAAATTCACACATGCAAAGTCATTCCACAAAGCAATCACATAGTACAGAAAGCCAACAAATCCTGTACAGTCTATGGTGCCACCGCCAAGTTATCAACACACCATTTCATCCATTCCGTATGCATACATCATATAATTAGAAACAGTCGCATTCATAATAACACATGCATACATCAACGTAAATAAATGTGCATAAAATAAACAATAAATCATGACAAGTGTATAATCAAAGAGAAATTCATGTATATATATCACCAAAAATGCCCACAGGCTACAATAAGTCGGTCCTCTGACCTCACAAAAAAATCAAAAACTCAAAAACCCCAAGCCTAGGGAGTCGGCCACCATGATCACGTAGGATCGGTGTGACTGGAACTACCCCTAGTGGTGTGGGTCCTATGGGACCTCTCAGGGCGGCTGCTGCTAGCCCCTACATCATGCCCACTAGCGCTACCCTCACCCACCCACCTGCGATGAGAGGAAGCAGACTGCTCAGTCTCACTATCTCTCGTTCGGCATGAAGATCCACCTCCAGTGAGCTCAGGTAACTGTCCACCAAGGTAGATAATCTCGGCCTCCAACTCCACCCAAAATCGACCCCACTCCACATCCCATCGGTGGTATGCAGCCAATGCTTCATCCCACTACACCAACTGAGCCCGTAGGCGATCCCTCTCGACACTGTGCTCCTCATCCCATCTCCGTAGTAGGTCCTCCAATCATGCTATCTCAACGTGAAACCTTACCTCCATATCCCCTGGGACTACCTAAGGCATGGGCATCTCCAGGATGGCATGCTACTCCGGCACCCACTACTCTAGGATGTCCTATATGTCTGGCTACTCCGAAACCCCTAAACCATCCCCAGTCAAGTCATCTACCTCCACCATATCTGCATCATCGTGCAGAGCCCCCCAACCCTCCCTCGGTGCCTCCGCAACCCCACCGCCTGCTGTTGCTGCATCCGGACCTCCTAGAGGCCCCTCACCCCGCCATCGTAGCATCATCCACCACTGGTCATACTCTGTAGTAACCCCGACATTGTCCACGTCGGGGACATCAATCACTACATCTGACTCCTCACCCAGCGGCTCAATAATCGACCAGGCTAGAGTCCTCTCGTCACCTCGACATCGATAGATCAAGGGCTCCCCAGGCAATCCCTAGTGCACCCCAAATTGTCGAGTCACCTAGATGTATGGGAAGTACTCCTGCTCGGTCCCATGTCGCCCGATCAACCACCTCCCCTTATGCGCTCACCACAGCCACTCTCTAGCCTCAGGCCAAGCTGGACGAGTCTCGGTATGGCCACCAGAACACCTCCCCTAGAGCAAGACATGAGAAGGCATCAACATAGTGCCCTACGACACCTGCCCACCACCGACTCTACCCCTACTCCTCTGACCTCCACCATAGAGCAGCATAGCCAATCTCCCTATCCACCATCTCCCCCCGAGTGGTCCAAGGCAACCCCTACGACCGCTCCATAGCTATGTGCTGCCACCCCCAACACTGCAATAGGTAGCTGCACCCAATCCCCTTCCACCTTCGATAGCGGACCTCGTACAACTCATCATACAACTATGCTAGTAGCGTCTAACCCCACCTCATAATCAGTGGTGCTGTCATCGGACACTCCACAAGTCTGAACACTACCTCAAGCAGGTTCCAAGGGAACCTCGCACCTGAGGAGTCAGGAAGCAGCATGTTGGAGATGAGGGTCATAAGCAACACATGCCTCACCCCCAACACACCCTTCTCAAACCACCACCACACCAAAATCCCGCCAATCAGGTAGTCCCCCTCTACCCTCTCCACCGCCCCATCCACCCCCATATTCGTCGCATGCCCAAAGCACCATGTCAGCACCATCATTCGTTGATCACGAGGAGTCATCCGAATGGGCAGCCCATCTATCAAAATCCGTAGAATCTGATACACGTCCTCCAGAGTCACTGTCATCTCCCCTATTGGGAGATGAAAGGTGTTGGTGTGAGGATCCCACAAATTGATCAGGGTAGTCAGATATGCCCGATCCCCCACCACAGGCTCTAGCCACATCACCTCTTGAGCCCAAGGGCATCAAGCCACTCCTAGTTCGCCATAGTCAGTGCATCCCGCACTTCAAAAAATATCGTTGGCTGACGGTACCGACTCTTCACAACCTGAAAAACAAAAACACCACAAAAACATTAAAACATGACAACAAATCAAATGTACAGCAGTGTACACAAAAACAATACAACAACAAAAAACAATTAGGGTTTCAACCTTAATTTAAACAAAAACATTCAAATAAACTATACAGATGACAAAAAATGTATAGAAAAACAAAAGTATAGAAAAACTGTACAACAACAGTACAACTCAATCAAATAAAACTGTACAAAAATAGCAAAACTGTACAACAAAGTACAGAAAAACAAAGTAAAATTAAAAACACAAAACAATGTACAACAAAAGTACAGATCATTCAAATTAACTGTACACAAAAAAATAGATAAACACAAAAAATTCATACTAGGGTTTCTAACTTTAAGTGTGAACAAAAACAAAAAAATCAAATAAAACATAAAAATACATACTAGGGTTTTCGACCTTAAGTGTGGACAAAAAAATCAAACAAACTCAACCTAGTCACAAAAGGGTCAAAACCCACCAAAAAACAACAATAAAATTGCCGAACAAAGGCACCTTTGCGCCTGCGATTCTTGGCATACAAAACCAACATTGGGGCCACAAATTATCAATACCCTACTCCCTAAGAAGGCTACCATAGCCGGACCGCTCCACGAGAGGACGAATTTTTGACAATTTTAGCCCCAATCAACGTCACAAAAAGGGTTAAAACCCACCAAAAATAGGTCCGATTGTTGGGAAACTGCATAAGCATTCAATGCAAAACAACTGAAGGCACCCTTACAAAAGTCATCTTGGGTCAAGCGACTCGTCGCTTTTCTCATGTCGGTCATTCCCTCATCGATTCGTCGCTTGAGGGGGTAGTCACACTTAGTCACCAATCAACAAATACACACCCAATCAAGGAAATGGCATGCATTCAAAGAATCATTGACAAAGACAATCACGCTCTTGCTTGGGGCAGTAAACAAGCAATAATCACAAGCTGATCAAACACTTGGCATTCTAGAATCATGAACTCAAGGTTCCCATAGACAAAAGGTTGCGCCCTTTGCCTATTCATGATTGAACAATGTCCAAGATCAAGTAACACCTCACCGAAAAAGGTTAACACTTGAATTAAGCTCCTTAGCTCGTCAGAAGCAAGGATTCAAGAATGTGTGCCCTTTCCATACTTGGGGCATCAAAATTTGGTTAGGTTACCAAGAAACCCTAATCATTAAGTGCTTTGGTTATCTATTTTTTCTCAGCCTTGCACCATGCATAGCGCATCCCAAAAAGGGGCATCTATAGACACCAAAACAACACCAATCTGATCAGGTGGCTACAAGCACTCACCGAATTGGCATACATAGCCCCTAGGGCAGCCCCCAAAGGTTAAACAGTGGTCCTAACCACTCCCAAAGTAGTTTTGGAAGGTCAGAGGTCAATTTGGCACCTTTCAAGCACCCTGCTCCTTACTCGTTCCACCCTAGGGCGATTAGAATGCTATTCGCCCCACCCCGGGATGATTAGCAGCAATCGCTCCAGGGTGGGGCGAATAGCAGGTTTAACGGGCAAAAAGTCAAACCTTGAAAAATGGCAGCACAGATCCGCCACTCAACTCCACCTTCAATGCATGGGAGTGTGAGTGATTGTTTCAAAGCTCAGAAAGGCAGTCATAGAGGCAGTCATGGAGGCCTTAATCAGGGAGGAATCTTCTCTCCCCTAGCAAGGCATGATGGCCAAGTGGCGCCTCTGCATGCACATTCAAAGTAGACCTTCAGGTCTATAAAATGGTGAGTCTTCTCACCCCAAAAAAAGAATAGAGTAGGAGCATTTGGAGCAACGGAGTGCTACCAAATTATACCCTCACCCCCATTTGTGCTTCCTACATCCTTGATCTCTCTTTTGGAAGGGAGGTTATCGGGTGAACATTAGGAGCGCAATCCGGACCCAAAACCCGAACAATTGGCCACAATCCCACACCCAATTTGTTGACACAACCCCCTAGGAGGTTTTGGACCCATCCCAAGTGGATTGGTGTCAAAACCAAGCCCCAAACGACAGGCGTCCTGCCCTCGGGCACCCCCGCACTGTTGCAGTCCTAATCGCCCCACCCCAGAGTGATTAGAAATCTATAGCTGATTTCTCTACTATTTATTTTGCATCTTGTTTTATGTCATTCCTATATGCTGCTATTCAAATTTCATTCCATTCTGATAAGTTTTGACTGTGTTTTCATTGTTTTACGCTTTCACTAACATACAGGGAGCGCCTTCGGATACAGGGCGATCAGGGTAGAATCTATAGAATCCAACCTTCTGGGTCATCTCAAAATTCCCCATTTTTCCTAACCCCAAGTTTGTAGGTGTTTTGGAGGCCTCTGGATGGGACATTTGGGAGGTCACTTTTGGGCATTTTATGACAGTCCTAATCGTCCCACCCCGGAGCGATTAGAAATATACAATATATTTCTTGACTGTTCCTTTTGTAGTGTGTTCATGATGATGTTTACATGCTTTTTTTCAAGTTTCATCTTATTCTGATATGTTTTGACCACTATTTTAATTATTTCATGTATGCATTAACCGGAGGCCTTGGGGATTGCATGTTTCCCTCCATCCGCATGTGCTATTAATCATTTGCTATTTCTTTGAACATAGGATATCAACACCGAAGGGGTAGAAAGGAACTATAGATGCATTCATGCAAGTGGCAGCGATGTTTGGCCCACCCATTTCAAACGTGGGCACGCGAAAGATCCCGAAGGGAAGCGTACCATCCGTTGGTGTAACAATTGTATCGAACGCTCCTAGCCCCTGAAAATGGGGGAGACGTATTGTAACTTGATCTCAAGAAAAATTAATAAAATAGGCTGCACTTTACTTTTGCTTTACATCTCGTTTCACTCCGTTTGTTTTCCCTTTTCATGCACTTTAGTTCTTTGTTCATTCGTAGGACTTAGCGTTACATCCGCTTTTGTTTGCATCGCACCCGGTACGCCATTGCTTCCTTATCCAAGTGCTTTCAGTTGCATCATCACATTTGATTCAAATTTTTGCTATTTTATGGTGTTTCACTTGTTATTTTGTATGTTGTTTGCAATTGAAATGATAAAAGTATAAATAGCTACATATTAGGGTTAAAGGCTTCATTTTTTGCTTTTCTAATATGGAATAAGTTCATAATACCTGAGTACACTCTCACTGTTGGAATCAATTGATGATTCAGTGTGGAATAATTGGGTAAACCCTCCACTGTTGGAATCACTTGATGATTCAGGGTGGATCTTAAGTGGTGTGCCCTAAGTTCTTTTGAGTAAATTGTTGTTAATGTCCTTGGATTCTAGCCTAGAAAGGTGAAATAGGGTATTTTTAGCATTTATTGAACATTGTAGACAACATAAATATTTAAAATGAATCACACACTCTGCACGTCACACATTTACAGCAGTGAGTTGGATTTCATCACTAACCATTATTTGAGATTGGCAACGGTGGGCTTCATCTTCATTCATCATCTCACCCCATAGAAACCATAGTGACCTATGAGCAATATTTTTGGATTTCATCACTAGAAATATTCTCATTTTCCATCCATCCTAAGATTCCACCTTGCATAGTAGCTTAGGTTTACACATTACAACACACAAAACTACAAAAAAAAATATTCTATTGCAAAACATAGGATTAAGTTGCTTGTTTGATTTTGTGTGATTTCCATTGCATATTTTTTGCACATTCCACACATTCACCATCCCCAACCGACTCACTATCTTATGGTTTCAACCCGAAGCCAAGAAAATATTTTGAGTCAATCCTCTGTTAGCCAAACCATTTCATCCATGGAGTGTTCCACATATTTTCCCACCACTTATGTGGTTAATCCTATAAGTGTGATACAGATAAGCTATTCTAGTTTATCTATAGGACCCTCACACGCTATGTATACCTCAAATGTTGATGTGTTGCACAAAGCCATAAATACCCCCATTCTATAAACTAAGCCATCATCCCCTACCAATCCTAACATCACATACATATATGTGGGTAAATTTGGAGCTTATCTAAAATCCACTAACCCTATTCTAGAGCAAATAAATAGCCCATCTAGGCATAGTCCTTTTGCTCAACAGAAACTTGCCTACTCACATCCTTATAGCTTCAACCAAGTGTATACCAACCCTCTTTTTGAGGTGTCATATATACCTTCCCATCACTTGCCTCTCCCAAAACAATCATATGGCCAAAAAATTTCCATATCATCTTCCTATACCACCACCCATGGCAATCCATTGTATGAAGCACATGTCAAAGTTTCTTCATAAATTCTAGTATCCATTTCATCCAATATCTTCCATTTAGTTGCAATATCTGTTGCAAGCTATCCTCCACCCACCTCATCCATTTCCACCACACCTACACCATCTGCCTCAAAAATTTCCATATAGCAAGCATGGCAACACCTCAACAAATTGCTCGTGGGTCAACAAGATGCTCATTCTTATCCCCAACAACGAATACATGTGGTATATCTTAAGGCCCAGAATATTACAACCCATCCTACCTTATTTACCTCAAATCCATCATGGGTATCGTAATATTCTATGGTTTCCATCCCCACACCTCCATTAGTCCTTGCTCATTCCATTCCCACAGTTCAACACATTCACAGTACCGAAACCTCATTACCATTCCATCACCCAAAATAATTTCCTCACAAAATCCAACATCATCAAATACAATCTAATCCATCAAGCCATCAATATATTATCACACATCAACATTTCACCACTTCATATCTGCATAGTCACCAAGTAATTGAGGGCTTCCACATACCTGGGGAAGACCCTAAAATTAAAGTAATGCAACAACAAATTGATAGCTTGATACATCACACTCTTGGTATGATGAACTAGAAGCCTAAATTAAGGAAACTAATCAATAAACCCATTCATTTTTTGGTACCATCACCGCCATATTTGGCAGATTTCACAATGCCAAAATTTAATAAATTTAAATGGGATGAGGATCCTAGAGAGCATGTAAGCACATTTATTCACTCATGCTTCAGAATCCAATATCAATATGCTTTAAAGCTCAAAAAATTTCCTCAGATATTTGGGGAGATGCTCAGGATTGGTATAACCATCTACCTCATTACAGTATTTATACATTTAAATAACTGGTAAACCAGTTCCTAGAAATAGTTTCCCTCAATGTTCTTAAGAAAATCACATTGTTTGACTTGTATAACCTTAAGCAATTTGACGATGAGTTAGTCTATGATTTTTCCAACCATCGGAGGGTCATTATCAAAAAACTGCCATTCTTCCTACCAATGGAAGAGTTAACTTGATTGTTCACCAAGAGTTGCTAAAAACCCATCTCTTGGTTATTGCAATTGCAATAATATAGACAATTTGAAGAAGCTCTTGCCCAGGCTAACATAATCAAGGAAATAAAAATCTAATAAGGTGTGATAAATCCTTAGAAGAAAGAATGGTAGAACAAGGGGTAATCAAAAGTAAGTTAGTTTGGCAAATCTAAGCCAAATCAAATGAATCAAGTGGCCATGAGTCAGCCAGTAATGGCTCAACAACAACAATCAATGCAACAACAACTGCAACAAATTTCATATCAAGTGGTTCCCCGACCCCAATAAATTTATAACATAGTTTCAATTGTGGATAACCATCAAAATCGATAATATGTTTGAAAAACCCACCATTACACACCCTTGTCTTAATTATATGCTTCCATATTTCATAGGTTGTATGACACAAATCAGCTTGCCTTGCCTGAGGTTAAACCAGATGATCTTACCAAGCATAGCAAAAGCTATAGGAAGTATTTTTTTTGCCTTTATCATCGATAGAATGGGCATGACATTAAAATTTTCTATCAATTCAAAGATATAGTGCAAGACCTAATTGACTTAGGGGCCATAGTGTTTGATAGTTCCTTGGATCAGTAAAATAAGAACCTTGGAATTTATCAAACACCACTTCCTGATCATGAGGAGGTGCAACAGACAACAAGAGGGTCAAACATAAAGACTCCTCCTAATCAGGTCAACCATGTGTAAAAATACCAAGGTTTTATGGGTGTTATTCATGTAGTCACCCGAGGTCAACAATGCACCAATCAATAGAATGCTCAAAAATAGATTGTCCAATATCCTATAGCACCTCAAGCAAGTGTATCTCTTCAACCTACCAATTCATCATCACCCATTCAGTTCTCTACCAATTCTCCCCAACCAATTCACATTCCAAGCCATACATATCCACCCAATCATCTTTCCAATCATCCACAAAGGCCAATCATCTCTCTGAGTAGCCGGCTAACCACTAGCCTTAAAATTGCTTCAGCTAAACTATCTATTTATGAGCTAATACAACAATCTCCCCCACACTACAAGGCATTAATGGAGATTCTAAAGTCTATTGAACTCCAATCTCAGGATACTAATACCTTTAGTAATTTTGTGAGGAATTTTTTAACATGTGTGGAGTCCCATTACATTTTACAATTTTGAAATCAAATCAATATCGTCAGAATCGATGGATCCTCCATTATACATTATGGATCAAATTGATAGGAAGCCATTCAAATAACTTTTGATTATTACCGGTTCCTCCATAAATATCATCACCACATCTAATATTCAACATCTTAATCTTCCACCATCTCATATAACCAAATCCACCTTCACCTTGAGAGCATTTAATGATGCTCTCTGTTCCATAGTTGGTACTATTGTTTTACACATCGAAGTGAGAGTAAAAATGTTGCATACAATTTTCCACATATTGGAAGGATCCATGGCATACAATGTACTCCTTGGATACCCTTGGATTAGGGAAATGATATGCATCCCCTCTATACTTCATCAATGTCTAAAATATGTACATGAGGTATAAATTCATTACATACCAATGTACGTCAAACCATTTAAGTATTGCAATTTCATCTCAAATCCTTATGAATCCAATCAACTTTTCTTAACCCCATCAACCACATCATCCACCACACTATCCATATCTTCATCCAAAGCTCTTATTCTTGAGTAGTTTCCATCACTACCCCATATAAAGCTTCCACCTTCATGCCTCCACCCTCATCACCATCGACTACATGTGCATGTTGTCCAACCCAATCCACATTGTCCATATCATCAACATCAACATCCCATATCATTATTCCCTCCACATAATTATGCATTCATCAAACATCTTAGCCAAATCCACTTTCATCCACATCATTTGATGTCTCACAAGTTGATTTAGTGGATTATAAGATGCCATTCCAACCCACATCTCTCTCATTATCGAAGCCACAAGCCAATCATGAATCTTTTGCATCCACCTCCACATCATCCCAAGTTGCGATCCACCTCACTAGTCCTAACATTGGTGAAAATGTGATCCAAGACATCACTGTGACATCACTTAGTATCCAAACCACTAGGGATTATGGTTGCCCATGTGATCCACCCTTATCCATAGAAGTAGTGTACAACATGGGTTCAATGCCTAACAACATCAATTTTGTGTATGGGAGATTTATTCATCGTCCAATCCATATTCCCTAGATGAACCCAAACAACCAACCCTTGATAATATACAACACATGTCGGGTTTTCCATACCAATAATTTTATTTGGTCAATTGGAAAGGATATGGCCTAGGACATGAACAGGAAATGCTCGAGCTCATCAACACTCCATATCGAGAAGTGCATGACTATCACTCTCATTCTTCCACTTCTTATTTTGAATAATATTTTCAAAACCTCCATTTGAATTCATAAGAAGAAACCCATCACACCAATGACTTTGAGGAGGAAATCTATGAACAATATGATGTTATGTCAATAGCTTTTGATGAATCTAATGAGGAATCAGCACCCATCACTCCATTCACAAAATAGGATGAGTATTACCTCAAAATGTTCCTCATACATCAACCCATCCTTCATTTTATCCTACCTAGAGAGTGACCTAAACCAATCGGTAAACCACCTCCACTCCATTGATCCACCTCACCCTAAAATTTTTTAATATATGTACATTAAAAAAAAAATTAAAAACACATAAAAATTCAAAAATATTAAAAAAAAACAACATTGCAATGCATGTGCATGGCTTTTTGCCTATTGAATTTATATGTGTTGCTCACTGTTATTCAGGTTCCCAGAGTTCTCACATTGGTTCTAGTAGATAGGGTCTATCCATCCTTCACATTTCCAACCACTAGTTTCCCCTTTAAGTTTACATGAATCTTTTTTATTTATTCACCCCACTCCATAATCCATACAATTTTGTAAAGCCAATTCCAATTGACATGAGACTTATTGATATGGATTGGATTTCCTCACCTCCATCCTTTTTTGAATTCATCCTTTTTGAGGAATTGTTAAGGGATTCAGCCAACTACATTCCTCCATCACCTCCACCTTCACCTTCACCTTCACCTTTAGATCCCGAGGTTTTCCAGGAAGACATGGAAGAGACTATGTTAGAAGAGTTTGATAACATCATAGATGACATTCATTTGATCCCAATGCCCCATTAGCTTGAGGAAGGTTCTCATATGTCCATTGAAGATACCATCAATGTGAACCTTAGTTCAAACATAGACAATCCTCAAATCATCAATCTTGGAAAAAAATTATCCACCAATGAACAAGAGCAATTAATTGCTTTCCTCAAGAAAAAGGTCATTTTTGCATGTTCCTACAAAGACATAACTGGTCTTGATCCTAACTAGGTTGTCCATAATATCACCTTGCATCCTAATGCTAAGCTGATCAAATAAATTTTGAGAAATATGCATCCTACCATTGCCCTCATGGTCAAAGAAGAGCTTCAAAATATTTTGGATGTGGGTTTCATTCAACCCCTTTATTATGTTGAGTGTCTTTCAAACATGGTACCTATTCGTAAACCTAACAGAGCAATACACATTTGCACTAACTTCTGAGACCTTAACAAAGTGTGTCCTAAGGATGACTATTTTCTACCAAACATCGATACTCTTGTCGAAACTTGAACTGGCCATGAAATGCTTTCTCTAATTGATGGTTTTTTAGGATACAACCAAATTCGAATCAATCCTAATGACCAACACAAAACAACATTCACTACACCTTGGGGGACTTTTCTTACAAGTTGATGCCTTTTGGCCTTAAAAATGTAGGTGCCACTTATAGGCTTGCTAGTCTAGAGGGAGTCGAAGAGCTCGAACCACTTAACATCATCCACTTGAGAGTATTCTATTCTTAATGTGATTATATATATGTATATATACATGGCTAATACACAAAAAAAACATTGCATTTCACATTTTTATTTTTACACATTGCACTACACACATTACATTTTACAAATTATATTTCACAAATTGCATTTCAGACATTGCATTCATACACTCATTGTGCACTACCACTTTCAGACATTTCATTTCATATAAGGGGGTCATTTATTTAGTTTAGGTAATAATTGATCCAATAAAGTCATTTTGCCTTAATAAGGGGCACCTTCAAATTATCATCCATATCATTGCACCATTCCATAAAGTCAAATTATCATTTGCAAACCATATTTCCATAATCCCTAGGTTTTTTTGGTCACTTAGCTACTTTGAGTATTTCTAGAAACTTCCAATACATGTCAAATTTTCATTAGGACCAAGACACATTTTCACTAAGAAAACCTTGACTTTTGGAAATTGAATCTAACACTCTTGAACCAAACAAAATAACACATCTTAAAAACATCTTGTGTCAAAGAGGGATAATACCATGAATGGGTCGAACCTTGAAGTGAAAAAAGTCATCCTTGCTTATACCATTATGTACAGTCCAAAAATAAAAAATAGTGGTTTTCACCACTATCACAATCATTTCCAAACAAAATAATGAGTAGTAAGGATAGGGTAAAATTCTCATCACACTTCGATTGAGAACATGACTCTCCAAAGATCTAAATATTTTCTACATCACACACCACAGATCCTCAAGTTGTAAGGATAGAACTACATTTTTAGTCATACGGTTAGGTAGTTTGAATCCCTAAAGCTTAGATATTAGATTCTTGGACTATGGATCCAATCTCCATCAGGGCTATAAATGCTTGAAAGGTAGTGGAGTATGCTCATGTGTGGCGACACGTCTCTCTTGAAGAGACCTCTAACCACACATATGGAAATGTCACATACTAGCTTATTGGTCTTCTCCATGACAGGTTTCATCCCAATTTACTCAAAATGGGTTAATGAAATCACTTGCACACACATTGGTTATTTATTACCTCAAGTCATTACCATACTCATGATTCAATAAATGAATTCACTACACACACATTTGGTCTTAGATAAATTAGATAAAATTTAGTGAGTTTGTTTGATATCACTAGTATGTCTAAGTCTCTGCAAAACAATCAGTTTTCCATATCAACATCCATATCATTACATGAGTCTTACATTTCACATGCCACAATTTTTGTGCCCCTGATTAAACAATAATGTTATAAATGGTCAAGTAAAATCTAAAACTACAATTGTTCATTAGAGCATTAATTCATTTGCATTCATATACATTATCATTGCATTATCATCCATCACACATATACAAAATCATCCACACAAAAGCATAACACAAAAGTAAAATCCATGTATATATATTTATAAATATCACATGTACAATGAATACTCGAAGGCTATATACAATGGAGTTCCAAGGCTCATATACAAAAAGTGCATCTAAGCACTATCTATCACCTATAGGAGGACCCCTATGATCCTTATGGAGCCCTATACATAGAGCTACTATGCCTAGACTCACTATGCCTAATAGTCATAGATATGGAGGAAGAGGGTCGATCTGGTAGTCCAATGTTGTGTTGCATCAATAGATCCTCCAAATATTGGATGTATCCCTCCCAGGATCGAAGGCGTAGTATATAATACCTTTGATCATAGTTCCTCTGTACTAGCTCTACGTAGAGCCTCATGATCCTATCCTTGCCTCCACCTACAACCATCCATACTTCCAATGCTCTTCCTGCAATGCCTTTCTCACCTTCGATATGAGGGGTAAGAACCGATGTCAAGCCTCTAAGATCCTCAACTATAGCACAACACAAAAACCAATGCAAACACATTAAATCCATATTCATTGCATAATTTTTTTTTATAAATCCAAAAAAAAGTGCCAAGGGCACTTACCTCAACCACCTGCATCTCTGCTCCTACTACTGCATCCACTTCCTCCATCACCATGGCCTTCACTCCACCACACTCCTTCACTCACTCACTCTCCTTCAGATATAGTTTCTGAAACTTGTGAACATAAGAATGAAATAAATATGGTCTTTGTAGTCCTTTTATAAAATATTTGGAATGCATTCAAATACCCTTGGGCATTTCCAAAGTGCACCTAAATTCTTACCAGTGTTTACAACATGGTAGATTCTTGTCTGCGTCTATCCAAACATGAACGTTGGCTGGTGTTTGGTTTTAAAACATTATAAAAGGTGATAAAAGGGCCCCAAAACATAGCTTACCTCAATAAAATCACTTCACATTATATTCATGCATTTATTCCATCATTATATCATGTTTTTTGAAACCAAAAATTGATTTGGGCGCTTAAATTTTGTTTGCGATCAAAAGTCACAAAATTGCCTTACAAATTTCAAAATATCTCAAAATAATTCAAAATTTCATGAAATAACCACATTCATCATTCTAATCATCCATATCATCATTTCATCACTTTTTTTTTAATAACATGTATTGATTTGGACGGTTAAATTTTAGTTACGACCAATTAATCGTAAAATTGTCCAAAATTGCTTCAAAAACATTCCAAAACAATGAAAATTTTCACAAAATAATGCAATCCAATAATCAATGGATTTTTAGTATCCCATATTCATTTCAACACCATCCAATCCAAAAAATATTTTATTTTTATTTAACATTTGCCAAATTCATGCATAATTTCAAGTGAACCTCGTACCTAGTGGTATATTCTATACACTTGGTGATTACAGCGATTGGTTGTCCATGGAATTTGGTAAGATGGTTAGATCACTATAAGGACACTTGCTCATCATCATTCCACATCCTTGTGTTAAAAAACAAAATCATTTTGGGTTACTCATTTCTCAAGTGAGACCATGCCTAAGTTAACTTGCTCAAAAATTTATCATTGATGGCCTTGTTCATGGGGATTGAAACACGGATAAATCACATCTCCATATTTATTTTACATTGGCAATCATCATGGAAATAAGCCCTTACTAGATTGATTGGTTCCAATTAAGGGAATTATCCTACAGTCACTAGTTGACCATCCAGGGGTTGACTTTTTCTTTTTGCATCTTCATCACTTTGCATTTCAATGATGCCAATTGGCATGTTTTCCAACATCATGGAATCACCCCAAAATTTGGGTAGATAAATTTGATTTTGAGTTCCCAAATTGGGATACATAATTCACATCACACATAATACATCTACATTTGGCAAAAACCCCTTTTTTTTGGGGTAAAAATAGAATTCATTTACATCATTCATCATACATTTGCATTTGGCACAAATCCTTTTTTTGTTGGGATAAAAATAGAATTCATTTACATCCACACTTGGTAAACCCCTTCTACGTTGGGGAAAAACCTAAATCAACCACTTGCATTATACAAAGACCCTTTTCTCCATTGGGGCAAAAATGACATCAATCATTCATACACATTTACATAATTCATATAATCTGCATTTACATCATTCATATCATCCACATTTACATCATTCATATCATATGCATTTACATCATTCATATCATCCACATTTACATCATACACTTGCACTTACATCATTCACCTGCATCATTACCCATAATTTTATCAATTGGCTCGTGAGACTCATTTTTCACTCATTCGCCAATTGAGGGGATAAGCTACACCAACAAATTATGTCTCCAAGATCTTCTTTGTGGTCCAAGGAAATAAATCTACTTCACCACGCCAAACCAGGTGTCGTATTTTTGCACCGCATTGTGTTCCACGTAACGTGATACAAAAAGGGGCATATGTAGACACCAAAATCTAGCCACTTGTCATCCATTCATATCCTCAAATCATAGCCATTTAATATATATATATATATATATATATATATATATATATATATATGTAGTTATTTAATATATATATATGTAGTTATTTAATATATATATATATATAAATATAAATATTTTATATTTATATTTATATATAATAAATATATATGTATTTATGTGAATAAATCCTAGCCATTTGTCATGACTTAATATCAGCCACCCATTCATCTTAATCCATATCGCATGCTCAAGTTCAATATCAAACCTTCCTAAAGTTTTAATCTCGACCATCCATTGGTGTCATCGAAACCCTAACATGATCAGGTGAAAATTATAAAATATTATTTATTTTAATGAATCAAGGTCTAAAGGGTCCATATTTTAGATATTATGAGCATCCAAGTATTCTATCGATTCCCAAGACCTAGTCATTTTGCTTCCATTGCACCTTTTGTTTCTACCACTACAAAACCCTCATGAACTAGATTTGGTTCTCCCTCACTTCCATCCACCCTCGAATACCTCCTATAGTTTACAGAATGCTACGGAGCATTCTTGGAATGTTTTTGGGCATTCGTATTCAACCCCGAATACCTCTGGGTATTTTCCACAGTATACCTATAGTCCACAAGCCCTCAAATGCTTTTGAGCATTTGTGCAACTCCATAACATGGAAACAGGAGCATAGATTAGCATCACAACTATTTTCTTGAGAAGTTAAGATATTCATTTGCATTATTTATATTTTTGCATATTGTTTACAATTTAATATTGTAGCACTTAGGGTTTACAGGTTTCATAATTTAGAGGGCCTCACACAATGGAGCCTTCATAGGTGCTATTAACCCTTTTGTGTTATCCTCTATTTGTAGGTGCAAGAACTACATTTTTGGAATTTGTTGTAGCTAGGGTGGTCCCGTAGGGATACAAACGCCCACCCACATACTTGTTTGGAGTGAAAGACGATTCAGAAGATACCATATATTTGTTAGAAATAACTTATATTACATTATTTGGATCATGTAAATGTACCTTCCTTGGTACATAATTAGGACATTAGATTAATTTAGGGGGAAGTTACCTAGTTACTTCATGCAATGTAATAAATATACAAGTGTTAATTTGCAAGTTGTAAATGTGCAAGGTGTCCCTTGTATGGCTAGGTAGAGTGTTGGCCAAGGAACTTATATTCCTATATAAAGATCCATAGATATAGAGGAGTGATATAAGGTAGTAGTGTAGGATAATGTAGTAGTGTATGATAGACACAATAGTGTAGAGTGTATGAGCTATAAGCTCAGATCTCATTCATTGAGTAGTAGCTTGTATCATGGAGTTTTCATTTCCTCCATAGCTACTATTGTACTCATTTTCATCATTTCTATTTATAGCATATTTCAATCATCTTGTATATTTACTTTCTTTCTTATTATTCTACATCTTGTGAATGTTATCTCCCATTACATATATCAAAAGCTAACAATGGTATCAAATCTATGATATATCAGAGCTATGGTAGATCAATAGAAAAATCACCATTATCATTGACCCTAATTTTTTTATCAACCTGATGCACCATTGGACCAGCCACTATCAAAATTTCTTAGAAGAGTCTAGGATAGAGAATTAGGGAGAGCCACAAGTGAAGACTGAATGAAATCTTAGTTTCAAAAATACTGAGATTGCATATGGCTAGAGTGTTTCCACAAAGTTGTATGAAAACTTGTGAAGACTAGGACTTAGCATTTCATCCACTAGTTTGATGAATCAACTAGTGAAACTCATTTAAGAGATATAGAAATATTTACCTAAAGTTTATTTTATTGCAGGGAATTAATTCTTATAGGATTAGGACACCTCCTACAACCAAAATCTAGGAGACCTCAACTTCATTGCCCAAATGTCAGAGTGCCTTCATAGTGCAAATATTAGTTGTTGCAGAAAGGAGAATACTTCAAAAGAAAATTTTGGAAAAGAATTGTGGTGAAGTCAAGAGACAGGAGATCTCCATTGCTAGATTTAAGAACTTCACAAAAAGAAAAATTCCATAGAAGCCCCGATTCAGAAGAAAAGGCTATAGAAGCCTTGATCCAGAAGAAAAGGCCACAAAATCCTAGAAAAGGCCATAAAAGCCTTGATATTAAATAAAATGCCATAGAAGCCTTGATATTGAAGAATAGGCCACATAAGCCTTGATATTAAATAAAAGGCCACAAAATCCTTAAAAAGGCCACAAAAGCCTTGATACTGAAATAGACCATAGATGTCTTTACCCTGAAGAAGATTCTGTAAGAGAGTACCTAATTTAGAAGTAGATTTTAGTACTAATATTTTTGTTGCATGTAAAGGAGATCAAGTAAGTCGGGAAAGCTTCCTACAAGAAAGTTAGGAAGAGTATCCTCTTTAGAATCAATCTAGAACCTAAAGAAAAAGAGATAAGAAGGATATCTCATTGAAGAAGTTATAGACAAGGAAGAAGAAGAAGAACTAGGAGAGTACATCTCAAATCCAAAAGTAGTAGAATTAGAGATCCAGGAGAAGATCTCACCACCAACACTTCCAGAAGTAGAATGTTGAAGATAAGGTCTCAAGGAAGACCAGAAGACATTGTAAGATCAAATACATTGGTAAGGTCTCGATGAGCATCCAGTAAAAGGATAGGAGAGCCTTCCTAAAGAAATCATCAAAGGAGAACTCACTAGAGAAGTCCACTTCCAAGGAGAAGCTCTTGATAGTGAAGGACTTGGGACAATTTTCTCCATCTGATAACAAGCCCAAGAGAAGGAGAATTTGGCAAGGAGTGACAAATCCAAGCAGAAGAAGAATCTAGTGAAGACCTCAAGATATTTAGAATCTTGAGAAAAATATCATGCTTGAAGTTACTGTCACAAGGTGACTAACAAAATTTTGAAAATTTTAAAATGGTAATTGATAGAAGTGACTGTCACAAGGTGACTAGCAAAATTGACTATCATAAGGTGACTTATAGAAGAGACTATCATAATATTACTAACAGAAGCAACTGTCACAAGGCGATTGATAGAAGTGACTATCACAAGGTGACTGATAGAAGCAACTATCACCAGGTGACTAATAGAAGTGACTATCACAAGGTTACTGAAGAAAGCAACTATTATAAGGTGATTGACAAAAGTTACTGTCACAAGGTGACTAAATAAAGTGACTATCACAAGGCAACTAACAAAAGCGACTATCACAAGGCGACTTATGGAAGTGACTATCACAAGGCGACTGGTAGAAGCAACTGTCATAAGGTGACTAGAAAAATATACTAGCAGAAGGCAACTATCACAAAGCGACTATCACAAGGAAACTATCACAATGTGACTGTCATAATGCAACTGTCACAAGGAAACAGTCACAAGGTGACTAGAATATGGTGACTGCCAAATATTATCACTAAAATGTTACCACATGTCCTCTCCTCTACCATGTGTCATGCATCCATTGAATTCAACGATGCAAACTTCTATAAATAGAATAGCAGGGTCATTTTTCACCTTTTCCACAATTATTTCTAGATAAATTTCACAGCGCTTTCCAGTATTTTCAAAGTGTTTTCCATAGCGGTTTCAAAGCTTTTTCAGACAATTTTTGGAGCATTTTTAGAGTGTTTTCAGAAATTTATCAGAGCGTTTTCAGAGCATTTTTAGAGCTTTTTCAAAGGGTTTTTAGAGCATTTTTAGAGATTTTTCAAAGGGTTTTCAGAGCTCTTTTAGAGGGTTTTTGAAGCATTTTCCTAGTGTTTTCAAAGTGATTTTAGAGGGTTTTCGTAGCTTTTTTAGATGGTTTTCAGAAATGGTTAGCTCTTCCTCTACTCTTCTTTCCAAAGTAACATTTAAGAATGACTATTGCCCCAACATCAAGAATATTTTCATCACTCTTGGGATAGATTCTCATTGGCTTTACACCTTCGAAGTTGTTGGATTCATGAAGATGCCACAATTGAACATCAACATCTCCATGATGTAATAGATAGTTAGTTGCTACAACTATTATGTGTCCACTCTACAGATCAGAGTTGATAACAAGGATATTATTTTTATAGTGAACCCCTCATAAGTGTAGCGACTAACAGCGCTGCCATTTTTAGATGGTCCCCTGGTGAATAACTAGTACATCTTGTCTTCAGATGACAAATCAACGCTAGCATCCAAATATGCTATGAATCCAGACCATTTTAAAGGTATGTTTTTAAATATTCATGTTGATGTATTGTAGTTTCCATTCTCTAATAATGTTCTCCCTATTGTAATTTTTGTTTTCTAATAATATTCTCTCTATTTTTTAGTTAATTCTTCTAATTCAAAAAGGGGTTTAAACATTTCCAACGTTGTAGACAAATTTCTTTATGCTTGCATTGAATTTTTCCTGGGAAGGCTTATTTTGTAGGGGTGACCTACAGAAATGTCATTTTGGGCATTGTCATTTTTTATTTGATGTATTGATGGAGGTAGATATGATTGGTCCATGCACATTTCCAACTGCCTGAAACATGACCTTCTTAGTGCCCAGAAAATTTAATCTGCATATACAGTAACATCCAAAAACTTTATTCTTTGTCTTTTTAATGAAGCATACTATAATATTCAAAATAATAATCCTCCAACTGCATTGCATCCATATTTATTGGCTATTGGTATGACTCAGAATGAAATACATGTAAAATTATTTATTGGAATAATCTCTTTTTTATTTCTTTTCAAGCAATCTTGTTATTTTCTAATTTTATATTGAAAACACAGAAGAGTAGCTCATTCGTCTAGTAAAATGAATGTTGTCTTTAGGATTCAAGAAGCATCTGTCAATTCTGACACGTAGTCACAATCATCACCGATAACTCCCACTACTAAATGTACAAGGTCTCCTATTCAACAACATACACGTATAGCTCCTATTACTTATGGACATGCATCTGTTGCAATCGACATTGAAGAAGTAACCTCCAGCTCACAAGGTAACCTTATTATTCAAAAGTACTATTTTAAATAATGTATTTTAATGATATAAAATTATATATAGTTTGAGAAAATATTTTAACTATTTTCAGAGCAAAGGCAAATGCATACAACGGTTGTAGAGTCTGAGTCTAGTATATTTAGTTAAATTTGATCTCTTTTAATGGTATTGTTTTTAACACTAGTTTTAATTTATATTTTCATGTAAAATTTTGTAGAGGGATCAGCTAGATTTAAAATACTAAGAAAATAGATGCCTCCACCAGGTGCACAACAAAAAATGCAACAAGTCCATCCACAACAATTTCATCCATAGTAATTCCATCTAAAACAAGTCCATTCACAACAAATGCAATAGCAAGTCCATCCATAGTATTTATGTCAAACTTCATAGTAGGCACCACTAGTGAGGAACCAATATCGCATGCATGGGAAATAGTTCCTCACACCACCACCTTTGAGAACCAACATTCAGGCTAAGACACACACTCATACTATGTCTCAGTCTCTTGTTTCAGCAACAACATTCCCATTTTTAACCCTTGATAATTTATCAAATGTAGAGAGCATGTCTCAGATGCCCTCTATCACTGTGAATCTCGATGATGATTTTCTTTATCAGGATATGAATAATTTCCCACTAAATGCAAGTGATGTGCTTTAGGGTCTAGAGATCAATGATGAAGCACAGGAGAATGTTGAAGTAGATGTCATCGTAGTTTTCTCTTCCTCCCACTAGCAAGTCAACACCCATCATCATCCGAACGATGATGATAAAGTTAATTTTTTAGAAACTATTTTATTAGCCAATAGATGTAAGGCTATAGTTACGAATAATATTCTTGTAGATATTGATACATTAAGAGAATAGGAATATCGAGCCAAGGTTTTTATCAAAGCAATAAACGATTGATACAAGAATTTTACACATAGAAAGGAGTTGTTTTCAAAGGTGGAGAATGAGCCACAAAAGCTCAATGCTCTGTTACGTAAAGCTTAATATGAAATTGTTTAGGTTGAGTCTAAATACAGTTATGAAGTTCTGGCCATTATCTTGGATTGATTAGAAAACCTCAATGTCGATGCCTAGGCATATTTCAATGAATGGGCACTAGATATGAAAAAAGTAGCAGTTGCAAAAATTGCAAGACTTACCGTCGATGTAAGTTTTACCTAACTGAAAATTATTTTTTTCTTAAATTTATTTTGTTTATAAATATTAATATTTTTCCCTTATATTTTGTAGTCTAATTATCAACACTTAAAGTAGCAATTCAGTGCCATGAAAATGTTGATTACGACTACAAAAATTAGTGTGATGAATGATATTGAAGTGAAGAAAAGATTGCAACACATTGTTAGAGAAAACAATTAAATAAGGAATTTTATCAAATATAAGGGTCTGGATGTGGAGATTGTATTAAAATAAAATGAGAAAGAACTGAATGCATTTTTTAGAGAATATCCAGCGAAGGAATAAGGTTTATTGCTATCAGGGATAAACACTACAACTGAAACTTTTTTAAGGGCTGGTGCATTAGAAGCAAAGGATATTGAGGTAGATGTAGCTAGAACTTCAGGCACTGTGCATGAAGAAAAGTAAAACTGTTCTTTTTATTTGAGAAGAAACCAAACAATACATGTTGCATATTTTTTTAAAATCGTCAAACAATGGTATATTTTTTAAATCAATGTAAGAGACAATTTCCATAAATTTTGTATTATCTTTTTGATATTTTGTTTTCAATATTGTGATGTTTTGATTAGTTGGGTAGATGCAATAAATAATGAAATTGTTGGTATAATATTGCCATATTTGTTGAATTTTCATTGTGTGAATTATTTCTATGTTGTTGTTTGTATAGATGGTGAATGAAAGCAATAAAATTGTTGGTGTAACACTGCCATGTTAGTAGACGTAATTTTGTATTAGTTTTTTTATATTTTTTTTTCAATATTGTGATGTTTTGATTAGTTGTGTGGATGCAATAAATAATGAAATTGTTGGTATAATATTGCCATATTTGTTGAAGTTTCATTGTGTGAATTATTGCTATGTTGTTGTGTGAATAGATGGTGAATGAAAGCAATAAAATTGTTGGTGTAACATTGCCATGTTAGTAGACGTAATTTTGTATTAGCTTTTTGATATTTTGTTTTCAATATTGTGATGTTTTTATTAGTTTTGTGGATGCAATAAATAATGAAATTTTTGGTATAATATTCCCATATTTGTTGAAGTTTCATTGTGTGAATTATTACTATGTTGTTGTGTAAATTGATGGTGAATGAAAGCAAAAAAATCATTGGTATAACACTGCCATGTTAGTAGACATAATTTTGAATTATGTGGATATAATAAAATGTTCTTTTATGTTTTGTAAAATAATTTGAAATGACCAAAATGGAGCACAAATATTTAGTTTGCCATAAAATGTGAAATCAAAATACATATGAAAATCAGTAGTATTTGTGGAGGGTGAGGGAAGAAAGTAGAGAGGGGAGGGCTCTGGTCCCTCCCCTGCTCCCCCTCCCATGGCTCTTGGTTCCTGCCCAGTTCCTGACTCAACCCAGGTCATCCCTCCCGAGGAGTGGTTGTTTGCAGATGATCTCCCGGGGGGAGATCCTTCTCCACTATCTGTGCCCCTCCCGATCGGCTAGGGTTTCCTTGGTTGTTTTTTCGGACTGGTGCTTCCCAGGGATCCCTGTTTGGTTGGGGATCCCTTCCCTTTTTCCCTCAGGCTTCCCCCTGGGGTTTTTTACAGGTTATTCGCATGGATCTGGTCCCTTGCGTGTCTCGGTGTGGTGGAGGTGATGGTTTAGGGTTTGGACAGCTTCCCCTTTTTCTTGTGAATCCTCGATGGGCTCTGTGCATGGACGGGATTCTTGGTCCCTGCTGCTGGGATCCTCTTATGTTTTCTCGGGGCGCGTTCTTTGTGGTGCAACTCTTTGGTCACTTCCTGATGGGCTGGATCCTCTCTGTGCTGGCTGTCGGCTTCCTGTAGGATGGCTCTCACTGAACGAAATGTTTTCCTGGTGGGCGGGATCTGCCAAATCCGCCATTTTTCCCGCGAGGCGGGATCCTTTCTTTTCTGCTGGTTTCCCGGATGGCGGGATTTCCCTGTTGCTTCCCGCTAGGCGGGACTATTTGTGGTGGTTTTGATCGCTTCCCGCGAGGCGGGATTTTATTGTAACGGTTTTTCTTTGCTTCCTGCCGGGCGGGATCTTCTCGATGGTGGTTTTTGGCTACTCCCCGCTAGGCGGGATCTCCAAAACTACTTCCTTTCTTATTTGTCTGTTTCCTGCTGATAGGGAATGTTTCATGCTTACTGTTACCGCTGGGCGGGATTTCCGTTTTGGTGTTCAGTTTCAAGGGATTGATGCCCTAGGCCCATTGCTTATGTAATCGGGTTTTTTAGGGGTTACGTTTTCTGTAATAGGCTTATACATAAAGCCAGGAGGCATGATGCAAAGCTGATTTTGTACATAAGGTTTTGGGATCCTCTATAAAAACCCTTTTTTAATCTACTATAATAATTACCAAAAAAAAAAAAAATCAGTAGTATTTGTCATCAGTATTATGTTTAAAACTAATAGCAGCACATATATTTAGTTTTCCATACATAGTTTATAATCAATATTTTGTTGATAACTGATAGCATAATATGTGAAATCAAAATAAATATGAAAATCAATAATTTATGTAATCAATATTCTGTTTAAAACTGATAGCAGATCTGTAATCAATATTCTATTGAAAACTGATAGCATAATATGTGAAATCAAAATACATGTGAAAATCAATAATATATGTAATCAATATTCTATTTAAAACTGATAGCATATATGTAATCAATATTTTGTTGAAAACTGATAGCATTATATGTGAATTTGAAATCAAAATATCATGTTCCAAAATACATGTCTCAAAATATAATCAAATCTCAATATTTTGTTGAAAACTGGTAGCATAATATGTGAAATCAAATCAAATGAAAGCATCAAATCTCAATATTTTATTGAAAACTGATAACATAATATGTGAAATCAAATCAAATGAAAGCATCCTTGCATCATAATATTGGAAGCTAGAACAAATTCTTTTCAGATTGTACAAAATCTTCTGCACTCATACCAAAAAAATTTGTCATCACAGCCTGATCGTTATTACCATTATCCTCATCATCCTGAGTATTCGTGACACCTCTTCTATCTGCCAGATATTTCCAATATGACAAATATATTTCATAAGGAAACTTCTCTACCTCATAGGTCAACACTTATAGTCTCAAAAAAATTTCCAAATTTTTGTCCAAACTATTTCAAACTTTAGATTTTACATAAGATAATGTACTAAATACCCTTTCATCTTCCATAGATCCTAAAATCATCATTTGACATAATTCATATAAAAAAATTATATTCACTCATAGTATGTTGTAAGATACTACTGGGATGTAATTGTTTCCACAAACGTGAAATAGAACATGTTTCATGACTATTAGTGAGTTGTGAAATTTGAGCAGATATTGCTATTCCAAAATAGTTTGATTGTTTTGTCAAAAGATCTTTGTTGAGAATGCCATTGATTGCAATACCATTGACTACCACATGTTTAGTGAAATGCCTAGAAATAGTTCCCATGTATTTAATAAATAAACCATTTAAAATTTGGTATTCATTACAAGGATCCCAAAACATCAGGTTAACCACATCCATAGCCTCAAGAAAATTATCTCTTTGAAAATGGTCTCTGATTTCCTTTGTCAATGATTCTGCTATTTGTTTCAGTTTAATTTTTTTATCTGTTACAACTACATGAAATCTATATGTTATGGGAATTTGTTCAACTTTGTTTGTAGCTATATCCATTTGCTGACCAAAACAATATAAAGAAATTTCCTTTCTATGGACATAAATACATAGATGATCATTTATATTGAACTTCAAAAAATTTTGAGTATCATTCATGTTTGTCAGTAATCTCCAACTCTCAAATATGGGATCCATACAAATTTGACTAGATGTGTACATTGTATCAATATGTATGCAAATTTATTTTTTCACCCTGAAGAAATCCATAATATAAATTGATCTTTCTTGTGTAATTTTTATCAAATTATTCATTTCTTCCAACATTGGAATAACACCACACAATGTGAGAAGTTTTTCAAAGTCACTCATTCGAAATAGTAAATCTTTAGCCTTATCAACTACCCTACGATTTGCATACATAAACCCTGCCAAGGATTGATATTCTTTGAAAACTCTATATGTCGGTTGATACATCAAAATCCACCTAGTATCTATATCTTTTAAGAGTTCTTTACCTTCAATAAATCCTAGTGCAAACTTCTGAAACTCTAAAAATATTTTTGGACTACGTGAAAAATAATCATGAATTTCACGAACAAGCTCTTCCACTTTTGCTACATTTTTAATGTATCCACAATTTTGTATGCAATATTCATTCTATGAGCCATGCAATGAATAGGGATCAAATATGGGGCAACATATGTTTGTAGTCTAATACAAATACCATTCCTATGTCCTTGCATTGTAGTAGCACCATCAAATCCAACACATATTAACTTAGTGGCTATTTCCATTTCATTCATTCTTGCTATTTCCTTTAAACTAGAAACAACAACATTATAAATTTTTTCTGCATTGCAATTTTCCACTATCTTGCGTAATGCAAGTAAATTAGGTTGCCTTAAATGATTTTCCAATGTGTAAACATGCATGCAAATCCAATATGTGTTGTCAATAGCAGTCACCTCATCAATTGAAAGTGAAATGAATTTGGCATTTTTTACTTTCTCTTTGAGGTCATCCTGCTCAACCAATGATAGACATTTTACCATTTCCCAACCACTTCGATCTGACCAATGGATTTTAGGTAATTTCTACATATCAAATAGTCAAAATAGATATTTATAATCACTGAAATCAAACATAGGTCTACCCTTTTTAAGAATAGTGAGTACAACAACAAACTGTAAACTTTTTGAAGCTAAAGTGAACTTATTCATTTTTCAAAATTGGGATTGAATCGTTGCACCTTTCTCAACTAAATTTTGCTTTTATTTCATTGTTTTATCATATTCTTGTACATATCTGATATGTGCACACTCTGATGGATCCTTCCACCTATATTTTTTTGTTTTTTTTCCATCACCATCACTTTCATTTATTTTTATATAAGCTTTTCCAGTATGTTTTTCTATTGTACCTTTATCTTTTTCATGTTTCTAACTGTAAATTATTCATCTCAATTCTAGTATTGCCTCATTACTATTCTTTTGCAGCATTAGCTCAACAAATAGAAAATCTAAAATCCAATCAGGCTGAAATGATTTGTTAATTGTCCACCTAGATGACCTTGCACGTTTATATTTTTTAGAAGAAGATTCTCCAAAAGTAGGGAATGCATAAGAACTATAATTCTATTTTCCATATGGCGTGTTAGTTTCAGGAATATCTTCATGTTGTTGTTCCATTTCATTAAGAAGGTTTTCATCTGCAAACTTTTCATTATCATGGATATGTGGAAGTGGAGGTATACCAAGGTCAACAGTGTTTTCTGTAGAGATAATACTAGGGTCAATACTAGTGTCATTATCATTATTCTATTTAAAAGCATACCTTCTAATAAAAAATGTAGATAAGTAATGGATAAATCCATCAACCAAAAAACACCCTTCTTAATGAATTAAGACATTATATATAATTAACAATGTACAAAAATTAACTGGTTAGTAAGTAAAGGTGTTCATACCTTCAATTTATGTAGATGTTGATGGCTTACTAGATTTTGAAATATTATAAAAGCATTTGAGGATACTCATTTTTATTGAAATACTGGCCTCCCTTCTTTCCACTGCCAACATGTGACTTTTACCTATATAAATAAAAGAGTAACATGAACATCATTTTGAAAAATAAAAAAAAATGGTAAAAGAGAGAACTACTATTTAATACAATAGAATATTTGACCCAAGCAGGCTTTAGATTGGTGCCCAAATAATAGGAAAACCTTCTTATTGAGTGTCAATGAACAAAAATATATAAAAAAAGAACATAAATAGTAAAATAAACTTACCGATAAATGGTTATCATTGTATATCACTCACCTTATGTCACTCACCTTGTGCCACTCACCTTGTGTCGGTCACCTTACATTAGTCACCTTGTGTCAGTCACCTTGCATTAGTCACCTTATGTCAGTCACCTTGTGACAATCGCTTCTACCAGTCATCTCATGCCAGTCGCTTCTACCAGTTGCCTTGTGACAATCACTTTTTTTAGTCACCTTGTGATAGTCGCTTCTATCAGTCACCTTATGACAGTCGCTTTTGTCGAACACCTTATGATAGTTGCTTCTATCAGTCACCTTGTGACAATCACTTCTATTAGTCACCTTGTGATAGTCACTTTAGTCAATCACCTTGTGATAGTCACCTTACATCAATCACCTTGTGGTAGTCACCTTGTGCTAGTTGCCTTGTGTCAGTCACCTTGTGTTAGTCCCCTTCTACCTATCACCTTATGTTAGTCACCTTGTACTAGTCGCTTCTACCAGTTAACTTGTGATAGTCGCCTTGTGTTAGTCACCTAGTATAAGCCACATTATACCATACCTCTTGTGTCAGTTACCTTCTATCTATCGTGTTGTGTTAGTCGTCTGCTTTTTATCATTCACTATCACAGAAAATTAATTTTTTAATTGTATGAGTGTCATTGTCAGGGTTACCTATATATAGTGGGGTACAAGAGGTGAATTGGTTGGGATAATTTAATTTTAAGGCAAAAATTATGTAGGAAACCTTATTTTACTAGGGTGAATTTACCCTGAAAAAAATTGATCCCGTAATTCTTGGTCAAATGGGCTGACCTCTAGGGTCCCAAAATTAGCAAAATAAAAATTTTGAAAATCCTAAAATTCACTCTAAATTGTGAAATTTGCCCCTGTGCATAACACTGCGAGCCACCAAATCCTATTTTCGAAAAATAAGTTTGATACTACAGTTTAGTGAAGAAGAATATGATCAAACATCAACAAAGCAACAAGATCTACAACCTCTATGTAAACTACATCCTCAAAATGGTATGCAACAATTGGTGCAAAAATATTTATTATTAATAGTTTCATTGGAGAGGAAAGAAGAGGAAATAAGAAGCATTGAAAGCTCCATGAAAGGGAGGTCAAATATACATCGAAATTCTCTCTAGCATTGAAGAAACACTCAACCAATCATCTCTCAAAGAATCCACACTTGTACAAATTGCACTCGCCATCTCAAGAATAAGAAGGTATGTCTTAATATTGTTACACCCAACCAAAATCAGCTTTAGTGTGAAGATAAAGGGCCAAGGTAAGTTTAATTATCTCATTTAATTTTGCTTTATAACATTGGAGAAATAAGGTTTTAAATAAAGGATAAATCTTAATATTATGAAATCAAATTATATAGGAGATAACTTACCCAGATCAAAATATTATTTGAAAAACAACCTTGGAGATATAAGGGATTCTACTTAGGTTTAACCATTTAATATTTTGCAAATACTGTTATCCTTTCTAATTTTCCAAATTTGGGAGTCATAAGGCCTACTAAATCAAATTTTTTTATTGGAAATTAGAAAAATTAAAATCAAATTTTAAAGGGCCATTATAAGAGTTTTATTAAAAGCATTTTAATAGTCAGAAATTTATAATATTACTATCTCAAATATTCTCAAATAGAAACAAAAGATCCAACATTAAAACCTCTTTAAATTTGGAAAAAATGCTTAGTTCAATAGGAGCAATAAGGACAATAGAAGTTGATTTTGGTATTTACAAAACTTTACAAAATCAACCAAAATTGAACTAAAATTTACAAAAGCAATTTATATCTTATCCAAAATATACTAGGGAGTCATAAGGCATTCTACAAAACCTAAGAATTGGTATCAGGGAACTTAAATGGCTTCAATATAATTCTTCCTAGAATAATCTCAGCTACTAAAGGGTCCTAATTATTTCTCCTATAAGAATAAAGTGAAAGCTATTTTGGCATATGAAAAACTTTGGGATATTGTCAAAGGGAAAGCTCAAATATCTACTACAGATGATATTGAAATCCTAAAGTTTGTAGAAAATGATTCAAAGGCTCTAATGATAATAACCTTTGCTATCACTGATGAGATACAACCCTATATCAGTTCAAAAAAATCATCTTCAAATGCATGGACAAGCCTAGAGAAAATTTTTGAAGGAAAGAATAAGGCAACTATTCTTCATATTCAAATTCAACTTCATTCATTAAATATGAACAATGGAGAAAGCATAGAATTGTTCCTAAGGAAAGTAGAATATATCTAAGGGAAATTATTTACCTTAGGAGAAACAATTAAGGATGAACTTCTTACTCAAGTAACCATGAGAGCACTTCAAGAAAACTATAAACATTTGGTAACATCTTTACAATTTCCATGTAAAGATACTTCTTTTGATGAGTTGTCAATATTCTATAAGAATATGAAGTGGAAAATACAGTTAAATATGAGATGTATAACACTGCATTGGCATCTAAATATAATCCACAGGAAAACATTGCTTCTTCATTAAAAGGATGAAAACCATGGTACAACAAGTAATTTTAGATATGCAAGAGAAAATGCCACAATACCAACTATTGCAGGTTCAATCCCAAGAATCATAATCAAGGAAATTAGATGAACAAAGAAAACCAATTTTAGCCATGACAATATCCAAATCCTCGTTAGCAACAATTTTAGCATCCAACCAATTATCCCCAATTGGAGTATTGAAAAGAAAATAAAAAAGGACATCTAGCTTAGAGGATAGAAGAAATTGAAGAACTGGGAGAAACGACAGATGATTATGAAATCAAAGCTCTTTCAACAAGAATGATAGGTTTTGAAGATACTAATAGCTTTCTTGAATAGATTACAAAATTTAGAGAAGAATCAAAATTCATTTTTCAAGCAAAAGATCCACATTGAAGACTAGAGTCTTCAATACCAAATATTGTAATATAGGGGGGTGTTAGAAATAACTTATATTACATTATTTAGTTCATGTAAATGTACCTTCCTTGGTACATACTTAGGACATTAGATTACTTTAGGAGGAAGTTACCTAGTTACTTCATGCAATGTAATAAATGCACAAGTATCAATGTGCAAGGTGTCCCTTGTACAACTAGGTAGTGTTGGTGCAAAAACTAGCACTGGACGAGCAAGAGGCATGCTCGATGGTCCTCGACCAATATTGAATGGCCACCCAATCCAAAAAATGTAGAGGTGATCGATCTTTGAAGAAGGTCGGCTCCTTTAGTTCCAACTATCTACACTGCAAAGGGAAAAAAGGGGAAAAGAGAATGAGAAAGAAAGCAAAGGAGACTGTAGCCAAAACTAAAAAAGAATAGGATATGGCCACATCAAGACACACTCCTTCAACATCACCTACATAAATAATAGTGAACCACATAATAGATCATCCTGCCCCGTCTTCACTTCTTCTTTAGCTCAGCATGCAAGGGAAAATTCTAAAACCAGTGAGAGGGTGCATGAAATCCAAGTAGCAAAATTAGAGTGCTCCCACCCAACCGATTTTAACAAAAATAAATCTTGATACCTAGTGGTGAATGTGAATTCCAAAACCACCTAGATAGACTCATAAAATCTAGATAGCACAATAAAGCGAATCAACTCAGATGACCATCATAGAAATAAATATTCATACAAAGGCAAAAGCAGAATCAAAGACAGATTGAGAGATCAAACAATGATATACTATTATTTACAAACAACATGGAATTACATATGAATTGTAAATGCCATAGAGCCATCCTTTGGAATGATGAGCATTCCATAATTTAAAAGAGATTTTATAATAGATTCAAATTTAAGAATTGATGGTATTAGATGGGAAGAATCACATTGGAATGGTCAGAATATCTACTAACACTTTACTCTAGGAGGAATGGTGATTGTTCAAAGGGATTCAGGTGCTTCTATACAGATCCGAACCCTTGATCACTCTTGCTGGACCTGTCTAAGCAATAAATTCTATTTACTCTATCCATTCAAACAACTTGGAAGTTTGGTTGATCATAGTAGGTCTTTGTACTTCCACTTGCTCTTAATCAGCTCATACGAGGATAAATAGCTATGATTATTAATGACCCATATTGACTCTTCTAATAGTTTTCCTTTGACACTGACTACGGTCAAAAATACATCATCTTCCTTATCTTCATAGGATGAAGGAATGGGCTCGTGCTTTCAATGTTGCTTTCTCAAAGTTTCACCCCACTTTTGGGATGGGAACTTGGGACTAGTGACCATTGAGACCTAGTCTGATTCTTCCTTCTAAGGATTTGGGATCCCATTCTTCCATCCAATGTTCAAGGTAAGGATTTTGGGTCTTCCTTTGAGCATGAACCTCTCCATTCTTCCATTCGATCCTAATATTGGAGATTTTTTATGTTGCTCATCCACTTGGTTTCAAAAATTCACTTCTTTCATCAATGCTTCAAAAAAATGTATGACTCGAAGACATCATCATCTTCAATGGGAAATATTGGGTGAAGAGTCCCAAAATTTCACCCACACTCTTGGAAAATTATAGGGGTTTTTCATCTTGTGAAAAAAATAACCCAAAAGGACAAGAAAATATAATAGTTGAGATATAGAAAGAAAAGGAGAAGAGAATAACAAAGAGGAAAGAAACATGTGCAGGAAGTGTGGGCATAGAAAAAGAACAAGAAAAAGAGAGTTAAAGAAAAGGGATGGAGATAATAGATATGAGCAATAATACAAGAGACAATATCAATAGGACAACAAATAGTGAAAACAACAAGTAAGGAAGATAATTGGAAATAGGGAGACACTGACAGAGGAAGTAGGGACGAGGAAATAGTTGAGACAAACAAGCATTTGTCACCAACCCGAAGAAATACTTTTAACAAGGGAAGGTGAAGATGGAGGAAATGGGAAGGTGAAGAAATACAAAGACACGAAGGTAAAAGCAACCCAAATATTATTGAATGAGATTGATAAGGTGTAAGCCCTTCTTCATGCGACACTTTCTTGGGTTGAATCCCTTTAACCATAGTCCACTAAGGATCTAAGATATTCCAAGAGTAGATAGATTGCCATTGATACTTTCTTCTTTTGTCCCAAGCTTTCTTCTTTATGTAATCTAGCAACGACCCTCTTTTACTGACTGTTATCAACTAAGAGGCCATTATGTTTCCATTGCACTTTGCAGTTTACACTTCTTGGTCCCATATACATCTACCTATGGGGTGCTATTTATAACCTGCTCATCTAACCCTATACTTAATTCCAAGGCTTCTTAATGCAGCTCCCGAGGATAAGATAAGAGGCCTTGATAATAGTTGGATGCATCCATTGGGCTACAAAGTCACAAAAACACATGGAAGAAATGAGAACTTAATAGGACAACACAGAGATAAAGGAGGAATGTTCTATTTCCAAGATGATTTTTTGGAGAACATTTTCTTGAGGTGAAATCCCTACAAGTCCCAAAAAGTATGATGACACCTCATATGCAGCTATGTGTAGGTCACAACTTTATTTAATTATCACAAAAATGTGATGTATCGAGCATGCCTGAGCCTAGGTTGTCTGTGCCACTCATCCTCTGAATATACAATGGCTAGACCAAATCATGTTGTATTTGAGCCTCTACTTGTATCGACATTGTTTAGATGGGCTCAAAATTGTGACAACCTTGCAATTCTTCTTGCTTTGCCTGAGGTCTTTAGTACGTAGTCCTTCAAAACTTAAGGCAATAATTAATTTTTCCACCTTATTCTACCTTTCGAGCGGTGACCTCCCAGGGGATGGGTTCTTGATATTGACCTACTATGCCAATCCCAAGTATGGTTCCTCTTATGGTGGTGACCTCATTTCTGATCTAGCACGAGCTCTGAAGAGGATATATTCATGTAGGGTTGTGATGGCTTCTACTTTCTTACTAAAATCTATTCAACTTTGAATGCTTCCTCATAAAGTTGTGGAAATATTTTCTCCCCATATTGACATAATAGGATTGCCATATTAGGACTGAAATCTTGAATGTAGAATAGATACGCTTGGGTTGAGGATAGGAGTACTAGACTTGGAATATTTTTCCAACTACTATTAAATCGGATGTTGAAGTCCACCACATTCTCAATAGGGCTCCTCTTGATGAATGTGAACTAAGTTAGTAGCTAGAAGACATCCTTGAGTTCACCAAACACATCCAGGAGAGCCTTAGCCGAGTCTACCCATGCAAATATACTCCTAAGCTATAGGGTTTTGTACCAGAGCCATGATCTACCCTGAAGAGAAGTGACCAGTATCTTGATCATCACATCTTCATGCATGATATTATGAAGGGTGGCTAGAGAAGCCATATTTTCCAAGTGCACCTTCACACATCCACTAATTCCATCATAACTTGGTAAAATTTCAAGTGCAACTTCAAGGATATCATGCAAATAAGAAAGACAAAGGGGACCATGACCATTCTAGCCAGGCCAATTTGTTTGGGCCATTAAAGTATTGGTCCCTTAAAACCTTTGCATTACACCACTAGGTGGGAGCCACCAGATGATCATACTTTATCCACTAGCAAGGTTAAGATTGCTCATAAAACCCTAGGTCCTTTGGGAAATGAAAAATATTTATCACAAAAGGTAATTAATCCCATGATATGGAGATGCTACATAGTCAAAGTCGCTAGGTGATTTTCCAAGATATGGGTAAACCATAGTATCACCAAACTATGGTTTCCTCAAACATAGAAACTCATTGAGTTCCCCAGTAGATTCACCAAAAACTATTGGTAAAAAAACTAGTATTGGATGAGCAAGAGGCACGCTCGGTGGTCCTCGACCAACATTGAATGGCTACCCAGCCTAGAAGAGGTAGAGGTAATTGATCTCCAAATAAGTTTAGCTCCTTTGGTTCCAGCTACCTACATCGTAAAGGGTAAAAAAGAGGAAAATAGAATGATAAATAAATCAAATAAGGTCATAGCTAGAACTAAAAAAGGATGAGGTATGGCTGCATCAAGACACACTCCTTCAATGTCATCGACACAAAAAATAGTGAACCACCTAACAGATTAGCCTACCCTATCTTCACTTCTTCTTCGGTTTAATGTGCAAGGTAAAATTCCATAACTAGTGAGAGGGTGCATGAAATCTAGATAGCAATTAGAGAGCTCCCATTTGATTTTAAAATAAATACACCTTGATGCCCAGTGGCAAATGCGAATTCCAAAATCGCCCAGGTAGACTCACAAAATCTAGATAGCACAATTAAGTGAACCAAATAAAATGGCCATCATAGAAACAAACATTCACACAAAGGCAAAAGCAAAATCAAATATAGATTGAGAGACCAAACAATGATATACTATTATTTACAAACAACGCGAAATTATATATGAATTGTAAAGGCCATAGAGATTCCCTTTGGAATGATGAGCATTCTGTAATTTATAAGAGATTTTACAATAGATTCAAATTCAAGCATTTATGGCATTAGGTAGAAAAAATCACACTAAAATGGTTGGAAGATCTGCTAACACTCTACTCCAGGAGGAATGGTGATTGTCCAGAGGGATTCAGGTGCTTCTATAGAGATCTGGGCCCTTGATCACTCCTACTAGACCTTTCTAAGTAATAAATTCTATTTAATCTATCTTTTTGAACAACTTGGAAGTTTGGTTGATCATTGTAGGCCTGTGTACTTCCACTTGCTCTTCATCAACTCATATCAGGATAGAAAACTATGATTATTAATGACCCATATTGACTCTTTTGATAGCTTCCCTTTAATTTTGGTTGTGTTCAGGAATGCATCACCTTCCTTATCTTCAGAGGACGCATGAATGGACTCAGAATATCAATGTTGCTTTCCCAAATTTTAACATCGCTTTTGGGATGGGAACTTGGGACTTGTGACCATTTAGACCTAATTATATTCTTCCATACAGGGATTTGGGATCCCATTCTTCTGTCCAATGGTTAGGGTAGGGATTTTGGATCTTCATTTGAGCATATCCATGTCCATTCTTCTGTCCAATTCCAGTCTTGGATATTTGTTCTATTTCTTGTCCACCTGCTTTCAAAACTTTACCTCTTTCTTCAATGTTTTTAAAAAAATGGATGACTCCAAGATGTCATCATATTCAACAGGAAAGAGTGGGTGAAGAGTCCCAATATTTCACCCACAGGTAGAGTGTTTTCCAATGAACTTATCTTCCTATATAAAGGGCCATAGATATAGAGGAGTGATATATAATAGTAGTGTAGGATAAGTTAGTAGTGTAGGATAAATACAACAATGTAGAGTGTGTGAGCTATAAGCTCATATCTCATTCATTTAGTAGTAGCTTGTATCATGGAGTGTTCATTTCCTCCATAGCTACTAATGTACTCATTTTCATCATTTCTATTTATAGCATATTTCAGTCATCTCACATATTTACTTTCTTATTATTCTACATCTTGTGAATGCTATCTTCCATTACATGTATCAAAAGCTAACAATATTTATTTGTGAATAAGGGTTTTAAAACCCTAGATTCGTAATCATTGTATCAATACAAAATCATATTGTAACACTGGAGATCAAGGCTACCCCCATAATAATATCAATATTAATATCTTCATTTGTGCAATAATATTTTGTGTTTATTTTGTTATCTATTGCTTTGGTGTCGTTATTTTTCTGCTTACAAAATAAATAGAATAAAAACAAAGACAAAGTGATAAAGATACAAAGTAGCAATAAGCAACCATTGCCTCCTGAGAAAAATATAAAAAATGATGCCCAAAATAGCAATATTCTAGCAATAATGTGGAAAAAAAGAGGTTTTAGTTTGATGTTGGACAAGAACTAGCTAGCCAAAAAATAAATATCACTTTTAGTGAGTTGATGACTATCCTAAAGTATAGAGACCAAGTGTGTAGAGATTTTGGTTTAGTAGATCAAACGGGAAACTAGTTTTGTAGTGATTTAATAGTCAACAATCCAACACCTATAGCAAGAACTCCATATTTAGTAAGATCATTCTACATATCCCTTAGATATACCTCAGAGTTAGAGGACCAATATGTGATTCATAATTGCATGCTAGACAGTGGAGCATCCAATAATATCATGCCAAAGCAAATAGCTAATAATTTGGGTCTAATAGGCATTAGAGATTCTCCTCCCATATCTGTAATGGAAAATAGATAGATACCATATGTTGGAGTGATAATCGGTTTACTAGTTTTACTAGACTAATACCCAAAGAAAGGAATAGTCATGGATGTAGCAGTGGTAGATGTAGATCCATTCTTTTCTATATTATTATGCATACATTGGGTAAAACAACTAGGTGGATCCATTCATTTAGATTGATCATATGCTCCTACTCCATTGATAATCAAAGAAGAAGTCACACTCAAAAGATAACATTTCAATAGGTATTCAGTATAATTAAGAAAATATGACAACACCATAGTAAATCTGGTTAATTCTATTGAAGAGAAAGAGATGGGAATTTACTCGATCTAGCACACACCATTCTTAGTTGAAGTTCCTAAAGTGATATATATGGACCCACAAATGAAAGTTGAAGTAGATGCAAAATACACTAGGGTGCCTAACCTCTGAGATGTGTACTATGACTTTTTATGGGGCCAAATCACAAGCTAGCACAGGGGATGGAATAAACTTGATACGTATAAAAGGGATTTACCTAGGCATGCCTTATAGACTCAAGTTCTCATGTACCAACAATGTAGTCAAATATGAAGCATTATTGTTAGGGCTAAGGAAGGCAAAATAATTAGGTATTAACTACATGATAGTACACAAAAATTATAATACAGTAGATTAAAGGTAAATATTAAACAAGGCACTTGAGGTTGAAATAGTATAAATAGGTAATCCAAGATAAAATAGAAAAAACTCTTACCTTTAACTTATCATATATCCCTAGGAATGAAAATCATGTAGTAAATTTGCTGGTTGTGAATGCATTTGGCGCAGATTGTCTTGACATAGACACTAAATATATGGACAAGTTGCCTACTATATTTGTTTATCACCCATCTATGCTAGATAATAGATGCTAAGATTATTAGAAAAGTCAGAAATTCCTCCTTGATAGCTAATTTAGTACCTATTAGAAAGAAGAATGGTGACATCAGATTATGTGTGGATTTTAGGAATTTGAATAACTCATTGAAATATAATATCCGCTTCCAAACATGGAACAACTATTATAAGAAGTTGTAAGATCAGCCAGGATGTATTTATTAGATGAATTTTTAGGATACAATCAGATTTCAGTCAATCCAGAAGATAGATACAAGACTGCCTTCACTACGTCATGAGGTACATCTGAGTATTTAAGAATACCATGTAGACTTATGAATGCTGGTGCAACGTTTTAGAGAATCATGGATTTTTCCTTCAAGGTAATGATGCAGGAGCATCCAGCAGCACCTGATGCAGAAGCATCCAGTGGCAGGAGGGCCACTTCTAAAAATTTGGTTAAGGAAGAAAGTTGTCACGATATCTTGACGTGTCGTGAAATCGTGACCAAAAGAAAAAAGAGTAGGCAAGGAGAAGAAGTTGTCACGATATCGCGAAAAAAAATGTGTCGTGATATCACGACACAAGTGGAGAGCAAAAGCCAACAGGGAGAAACCATGGCGATATCGCGACATCGAATGTGTCGCGATATCGCGACATAAAATGGAGAAAGAAGCTAGCGGGGAAAACTGTCGTGATATCACGATAGGTTCCAGAAGAGATGCTAGGATGCCAAGGATGTCATGATTTCGCAACCCAGATAAGAAATAGGAGGCTGTAATCCAAGATGTCATGATTTTGCGACATGTCATGGTTTCACGACCCAAAAGTAGAAGGAGAGTACGAAAGGCAAAGATGTCGCAATTTCGCGACATGTCACGGTTTCGCGACCTGAAGAAGAAAGAGAAAGTCGAAAGCTAAGATGTCACAGTTTCGCGACCCAAAGGCAGGATGAAGGGCGAAAGAGGAATATGTCATGATTTCATGACAGGTCGCAGTTTCACGACCAGAAGGCGAAGAAGAAGCCAAGGGAGGAAGATGTCGTAATTTTGCGACATGTCACATTTTCGTGACCAGAAGGTGAAGAAGAAGCCAAGGGAGGAAGATGTCGCGATTTCATGACATGTCACATTTTCGTGACCAGAAGGCGAAGAAGGAGCCAGTGGAGGAAAATGTCACAATTTCGTGACATGTCGCATTTTCACGACCCAAAGAAGCGAGAGGAAGCAAAGAGAAGAAAATGTCACGATTTCGTGACATGTCGCATTTTCATGACCCAAAGAAGAGAAAGGAGGCGAGGAATAAAATGTTGTGATATTATGACATGTCACGATATCGTGATCGAAAGAGAAAAGGATAAGCAAGAGAGCAAAGATGTCATGATTTTGTGACCCAAAAGCAGAAGAGCGTACGGAGGACAAAGATGTCGCGATTTCGTGACATGTTGCAATTTCGTGACCCAAAAGACAAGGCAAAGATGAAGAGTCAAAAAAGGAGTCATTTCGAATACCTGGGTGACGAAGTGACACAGGAAGGTGAAACAAAATTTTTTGCGAGAGGAATCGATGAGCCACGTGATGGAAAGCAGATCGTTGCACCAGAAAGTTATAAAAGGGCTAGCCGAGCCATGTAGAGTTGTTGGAAAATAGTTGAAAAACTTGCATTTGCAGAGTTGCACAGTCGAGTGATAGAATCAAGGGTCGAGAGCCATTCTGAATTGGCTAGAGTGCATTTTCCTTCTAGAGTTAGAAAATTCTTCCTGGGAGCGCAGGCAGATCGTCGAACATGAGGCAGCTTGCATAGGGAAAAGAAAACTACGCTGCGGGCTAGTGTTGCAGAGTTAGAGAATATTTGCAATTGAGAGTGAGAGAACTGTGCCTGTGCACCAGTTGTTATAAAGCCTGCGGGCTGTAAATGTAATCTTTGCAAGTTTATCTAATAGAACATTGGGTTTTCTATTTCTTGTAAAGTGTGTTTCCAATTTTCTATGTGAAAATTCAGATTTGGTTGATATTGATTTTTTTATTCCCCATCAAGTGGTATCAGAGCTAGAAGATTCTGAGCATGTAAGCAGAGCACTTGCACCAGGATCTGGGGTTAAGTATTGTGAGAGGAGTGCAGCAGAATGCCTCCAAAAATAAATCATGGTCACGTGGCGCAGGATGAAGAATTCAGAGTGTTGTAGAGGCAAGTGCAAGCCCTACAAGAGGAGCTGCTTAGAATTGATTTGCTGAGGCAAGTGAAAGCCCTGTGAGAGAAGCTGCATAGAAGGTGTGAGGATAAACAAAAAAGAAGAGACAAGGGAGAAAGAATTGGTGGAAGAGAATATGGAGCGCCTCAGAAGTTGGAGCCATTGAAGGCTGTAGAGGTAGATGAATGTATGGAGGTGATGCAAAATGCGGTGACCAGACAGACCAGAAGTGAAGGTAACTTCTCCACCAACCCTGGGTGTCTGATGTGGGAGCATTCAGTAGCACCTGATGTAGAAGCATCCAGTGGCAAGAGGGCCACTTCTAAAAATTTGGTTAAGGAAGAAAGTTGTCGCGATATCGCGACGTGTCATGAAATTGCGACCAAAAGAGAAAAGAGTAGGCAAGGAGAAGAAGTTTTCATGATATCGTGACAAAAAATGTGTCATGATATCATGACAAAAGTGGAGATCAGAAGCCAGCAGGGAGAAACCGTTGCGATATCGTGACGACGAATGTGTCGTGATATCGCGACAAAAAATAGAGAAAGAAGCCAGTGGGGAAAACTATCGCGATATCACGATAGGTTCTAGAAGAGATGCCAGGATGCCAAGGATGTCATGATTTCATGACCCAGATAGGAAAGAGGAGGATACAAGCCAAGATGTGATTTTGTGACATGTCACGGTTTCACGACCCAAAAGCAGAAGGAGAGTACGAAATGCAAAGATGTCGCGATTTCGCGACATGTCACGGTTTCACGACCCGAAGAAGAAAGAGAAAGCCGAAAGCTGAGATGTCACAGTTTCATGACCCAAAGGCAGGATGAAGGGCGGAAGAGGAATATGTCACGATTTCATGACAGGTCACAATTTTGTGACCAGAAGGCGAAGAAGACGCCAAGGGAGGAAGATGTCATGATTTCGCAACATGTCGCATTTTCACGACCAGAAGGCAAAGAAGAAGCCAAGGGAGGAAGATGTCATGATTTTGTGACATGTCGCATTTTCACGACCAGGAGGCGAAGGAGCCAGCAGAGGAAAATGTCATGATTTCATGACATGTCACATTTTTGCGACCCGAAGAAGCGAGAGGAAGCAGAGAGGAGAAGATGTCACGATTTTGCGACATGTCGCATTTTTACGACCCAAAGAAGAGAAAGGAGGTGAGGAAGAAAAATGTCACGATATCACGACATGTCATGATATCGCAATCGAAAGAGAAAAGGATGAGTAGGAGAGCAAAGATGTCGTGATTTCGTGACATGTCGCTATTTCACGACCCGAAAGACAAGGCGAAGACGAAGAGTCAAAAAGGGAGTCGTTTCAAATACCTAAGTGATGAAGCGACACGGGAAGGTGAAATGAAAGGTTCTAGGAGAAGAATCGATGAGCCACATGATAGAAAGTAGATCGTCGCACTAGAAAGTTATAAAAGGGCTAGCCGAGCCATGCAGAGTTGTTGGAAAATAGTTGGAAAACCTGCAGTTGCAGAGTTGCACAGTCGAGTGGCAGAATCGAGGGCCGAGAGCCATTCTAAACCGGCTAGAGTGCATTTTCCTTCCAGAGTTAGAAAATTCTTCCTGGGAGCGCAGGTAGATTGCTGAACGTGAGGTAGCTTGCATAGGGAGAAGAAAACTACGCCTGCGGGCTAGTGTTGCAGAGTTAGAGAATCTTTGCAATTGAGAGTGAGAGAACTGTGCCTGTGCACCAGTTGTTATAAAGCCTGCGGGCTGTAAATGTAATCTTTGCAAGTTTATCTAATAGAACATTGGGTTTTCTATTTCTTGTAAAGTGTGTTTCCAATTTTCTACGTGAAAATTCAGATTTGGTTGATATTGATTTTTTTGTTCCCCATCAAGTGGTATCAGAGCTAGAAGATTTTGAGCATGTAAGCAGAGCGCTTGCACTAGGATCTGGGGTTAATGATTGTGAGAGGAGTGCAGCAAAATGCCTCCAAAAATAAATCATGGTCGCATGGCACAGGATGAAGAATTCAGAGCGTTGCAAAGGCAAGTGCAAGCCCTGCAAGAGGAGCTACTCAGAATTGATTTGCTGAGGCAAGTGCAAGCCCTGCAAGAGGAGCTACTCAGAATTGATTTGCTGAGGCGTGAGGATGAACAGAAAATAAGAGACCAGGGAGAAAGAACTAATGGAAGAGAATATGGAGTGCGTCAGAAGTTGGAGCCGTTGAAGGCTGCAGAGGTAGATGAATGTCTGGAGGTGATGCAGAAGGCGGTGACCAGACAGAATAGAAGTGAAGGTCACTTCTCCACCAACCCTAGGTGTCTGATGCAGGAGCATCTAGCAGCACCTGATGCAGAAGCATCCAGTGGTAGGAGGGCCACTTCTAAAAATTTGGTTAAGGAAGAAAGTTGTCGCGATATCGTGACGTGTCGTGAAATCGTGACCAGAAGAGAAAAGAGTAGGCAAGGAGAAGAAGTTGTCGCGATATCGTGACAAAAAATGTGTCGCAATATCACAACACAAGTGGAGAGCGAAAGCCAGCAGGGAGAAACCGTCGCGATATCGCGACAATGAATGTGTCGTGATATCGCGACACAAAACAGAGAAAGAAGCCAGCGGGGAAAACTGTCACGATATCGCAACAGGCTCCAGAAGAGATACCAAGATGCCAAGGATGTCACGATTTCATGACCCAGATAGGAAAGAGGAGGCTGCAATACAAGATGTCATGATTTCGTGACATGTCACGATTTCGTGACCCAAAAGCAGAAGGACAGTACGGAAGGCAAAGATGTCACGATTTTGCGACATGTCACGGTTTCACGACCTGAAGAAGAAAGAGAAAGCCGAAAGCTAAGATGTCACAGTTTCATGACCCAAAGGTAGGATGAAGGGTGAAAGAGGAAGATGTCGCTATTTCATGACAGGTCACAGTTTCGCAACCAGAAGGCGAAGAAGAAGCCAAGGGAGGAAGATGTCACGATTTCATGACATGTCGCATTTTCGTGACCAGAAGGCAAAGAAGAATCCAAGGGAGGAAGATGTCGTGATTTCGTGATATGTCACATTTTCATGACCAGAAGGCAAAGAAGGAGCCAGTGGAGGAAAATTTCATGATTTCGTGACCCGAATAAGTGAGAGGAAGCAGAGAGGAGATGTCACGATTTCATGACATGTCGCATTTTCATGACCCAAAGAAGAAAAAGGATGCGAGGAAGAAAAATGTTGTGATATCGTGACATGTCGCGATATCGTGACCGAAAGAGAAAAGGACGAGTAGGAGAGCAAAGATGTCACGATTTCGTGATAGGTCACGATTTCGTGACCCAAAAGTAGAAGAGCGTACGGAGGACAAATATGTCACGATTTCGTGACATGTCATGATTTCGTGACCTAAAAGACAAGGCGAAGACAAAGAGTCAAAAAGGGAGTCATTTCGAATACCTGGGCGACAAAGCGACACGGGAAGGTGAAACGAAAGGTTCTAGGAGAGGAATCGACGAGCCACGAGATGGAAAGCAGATCGTCACACCAAAAAGTTATAAAATGGCTAGCCGAGCCATGCAGAGTTGTTGGAAAACCTGTAGTTGCAGAGTTGCACAGTCGAGTGACAGAATCAAGAGTCAAGAGCCATTCTAAATCGGCTAGAGTGCGTTTTCCTTCCAGAGTTAGAAAATTCTTCCTGGGAGCACAGGCAGATCGTCGAACGTGAGGCAGCTTGCATAGGGAGAAGAAAACTATGCCTGCAGGCTAGTGTTGCAGAGTTAGAGAATCTTTGCAATTGAGAGTGAGAGAACTGTGCCTGTGCTCCAGTTGTTATAAATTCCACGGGCTGTAAATGTAATCTTTGCAAGTTTATCTAATAGAACATTGGGTTTTCTATTTCTTGTAAAGTGTGTTTCCAATTTTTTGCGTGAAAATTCAGATTTGGTTGATATTGATTTTTTTGTTCCCCTTCAGGTAATTATGTTTAAAATAGTAGTGGTTTATCTAGATGACATAACAATATTCTCTAAGAATCTAAAGGATCACTTCACACACCTATATTAGGTCTTTAAAATATGTAAATATTTTAGCATTTCCTTGAATCCTAAAAAGTGTATTTTTGGAGCTACATAAGGAAATTTACTAAGACATGTGGTATATAAAAATTAATTAGTAATTATCCATAGATAATCAAAGCCATTGCTAAAATTCCTCTCCCAAATAATTTAAAAGGAGTGAGGTCATTTTTTGGTAAAATCAACTTTATTTGGATATTTGTCCCTAATTTCACCCAGATCGCAAAGCCCATAAATGACATGATTAAAAACGATGGAAATATAATGTGGACCGAAGATAACATGAAATATTTTTAGAATATCAAACAAGCAATCACACAAGCCCCTATTTTAACATGCCCTGATTATTCAAAGGATTTTAATATTTATTCATTCACCTCAAAATATACTATTGATGTTGTTTTATCCAAAAATAATGAAAGACCCATAGTTTTCATGAGCTTCAGAATGAAGGGAGCCCATATAAAATATACTATGATAGAAAAATAGGCTTTCTCTTTGATAAGGACTTTTGAGCACTTTAAATATATATTTAGGTCAAATAAAGAAATAGCTTACATCCCATATATAATAGTTAAAGATGTTTTCACACAAATACATCTTGTAGGTAGTTTAGAAATAATGATGGTTAAGTTGCAGAAGTATGATGTGGAGTATAAAATAGTAAATACCATAAAAGGATAGGGCTTAGCTAAATATATGGCTACTAAAGGAGGAGAAGATATCAAAAATATAGTTATGGTGGGTGATTCATAGCAAAACAACAAAATAGGCAGTATTGAAGAAGAGTGGTATAGGGATGTAGTGCATTAATTTTAGATGTTATCATTCATGGTAGACTCATCACAGAGTAAAATTATAAGCATCAAGCAGTAGGATCAAAAATATTACATTCAAGATGACAAAATCTATTGGATGTATCCCAAAGGTGTGTTATTACTCTATCTATTCCAAAGTGAAGTTCCTAGAATTACTAAATAATTCCATATTAGTTTCTGTGGAGGAAACTTTGCACCAAGAGCAACAACAAACAACATAATGATATTCAAATATTATTGGCTTTCTATGTTCAAATATGTGTATCTATTTATCAAAAAATATCAAAACTGCCATATTTTTTATGGAAAGAAGAAATTATCAGCCATACCTTTGAAACTTGTGGTAATTGAAAGCTCCATTCACTCAATGGGGGATACAATTAATAGGGTACAAGTGGATAATCACAACAACTGATTACTTTACAAAATGGGAAGAGACAACCCCACTAAAAAAATCAACAACTGAAGTGATCATTAGGTTCCTAGAAGAAAGCATCTTGACTAGATTTGGGGTACCTAGGAAACTGATAATAAACAATAGAAAATACTTCACTTCATTCAATATGGTAGAATTTTGTGCCAAATATAGCATAAAACTAACTCATTTCGTAAATTAGTATCCTCAAGATAATGGTTTAGTTGAGTCCTCCATTAAGAACTTTACTACCAAGATTAAAATATCACTTGGAAAGAACTAGAGACATTAGGACAATGAGTTAAAGTATGCTCTATGGATAGACATGATTTTTGCTAAAAGACCTACTAGAAAGGCACCTTATGAGCTAGTCTATGGAGAAAAGACAATTTTGCCTCCTCAAGTAGATAGAATTGCTTTGACCTTGCTTCTCCAAGATCATGAAAAACCATATGCTTTGCAAAGAAGGCTAGATCATATTGTTAAACTAGAATAAGATAGGAGGGAAGCCCCTGAAAGGATGACCCAAGAAACCCAAAATATGGCTCAGTTATTTAATAAGAAAGCAAAAGGAAGACCATTTGTTGAAGGTTATGTAGCGTTATACTGGGATTCCAAAAATGATAGACAAGGATAAAAAGGGAAGTTTGAGCCCAAATCGTTAGGTCCTTATCATATTGGTCAAAATATTGGCCATCACACCTATAGGTTACAGGACATGAAGGGTGATAAGTTGCCTATACAATAAATGACCAGTATTTGAATATTTTAAACCCTCACCTTTAGGGTAAAAGATGCTTAAATATTACATCATTAAAAAAAAAGTATGTATTTCAAGGTTGTCATGTCCTGTAGCTGATTATGTGGAAGCCATTTTTTAGTCTTCAAGTCAATTATTTTAGCAAATTTTCTTCTAAAAGACTAAAGACTATGATATGTTGTAGATAGTCTGGGAAATCAAATTTGTGAGTCCAATGTTATTGTCTTAGGTGACTAGGAAATTCAAGCATGCATTCATGTAATCAACCAAATATTTTAGATTCAAGATAATTCATAAACCTTTAAGGTCATTCATGTCCTCTATCCCAGTTAAAGCCCATATTGGATTTGTAAAATCCTAACCTAGTTCATACCCCTAATTTTTCAAAAATTCATTAAGGTTGGATGTCTAGGTGATCTTAGGAAGTATTGGTCCTTTCATGAATTATAGGGTATCACACAAATGCATTGGTCCTAAAAGTCCTCATTATCTCGGAAGAGTTAGAGTTATAGTCCTTTGTCCAAAAATTTGTGATCTCCTTCATTACCTCATTTTTATTTTCCCTTACCATATCAACTACATACTCATTTTGTAAATTCATAATCCCTTTGTTATTTCCCTTTCCAGTCATACCATTTATTATCATTTATTAATCTGCACTAAGGCCTTTTTTTTAATATGTTTTTCTGTCACAATTTTACTAAAACATTCATTATCACCGCCTCCCAAACCTTAACCCCAAAAAGTAAAACATCTATTCCATTTTTCCTAAGGTCCAAAGTCTACTTCCACTAATAAAATGTGCATGATTTAAAATATTAAACATTCTCCCTAAGGTTTAGTTGGAAGAAAAATGAGTGGCCCTGATTGGCACGGGCAATAGAAGTGACCGCACCTGATTGGTTGAAAAACAAAAAACCTAAGGTTCAAGGGTCTTGCCCATATAAAAATTTCCCCCCTTTCAACCCCGAAACAAAAATGTCTCATCTATGTCATTGCCTTAGAAAAACCTGTGTCCTCCATAATAAGTCCATCCCAAAAAAATTCCCCCTAAGTCCCTAAGTTAGCACTCATTTATATCATCTATTAAAATGTCACAACCTAGGTCTAGCCCACCTGATTGTACAACCCATACTAGCTCAATGGATCAACAAGGTAAAAAAAAATTGCTGGCTTCAAATACTAGTTAAGACCCAAGGTATAATTTTGTATTCGATATAGTTTTTATGATCACCCAATGTTGGATTAGTATGAGGTATATTCAGGAACTTTTGGGTTTAAGTCACTACAGATGACCCTAAGTGGATGAGATTGGCCGAATCCTATGGAAGATGTCATTTGTGGATCTATCTTCCCATCCTCTTGTTTCGATATGAGAGCAGAGATCCATGGTTGGTATTTTCCTCTAGGGCCTATAACACCTAGAGGGTGGATGCATACTCTCCCCATATCTCAACATGAGGAGCCTAGGCTTAACTAAGCCCTCCAATTCCCAGTTACCATGCAAGGGTGTAGTGTATATGCCTAGTGTCTAGTTGATTTTCCACTTCTTTGGAGTCAAATAGGGCCATACCATTACCTTGGCTCTAGACCTGGTATCACTTGCTAAGTTATATTTAACAATGATTTATCCCATTCCAACCATCATGGATTAGTCTAGCTCCTTGGTCATGCTAGATTTATCCTAATCATAAAATGTACAAGGATCCATCAACGTACCACTCGTACAATGACCTAGAGGAGGCATCCCATACCACCCCCTCATCACCTTCTCATTCTAAACTACCTCATCAAAAATGGTCATCCTCAAGTCACAATGGTTTCCTACACGAACCACCGACATTGGATAATTAAGGTCATTCATCCCCCTCAATGATTTTGCTAGAAGGTAAATTTAAGGTTTGGATACATTTTAACAAAGCTAGGAATGTTTTAATTTTTCTTTCTCATAAATGGTAAATCAACATCAAGTCATAAATTTCTACCATTTAACATAAACGAATGACATTCATTTTTATTTAAAATAATGTTTACATTACCAATATATTAATCCTAGAGTACATCTAAGCATGAAACTATGAAAAGTATAAAACATGCTTTTAAAAGAACACACATATAAAATACATCTTTATTTCCTTTAAATAAATTATACAAATGAATAAATTAACCATGTTCATACCAATCATGAAAATATAGAAAGTTAAAACATCCCTTTAAAATAGCACATGAATAAATTAATTTCATTACATCTTTCTTTCCTTAAAGAAATATACAAACAAATAAATTAAACTTATTACATTTACCATTTTCCTACACATGTATATCAAAAAAAAAAAAAATCTATTACTTCCTTTCTATATTCAAGTTGTGCATACTTATTCGTTCCCTTAAAGAGTGGGTTTAAGTCAAAAATATTCTTTAAAGGAAAATCTTTGAAAAGAAAAAGGTTATGCTCGCTTAAAGAAAGCCTCATAAAAGATAAATAAAAAATAAAGAAAGCTTAATTATGTCCTAAGGAATAAAATACTTCTATCACTCTATTTAGAAGGAAAGATTAATTTAATAAGGTTTTTAAAAAATAAACTCTACAATCGAGAACATATGCTAAGACTCATTTTAAGAATGAGCAGAGATCAAATTCAATACTCAACAAACTGATTTAAAAATTACACAAGTTATACTCTCCAAAATATAACTTTAGGAAATATATATATATATATATATATATATATATATATATATATATATATATAATTTTTGCTACCTTTATTCAAAAAAGAAGGCATTTATACTGAGGAAAATCAATCTTTTAGTTTTTAGTTTAACTAAGGGAATCTAACTCTAAATCATAATTCAATAAATCTTGTTTTCAATGAGTTGGACAAGTTTTGAGGAATTTAAACTTTGTTATTTATTTCACAGCATCTTGTTATCGAAATCATAATTATTTTTGTATGAGGATTCTTGTTTTCAATGAGTTGGACAAGTTTTGAGGAATTTAAACTTTGTTATTTATTTCACAGCATCTTGTTATCGAAATCATAATTATTTTTGTATGAGGATGCAGACAAAACTCCCATCTTTAAATCATAGAGGAATATTTGATAATTAAAAGGTCATGATATCATAAAGTTATGGTAATAAATCATCCAATTTTTAAAACTATGAATTCAACAAACCCCGTTCTTAGCCATAGTACGCAAAGGGAAAGGAGTCTTTAATAAGCTCAACCATTTATTCCACAACATCGTGTTCAAGAAATGGAGAATGCTAACCATTCTAAATTTAATTCTTTTTGAAATGAAAGGACATGATTGAAAAATAATACAAAATTTATGCATTCAAGTGCTTTCCAAACCCACACTTAATAAACAAATGTTTAAATAATGGGTGATCATGAAATAAAAAGTTTGGTAGATCAATTAATTCAAGAAGCATATTCACACTAGGCATCATTAACTAAAAAGAGCCAACATTTTTTCTTAAAATCATGGTACAGAATTTGCGTGGCTCTTACCCAACAATAGATATCATTCTATAGCTAACGATTGCACCAACCAAGGAATAAAAATAACAAAGCATCTATGATATAACTATTGGTTTAAACACCCTCCTCATGGGAAGAAATAGCTATTTGGGTGACAATGCAGAAAATAAATTACTGAAGGTAGGAAGAAAACACTTGGTATGGGAAATGGGAAACCCAACAATAGATATCATTCTATGGCTAATGATTGCACCAACCAAGGAATAAAAATAACAAAGCATCTATGATATAACTATTGGTTTAAACACCCTCCTCATGGGAAGAAATAGCTATTTGGGTGACAATGCAGAAAATAAATTACTGAAGGTAGGAAGAAAACACTTGGTATGGGAAATGGGAAAAATGGGCGTCAATAACATACCCTATGCAAGGAGTCAGAACTATCAATGCAAACAAAAATAATGCCTAAATAAATCAACACAATTTTTTACAAAAGCATAATGTCTCTCACTTGGCAACCACAACTCTCATGGAGAAAAGATGTAGTTGTTTTCTGGTTATCTTGGAATATTGGCTAACACATCACTGCAAAACGGTTCCTAACCCATACAATAGGAAACTATAAAATGAAAAAAAAAACATTAAGTCTTTGCTATAGACAACTACAGATATTCAATCAAGCGCACAACATATCAATATAGAATAATGCATACAACATATTCTCATAGAGTAGTGCATACGTCATTTCAACACATACAACATCTCAACATAGAACAATGCATACAATATATTTACAAGAAGTGTATACAGCATTAAATGGATGGTAGAAATCCAAACATTCCAACAAGATATAAATTAAATTGTAATAGTTTCATTCAATTAATCACATACTACAACTCATCAGCATTAACACCAAGAATTGTTCAAGCAAAACAATTATATACAATGTTGATTTATTAACATCCATCACCCAAAGGGAGTCCAACCTGTGGTTTTCGCTTGCTCAGGAGACCCATTTCTTTCTCATCTTTGTCATCCTCCAAAGCGTCTATCATATCTAAAATTGTAGCTTCTCGTTTCATTTATAGAAAAACGAGGTGAAATTGCCTGGCTAGGTGGAGCTTCATAAAACGCCCACATCCACCTTATATTATTTCTGCATAAAAAAATACACCAATATACATTTTGTACATTATTATCGTCATCTCTTATTTTATTTAATGATAATATAAGCCTCTAATATATATATATATATATATATATATATATATATATATATATATATGTTAAAAAATATTTTTAATTTTTTTAAATTATATTAAAACAAAATATATAGTCAACATTTATTATTAATAATTATTTTTGTGAGTTTTTATTTTATTTTGTTTATTTTTAATCAAATCTATTTATAATTAATAATCTAAAATCCAAGCATTCAAGATATAAGGCATGTATTTGGAAGGCAAAACATACACGCATAATGCAAGAAACAAAGCATACACACAATGAAAGGAATTCAAGATGCACTTAGATAAAATGAAGTTATATGAGCTTACATGTACTCATAAGCCATTGGCGAGTGTATCGCTAGTAGGGCTTTTCTCATCCCTACCAATGCGAATACCCCACCGTAGTGATATTTCACAATGCCATCATTTTCCACTTTATTCTTTGGAAACCTATGCCTGCAAAATGAGGGCCATGAGTAGTATCTCATCCCAAAAATATTTAAATATAATTAAATTAAAGACAACTACTATTGCACATATAAGAGTCATTCTGGGATTTATATGTCCTTTTCTCCCTCGTGAATTTTATTTTCCAAAGTCATTTATCCTTCCACCTAAATTCCATATGGTATAAGTCTAAGATCCAAGGACACTAAATAAAATAATCCTCACATTTTTTCCTTGTCTTTTCTATTGAAATGAAAATACACCTCTTAAATTCCTATTGGTACGGTTGCCTCAATCAACCAAACCTTATTGGCATGAGTGAATGAAGCACTCGTCTCTCATTGGCTACCAAATATTTCCATTTTCTTCCAAGGTTTTGAGGGTTTCATGCACATGTAAGTTTTCCCCCATCCAAAATCCTTAAAGGTCCCTAATGCACATTGCCCCCTTACACCTTGTAAACATCAAGGTTAATGTGCCATGGTCTCCCTCGATAGAATTTTTTTTCTCAAAAAATAAAAGTTTCCTCAAAAATTTTAACAAAAGTGAGTGCTTAAATTCTTATTGGTGTGGGTGACTGGGTCAATCGAACCTGATTGGTTGAAAAAGGAAGGCTCAGATTGGTGTGGTCCTCTTGACCGATTGAACCCAATTGGTTACCAAAAATTAAGTTTCTTTCTAAGGTCCTAAAATTCGTGCGCACATGAAATTATTTTCCCCTTTTGGTCAATCAACATAATAATCTAAGGTCTGCATTTATCATTTTCTCTTCCTCATTATTTTCAAAGGCATCCCCAAAATAATATTTCTCTCATATAAGCCTCCAAAGTCCCTAACGTGCCTTATAAATGTTAAAGTCTAGGAGCTAAGGTCTTTTTGTGGATGGAAATATAATCCATGAAAAAATAAAAGGGTACCTAAAGTCTGAACTATAATTAGGTTGTTGTATTCCTATTGGCGTAAGCAAGTAAGTCGACCACACCCAATTGGTCAAAAATCACAATATTTGATTGGCGTGACTAGCTCAAGTGCACATGTTCGTTTGGGAATAATTTAATAGGGCATATTTTCAAAATTCCTAAAATCCCATATCATAAATTCATTTCCCTCCCTTTGCTCACAAAACTTTATCAAATATGCCTTATTAAAACCGTACCTTAGGAAACCCTCATAGGATATAACATCAAAAGGTCAAGTTAATAAAAAGCTAAGGCCTCGTTCATTTTTCCACCCCCATAAACTCTTATGTAAATTATCACGTCTAAGGTTTCGATCTTAGCCATTTCCACAAAACATTCCCATCAACCTAAGCCTAAAAGTGCTCATGATTTTCATTGTCTTTTCCCTTCCCCTCATGATGAAATTACATTTCCTAAAAGAGGCCTTATTCGACTATAAATATTAAAGTGCACTTGTCAAAAGGAGCAATGCCAATAGCCACTGTGACTTTTCATCGAAGACACATAGCACCATTTTGTTAGCATGGGTGAAAGAGGTTATCACACTTGATTGGCCAAGAAATAAATGTTGCGGGTGATCTCGCTCGAATAAAAACATACGGTCCAGATCCATTGAAGGATCATGACAAATAACTTGTACCCTATTGAAGAATTAAAGTGTGTTTTCATTTTTTTATGGTGACTTACACCTATGGTAGATAAGAAAAAGCTAATATTGCATGGTTCACATGCCAAAGGTCCGAAAATCAAAACCAAATCTCAAAAAAGCTTCAACAACCTAGTACCGAGCACAAACATAGATTTTCAAACAATCACAAGATATGGCTAGCCTATTACGATTGTTAAAGGTAGTTACTGGGCAAGGAGGTGGCCAAGAGGTGGCAAAATATCCTATGGTAACTTAAAATAAGTATGGTTGAGAGTAATAAAGGCTTGTACACTTGGAAATCACCATTAATACTCACTCCAAAATTATCTAGTTCACTTATAGTGAGTATTTATAGCAAAGAGAACATGAGTACAAAGAAAATAGCAAAAGGGAGTTAAGTGACAAACAAGTTGAGATGCACCAGTTAAAAATAAAAGTATAGAAGAGCAATATCGCCATGGCCTCCTTGAGCGCTACTCAATGAAATACTCTTCCTCCAATCATAGCTAAAATAGAGAAGTTCACCAATGGCCCGCCTTACCAGGAGTTCAAAACAAAGGCAACCACTATTGATATAGCAAAATTCATAGAGAAGTCAGGGCCTAGCTTTGAGATTACTTCTCCGCAGTAGTGGGAAGTAGAAAAGCAAGTTATATTCAGATATGAAGAAATGAAATAATCTTACAACCATCAACCTTGGTTGCTCAATGGGCTTTTTGATAGAGCATGGAGGGATCAAAATGAATGAAGTCCATACTGTAATAGATGGACCTACAACCTAGCCAAGTTGATATGCCCCATAGTGTACTACTCCTCATATCTCCTTTCATGGCTAGCAATAGTATATGATTCAAAGACATGGTCAATCAGGGATTTTTCCAACTGATTGACATTCAATATTACTCTCAAGAATATTACAAAGGTCTTCAAGCTGAACAAAGCTACATTAGCTATAAATAAAAAGGTACTTGAATTTCAATCCAAATATCTTATTGGCATTTCATTTTATACAAGGTTGTTTTATTAGAATGCACAAGTATCATACCTACTCCCAATTCACAATTTGGACTTACATCCCTAGGTTAGAGACTATATTGATATGATAAATATTATAATGGAAGAATGATATTTAAACTGGATACATAGAGAAGTGTAATATTTAGTAGTCCAATGCAATATAAGGAACCAACCTGCTATGTATATAGGGGAATATGTACTCAGTAACACAATGAATAAAGAGCTCCAGGAATTACAAATAGCTATTGTAGAACAGAGAGAAAGAATACCCAGATTCTCACAATATACCTTCCTCATTTACCTAATAGTAGGGCACATGACTAAGAGATTGATTTATGAGTGGGGCGGGACGCATGAAGAACTTGTCCAAGATAGACTCCCATGGATACATGAAGGGTGGTCCAGCCACACCCAATTTCTCAGTATCCTCCTTCTAAAATTTTATCATAGGCTTTGCAATTACCACCTCAATAGAATAGGCACTAGGATAGCCACTTTTTTGGAAGAAATGAAAACAAGAGACTACTTTCTCATAGAACATTTTACTCTTATTAGAATTTATGGAGCAAAAATTCCACCCAAGGCCCTACTAAAATTTTACCCTATTTCAATAGCAGCCCTAGAAATAATAAGGCAAATAGCTGAAGAGACCAAGATGACACTTTCTAAGAGAAAGGTAAAACTCCCTTGGATAGTATTCCTTTGTAGGTGGGGTACTAAACCTACAAAGGGCAACTGATATTATTAGATGCATTATAGAATATGGACCTATTTGGTTTTTTGAAATCACCTAGCAGTCTTACGATCCTTTTGGTTACTACATAGATAATATCTCTAACAAATTACCAAATGTCATGGTCTCACATCGACCAGATGAATTTGAATATAAGATGGAGCATGCCATGAGAAAAGGAGAATAATTTCCAAATCTATGGAAATATTACACAGATAATAGAAACTATACTCAAATTGAAATGGTGGGTCATTACTTAGAAGAGCTAAAACTATTAAGGTAAGTCTCAATTGAAGCTTCTACCCCATTAATTGCCCCCATACGACCTGAGGAATTATAGGACCCAATGTTGAAAATAATAAAATAGAATCCTTAAGATATGGAATTAGTCATGGAGATCATGGGACCCACTACAACACAACTAGAAGAATATCTAGCAAATCTACTCATTACCAACTCTAAATATACAAACAAAGGCAAGGAGATTGTCACTCATTTTTCCACAACAACTCATCCAATTATTTCAAAACTTGTACAAATATCAATGGATCCCAGGAGGAAGCATGATTTGGTTGTGAAATTAACAGATGTGAGGACCAGGTCTATAGTAGTGAAGCAAGAAGAAATCTAGGATTGAAATAACCATGAAATCTAGAAGTTTTGTTCTTGCTAAGATAGGGGAAGCTGTAATTTTTGACCCAAATGAAGAAGAACAAATCCAGGGTATGGAGCAAGGGAAAGAGCCTAGATAAATGTAATACACAGTAAAAGGAACAAAGACTCATGAGTCTCAAACTTCTACTGGGCCTCTTATGACAATAAAGGCAACTGTTCCCATGGAGAAAATAACAGCTCTACAAATGATTCCAACAATAAAATAGGTATTTTTCCAATAGCAAGAGGACCCCTTGACATTTGCAAAAACTTAGGCTCAAGCTCAAGTATCTTCAATGGAGAATGTATACAAGAGAAATTAGGCATTGACCACCAAATTAAATAAACAACCAGATAAAAAATACCAAGTACAACCTAAAAACCAAAAACTACAAGCGGAGATCAACAAATTACAGGGGTAAATATCACAAACCCAGACTAAAAAAATAGTTTGACAACCCCAGCTTTATCAGAAATTATAAACAAGAGCTAATAAAGGAGATGAAGGGAGAGGTAGAGGCCTTGCAAAAAATATTCAAAGACCTAGTTGAAATCATGAATATAACTCAAAATGTGAGAATCCTTTTGCAAAATACAGATCAAATAGCGTTGGCCATAAAATTTATTTATCTTAAGTACAAAGAAGAATATAGACATATTGGCAACAAGAAGGTCACTACATCATATGGTCTAAGTCACGATTATCAAGTAGAATTTTATAAGTTAAGCACTTACATCCATGAGAAACCATACTGGGAGAATTTTATCCAATATATGGAAGACTGGACAAAGGAGTCAGATGACAGAAAAAAATAAGATTGCGTCATCCTTGGAGAACTCACTACAGAAGATAAAATAGATGAGCTCATAACTAAAAGAATAGATGAATTTAAATGCAATGAAAAAATAAACAAGAATTAGCTTAGTAGCTCAAAGAGTTAACCCAGGTGGTCCAAAACACAATCAAATTTGTAAATGAAAATGAGTCCTCATCCAAAAACTATATTAACAAGCTAATGAGCATAAAGTGTGAAATTACGTCGACATCTTCTTTTTGTGATGAAGCATGGGGTCAAATTCCAAACTTATTGGGAATAAAGCTACAAGAATGAGAGAAAAGTAAAAGTGCTAGTTTCGGGCCCACCATAGATACAAACAAAGGAGTAGGACCAAAATTAAGGCCAAAATAATATTGAGATATAACTTCTCTCTATATTAGTTAGAGCCAAGGGAGTCCAAGCATTAGTTTTGGGTAATAGTTAGCATTATTTTTGGATAGATGGCAGTTTTTCCTAGTTCTTGATAGCCTGTGATAGCTCACTTTTTGTTGTAATGCATTCAATAGAGATCAAGGGTAGAGAAATCCTCGAGTGGACACATCCACACCATACACCTGTAACTGAATTAGAAATGATCCACACTATAAATGAAGTATTTACCATTAGAAATATCATCAAGCATTAGCATAGAAAAATTCTATAAGAGGTATTCCTGTGTGGCATCTTGGTCAATTGTATTTTCCCTTTGTCTATATTAATATTCCATCTCTCATTTCTTCTCAACATTATGTAGGAATTGTTGAGAGTTCATCCAATTTACTGAGGATATTCGTAGGATCTGGATTAAGAAGTTGAATATTTGATGTCACTCTTTTTAGGATAAAGAATCGAATCCTCCTATTACATTATTTGAACATGATGGATATTGTATTACATTCTGAAAGAGACCTGAGCACCCTACTAGGCTTTGTTATGTAATTTTCGAGAACAATCATAATGCAATTCAACTTCTTCTCTTTGTCAATTTTGGTGTTCATTGTATATTATGTTACTCATTTATTTATTATATAATTTGAATGCATGAATAATGTCTTCTTTCACTAGTATGATGTTTATGTTAGTTACATAATTTGAATGCATGTAAACACTCCAATTTATCCTTTCTTTTTTTATCTAATTCATAAAATCATTGATCTCTGCTATAATTACCCAAAGTATGAGAGATAGGTCTACTTTTTGAAGCTAATGTTGGGATTTGTTATAAATGCTTGGTCATAAAAAATTCATATAATTCACTAAATCTGGATGAGCATTAGGTATTGCACTTTAACCATTAATTAGGCTCATAATAGGGGTATCCTAACCCAACCTGGTCTGTTTAGGTTTTATCTTTCTCAAGTTAAATGGGTAAGTCAACCAATGCTTGCATATATGCTTGTGATAAAGAAATTTTAGATAACATGACAAAAATATTAAAAGGATGCCTAAATGTTTCAAAATCACTCCCTCACAATATGACAAAACATTTCTTCTTCAACCAAAACTAGAATGATTGTTTTATCTTGTATTCCTAGGGTGTTTCTAGAAGTGAAGTATCCATCTATATTTCATCTCTTTTCTTAAATCCTCATCTTATCTATTTACCCAATACCAGGAACTTTGTATTCTACAATGATGTCAAATGATGATCCTAGTTAGGATATGCATTTTTCATCCCTATAGCACTAGATTTTTTATGTCAATTGGATCTAATATTACCCATCTATATTGAGTATGTGTTCTAACTAATCTCAATTCCTCTCTCTCCCTTTCAATATTTTCCTCTTCATTTGTTTTCATTGTATTGGGTTGTGGATCATGGTTCATCATTATTTAGCTTATATATATATATATATATATATATATATATATATATATATATATATATATATATATCTTTATATTCATACTACTGCATTTATCATAGGATGATGATGCTAGGATTCATCACCCTATTCTTCAAGCAATCATTATCTCTATTTCTTTTCTTTCTTCTTTGTATATCCCTTGACCTTGCAAGTATACATATTTCTTATTTCATCAAGTCAATGGATATACACTAATTATTTTCTTCTCCTAAATAGCTCCCAATAAATTTCATAATATGTCTTATTATATTCACTGATCAACATGAGCATGAGTTGATTTATGCTTATCTTCAGGCGTAATATGACACCTCTCCTGGTTGTTTATGATATGGTTGGGAATTAGATGCTTCTTATCTTGTTTCAAGGTATTCCTCATTTTCCCTTTTATTCGTATTTCATAAGCAATGTGTATGCAAACCTATCTTCTTCTTCTTTTTCCCTTGTTGTGCACCTTTTGATCACCCTAAAAAAACTATCATAGGTCACTAGGCTTTTATTGATTATGCACTCTTACTTTCTATATGATCAATAAAATAAAACACCTACTACAATAGCATTTTATAGATGATCAATCGATTTCCTTTGTTTATCTCATAATCCTTGTTAACCTTTTGGTTGTCGAGGGATACCCATAGAATAGGATAGATACTACATGAATATCATTTTATGATGTTCATGTTACCACTAGTTATTCTACGAGCATCTCTCGACTATCAATATGTTAACTGGGAAAATTTCTCATTTTCTTCCCTTTTATCATGTTCTTGCACTAACAATAGCATGGGGGTAAGGTATTTGTATCTCTTAATTTTCACCTTGAATAGCATAACGTTAGGTGGTTGAGCTATCTTGCCTTCATCTTTTTTTTTCTTTGTACATAATGACTTTAATTTTGTGATATTTTTCTTCTCACTAACAAGAGAATGAGGGTAGGATATACCCACTTCTTAGAATTTGTATCACCACATAATAACAAGTTGTTGGTTATCCTACTCTCAATTTCTCTTCACATGATCATTTCCCTCTATCATGCATTCCCGTAGGTTGGAACTTGTTACCTCCCATGATTGGTTTATGTCTCTATGCATATCTATCTAGTGAAATTGATGGATTCTAACTACAAAAATTCCTACATATTATCTTACATTGCATGTATTTTCTTCTATTTTTATTCCTCATATTAGTCCTTACGACTCATCAAACCCACGTTGTATATATTTTAAATATATTATGTACAAACTTTATATACATCTTGTACATATTTTACATATTCTTGTACATAACATAGGTTCATAGGCCTTAACTAGTTGCTACTTGTGTAGGCCTTCACTGGCCACTATCCACTGTCCATAGCTACTATATTGTATACATATATGCATATAGACCTTAACTAGTCACTGCCCATTTTAGATCTTAACTAGTTGTTTTTTATGTAGGCCTTCACTGGTTGTTATCCATAGTATATAGCTACTATATTGTATACATATACGCATATAGACCTTAACTAGTCATTGCTCATATAGGCATTCATTGACTATTGGCCATATTAGGCCTTCACTGTGTCCATTATACATAGCTACTATATTGTATACATATATGCATATAGACCTTAACTAGTCATTGCTCATTTTAGATCTTAATTGGTCATTGCTCATATAGGCCTTCATTGGCCACTGACCATCTTAGGCCTTAACTGGTCATTGTCCATTGTACATAGCTATTATATTGTATACATATATACATATAGACCTTAACTGGTCACTACTCATATAGGCCTTCACAACCACCATACATACATATATATATATATATATATATATATATATATATATATATATATATATATATATATATATATATATATATATATATATATATATATACGAATCATACCTAAACCCCCTATCTTATTTTTCTTAGGATTACATCAGTCTTGATCACATTGGTCCCATGCAATCTATGTTGACCATGGTCATGTCACCTAAGCACCTCTTCATATCTTTCTAGATCCATTCACCTATTTTAAACTATTTATCACCTCTTCTTATCTCTTTTCTTCTATTCTCTTTCTTCATAATTCTTAAGTTATGTCTAAATCATCATAATTAACTAGCTATAAATAAAATTAAAAATCAATTAAAATCCACAAATCAACACATATTAACACATTTTATCATAACCATAATAGAAATCTATATTATATCTCAATAAAGTGGTACAACATGTCTGATGTACCAGTGTTCTATAATTCAAAATTATCACACTCACCCATCCTCTCTATCCCTCCTAAGAAGTGTGTCACAATAAAAATTGACACATCATCCTCCCTATAAGCTTGCAAGCTAGACTCGCCTACTCCTCCTATTGGTATTGGCCTCAACGGTGGCATATTTATAGAGTATGATATGGTCCTCATCTATGTCCTTGAATAGATATATCTCTAGGATTAGTGTGATGGCAATGATCGCTATCTTTGGCCCCTCAGGTACAATCTAGTGATACAACTAGTAGTACATAGATCACCCTTTGGCAATCTATAGGTTCTACTATGTCTATGCTAGTTTATCCTATAGGACTTTGATTGCCTGATCCTTTTGACTATCCATTATAATTGGCATACCCTCTACTCTAGCCTTCTACCTTTCCTAGTCTAGCCTAGCTATTTCTTCCCATAATCAATTACCCTTTGCCATCACTACATCTCTCTTTATTGCTAGCCAATCTCGTTTGATCATTATTTGATCCTACTCTATAGTGATTTGATAGATTATCATCTATCACTTTGTCCACATATGGTCTTGATTTGCTAATATGTTATCCCTCTCCACCATTATATCTCCCACCTATGCTTACAATCAAGTCACCTCAGATTATAAGGTGTCCCTCTTCATTGTAGAGTCCTCCTGACTTGTTTTCCCATTATGCCTCACCTCTATTTCCATGGGGGCAACTCCTATGTCCTCCTCTCTGCCCTAACTATAATGAGGCTCATTATAGTGATACTATCATCAAAAAAACTACCCTAACTATAATGAGGCTCATTATACTCACCTCCAATAAAATCTTCCTTAGTTTACATACCACTCTACTCCTCTCATTTTTTTTTTTGAGTAACATATCAATATATCTACAACATGCTAGCACTCATCACCTATCACCTATGGATAGATATTGTAAGAGAAATCCTCACTAGTATAATCAATTGTTACCAAAACCTGTATCCTAGGGCCTCTTCAACATCACCATGCCTAGATTAATTAAAGGAGGATCATCTCTATCCTCGATGAAATTGGTATGGTCTAATTGTACACCCACTCTAATTAGATTCCTAGTCACCTGCATATACCAAAAGTTTATCATCTCTGGTCATTGCTATACCAACCTAAACTATCTCTACACCCAATCAAAATGGTGAAACTCTATCTCATCCTAGCCAGTGATGATCCAACAAATCTATCAAATCCATGCTAGCTCCACCCTATCCTTTGCCCACCCTGGGTGCTAACACCATGGCCTCCAAATCACCTTGTTTGACCTTAACTCATTTACCATCCTTTGTGCCAATTATAGGAATCCAAAAAAATCCCATTGGTTGTTCTCATAGTGATGGTCCTATTGGTAGACCACTAGCCTCTTCCCATACTAAAAAATCTTGGTAGTCCCTATGGTCACCTCATCGCTAAGTGCTCCTAGCACCAAACCTATAGTAGGGTCCCACATACAAAGTCATGAACCTTCTTGTACATGAAATTATACAATTGCATATACAAGCATGCAAGGATCACTGATCCTAATGTAAACTATATATGGTGGTCTCACATGTCCAAGACCACTCCCCTTATATACCATGGTAAGTATCACTTTCTAGTGTGGCATATAATAAATCCAACCACTAATCTATTCAATAAGCACATGAGATATGAGGCTCCATAGTGGATGATCATCTCATCCACATGGATCCATTTTCTCTTCACTTTGTGTATTGGGTCTCTAAATAACCTCTATAATTTCTCCCTCTATTATAAGGTCTTATATACCACCCTAGCTTAGATAGGCATAGGAAAAATATACCACACATCCACTAGTTTGATGGTAGTCTCTCCCATTAGTAGCCTAAATATGTAATACTTAGGATACCATCACTTGATGAGTGCAATCATAACCCTATCACATTCTATCCTTAATATTTGTGCTAGATGTAGTAGCTCCACTATGTCTAGCACACCCCTATCTATTACTATGATCTTCTCCATTAATTACTCTAGTATCCTCGATCACCACTTCGAGAATCTAGGATATCTAACTATAAAATTGAAATCAATTTTCATCATTATTCGTAGCATCGTCAAACTAAAAACAATCACTTAAATTATCACATAAAAAATTAATAACATCATGTAATATTTACATATTAACCACCTAAAACAACATTCCATCACCCTCATCCTCACAAAAATTTTCTCTCCCTTAATTTCTTTTCTTTCTTCCTTTTTCTTCCTTTTCTTTCTTCCTCTACGATATCACATGACATTTTTTATGGACGTAATATCACAAAATTATACTTGCAAAGGTATTTCTACCTTTGTTAAATGATTTACACAGATATATACAATGCAGAATGTAAAAGACGAAATCGAAAGAATATGAATACGGAATTTAGTAAACGAATGGAAACCAATCAAGGCCACTTAAGGTGGGCACACCCTTGCGCAGAGGCAGATGAAAAATATAAAAAGATAAGATGATTTCTCATTTAAATTATTAAGAACCCATATATAATGAATTTTACACAATTGGATAATATGGCCGACTCTTCATGTTTGGAGTGTAAGCCGACTCTTCATGTTTGGAATGTAACATGACTCCCCTCCTCGGAAAGCTTTGTCCTCAAAGCTGGAAATGTCTGGAAGATACTTTCAGGTTCCCATGTGGCATCCTCCTCTAGTAAATCTTGCCATTTAATGAGAAATTCTTGAATCTGACGTGATCTCAGTCTTCGGATTCTATGTTGTAGTATATCTTCGGGTTGGAGATGTATGCGTCCTTCCTCATCAAGCACTGGTAAGTCTGATTGATTTTGTACTTTCTGACCAATTACTTTTTTGAGACATGAAACATGAAATACTGGGTGTATTCGTGATGATATAGGTAGCTCTAATTGATAGGCTACTTCTCCAATGCGGCACACAATTTTGTAGGGACCATAGAATCGTGGAGCCAACTTTTGGCTGGACTTTAACCTTAACGAGGATTGTTTGTAAGGTTGCAGTTTTAGGAACACCCAATCACCTATATCAAAGGTTCTTTCTGATCGGTGCAAGTCTTGTTGTTGTTTCATACGATTCTGTGCTTGGACTAAATTCTCTTTGAGGATGGTGAGTGTAGACTGCCTTTGTTGGAACCAATCATCCACTTTGGCTACCTTGGATGATCCCTGGACGTAATCTGCAATGGCCGGAGGTTTGGTGCCATACAATGCTTCAAATGGAGACATCTTAATTGAGTAATGGTAAGAAGTGTTGTACCACCATTCTTCCAATGCTAACCAATGGCTCCATTGGTATTGTTTATCTTGAGCAAAACATCTTAAGTACGTACCCAAACATTTGTTAACTACTTCTGTTTGACCATCTGTCTGTGGATGGTAAGCTAAAGACATGTTCAATTTGGTACCACTAAGGCGAAATAACTCCTTCCAAAAGTTACTAGTAAAAATGGGATCTCTATCACTTACAATATTTTTTGGCATACCATGTAATTTGAAAATTGAATCCATAAATACCTTTGCCACCTTGCTTGCGGAAAATGGATGTTGTAAAGCCTGAAAGTGAGCATATTTGGATAACCGGTCTACGACGACGAAGATTACTGTCCTGCCTTCTGATTTTGGAAGACCTTCAATGAAATCCATGGATATATGTTCCCACTGTCGTTCAGGGATGGGTAATGGTTGTAATAATCCTGGTGATTTGACTGTTTCTCCTTTATTGCGCTGGCAAACTTCACATTCTGCTACCCATTGTTTGACTTCCGCTTTTAATCCTTTCCAACAAAATGATTGTTTGACCCTTAAATATGTCTTCAAAAATCCTGAATGTCCCGCTGATGGAGAAGCGTGTGATTCGTCGAGGATCTTTGATTTGAGTTTCGAATTATGTGGAATGTAAATGCGGTTCTTCTTCCGGAGGATGTTATCTTCATAAGAGAACAAAGGGTGTTTGGAAGACCCTATAGATAATTCATGAATTATCTGGGCAGTTTCACTATTGGACAACCATTCAATTTGTAATTGAGTTATCCATTGGGAGCAAGGACCTGAAATAGCATTGATGACTACTTCATCTTCATATTTTTTGGATAGCGCATCGGCGGCTATATTTTCCTTCCCTTTCTTATATTCGATAACGAAATCATAGCCCAGAAGTTTGGTTAACCACTTATTTTGTTCTGGATAAGAAAACCTTTGTTCCAAAAAATGCTTGAGGCTACTATGATCTGTTTTGATAATGAAGCGGCTACTGATTAGGTAGTGTCTCCATTTTTCTACTGCATGAAGAATAGCCAACATTTCTTTTTCATATGTTGATCTTCCCAAATTTTTTCTGAAAAGTTGTTTACTTTCAAATGCCAATGGATGACCTTCTTGCATTAATATAGCCCCAATTCCTGTTCCTGATGCATCACATTCGATAATAAATGGTTTGTGAAAATTGGGAGTTGCTAATACTGGAGTTGTACACATGGCTTGCTTAAGAGCTTCAAAAGCTAGAGTAGCCTCTTCCGACCAACGAAAAGCATCCTTTTTTGTGAGTGCCGTGAGAGGTGCTGCAATCTTACCATAATTCTGTACAAACTTGCGATAGTAGCCCGTGAGACCCAAAAAACCACGAAGTTTCTTGATGGTTTTAGGTAAAGGCCACTCTTGAATTGCCTTAATCTTATTGGGATCGACTTTGACACCCTCATGTGAAACTATATGACCAAGATACTCGACTTCTTGAACACCAAATGAACATTTGGAGCGTTTAACAAATAATTTTTCTTTGTGTAACATGTGAAGGGCGTTATCCACATGATGTAAATGGTCCGTCCATGTTTTGTTGTATATGAGAATATCATCAAAAAAAACTAACACAAACTTACGGAGGAGTGGACGAAACACTTGGTTCATGAGACTTTGGAATGTGGATGGTGCATTAGTGAGACCAAAAGGCATGACCAAAAATTCGTAATGACCTTCATGAGTACGAAAAGCCGTTTTGGGAATATCTTCTTCTCTAACACGGATTTGGTGAAAGCCCGAGCGAAGGTCTAATTTTGTAAAAAATTTTGCCCCATGCAACTCATCTAATAGGTCATCTATGACAGGGATAGGAAATTTGTCCTTGATAGTGAGTTTATTGAGAGAACGAAAGTCAGGACACATACGCCAAGAGTTATCTTTTCGTCTAGCCAGGACTACAGGTGAGGAATAAGGACTAGTGCTGTGACGAATGACTCCATGATCCAACAAATCCTGAACGATCTGTTCGATTTCTGTCTTTTGTGGTTGAGGATAGCGATAAGGACGACTGTTAGGTGGGACACTCCCTGGTATCAAATGGATGGCATGATCATGAGATCGTTTAGGTGGTAGTCCTTGAGGTTCTTGAAAAACCTCTTCGTAATGTGTTATAATATCTTGTAACTCAGGTGCAATAGTATCCGAAGTTGCTGAAGATTGTTTTTCCAAACAATTAATTTGAGCTATAAAACCATATCCACCCTTTTTTAACATCTTCTCCATACTATGAGAGCTCACCATTTGTGATGGAGGGGTAGTAATGCCTTGTAAGCGAATGACTCGTCCATTTTCCTTCCATTCCACAAATAATTTTTTGAAGTTGAAACTAACTGTGTCTAATGTTTCCAACCATTCAACACCCAAAATGACATCAGAGTTCCCTAAATTCATGACAAAAAGGGATCCTAACCAGGTATAAGTTCCCATATTTATGGAAACTTGAGATGTGCGACCAACACATTGTGCGTTCACCCCATTGGCCACTAGAACCTGGAATTTGTCTTTGTTGGAAGAGTTAATGAATAAATTCAAAGCTTTTGCTGTTTTGATGTCGATAAAATTGTGGGTGCTACCAGAGTCAATTAGCACATTCACCTTCTTTTGGCGAAGAAATCCTGGTACCTTGATGGTATGGTGGGCGGTTAAACCCATGAGAGCATGCACTGAAATTGCCATTGTATCCTCTTCTTTTTCGTCTATAGTACACGGTAGGTCTTCTGGCATAGGTTCTTCTGATTGGTAAGGTTCATCTTCTTCTCCTTCACAATGATCACCTTCAATATGAAAGTTTTGTTTTTGGGCACAAGCTTGGTCCCTGGGGTGATGAGTGCGACATTTATAGCAAAAATATCTTGATGGTTGATCATTTCTACGAAAGGAATTGTTGCGATATGAGGGACGACTATATGTTTCCCGCTGTGCCGACAACTGATGTCTCTTCTCGGCCAACTTGGCTATTCTTATACAACTGTTTAACAAGGTTGGATCGTGCATGTCTACCTCCACTCGAATACTTTCTTTCAAACCATTGCGAAAGGCACCTACCACTGTGTCGGGACTAAGGTCTGAAGTGTATGGTAGTAAACTGGTAAACTCCGAAATGAATTCACTAACTGACCCTTTTTGTTTAAGAGATAACAATCTTACTGTGTAGGATGATGTAGCTCCATCGTCAAATCTTTCTAAAAAAGAGGTAGTGAATTTTCTCCAAGTAATAATAGCTGCATTCTCTTGTTTAAACCATACAAACCATTGGTAGGCCTCAGTGCCTAATTTTGATGCAGCGAAAGGAACTCTATCAGTTTCCTTAATTTGATATAAGTCAAGGATACCTTCCATTTTGGCTAACCAACCACGAGGATCATGACCTTCAAAAGTGGGCATATCAATTCATGGAAAATTAATATTAGGGCCTCTTGGTTGGTGATAACCCGTGTCCCTTTCTTGATTTTGGTTATACCGCTGTCTTTGATAGGGATCCTTGTAATTATCCCAATCACCCTGTTTTTGTTTCCAATCATCATTAGGATCAACATTTTCTTCATTTCGTTGGGCATGGGAGTGATTTTGGGGATTAGTAGTGGGATTAGGTTGTGTTTGTGCTTTCACAAAGTTTTTTAGGATGAGACTCATTTCGTTTATACTCTCTAGTATGTCGTGAAGAGACTCCCTATCAGACATGGCTGAATTACTTGAGTTTCCTTGCGTGATGTTTTCGTGAGTTGGGGAAGGATTAGTAGCCATAGGATCTACTAGTGGGTGGTGTGGATTATAACTACCAATTTTAAAAGGAGAAAGAGAATTTTTTGTACCTGGGCTGCGATTAGGTCTTCTTGTGTTGTTATTTTCCGAGCTTGATAATCGACCGTCAGGTCCTTTGGTCCAGCTTTTACTCATGCACTGCTTACACCTTCCGGATTAGTAATCCTTGATCTGCAAAATTTGGTTATCTTTTGGTAAAAAAAATTTGGTGTTGATTCCGCCTTAATTGCCACTCCAACTGCGGTGCGAAAGTTGATGTTGTGTGCTCCGAGGACACTAGACACGACTCATAAGACCGAGACTCAATGGATACCACCCGAGCAACACGTGACACAACACTATGTAAGGACTGTGACCTGGGACGAGGACACGTGGAAGGATGCGGGGAACACAACTCTTATACGACGGACTGACCTCGAACGGACGGACAAGCCTCGAACGACGCGAACGCACACAATACGATGACAGGACACGCTGGAGACACTAACACACGCAACACGACACTAACACACGGTAGACGATAGATGACAACACGATGGACAGTAAGACACGACACTAACACACGACAGATGACCACAAGACACGACACTAACACACGCAACACGACACTAACACACGACAGACGACAGCACGATGGACAGTAAGACACGACACTAACACCCCAGACGAAGGGACCCGACACCAAAACCATCGACACCAAACCGCGTGCTGCAGACCACGCGAAAGAGCACGATTATGTGACCGAAGTCACACCGTAATAGGTGTGGCACTCGCTTTTTAAACTATGTTTGGCACCGCGTATCCCAAATGTGGGATAAAAAAAATTAAACAAGAACCCGGCTGATGACGTCAGCGAATAATTTAATCAAAAAACCTTAGCTGCCGTAGTTAAAATTTTTAAATACTATTTTACGATTGGTTGACGTAAACCGTAAAGCCTTCCGCCTGCGTCGTGGGATATTCTGATCGAGCGTTCGGAGATTTTAACGGCGTGGGAAGAATGAGGACGGATCAGGCGTTCGGAAGTTTTTCGGCGAAGAAGGAACGAAGCAGGTTTTACAGTTTTACTGCTCCTGGCCACCCCTGCGCTTGGAAATAATTTGGAATTCGAACGGACGGCAAAAGGAACGAACGGAAAAATGGCGATGGAAATGCAGAAGAAAAGTGATGAATACGCGAACGACGGAAATAGAAAAGAGAAGGAACGGCGCTCCGGGATCGGCTAGACTGATACCACTTGCAAAGGTATTTCTACCTTTGTTAAATGATTTACACAGATATATACAATGCAGAATGTAAAAGACGAAATCGAAAGAATATGAATACGGAATTTAGTAAACGAATGGAAACCAATCAAGGCCACTTAAGGTGGGCACACCCTTGCACAGAGGCAGATGAAAAATATAAAAAGATAAGATGATTTCTCATTTAAATTATTAAGAACCCATATATAATGAATTTTACACAATTGGATAATATGGCCGACTCTTCATGTTTGGAGTGTAAGCCAACTCTTCATGTTTGGAATGTAACATATACCTTGAATTCAAGGATTGTGATTTTGTTTGGCACTATTTTGTCTAGTTTCTTTCCTTCTCTACCATTTTAATTTTTGTTTTAAACTTCAACCATCCCTTTGAAACTCAAGGGAGCATGCCAGCCTAGGGGTATCGATGCAAACAATGCCTCATAAAGCATTAAATTTTTTAGAGTGCTCAAAATTGTACCATTTTTTCACCATCCCTTCACCTAAACCTTCTACCCTTTTTAGAAGCCATTCTCCTCAATCCTAAAGGTATCTACAACTTTCTTTGATGTATTTATTACACCATAAATACATCAAAAAGGGGAAAAATATAGATACCTAAAATTGACCCAACTAAATGGATCAATTCCCCTTAGATGTCTAGATAACTCCTTCAAAATTACTAAATACAATTTTTGCCTCCCTCTAGACCTTAGATCCTAAGGTGTTCCTCTTATGATGATACCATGGTCCTCCAAGATAACCTACAAAATCACATTTTAGCCATTTTCCATTTGGTTTTCAAAAACTATTTGGCACCACTTTCCATGACCTCTAATGGTCATGTTAGTGATATTGTGGTTGTCTAAAACTAACTACAATATCATTTTTCCAAGGCAAGGACTCCAAATCATAGATTATCTACCTTCCTTGGGATTTTTAGCTATTTATGGTGTAATCCCTAGCATATCCTCACTCTATTTCTTGTTCCCTAGGTGCCTCTTCTTTGGTATTTTTGAATTTTAAATTCACCCTCATCCTCCTCCTTGTCATCAATGTCTTTCCCTCCCCTCCTCCAAGCCAATTTTTTTATAAATTGAGGCAATGGGCCTCCATTTCTATCAAGATATCTTATGGTAAATAAACTCTTATAATTTTGTGATTAAAATGCTTTATTTTTAAGTGGAATTTTGCTTGAAGAAGCTTTGGAGGAGGTCTACTTGTCCAACTTGAGAGGAACAACTCCTCTCCTTGGTTGTAGCTCTTCTCTCTTTTGCTTTCTCCTTTAGATTGCAATTGTATTTTTATTTGGTGATTATATTTTATTTTTCTTATTTAATATTACCCTAAGAAGATATGTAGCCATAGTTTTGGATTTAGGATGACCCTACCTCACCTTGAAGTCTCTAGAAACCCCTATTTTGGCATAAATTCATCTCAACCTAGTAGTCAGACCCTTAGAGTGGTTCGTCATTAATGAAAACTATTTCATTTTACATAAGGCCTTGGAAAAAATTGGCATCCTTCTCATCATTTACTGTATCCACTATCTCTTCCCCACCTTGAAACTTCCAAAGACCCCTATTTTAGCTCCAATTTGACTCAACTTACATTATAGAGTGATATCATGACACACAAATATCAAGCACAACTTTTCTTGATATAGAGTTAGGCACAAGTTTTATGCTTCCTTAGCTACATTTATTATACTTCACTCCTTGATTTACTATTCCCATCTTTTACAATCCTTTTAGCCTAGGTTTTAGACCCTCTCTATTCTATATTCTTTGACCTATCTCAATAAAGGTGATATTGCAGTCCAAATATAGCGGATGCGATTTTTTATAGTTAAACCTGCATTTAGTTCCCCTACTCCCATACCTAGTCATCTATCAAAAAATATCTTCTAATCCCTACTATCTTAAAATACCAACTCTAACCTTGGTTTTCCTTTGGTATTTTTCTTTTTGTGATATCATTATCGATATCTGTAGAGCATGATATCTCTCTAAGCATATATCTCTATCTGTTATTAACATATTGTCTTATTTTTATTCTTGTGACCTACATGATATCATTATCTTTGCTTATAAAGTATGGTGTCATGCTACAAATAAAGGTCAAGTATCTATTTTATGTACTTTTGGTCATCTAAAGGACCTTGGGGGCTTGACTGACAACCAAAAAACCCTGCTTTCTCCTAGTCATAGCAGACCCCAAACACTAATATCTCTTTCAAGTTTCCCTTTATTTTATAGGTATCATGAAATCAAGGTTGGTTTTTTTGGGTGCAATAACAAGATCACATTTTAGCTGTACTGGGTGTAATATCACTTCAGAAACTAGATCAGGTGCTTCTCTTGTAGTATTGAGTTGCTTTTCATTAAAATGTTATTTTTTGTTGTGTTTTTATTCTCTATTTTTGTAGACTTCACAAAAGGAAAATATAAGGCATAAAAGGGAGCTTAAATTATACTTACATTTTATGTTCTTAACTCACAAAATAAATGGGAATAAAATAACATAGCCCTATTTTTTTTGTTTATCTCTTAGGCATTGAAACAAAACTTGCATGTAGTTTGAATTAGGACAAACCTTGTATGTTGCATTCTCTTAGACCCTTGACCTAAAGAAAATATTTTATTTTTTGATATTTAGGAATAGTATTCATAAAAAAAGTCACTTAAGCTAGATCTTGTTTGCAGGCATCTTTTGTATGTTGCATCTTAGTTAAATAGATTTTATACAACCATTAGTTTATCTCTTAGAAATATCAAGACTTAGGTGTTTTTCTAAAAGAACACACATTAAACAAAAGGATTTATAGTGAATTCGTAAAACACTCCTAGTGAACCCTTCAACCCATTAAACTAAACCACCATTGAGGTGAGGAGCCTGACAAGGATTTTAGCCCTTGTGGATCTACTAAGGTTTTTTTAGACCTCCTCACAACCACTACCACTTATTGGACCACCACTAACTATATATGCCTAGCTAAACTCATCACTATATATTTATATATCCCAAGTATATCTACTTAGGTTCCATCCATCTTGATAGGCCTACTAGAATTCTTTTAATATGTAACCCCATTTTATTGCAAACTACCTTAGGTATAACTATCATGGTATCCCTCAAGTCAATTATGAAACTACTTTAAAGTTTTGTAAAATGGTGGAGGCTTCATTGTTTTAGGTTGAGTATCATTAAGCATATTGACTCTATTTACTTGAATAGTAAATGGACCCTAGGCTATGTAATTTTGTTTCTCGAGTGGACTAGGTTTAGTCTCAAGGAATGTTTTCACTTTTACTATAGATAACTATGTTCTTATAATTTCAATAATTCCTATAGAAAATTCCTCTATCCAAGTAAGGCCAATGCTTTCTACATGCTTACCTTTATTAGTGCATTTCTTAAATCCTCAATGATGTTAAATCTAGTCTCTATTAGGTTAATTTTATGGTATCTTTCTTAACTCCTCAACGATGTTAAATCTAGTCTCTATTGGGTTATTTTCATTGTGAGAACATAATTTCTAAGTGGACATGTTGGCATTGCTCTATATTCACTAGTTAATGAGGGATACCTTATATTCCTCTTTTCATCCTTTATATTTCTTCCTATTCTTTTATTATATTAACCTCACATTCAATCCTAGGTGTATTTGCCTTTTTGACATTAGCCTATGGGGTTTGTGATGTTTTTTCTTGCTCCTTAATTAGTGGTACATGGATATTTGTCTTCAAGATACAATAGAGTCACCCTCTCTTAAGAGCAATGGTATATGCATCAAATTTAGGTGATTTAGGTGGTTTTATTCAAGAATTTTCAGGCCCAAGTTGTTCATCTATCATATTTTTATTACTTTGAGTTACAACCCCTTGTTGTCTTGCCAACACTATTTGACCTACAGAAGAAAAGTTATCAACCTATCTAGAGTCAAAAAAGTTTTCTAGGATAACATTATAAAATTTAGGTGAGGTTGAAACCATTGGATCATCCCTAATTGATATACCATGTTTGGTGGTTACATAGTAGTTTGCTAATATTTTTTATTTGAGTGACTAGCACTTGGCCCATCACCTTCTCCTATTATGGCTAATATTCATGCTGATAGTAAATAGCAGTTTGAGTATTTCTTATTTCTATAGTGCATTCCATGGGATTGTGTTTAACATTACAAGTGAGGTATTATAGGGTATTCATCTTTGAATTGGTATTCACCATATTGTTTTAAGATATATTTCCTAATTGATTACTAGTTTATTGAGGTATTTGGTCCCTGATGTGTAGGGTATCCTTCATTTTTTCTAATTTTCTAATTACTTTCACCTACCTCCTTGTTCCCATCCATTACTTTATGTCTTTTCTAGGTTTGTGTGAGTCACCAATGTTTTGTCATTTCCATCATTTTAGACATTATATTCTAAACCCATCATCTCAACTCTAAGGTGTAGAAACAACACTCAAATTAGATGGTTGAGGTGGATCAAGTAAGCAAGATAATTAGGGTTAGAAATCCATAATATTTGAAACACTTTACCTATATAAGGTCATGATATATGGCATGTTAGTCTAACAGTGAGTGGGTTTGGATGTTCAGGATATCTTCCATAGATTAAAAAATCCACCAGTGTGTAATAATTGGGTTGGACTTCTATAAGTAGCATATGACATAGGTAGAGTCGAAGAAAATTGTTTTTGTTTTAACCAACACATCCTCTTGTGCTACTTTCTACAAATATCTTGGAAAGGTAAAATGTTTGGCATTGTAGATCATAAAAGCTAAATTTGATTACATCCTTTTGATATAGTAAGGTAGAGCTTATTCATTTGATGGTCTAATGGTTTGTGGTATCAAGTATAGTGTCCTCATGAACATTTTATTTTAATCATGGTTGTTCTCCTAGTGATGCTTTTGCAGAGCATTTAACTAAAAAAAATAGAGTATCCATTTCTAAGGTTGCCAAAATATCTCATGAATTTTTCAAATATGGAATCCCAATTAATAATCGAGTTATCAAGAAGACATTGGTAACATGTAGAAAATTTATCTCTCAATGAGTATATCAATAACTAGACCATTATGTATTCTTCTTGGATATGATGTACATATTTCAATGTCAACAATTCATTCAAATAGTCCATGGGAGTCTTATTCTCATTGCCATCAAAATTTGGTAATAATTTGATAGTAATGACATATATTGGAGAATATACCTTTAGGTTCAATTGTCCTTGATACGTCTAATTAGGAAGTTATTATGGCCTCACTTGCATCTATATTTGATCATTTTTAGATAGTTTTACATATGGTATTTTTAGGAAATAAGGCATTTGATATTAAGAGGACTTATGTACCCTTATGGTTATATGCAATGAACCTCTTCTTCTCATGCAAATATTTCACCTCAAATTTCTTAGTGTAGGGCTATACTGAGATAAGAGATTTAGTAGCAAAGATAATTCTAACTATGACTACACAATGTAGCGATAAAATCAACACTAATATCGTATATCCAATAACATAAGCATTCATTAAAGGAAACATGGAAACATAAATAACAATAATTGCAAGAATTTGGGATAGATAATATTACTATCATGGGCCTCTTCAAGGGAGCAACCTCCTTACAAATTATGAAATTTCTTCACTATCATGCGAGGGTTACATCCTTCCTATTTTATAATATTTATAAGAAAATTCCTTGACATTTTATGATAATATTCTATATCATAGGTTCCTTACCTATATTGGAATTTCAATGAAATAAGTGGAGATATTTATCAAAATATGCAAATAAAAAGAAAGGAATCATTGTTTTAATGAATCACTTTTGCACTAGAGGAATCCCTGCCAATGGATAAAATATATTTATGTATATTCTTATTCAATGGATGATTTTTTACACCCTATAGAATTACAATTGATGTGGATATTTTTTGCTTACCCTTATAAGATTTGTCACGTCACAAGAAACTCAAAAATCATGAGTATTATGGATTCTGGTGGATCCACCTCTTTAACCCATGAATAGATTACTCATGAGGCTCTAGACAAGATGATCTTATGTTAATTTGATTATTTGTGACCAAACCTATCATTAGCAAAGCTTATCAAGACTAGACTAGTGCCATGTCCATTGGGAAATCATAGCAAGTTGATATTAAATAATTTTAGAAAATAAATAGAAGGAAGAACTAGTTCATTTTTTACTCATTCAAATAATGTAATGCATAAAGAACGATTTAACTAGTGAAGGAAAGTGTTATCCATATATTCTGATTACAGTAATACATAAATAAGCGGACAAATATCATACACACAAGAGATGCTAAGGACAGAGTTGGAGTTTTCATTAATATAAAATATTTTTACAGACAAAGAGACCAGCAAATTTCTTGGCTCATATATTATATTTCATTATAATAGACACCCGATTCAAATATTCATAACAAGGGTTTGTTCCTCTCTATCCTTATTGTAGTAACATAAGAGTCTCCAAATCTAGCATGTTCCACAAGAAATAATCTTAGAAAACAACGCTCCTTAAGAAGTCCCTGAGAAATGATAGGAGAAAGAGTGGTAAGAAACACAGGTATATAAAAATATTGAGAATACGACTAACACAGTAGACAAAGCTTATACTTGGACTTTTCTCTCTTAGACGTTTGATAAAAAAACTATTGTTGCAGTAGTCTCTCTTATATAGTGTTGTTTGATCGTGTGAGGTTGTAACCACTTGTTCCAGCTAGATCAGTCCCATAGCCTCCAAAAATGAGATGTAATAAAAAATGGGCACATAGCCCACACCTTCTATTTACGCAAGTGGTGGTTGTGGTTGCATATTATCCCCTATGCTGCACTAGGCTAGCAGTTGTGATGCACCTGGTGTGTGCATCCTAGGGGAACTGTGCCCCACTCCTTCCCTGAGGTTATGTATATCCTGGTCAATAAAATCCCATGCCTCATCATGGAACGTTAATGAGAATAACAATAAATTCAGGTTCTACATGGCTTTGTTCACTCTCTCTCTTGCCCATTCCAAGGTGTTCTCAGGGAAGAAATATAGGTGGTCCACCATTTGCACCAAGGCTATAAACTATTTTGACAGCTTGCCACCAGAGTCTAAGTCAAAATTTTGGATTTTCTGAAGCACTAACTCCCTTATATTGGGGGCCTGCATGAACTCATCCAGCTTGAAGCCACAATCCTCCAGCTCATAATTGACCTCTTGCTTGATGTTTACCACTTCTTGATTCCACTAGAGCCAATTTTATTTGTTTTGTAATAAGATGAAGACATTGGCAAATTCCTCAACAAATAAATGGTGGGAGTCATCTTATAAGGTAGCTATCATCCCAGTGATCGGCATGTAGTTGTCCCTGAACATCTTGTATAGGGAAAATATGGTGTTTATCCTCTAATCTCCTTGTTGCAGATGATCTCATAAGAGGCCAATAATATGCTTGGTAGAATAGATATCCACAAATATGGACTCCATATATTTAATCTTCCTTGCTATCTTCTCCTTCATTTCTTGTTTTATGTCTTCTACCAATTCAAGTTGAATACTGGACTGTGCAGCAATGACCTGTGAGGGGGTAGGCATCCTTAATCGATCAATCTCAGCCTGAAGCTGTTGAACCTTAAACTGTAACTCTTCTGCCTTAGTAGCCTTACACTTTAAACCTTCTATATCTTTCTCCACAATTGTTGCCACCTGTGCCTGGGTGGCCAATTAGGATTTCATCATCTCGACTGGTGCAGCTTCAGCCCACATGACACCTCTACTTACATCAATGGTAGCCTCTTTCAGACTAGCTGGAAAAGGAATATCAAATGTGGCAGTAGAGACATCACCTGTCTCTTGCCCAACTATCCTTTGAGGTCTACTTATTCCTTTGCTTAGGGACCTTTGATCCTCTATATCCTGTATTTGGTCCTCTTCATTAGTGGTAAATTGGAATGAGTCCCTCACTCTCGTTAGTTAAAGGTTCTTGGTGTCTTCAGTGGAAGACCTAGTTCTTTCTTTCTTTCTGGTGGGGGATCACATGGGACTCTCCTCTTGCACCTCATACTCTTTGAGTATGTTATAAAATCCCCAAGCTTCAGTTATTTTCTTCAAGGCCTTAGGGGGAACGGGATGTTCTTTTTGATTAATTACTAAGGTGACAGAGAATAATGAAGGTTGGCCCACCGCCATGTCGGTCCTTTCTTATGGACACATCAGCATTAAAGCTAAAGATGCTATACTTCGAGATGAGGAGGAGACCAACACCTTCCCTTTTAAGGTGGCAACCAGGGAACTAGAGGAAGAGGGGACCAACACCTTCACCCACTATTTTCATCATGACCTCAAAAAGGTCAGCATCCTGCTGGATGACCTGGAAAGTGGGGTCTTCAAACTCTTCTAAGGGATTAGCTAGGACCAGTGGCACCACCTTATCCACCAATAATTGTCTATGCAATATCAGTTAGGAGGGATAATCCTTGACTGCTTCCAACTTGTTGTAGGGCCTTTTTCCATCTTCCATACTAGATCCAATGATCGGTTCTTCCTGAGGGCATTCATATCATCCTCAAGGTCATCCTCTCTATGAGTGACTTGCAAGAGGGCAATTTTACTAGCAAAATTATTTCTATGGAGACCCTCGGGGTCGTATGGCCTCCATGTAACTTCGATGAAGCAGTATGTGTCCATATTCCATATGGCACATAACATTGCAAAGTGGCCCAGATAAGTGTAGGGGCCCATTGAGCATGGGATGGGTAGCCATGGCACACTACCCTTATTTTTGATATATCTAATTTTGACTTCTTCAAAAATATACCAGGTTATCTCCAAGATGGCAATTGAGGTGGGATAGTGCCTTGGTAGTGCCTTTGGGGGCAGTTTGGAACCGTAAATCTGGATGTAAGAGAATTCTTCTGCATAGAATAAATCCCCCATATTATTTTGATGTAGGAAGTTTCTCACCCCAATTTCAAATATGTCTGGCTCTTCTCCACATATTCGGGTATGGAATACTGGGAGGATCTTCTTGAAGAAGGTCTTGTAAGTGGAGCACCCCTCCTGGATGCACAACAACTAATATTGAACAGTGGTAGCAGTCACCCCTCCCATATTAACCACTAGAGACTTATCTAGTTGAGCCATAAACAAATGAATCAAGAAATAATAATAAGATAAAGGAGGCAATTCCTCCTTATCAGCCAATATGGATTTCTTCAACTTGTGCAACTCCTGGTACATGTTGTCACTTATTACATCCTCCCTCTAGTATAGGGTTGTCCTATATGTCCTATTTCATTGAATGATCAAAAATATCACCTCCTTCGTAATCAGTTTTAAATCCTTCACATCCAGCACCAGGTTTATCATATCGACATAATCATGTGCTCAGGGCCAAAGTAAGAATTTTCTAATGGGGAAATATGAGGGCTTACATTTTCCCCTCTTCAAGAGCATTCCTGAGAAGGTGGTGTTGAGCATATAATTGGCCTGGAGGGCCAAGGTCTTAAATTCCACCACTTGTGATGTTGTGGCGAGCCCGAACACTTTTCCAATCTAGTCTACTGTCAACCTGGACACTTCTTGGTTTTTATGATCGTGGATGGTGTGACTTCTATGGTCATAGGCCATTGCCAGCTAGGCCAGGAGGTCCTAGGTGTGGTAGACCTTTGAATAGGTCAAACACCCCAAATTAGTGTTCCACTTGTTGTAAATAGGGGCTGGCTCAGTGCTATCTCTCTGCACCCTCATAAATAAGCTCCTTAGCAGCATTGAGTGATGTTGATTGTCCTCCTCTATGGGTTCAAAACTATAAATGGTTACCCCCTCTACTTCTTTCCATTACTCAGTAGTGATATCCCAGGTTTTGTCTAGCGAGTTTGTTAGCACTTTTAGATCCTGTGCTTTCACTGTTCCTCTCATAATAGGCCATGACTTGGTGATCTTACCAATCCGTGCCTTAACATCAGGTACCCCCATTACATTCGAGCTTGTGGAAGCCATTGGAATGAACTATTAAAAATAGGGAGGGATTATTTTCTTTTCTTTGTGCTTGACCTCGTTGAGAATCTTTTTGCATGCAATAATGGCACAAGGGAGGTTCACCACCTTATTTTAAAGCACATGCAATTAATTTAGGTTGGTGGGGCTCATGCGCTTTTCACCCGATGGGTCTTGTTGATTGGCTGGGTGCACCACATCATTTGTGCTTTTGGCTACACATCACACTAAATTATAGCTTGGGGAGATTTTAAGGACATGTGGCAATTCAGAATTGGTCAAGGTGGGGCACACTCAAGGGATACAAGTGCTTGGCGTCTACATTGTATTAATGCTTCATTCACTTTGAATTGATTGGGCACATTAATCCATGTGCCAAATAAACATTTGCATGCTCCACTAGGGAATGGAGTGCGTGTACCCTAAAGAGGGTGCATGAACCTGTGTGCTCGCTTAAACTTTGAACACCACAAAAGAAATAGGGCACGTGGGATCCAATGGGGTGCATGAGCTTATGCACCCCTACAACCTTTGTGTGCTCCATAGTATATCTCATGATACCATAGGTAGGCACACAACCTTATGTGCTCGACTAGACCTTTACATGCTCTAGGGGAGTGGAGTGTGTGAACACTATTTAGGGCGCATGCGTTCGTGTACTCCTTAGGACTTCATGTGCTCCACTAGAGGGTGGAGTGCATGGGTTGAGGGATAGGTGCACAGCTCATGTGCCTCAATGGCTTTCACATGTTCTCCATTATAATAGAGTGCACGGGAGGGCTTGGGGTGCACATAGAGGCATGCGCTCCCTAGGGGCATTATGCACTCCACTAAAGAGTGGAGTACATGGGATAAAGTCAGGTGCACAAAGGCACGCACCCTTAGGGACTTCATGTGCTCCACTCCATTATGGAGCACACTAACTCTTTTGGGGCACATAAACTTACATCCATCCCCCTATCATAGTTAGAGTCGATGTTGGATTGGGTTATCATCCTTGTAACTGCCTCCCTCCTGTCTTCATCCAATTGGAAAATTTGATCCATCCTCCTTTGTAACATGTCTGGTTCTTCATGGTCTTGAAGTAACAATGAGAGGGTTGCTCTTTCTAGCTGAGGTGGGAGCAACATATTTTCTCCATAAACCAACTCATAGGGTGATTTTCTAGTAGCTCTTTTTATTGATAGCCTATCTGACCATAAGGCATACTTTAGTTCATTGTCCCAACCTCTTTTGTTTTTCCCCAATGATCGCTTGATTCTAGTGATTATATTCTTATTGGAATATTCGGTCAGTCGGTTCCCTTGAGGATAATAATTGGCTGAGTGGGCCAGCTCAATACTATATTTTGCACATAAGTCAACCATATCATAGGAAGTAAAGTATTTGACATTATCTGTTACTAGCTTCTTGGGTACCCCAAATCTGGTTAGTATGCTTTCCTCCAAGAAATTAATGACAACTGTTGTTTTTGACCTCTTGAGGGGAGCTGCTTCAACCCATTTAGTTAAATAGTTTGTGGTGGTGATAATCCATCTATGACCTCCTAAAGAATTTGGGTTGATTTCCCCAATCAAGTCTATCCCCCACTGGGAGAAGGGAGTTTCAATAATTACTGGCTTTAGTGGCATTGTAGGCAGATTTTTCTTGCTAGTGAAAACTTGACAGTTGTAGCATCTCCTAACTGACTGATATACATCCTTGAATAGTGATGGCCAATAATATCCTACCCTCATGATCTGGTTGGTTGTTGCCTTGGGAGCAAAATGGCCCCCATAGAATCCTATGTGAAACTCTTCAATGATCTTAGGGGCTTCCTTTTTTGTCACACATAGCAAAAACACTCCACTTGGGTGTCTCCAATAGAGTTGATCTTCTTGTAGGTGGTATCTCTGAGCCTACTACTTAATACTCCTCATTCTGCTAGCATATTTGTCAGGCAAGAAGGATAGGTTTTTCAGATAAAATAGAACATCTTTGTACTAGTCAAATTCTTCAAGCTTAGGTTGTTGATCTTGTTGTCCTCCTTGCGCTAAGATGGCATTATTCATCTCCTCTTCTTCTTTGCAGGCCAAATATTTTTCCAGCCCTTGGCCTTTAATAATTTTAATTGCTTTAAACTCCACATCATACTACAATAGTTTTACCATCCATCTTGTTGAACTACCTATGGGCTCAGGCTGGGTGAGGACATCCTTGATGGTAATGTAAGGGATACAAGCAATGACTTTACTGGAACCAAAAATACTCTTGAAATGTTCTAAAGCCTGAATGAGAGCAAAGGCCTATTTCTCTATTGGATTATACCTTAATTGGGCCCCCTTAATTCTTGAACTCATAAAATCTATTGGTCTCTCATCTCCTTCTTCATCCTTCTGGGATAGTACAATAGCTATGGTATGCTCTAAAGCAAAGGAGTACAGGTTGAAGTTTTTTGAATGGTCTGGATAGGTCAACACAGGTGCAGTAGTAATGGCCTCTTTAATTTTCTGGAAGGCCTTGATGTTGTCCTCATCCCATTTGATCTTTGCATCCTTCTTAATCATGTCATTTACTAGCTTAGCAATCTCAGCAAAATTTGGGACAAATCTTCTAACAAAATTTATTTTTCCAAAGAAGGACTTGACTCCTTTGAGGCTCTTGGGGGGTGGTATTTGTGAAATAGCCTTTGTTCTTTCTGGGTCAATGTTGATTCCTTCCTTTGAGACCACATGTCCCAACAACTTGCCATGAGTGGCTCCAAACAGATATTTCTTTGGATTTAATGAGATACCATATTCTTTACACCTTTCAAAAACTTGAGACAAATGGGAGAAATGGTCAGCAGGGTCCTTGGAAAAGATTGTGATATCATCCAGGTATACCACCACAATTTTAAACATTAGTCCTTTAAAGGTAAAATCCATAGCCCTCTGAAAAGTGGCCCCAATATTCATCAACCCAAATGGCATTCTCTGGTATTCAAAGGTCCCCCATGGTGTAGTGAATGTAGTCTTGAATCGGTCCTCTGGGTTGACCAAGATCTGATTATATCCTGAGAAGCCATCTAATAGTGAAATCCTAGAGGATCCTACCACTGCCTGCAGCAGCTATTCCATATTGGGGAGGGGGTAATTATCTTTGAGGAAGTTCTTATTTAAGTTCCTAAAGTCCACACAACCTTATCTCCCCATTCTTTTTCCTAACAGGCACTAAGTTTGCTATCCAATAAGAGAACCTCACCTTTTTAATTATTTTTGCACTAAGCAACTTTTGGACCTCTTTTTGCATGACAGGATGCAAAGTAGGATTAAACTTTATTTACTTCTACCTAAAAGGCTTGGTATCCCCCTTCAGGGGAATAATATGGGTCATCACGTCTATGTTAAATGTTCTTATATCATCATAGGTCCAAGCAAAACTATCCATGTTTTTCCTCAGATATTGGATATACTACTTTTTTTCTTTTGTTGGTAATCCCTTGTCAATCCTGACCATCTTTGGATCCCCTGTTGTCCCAACATTAACCTCTTCACCTTTTGATTCATGAGGTGCAGTCCTATGTGCCTTATCAAAATCATCAAAGAGAGATTCCAAAGCTACTAGCCCCTTGGGAATTTTATTAGTTTTAAGTTGTATCACTTCTGTGGGGGTTCCTATAATATGTTGTAGTTTTTTTTCATCTTCCTCATCACAAATCACCCCAAAAAATTGGTTACATACTATCATAAAATCCTTGATATCAGTGCCATATTGAAAGACTTGCAGGTAAACCACATTATCTGGGATAGAAGGATGATACACAGATATGGTGGGGAATCTATCCATGTATTCTGTATCAATTTCAGGGTTGTCTGCCCTAGAAGCATTCATAACCAAAAGATTGGCAACATGGTTTTTCTCCTTGGGTATATGTGATATATTAAAGATCAAGAACTTGTCGATCTCATATAAGACAACATGCTTGTATTGCTTTAGCCTGGGGTGTTTGGTCTGGTATCTTCCTTTTATTTACTGTATAATTAATTCAGCATCCCCATAGATAGTAAGGTAGTTAATACCCAATTCTTTAGCTTTTCTCAATCCCAGTAATAGTGCCTCATATTCTACCACATTATTTGTGTAGGGGAACTCTAACCGGTAAGGCACACCTAAGTAATTTCCTTTTATATCTATCAAATTTATTCCAGCCCCAACCTCTAGTTTGTGACTTAGCTCCATCAAAGGTCATTGTCCACATTTTAGTGGTGAGGACCCTATCTGACTCAACATCTACAACTACTTTTATTTTGGGATCCAGTCCTTCTGCATTAGGTACTTCTTTGAGAAATGGAGTGTGCCAGATGGAGTAAACACCTAATTCTTTTTCTTATACAAAGCTGACCAGATTAGCAGTGGTGTTATCGGGTCTCATTAGTTCAACTAAAATTTTATTAAAGGGTTCCCTTCTCAATGTGGCCTATTCTTTATATGGTAGATGGATGGTGGCATATGACCAGTCTAACTAGATTGATCCACCCAAATGCTCTGCCCAGTATCTAGACAGTAGCAGGGAAAATAATGGGTCTACATCAACCACAGATACATCCATTACAATCTCCTTCTTTGGATATTGATCTAAAAAGACCAAGAGGCCTATAATTATCCCCACATAAGGCACTTTCCTGTTATCCATGAAAAAAAAGGGGGAGAATCCTTGGTGCATATTATTCCTAGTTGGTCAGCCACTTATTTTTGCATAACATTGTGAGATGCCCCACTATCAAGCATGCAATTGTGTATCACATAGCGGTCACCATACCCAGATGTATATCATAGGGAGATATAAAAGGGCCTAACTGAAGTAGGACTTCTACTGGATGGATTAGAAGTTGATGCTGCTAATACATGGCCTTCCCCTCGGTCAGCTAGCCCAAAAGCCCTATAAATTTATTCTCTATATTTAGGGATAGTCATCAGTTCTCCAAAGGTTATGTTGATTTTTTTCTTGGCCAGTTCTAAACCTATGTCAAATTCTGATTTTCTATTTTTAGGCCCACTATTGATAGGTTCAAACCCTTCAAGGGGGAGTGAATGATGGCCATCCTTAGGTTTCTTTGCATGGGCTAGCTCCTTCTCATCAGATGTATTTTTCTTATCTAGCTTGTCAGGGATGGTTCTGTTACATAGCCTAGTGGCATGGACCCTTTCTAGTGTCTCAACTTCCTCAGTTGTTGGGGTCAATTTACCTTGTCTTATTTGTTCAAAATGGTTACTCTGGGGCCTTTTCAAAATATTAACATCATCAAGATAAAATTTTGTAGGCCTATTATCAGGGCTGGTAGACTGGGTGACTTCTTCTAGAATTGGTGGAGTATCAGCAGTTTCTTCCCAAGTCCAACAAGCATTAATCCTAATCTCATCCTCTAACTCTTCCTCAAGGTTTACACCTGAATGGAGACCATGATATACATCACAATTAGTTGGATTATGGGGGCATCACATGCTGGAAAGAAAGAAGGGGAATTCTGAGGCTATGTTGACAGAAGTCATGGGATTCGGGATAACATCCTGATCTTTTTGAACTTCCTTCCTATCCTAGTTATTGTTTGGATTTCTACCACCCTCATTGTTCTAGTTTCTATTAAAATTTCATCTAAAATGGGGCCTAGCCTCATTCTAGTGTTGTGAAGGTTCTCCATTGTCACCTTTGTCCCTCTTTATTTTAGATAATAGATTGTTCATGGATAGGAACATTTCTGTCACCTATGATGACATTTTCTCAAAAAAATCAGGTTTTGATTTTTTTTTAAATTCCAAACCCCACTTTCTTGGTTCTCCTTTAAGTTTGGCTAGGACTGGGGTCTACCGAGGTTGCCTTCATCTTCCCACTATCTATCATATCCCTTTCTATCACAATTTCTCTTTCCATGCAAGCATCGATAGTGAGTGTGGGTTGCTACCTGAGTTCATAATTAAAATCACCAGGGAAGGCATTTTTATAGAAGTATATGGACTGGTGATCATTAGGCCTTAAAGCCATAGGGATTTGGTTTCTCATCTTGGTGAACCATCTATTGAAATCATCCACAATCTCATTTTCCTTCTTTTTCATTGTGGCTAGTTCAGTCAACAAATATTGTTCATTCTTTTTCTCCCCATATTTTTTGAGGAATGCAGTTTCTAAATCCTGGAAAGTGCCAATAGAATCTACTTCCAGACTGTTGAACCACTCTCTAGCATCCTTTTCCAAGGTTTTAAGGAATAATCTAAGGACAACATCTTCATGTTCCACCTCTAGGCTATCCATAGCGTACAAAAAGTCTTTTAAAATGTCCTCCCCGAGTCATGATGTTGTCCCCTAGGAACTTGGGTAGGTACTTGTGGGCTTTTGGGGGTAGGGGATTCAAAACTTGTGGTAATACAAAGGGCCTATACCTATTTAGGTACCAGTTATTTAAAGGTGGATTGGCCATTGGTGTGACTGGGCCTCTTTGGATAGTAGGTGCAGTGGATGGGACAACACTTGTTTGAGAACTTTGAGGAATAAAAATAGTACTACTCTGATTACTAGGAGGAACAAAAACCAAAGCCTTATTTTTATTTTTATGTGCTCTAAAAAGTACCTATGGATCTAACAGTTTGGGGTAGAGCTCCTCGCTACTACGTCTCGTGGCCGCCAGTTCAGCTCCCCGTTGATATTTTAAATTTCTTCAGAGTCACCAGCACAAAGTGCAAAAAGTGGAGGATACTCTCTGGCTAAGATTGCTCAACCCAAAACCTCATAGGGAAACAAAAAGAAACTGGTCACTAAAAATTTTGGCATTGAGTGGATGGGCCGGTTAAAAATATGTTGTGCGGGAGTAAAATGATAGAAAAAAATTTAAATATCCTCCCTCGAAAACGGTGCCAAAATCTATTGTGGAGATTTCTTGCTTACCCTTCTAATATTTGTCACATCACAGGAAACTCAAAAATCATGAGTATTGTGGATTCTGGTGGATCCACCTCTTTAACCCAGGAATAGATTACTCATAAGGCTCTAGAAAGACTAGGTTGGGTAAGGAAACCCCAGATAGTGGGTTTATATATATTTGATTTAATGGTGCAATCACCCACTTTCACCAGACAAAATGATCTTAAGTTGTTTTGATTATTTTGTGACCAAACCTATCATTAACAAAGCTTATCAAGACCATACCAGTGCCATGTCCATTGGGTAGTCGTAGCAAGTTGATATTAAATGACTTTAGAAAAGAAAGAGAAGGAAGAACTAGTTCATTTTTTACTCATTCAAATAATGTAATGCATAAAGAATGATTTAACTAGTGAAGGAAAGTGTTATCCATATATTTTGATTGCAGTAATACATAAATAAGTGGACAGAGATCATACACACAAGAGATGCCAAGGATAGAGTTGGAGTTTTCATTAATATAAAATATTTTTACATACAGAGAGACCAGCAAAGTGCTTGGCTCTTATATGATATTTCATTACAATAGACCCCCGGTTCGAATATTCATAACAAGGGGTTCCTCTCTATCCTGATTGCAGTGACGTAAGAGTCTCCAACTCTAGCGTGTTCCATAGGAAATAATCTTAGCAAATAATGCTCCTTAAGTAGTCCCTGATAAATGATAGGAGAAAGAGTGGTAAGAAACACAGGTAGATAAACATAGGGAGAATATGACTAACATAGTAGACAAAGCTTATACCTGTAATTTTCTCTCTCAAAGGTTTTATAAAAAAACTACTGCTGTAGTAGTCTCTCTTATATAGCGTTGGTTGCTCATGCGAGGCTATAACCACTTGTTCCATCTGGATCAATCCCATAGCCTCAAAAAATGAGATGTAATCAAAAAATGGCACGTAGCCCACACCTTTTGTTTATGCACATGGTGGCTACGGCTGCGTATTATCCCCTACACTACCCTGGGCTGGCGACTGTGATGCACCTGGTGTGTGCATCCTAGGGAAACTAGGCCCCACTCCTTCCTCGAGGTTTTGTATAGCTTGGTCAATAAAATCCCATGCCTCATCATGGAATGTCAATGAGAATAACAACAAATTTAGGTCCTGCATGGCTTTTTTCACTCTCTCTCTTACCCATTCCAAGGTGTTCTCAACGAAGACACATAGGTGGTCTACCATTTGCACCAAGGTTGTAAACTATTTTGATAGCTTGCCACTAGAGTTCAAGTCAAAATCTTGGATTTTCTAGAGCACTAACTCCTTGATGTTGGGGGCCTACATGAACTCATCTAGTTTGAAGCCACAATCCTCCAGCTCATCATTAACCTCTTGCTCAGTGTTCACCACTTCTTGATTCCACTAGAGCCAATTTTATCTATTCTGTAAGAATATGAATACCTTGGTGAATTCCTCAGCAAATAAATAGTGGGAGTCATCTGATAAGGTGGTTGTCATTCCAATGATCGACATGTAATTGTCCCTGAACCTCTTGTATATGGGAAATATGGCGTTTACCCTCTGATCTCCTTGTTGCAGATGATCATGTAAGAGGCCAATAGTATGCCTGGTAGCATAGATATCCATAAATATGGATTCTAGATATTTCATCTTCCCCACTATCTTCTCCTTCATTTCTTGTTTGAGTTCTTCCATCGATCCAAGTTGAATACTGGCATGTGCAACAACGACCTGTGAGGGGGCAGCATCCTCAATCGATCAATCTCAACCTAAAGTTGTTGCACCTTAAGTTGTAACTATTCTACCTCAATAGCCTTAGCCTTTAAACCTTCTATCTCTTTCTCCATAGTTGTTACCACCTGTGCCTGGGTGGCCACTTGGGATTTCATCATCTCGACTGGTGCAGCTTCAGCCCGCATGACACCTCTACTTACATCAATGGTGGCCTCTTTCAGACTAGTTGGCAAAGGAATATCAAATGTGGTAGTAGAGATGTCACCTATCTCTTGCCCAGATGTCCTTCGAGGTCTACTTATTCCTTTTCTTGGGGACCTTTGCTCCTCCATATCCTGTATTTTGTCCTCTTCATCAGTGGTAAATTGGAATGAGTCCCTCACTCTCGTTAGTCTAAGGTTCTCGATGTCTTCAGTGGAAGACCCAGTTCTTGCTTTATTTCTAGTGGGGGATCATGTGGGACTCTCCTCTTGCACCTCATACTCTCTAAGTATGTTAGAAAATCCCCCAGCTTTAGTTATTTTCTTCAAGGCCTTGGGGGGAATGGGATGTTCTTTTTGATTAATTACTAAGGTGGCAGAGAATAACGAAGGTTGGCCCACCGCCACATCGGTCCTTTTTGATGGACACATCAGCATTAAATTTGATGATACTATACTTTGGGATGAGGAGGAGACCAACTCCTTCCCTTTTGAGGTGGTAGCCAAGGAACTGGAGGAAGAGGGGAGCTTGGCCTGCTCTTGTTGTGCTTCACCCACTATTTTCATCATGACCTCAAAAATATCAGCATCTTGTTGGACGACCTAGAAAGTGGGGTCTTCGAACTCTTCTAGGGGAGCATTTAGGACCAATGGCACCACCTTATCCACCAATAATTGTCTATGCAATCTCAATTCGGAGGGATAATCCCTGACTACTTCCAGCTTGTTGTAGGGCCTTTTTTCCATCTTCCATACTAGATCCAATGATCGGTTCTCCTTGAGGACCTTCTGCATATCATCCTCAAAGTTGTCCTCTCTATGAGTGACTTGTAGGAGGGCAAGTTTACTAGCAACATTATGTCTATGGAGACCCTCGGGGTCGTATGACCTCCATGTAACTTCGAGGAAGTAGTATGTGTCCATATTCCATATGGCACGTAACATTGCAAAGTGGCCCAGATAAGTGTAGGGGCCCATTGAGCATGGGATGGGTAGCCATGACACACTGCCCTTCTTTTTGATATATCTGATTTTGACTTCTTTGGCAATCTATCGGGTTATCTCCAAGATGGCAATTGAGGTGGGATAGTGCCTTGGTAGTGCCTTTGGGGGTAGTTTGGAACCACAAATCTGGATGTAAGAGAATTCTTCTATGTAGAATAAATCCCCCACCTTAGTTTCATGTAGGAAGTTTCTCACCCCAATCCCAAATTTTTCTAGCTCTTCTCCACACAGTCGGGTGTGCACTACTAGGAGGATCTTCTCGAAGAAGGTTTTGTAACTGGATCACCCCTCCTGGATGCACAACAACTGATCTTGAACGGCGGTAGTAGTCACCCCTCCCATCTTAACCACTAGAGACTTATCCAATTGCGCCACAAACAAATGAATCAAGAAAGAATAATAAGAGAAAGGAGGTAGTTCCTCCTTATTAGCCAATATGGCTTCCTGCAATTTGTGCAACTCCTGGTCCATGTTGTCACTGATTACATCCTCCCACCGGTAGAGGGGTGTCCTATCTATCCTATTACATTGAATGATCAAAAACATCACCTCCTTCATAATTAGTTCCAAATCCTTCACATCCAAAACCAGGTTGATCATATTGGTATTATCTTGTACCCAAGGCCGAAGTAATAATTTTCTAATGGGGAAATCTGAGGTCCTACGTTTTCTCCTCTTCAAGAGCAATCCGGGAAGGTGGTGTTGAGCATATAATTGGCCTAGAGGACCAAGGTCTTGAAGTCCACCACTCATGATATTTTGAAGAGCTTGAAAACTTTCCCAATGTGATTTGCTATCAGCCTAGCCACCATCTAGTTTTTATGATCATGAATGGTGCGACTTATATGGTCATAGGCCATTGCCATCCAGGCCAGGATGTCCAAGGAGTGGTAGATCTTTGGACAGGTCAAACACCCCAAATTGGTGTTCCACTTGTTGCATACAAGGGCTAGCTCAGTGCTATCTCTCTGCACCCTCATAAATAATCTCATTAGCATTGTTGGGTGGTGTTGATTGTCCCTCTTTGTGGGGTTAAAACTACAAATGGTTACCCCCTCTACTTCTTTATGTTGCTCGATAGTGATATCCCGAGCTTTATCTAGCGAGTTTGTTAGCACTTTTGGATCATGTGCTATCCCTATTCTCCTCATCACATGCCATGCCTTGGTGATCTTACCAATCCATGCCTTAATATTTGGTACCCTTGTTACAAACGAGCTCGTGGAAGCCATTGGAATGAATTGTTAAAAATAGGGAGGGCTTCTTTTCTTTTCTCTGCACTTGACCTCGTCGAGAAGATTTTTGCATGTGATAATGGTGCAAGGGAGGTTCACCACATTATTTTAAAGCACATACAATTAATTTAGTTTGGTGTAGCTCATGCATTTTTTTGCTCGATGGATCTCATGTATTGGTCGGGTGCACCACATCTACACTTTTGGCTATGCATCACACAGAATTATAGCTTGAGCAGATTTTTAGGATGTGTGGCAATTCTAAATTGGCTAAGGTGGGGCACACTCAACAGAAGTGGGCGCATGAGGTCTGTATCAATCAATTCTTCACACACTTTAGGCTAATTGAGTGCATTAAACCATGTGCCAAATAAACCTTCATACGATCCACTGGGGGATGGAGCGCATGGACCCCAAAGTGGGCGCATGAACATGTTCACTCACTTAAACTTCACATGCCCCAAATGGAATGGAATGCATAGGATCCAATGGGGTGCATAAGCTTGTGTGTCCCTATGACCTTCGTGCACTCCATAGTGGAGTACACGATCCTGAAGGTAGGAGTACAACCTTGTGCACCCGACTAGACCTTTGCACACTCCAAGGAAGTGGAGCGTGCGAACACTATACGGGGTGCACGAGTTTGTGCACCCCTTGGGACTTCATGCGCTCCACTAGAGGGTGGAGTGCATGGGCTAGGGACTAGGCACATAGCTCGTATACCTCAATGGCTTTCGTACGCACTCCATTAGAATGGAGTGCGTAGGCAGGAGCTTTTTCCTCAAATATGAAAGTGAGGAAATTGTTGTGGGGATGGATGAAGTGCCTTCCAAGTAGCATTTTCTCAAGTTCTTACATGATTTTAATGTCATATTTTCATAAGAAGGTATCGTGTGACGGTTGAAGCATTGGTAGGGTATTGGTAGGAATAATAGTAGGACTAGAAGGATGGTGGGGATGCAACCCTCTAGAATGGCATGTTAGAATTTATTGGAATTCTGGTACCCCTTTTTGTGCCTCCTTGGTGGCTTGGATAGGAATTAAGTGGGCAACCATTCCCTGCCTCCTTTGCAAATTATTTTCTCCATGTGGTGAGAACTTACGATTTGGGGAGGGTCGGATTGTAATCCTTTAAGAGTATACATTTGATTATTTATTGTGAATTTCATCCATAATTCCTCAAAATCCCATTGGATTGTCCTGAGTGTTCATAACCATTGCACTCCTAAGATAATATCACATCCTCCTAATGGAATTGCATACATGTCATGTTTCATGTTGTAATCGCCCATGGTGAGCTTAATATTTTGGCATTTTTCCTTATAGGCAATCCTTCCTCCATTGCCAATCATGACCTCAAAACTATTACAAGGTTGTATGAAGCAGTTAGCTTGTTTTTCCATATATGGATCGATGAAATTATGGGTACTAATGGAGTCAATAATTACAATAAGGTTTTGTTGTTTGAAGGTCACTGGAAGTGTCATAGTTTGGAGAGAATAACTACCAATGAAGGTATTAAAAAAAAAATCTAATGGACCTTTAGTGCTATCATCGGGTATATCTATCACTACTTTTACCTCAATCTCATTGTCTTATTTGGTTAAACTACAAGGATCAGCTTCATCCAGAATATATAGTTTGGGTGAAATACATTTATGATTGGGTATAAATTTCTCATTGCAATGATAACAGAGGCCTTTTGCTTGTCTTTCCTTCATTTCCTTAGGGCTGATACGTTTAATTGGTAGGATTTGGTTAGGTGTGTGGGTAGTGGAAGTATTTTGTGATGTTCCAATAGGTGATTTTCCTAGTTGATGATGGGCATTGAATTTATCTTCCACCAATTTGGCCAATCCAATGGTCTACATCATGGTAGTGGGATTGAACATTTGTACTTCTAGTCAAATGTCCTCTTTCAATCCACTAATGAAACAACTTTGAAAGAATGAGGCATCCAACCCTGATGTACGATTGGCCAATTTTTCAAATTGAGCTTGGTATTTTTGCATTGAAGTGGTTTGACGGAGCTTGGTAAGATCTCCCGTGAGATTTTTGAATTTACCAAGTCCAAATCATACTAATAGATTTTTCGTAAATTCTAGCATTGTAGGGACGCCATTAGTTTTTTTGTACCATTAGGTGGAATCATTTTCAATGTGGAAAGATGCAATGTGAACCTTTTGTGCCTTAGGAATCTCGTAGAGAGAGAAGTATTATTCAGCCTAATAAATCCAATTAGTGGGGTCACCTCCTTTAAATTTTAGAAAATCCAATTTAGTAGTTCTAGGTAGGATGGAATTTTGTGGCCTGCCAAGTGGTGCTTGGTGTGTTGGTCCTATGATATATTAGCCAGCTTGAACTAGTGCCATATTTTGATGTAGTGTATCAACAGAGTGATTATAGGTGTCTATTTTCAAATCCATTGTTGACATTCTTTGTTCAAATTCCTACTTTGGTAAAGTATCTTTAGAAATTTGGTCCTTCCATTGGTAAAAGTCCTAGTAGAATTTTTCGAGAGTAAGGTCTTGTGATCTCCTTCCGTCGACCATTTTAGGGTTAATTTGCAAATATTCACCAAAATATAATTTAAATTTTGAATTTTACTTAAGATTTGAAAAAAATTGGAACAAATTTTGTTATATTTGGCAAAACAATTGTAAAAATTTGGTCCAAAAAATTGGATTAACTTTTTATGACCCCCAACGGTCAGTTCTTTTTTAATTTGAAATTTTGTGGGAAGCATCATAGCACGAACAAAAAGGTGATATCAGTGGCCAAGGTGAGCATGAGTGTGGCAAGCACACATCAATGACAGGAGGTCGAAGCTAAGCATGAGGTAGTGGGTACGAGGGGACCAAGTCAGTGGTGGAAGGGTGAAGCTAAGCACGAGGTACGATAGGTGGAGCACGAAGGGTGAGGAGAAAGTCAATGGTAGGTAGCTAACAAATAGTGGTAGGTGGTTCACGCAAGGAACTAGAGGAAGCGTGACCTAAGTCATGACTTTCACTATGCACTTCAATGTATTTTAACCAAACAATTGCCACTCCCTTGTCAATGTGGGACTATTGTCCCTTAAATTTAAAATTTTTCTTCACTTCAAACAATTTTTATGATGGCAAGTAGAAATTGATGATCGAAAAATAATTTAAACCTTAGCTTAAAATTAAATTTCTTTAAATTTTATCGTCGAATTCTCGGGTACTCCATCGAAAAATGATGTTTGTGCAGCAAATTCAATTTTCTTCATCATTTTTATTACATAGTTCAATATGGAAGATATTTAAGAGGCTCAATAAGTATTGGAAGATATTTTAAGCTTTTTTCCTTCACATGTTATGTCGTAAAAATCGTTAGTCTTCGATCTCTCATAGTTTGCAAAATATTACATAGTTTGATCGCTAGAGCTTGAGTTTTATTTCCTGGATTGGTTCAAAGAAAATATCTGCTGATGTGGAATTTTGCAATCAATTATTTAAGTGATTTATCACTTCAAAAAGCTTACTTCTACTATGTCAAAGGCTCACTGAGTATCTATGATTCTCTTTGTTAATTTTTTGTGTCTTCGATTTACGTCGTGTTTTGGTTGGGTGATGTTTTAAAATGGTAGTGTGTGGCATATGACTTAACATGAAGGCTATCACTGGAGAAGGATGTAGCCAGATATGGTGTTTTCTATTGGAGGTGTGTGATATGATAACGCTGATACCTACGTCGATGAACATGACGTTGAGAATGGCAAAAAAATGAAGGATGAGATGTTGATGAATTGCACACCTTGTACACAGATTTCTAAGGAGTGGTGAGGAGGTGTAGGAATAGAATGACTCTAATACCATATGATAGTTTCCTTACCTATCTTGGAATTTCAATGAAATAAATGGAGATATTTATCAAAATATGCAAAGAAAAATAAAGGAATCACTGTTTTAATGAATCACTTTTGCACTGGAGGAATCCTTGCCAATGGATAAAATATATTTATGTATATTCTTATTCAATGGATGATTGTTTACACCCTATCGAATTATAATATATACCTATTCTAGGGTTGTGAGTGAAAGGACACAATGGTCCATATGAATTAATTAATAAATATGAGTGATTAATTAATGATAATGGTTAGGATAGAGAATCCTAACACTATGACAAGTTGCTATGATAGTATTCTATGACAATATTTCTAAATACATAATTTATGACACTTATATTCATGATATCAAGCGGTTACATTCATAATTTTATGACAAAAAAGAGATAATATGATAACATGGTTATATACATGATTGATGACTCTATGATGCACACCCTCCTAACTTAACATGCGGTACACTTCTAACTTGATACATGGTCCATTTTACATACAATAATATATGCCCCTATGAATTACAAGTATTGGGCATGTAATATGTCACCCCCATTAAAGAATATTTATCCTAAAATATGAAAGGTAGGGAACTACTGCTAAAATTCCTCAAATAGCTCCCATGTTGAATCTTCTAGTTTCAACCCTTGTCACTGCACTAGCAGTTCATTTATATCATGAGAGAAGATATGTTGAGTTCTATAATCTAGAATAGTTGTAGGTTACAAAATAATGGATCCATATTCATCCAATTCATGAAGGACTATCCATACTTGAATATGTTTGCCCACCACCTTCTTTAATCAAGATGCAAAAAACAATAGATGAATCTTGGATGTTGTTGGCATCTCCAACTTATAAGCAACCTTCCCTATTTGTTGCAATACCTTGTAAGGTCCATTAAACTTGGGTGCTAGCTTACCTTGATCATTTTTTTGAGAGACATCTATTTATATGTTTGAAGACAAATGAAGACCATGTCACCTTTTGAAAATTCTCTTGGATTTGTAATTGTCTACCTACTATTGCATATGGTTTTGGGTGGTAGCTAAATTTTGTTTAAGAACTACTAAGACTTTTTGGTTGTGATTAAGGACTATGTCAATTGCTTCCACATTTGAGCTACATGTGGTTGACCATATACAAATTCATATAGTGTTATACTTATAGCTATGTGAAAAGTGGTATTGTACCACCATTCAACATTCCATTTGTATTGGTTATCTAATATAAAACATCAGAGATCTTTTGAGATATTTATTCACCACCTCCATATTTTCTTTAGTTTTATGGTGATAGGATGTGATCCTTTTCAATTTCCCTCCCAAATGTAATGAAGTTCCTCCTAAAATTTAGTAGTGAATATCTTATCATGATCATTGACTATGGAGTGTGGGTTTCTATGGATTCTAAAGATCCGATCCATGAAAATATGTGCTACTATCCTGGTAGTATAAGGATGACCTAAGGAACAAAAGTGAGTATGCTTGGTCAATAAATTCATACGCACTATTACTAGTTTACCTCTAGATAGAGGAAGTCCTTCAATTATTCCATGAATATGTCGATCTAGAGGGGCTCTAGAATGGAAAAAGGTTGAAGTAAACCTGGTCTATTGATCATTTCACCTTTTTGGCATTGATAAGTATCACAGCTATTTATAAACTATTTGACATCTAACTTCAACCTAGGCAAATATAAATTATGCTTTACCCATTCATAGGTCACAAGAAACCCATGTGTCTCCCTATTTAATAAGAGTGAAGCTATGTGAGAAATTTTTATTTTAGTTGTAAAGTGGGTGGAATAACAACTTGATGTTTATAGTGTAACTCCCCTTGCTTCCATGAGTAATTGATATGATCCCTTGCTATTGTTTGTAAGTTTTGAATGATCCTTCCAAGTATGGTTTCTACTTATCATTCTAACTTAAGTGTCTCTAGCTAATCAACCTTAAGGATGGATACTACATAAAACATATTTTGTGACTTAGACAGTCTAGAAAGAGCATCAATGATTATTTTTTCTTTTCCCTTGAGATAGATTATCTCATAATCATATCCTAAGAGCTTAGTAACCCATTTATACTACTTATGGGAATACATATTTTATTCCAATATATACTTAACGCTACAATGATCTATATTAATAATTAAGTGTCACCTTGACAAGTATGGTTGCCAATGGAGGATGACAAAGACAATAGCCATCATATTTGTTAGTATTTGAAGTAGTTTATTTAATAAATTAACTACCACAAGGAGTAAAATGAGCATGCAATATTAAATATATGAAAATATAATATACTAAGCATGTAAATATCATGAGAAAAATTTACAACTACTCAAAAATATGCCATTAATGAAAGCTCATAAAAATAGTACATTGCTCTAAAATGGAGGTCTCAAACACTCCATACATGCTCTACATTGTATCTACTACTACTCTACCTTGTGCTCACCAAAAACCTCTCTTCACTCATTCTATAAAGGCCTATATATAATGAGATATGTCTCTTGGTATTTCACCTACCTATGACTCTTCATCTTCCTATTCTATGACTCATGTACACATGGACAACATGCACATTCTAATAATACTTATGCATTTATTAAATTACATAAAATAAATAGTTAGATCCTAATCTAATACAAACTCCTAATTTAAACATGTACCCATGGTGGTACATTGCCATGTACCAAATAATGTAATATATTCCAACACCCCCTTGTATTACATTATTTGGTTATTGAAGGCTTTAGTCTTCAATATGGATCTTCATCTTGGTTCTAGAACTTGAGCTCTTCTTTTTTGCATTCTTTATTTTGCTCCTTGTTTGTATCCTGATCAAGTAAATAGTTAGTATATTTATAAAATACTATTTTTGTTGAAAGAGCTTTAACTTCATGTTCATCTGTAGGTTCTTCTAGTTCTTGACTTTCCTAAATCTCTTGAACTAAGTATCCTTTTTATTTTCCTTCTTCTTATTGTAGTTGAGGATGATTGTATTGATTTTGAGAAGTATATGGATGTTGAAATTGTTGTTGATGTGAATTACATTGATTTTGATATTATCTTGATTGGAATAGCCTATTTTATTGGCTTCCAAAAAAAATTTGATTCCCTTGATACTAGTTTCTTGGATTGAAACTACAATAATTGGTACTATGTCCTTTATTTCTGCATACTTGATAATATCTATGATTCCATATTGATCTACTCTTTGAGAATGAAGCAAAATTTCCTTGTGGATTATCTTTTGAGACTAGTGCATTGTTAGTCACTTCATATTTTACTGAATTTTCTAATTCATATTCTTGTAGTATATTGACTAACTTATCAAATGATGTATCTTTACTTAGAATTTTTAAAGATGTGACTAGATGCTCATAGCTTTCTGGAAGTGCTCTTAGGATTACTTGAACAAGAAACTTATCTTCAACCTTTTCTCCTAAGGTTAATAATTTTCCTTTTATATATGCTAATTTCCTTAGAAACAATTCTATACTTTCACCACTATTAACTTTTAGAGAATGCAATTGGATTTAAGGTTCAATATTGTGGTTTTATTCTTTCCTTTAAATATCTTGGCTAAGGTTTTCCAAACTTATGTAGAAGTTTCTATTGAATTGATGTAGGGTTGTATTTCATTTGTAATTACAAATTTTATTATCATGAGTGTTTTTGCTTCATCTTATTCAAACTTTTGAATCTCTCTAGCATCTGTAGTAGGCTTAGATTTTGCTCCTTTAACAATATCCTAAATATTTTCAACTATCAATATTACCCTCACTTTATTTTTCCATGAAGAGTATTTAGGTTCTTTAAGAAGTTGGATTTTGTATGAATTAGTTTATTTGTTGTCATGTTGATACTTGTAGACTACCTTATATCTCCATAGTTTTGAGTATGAGATAAAATTTGATAAGATTTTTCCAATTCTCAAGTTTTGTAGAATATTTTGTATATCCATGGCTTTGATGTGATACTTAGATTTATTATTTTTCTTTTGATTTGAACCCATTTTATCTCCCTAATATTCAACTTTTATTCTTCACCTTATTTCTCCCTATGAATAGAAAGCTAAAGATAATTTTTGATGCAATTTCAAGTTTGATAAGGTTCACTATTTTTAAAACCTTTAAGTTGGATTCCTTGTCTCATTAATTTGAGCAAGAGACTAAAATCAAATGTAATTTCCAACTTTTCAAAAAAAAATATTTTTGTACTCTACTAATATATTTTCTAAATTTCAAAAATCTAAATTGGTATTGAAGTCCTTATAACTCCTTAATTGGAAATTTAGAAAACTAATGTATTTTCAAATTCAATATTTCAATTTCAATGTGGAAATCCTTATTTCTCCAAGTTAAACTATTTGCAAATATTTATATGCAATTTGAATTTCAAATAGGATAAACAAATCAAATACTTTCAATTAAATTCCACTTGCTTCAAAAATCTTCTATGTCATTCAATAAATATTCTAAGATTTAAGTTGAGTAATGCATTACCTTATAGCTCCATTTATCCAAATAACCTTATGTGTATAATAATAATTAATATTTAACTCAATATTATACCTTATATCTCCTTTTATTTTTGTAAGGGTTATAAATTAATTCAAATATTCCATACCTTCATTAATATAGCACTTCAACCTTCGTCTTGCTTCGTGTAACTCTACAACTTGTACTTTATCTGCACTCTCCTTTGATTTCACTGCATTCAATGCTCCTTGATGCTCACTAAATTTAGTCTTTGTGAGGTTTGAATATCTTTTTCCATTCTTTTATGCTTCTCCAAGGTACTCAAATCCGATTCTGATATGCTCTCTTCATTGTGCTCAGACTATTTTTAGCCTATGCATTAATAGATACGCTTTAGATGTTGTACCTTCCTTCAATCATGACTAGTGTTCTGAGGATCAAGTTCCAAGTGGCACCAAAAGTCTTTGCACTTCTTTGAAACATTTCCTATGGTGCTCTACCTAGCTTTATCTTGCTTAATGATTGGTAAGAGCATCATATTTTATGGACACAAATGTATTATGACTCCTTAAACGTTGCAAATCGAATGTTGTTCTCCTCCAATGGAATATGTAACATCCTCTATGTGGAAGATGGTTTCTATAATGCTTGACCTTCCTTATCATGCACCTTATTCACCCTAATTTTGGTTATCTTGTTGCTTAGCCTTCAAACACTCAAAAATCCTTTGTGTTTTTTAGCTTACCAACGTTCACTGAATTTATTTTAGCTTTCACTTCTTCAACATTCTCCTTTATGGTAGTTTTAATGTCTAATGATTCCTTTGTAATGAATCTTTATTCAGATTTGGTGGTGCTCACCTCAGCCTCATTTTCTTCTTCTTGGATGTTTTATCTTTTCAATTCTCACTCTTTTATGGTGTTTTCTCGTATGTTATTGGTAGCAATGTGACTATGCTCCTTCTCTTCACACTATTGGTGCAACCTTGGTGGATCAACCTTACAATCTGATGATTGTTTCAAATACTCTATGTTGGTTGAATAATGATTGTTTATCAATGCTCTATGTTTCCTTCCTTGGTGTAAATGGTTGTCTCCTTCAATATGATAGTGTTGCTTATGATATTTTTTCTACTCCTTTGATAACTTGCCTTCACCAAACACTTTTCAAGACTTATGTCGGGATCCCATCCTAACGTTATTTTGTAATTCTCATTATTATGTAATGACCCACTTTCAATGTGGGGGATCCCATCTATAATGTTATTTTATAATATTTTGTAATGTATGTGGCAAGTTAGGCTCCTAGCCAAGTGGGGCCATTTGATGTAACCGTTATCAAGATTGTAACCAATGTTTGGTAGAAGATTCTAGCTCGAGTGGTATTTTGCATGTAAGCCAACTCTTGAGCTTAGGGTTAGGGTTGCATGTAGTCTTTATTTAAAAGCTATGAAGCCATGTACAAAGGTATCTTTTTGCAAGTTAATGAAATATTGAAGGAGGTTGCCCCCTCGAAGAGGCCTATGATTCTGAGTTATTTGTGAGATTGTTTCAATTATGCAATTACTTTTTGCATAGTATTATTCTATTATTGCATGTATTTCAGTTATCTTTTAGTATTTTGTGTGTGTGAGCTTTATTTCAATAGTAGGTTCCTTACAAGTGGTATCAGAGCGCTTTCCAAGGTCGAGTTCTATTGCGACTGCGAAAATTCTTGCTCAACCATTTTCGCTTGTTAGGTATAATTTTCTTGTGTTTTTTCATTCTATTTTCCTTTATTCAAAAAATCCAAAAAATAATATTTTTATATCTGCAAAAAAACCCCAAAAAAATACAGTCTATTTTTTGTAGTTGAGTAGGCTATAAATCCTATGTCGAGAGTTTTAAAATATCATGAAGGAGTTATCATTATTGGCTAAGCTAGATAGCCCATAAAGCATCTAGTGAAGTGAGGGGTGATCAGGCTCCAATACCCATGCCTTAGACAACACTCGCGCACAGAATCGAGCTCCCATGCATCTTTGGGTGTATTGGGAGACCATTTTAGGTTGAACAAAATTTTATCCAGTAGGAAGATTTTTGGCCTTGTATCATCCATAGTCCATGGGACATAGCATCCCGGACGATTACCCTCTCATACTATTAGAGAGGTAGATAGTGTGCTCAAGGGTATGTGTGGAATCCTCCTTGAGTAGTGGCCTAAAATATTGGTCCAAGCACTATTTTTCATCACTACGGTATAACAGAGGGCCTATGGGTGTTACATACTCCTCTACCTAGCATACCCTGGTTCTGTTAAACACTTCAACCTATAAAAATACACATCTCCCTATTCTACTGAACCTGCATTCACAATCCCAAAAAGTGAGCATACGGAGAAGGACTTCCCTATCACAGAAGAACACACTTTGCATGCACCAATAGTTAGGATAGAGTCCGCAAGTGTCTCTAATAGTCTAAAATATTCTAGTATCATCTAAATCAATGGTAGTAATAGTCGGGTCAGTGATAGTAATAGTCGGATCAACAATAGTAATAGTAATAGTCAACTATAATAGTTAGAAAATACAGGTGGTCAGGGTCAGAAATAGAACCATCAGTGTTAGTAACTATAGTACAAGTGATAAGATAATGATAAGGTGATCAATTGATAGAACACACAGATCAGAGATAGTTGATCCAATACCCAACTTGTGAACTATAGCTCCAAATAAAAAAAAATGACTACACAAGTAGACTCATAAAAAAATGTATTTTGCTACTTTTTTATTTTGCACCCAAAAAATAAAAAATCATGCAAATCGGAGCTATAACGAAGAAGTTATATTGGTTTTATCATTACTCTATTTTGAGTAATTCTTAAACCAGAAATAGGGAAAAATAGCACTAAAAAAAGTCATAATAGGCCCTAGACAACTCCAAAATTCCTCAAATTTATTTTGTTGTCTTAGTTATCCCCTTCTACACCTCTCACAAAATTTTTGAGTCCTAACTCCCTTTTTCTCAAAATTCCTCAAATTTATCAATTTTCCACTAGCCCTTTTTGGCCAAATATTCTCCAAATACAAAATCTGAGTCTAGGGTGCCCAAAAATCTATGTTGTGGCATATAGCTCATTGTGACCATATTTTCAAGCTGATCATCTTGATATATAACATCCAAGCACTTTTTGGACCCCTTACTAAAAATAGTAACTCCAGAAATCACACTTCTATTTTTAGTAATTCAGTAAAAAAGTTCAAGGCTATCTCAAATGGCAAGTGGCACTCGTGGACATCAAAAATAGGTAGAGCAAAACACTGCTTCAGCGTTGGATACCCTACTAAGTGTTGTTATTGGCTTACAAAAAATAAGTGAACACTTGATGACAGAATTTCAAACTTTCATAATTGAACAAGATACCTCCAGAATTTGCCTAGAAGAACAACTAGCAGATGTTGAGTCTAAAATACAAGGTGTTCCAAGAAAGTTTGAGTATCGTACTGAACACTCACATTTTGACCGAGGTCAAGGAAAGGGAACATATGACTCTCACCTTCGCTTTGATCATGATACTACCTTCAAGATGCCAAAACTAGACTTTCCTAAGTTCAATGGGAAGGATGTGGATGGATGGTTATGTCATGTTGCTCAATTCTTTAGACTCCACGATGTCCCCATTTATCATCGAGTTCAAATGGCTTCTTTCAATTTGGAATATAAAGCCTTAAAGTGGTACCAATGGTTGCAAAAAACTCTCCCTGATCCTTCTTGGGCAGACTTTGAGTCTCAATTACTCACTCGCTTTGGCTCTAGTGAGTATGATGATTTTATAGGATAGTTGACAAAGCTAAAACAAACTTTGACAGTTCAAGATTACCAAATACAATTTGAGATATTGGCCAACAAAACTATAGGATTGAATGAAGGGTTCTTTATGAGTTGTTTTGTTAGTGGGTTGAGGGAAGATCTCCAAGCTGAGGTCACAATGTTTAAACCATAATCCATGATGCAGGCTATCCAGTTGGCTCATTTGGCCGAGTCCAAATTTTTAGCTCAGAGGTGGATATCTAAATTTCCATAGGCTAAACCCTCTTTTCCTCCTAGATTCCATAATCACAATGAACAAAAACCTGTTGCACCCACTGCTACACCCAAATGTTTAACCACTACCAAAATGGATGCGCGATGCACCCAAGGGTTGTGCTACAATTGTGATGAAAAGTTTTCTCATGGGAATAGGTGCACCCAAAAGAAGTTTTTCCTCATCGATGTTGATGAGTCTGACACCAACGACCATAGTGATGATGACACTAAATCAGTAGAGGAACCACCCAAATTGGAGGAAGAAAACCAGGATGAACCACAGGCTAAAATTTTTGTTCATGCTCTTGCTGGAATTACTACTCCCCAAACCATGAAAGTTGTGGGGTATTTCAAGGGCCTGCGTCTTACCATCTTGATTGATTCTAGTAGTACACATAATTTTATTGATCCCTGCATTGCCAAGTAGGAAAATTGTTATGTACATACATGTAATTCCTTTGAGGTTATGGTAGCAAATGGTGGGACCTTACCTTGCAAAGGTAAATGTCATAATATTAAGGTCAATATTGGGGATTATGAGCTCAAATAGGATATGTTTACACTTCAACTAGGGGGATGTGATATCGTGTTGGGAGCTCAATGGTTGGGCACATTGGGAGTCATCTCATGGCATTTTTTCGAGCTTTGGATGTGATTTTCATAGAATGGATAGTCCTACACTCTCCATGGATTAAAAGTAGGGTCTTCACAGATTATCAGTTCCAGTCGGATGGAGAATTTGTTAAAAAATCATCTCGGGGTGTCATAGCTCAGATTTTTGCGATCCAACCTCATCCTTCAGAGGAGGATTCTGTTCCTAAAGATTTGCAACTTATTTTTACCAAGCACAACTCTATTTTCACTAAGCCAATAGAATTACCGCCTCATCGCTCTCATGACCATGCTATTCCCTTGTTACCTAGAAATGCACCACCCAACATTAGATTGTATTGGTATCCTCATGCTCTTAAGTCAAAAATCAAGAAGTTAGTACAGGAATTGTTAAAATTCAATGTCATTCGACCAAGCAATAGTCCTTACTCTTCTCCAGTTTTATTGGTGCACAAGAAATATGGGTCCTGGCGGTTGTGTATCGATTACCAAGAGCTCAATAAACTCACCATCAAGGATAAGTTTCCTATTTCGATGGTGGATGAATTACTGGATGAACTTCATGGGACTATGTATTTTTCCAAACTTGACCTTCGCTCAGGGTACCATCAAATCTGGCTCAAGGATGAGGATATTCCCAAGATTGCTTTTCATACTCATGAAGGTCACTATGAGTTTTTGGTAATGTCATTCGGCTTGACTAATGCCCCTTCCACTTTCCAAAGCCTCATGAACAACATTTTTCATCCATTCCTTTGAAATTTCATCCTAGTCTTCTTTGATGACATTCTGGTGTATAGTCGCTCATGGGAAGAGCATCTTATTCATGTGAATCAGACTCTCCAGCTATTAGCACAACATCAACTCTATGCTAAGCATTCCAAGTGTTCTTTTGGGTTGACAGAAGTGGAATATTTGGGACACATTGTCACTAAGGAGGGCGTCAAAGTTGACCCCAAGAAGATCCAAGCGGTTCAGGAATGGCCAAAACCTCACACTCTTAAAGGTCTTAGGGTATTTTTAGGGCTTACAGGTTATTACCATAAATTTATTCATAACTATGGTAAAATTGCAGCTCCCCTCACTTCCATGTTAAAGAAGGACTCTTTTACTTGGACGGGACCCGCTGAACAGGCTTTCCTAGAATTGAAGCATGCTATGACCACTATGCCTATTTTGGCCATGCCAGATTTCTCCAAACCATTTGTCATTGAAAGTGATGCTTTAGGTCGTGGTATTGGTGCAGTATTGATGCAAGAAGGGAGACCCTTGGCCTTCACTAGTAAAGCTCTCTCTAGCTGTAATTTGGAAAAATCCACTTATGCCAAGGAGATGATGGCAATTCTTCATGCAGTAACAAGCCATCAAAGTCTCAAATACTTTTTGGAGCAACGGGTTGCCACCCCTAAACAACAAAAATGGGTCTCTAAACTCATGGGCTATGATTATGATATCACCTATAATAAGGGCAAGGAGAATATTGTGGTCGATGCTCTCTCTCACCAATTTGAGGCTCTCAGTATGTTGTGTGCCATTTCATTTCCAGTACCCCAATGGATCAATTCCTTACACCATGAGGTACATCAAGATTTTGAATTGTAAACTTTGGTTGCTTCCCTACACACTGAGCCTACTTCATGTCTAGGCTACACTTGGGATGGCTAGGATTTGCATTACCACCAATACCTTGTTGTTCCCCACAAGTCCCAACTGTGGGGAACTTCTCATGATAGAACTGCATGCTACCCCATGTTTCGGCCATTCAGGATTTCTCAAAACATATGAACGGCTTAAGCGCACTTTTTTTGAAAGGGTATGAAAAAGGACATTCAAGATTTTGTGGTAGCTTGTGATACTTGTCAATGGATGAAAGGTGAAATGGTGCATTCTCCAGGCACTCTTCAACCCTTGCCCATTCCTGACTAGGTTTGGAAGGATATTTCTATGGATTTTATTGAAGGATTACCTAAGTCTAGAGGCAAATCTATTATCTTTGTGGTAGTGGATCATCTTTCAAAATATGCTCACTTTTGTTCCCTATCCCATCCTTACACAACATCCACCATTGCCCAAATTTTCCTTGATTCTATATTTCATCTTCATGGTCTACCCTCTTCCATTGTGTCTGATCGTGACCCAACCTTTACTAGTCACTTCTGGAAAGAATTGTTTAAGTTGCAGGGAACTCATCTCAAAATTATTTCAGCTTATCATCCACAAACGAATGGCCAGATGAAGATTGTCAACAAATTTTTGGAAACCTACCTTCATTGCTTTACCTCGGATCATCCTATGCACTAGGTGAAATGGATTCCTTTGGTCGAGTGGTGGTACAACACTTCCTATCACACAAAAACCAAGGTTACCCCTTTTGAGGTAGTTTATGGGTGCCCTCCACCCATGCCTTCCTCTTACATTCTAGGTAGCTCCAAGGTCCATGCAGTTGACACTACTCTCAATCAGCATGTTGATATCCTTCATCAACTCAAGATGAATTTGGATGCGGCCCAGAATTGGATGCACCAACAGGCTGACCAACATCATTTCGAGTACATTTTTGATGTGGGTGATATGGTTTTCCTTCACTTGCAATCATACAAATAATTGTCCCTCCAGCTTCGTAGATGCTAAAAACTTACCGTAAAATACTATGGGCCCTACCAGGTGTTACAACGGATTGGTGCCACCACCTACAAATTGGCCCTTCCACCTACATCCAAGCTCCATCTAGTTTTTCATGTTTCCTCTCTCAAAAAGGTGGTGGGCAATCAGGTACAGGTTCAATCTGCACTTCCGAAGTTAGATGAAGAAGGTTCTATCTTGCTAGAACCCTAACTATTGTTGGACCATCGGACTTGCACTCTATGCACCCACACCATTACTTAAGTCCATATTTAGTGGTGTGGACTCGAGCCCAAATATGCTACATGGGAGTCTCTCCATCAACTCCAACACCAGTTTCCTCACCTTCAGCTTTGAGGACAAAGTTTTTTGAAGGGGAAGGACATGTTAGGATCCCATCCTAACATTATTTTGTAATTCTCATTATTATGTAATGACCCACTTCCAATGTGGGGGGATCCCATATATAATGTTATTTTACAATATTTTGTAATGTATGTGGCAAGTTAGGCTCCTAGACAAGTGGGGCCATTTGATGTAACCATTATCAAGATTGTAACCGACGTTTGGTAGAAGATTCTAGATTGAATAAGTCAGAATATTCTAGCTCTATGTTATCAAGAGGTTGCTTTCAATGTGAACAAAAAGATAAAGGGTAAGAAGTTAGAATCAAGCAGTGAGTCATCCAGTGATGAAGAATCAAATTATGGTAGAAGAGATAAAGGTTCCAGAAGACCCATAGATCTAAGATATGTTAAGTGTTTCAATTGTGGAAACTATGGACATTTTGCAACAGATTGTAAAGAGCCAAAGAACAACAATGGTGAAGAAAAATAGGATCATAGGTACAGGGAATCAGAAAGATATAGGCACCAAAATAAAATCAAGGATGGACAAAGAAGACAAGGAAATAAGTTCTTCAAAATACAAAATAGGATATACTATGCGGATAATGCAAATAAGTACTCAAATGATAGTGATGCTAGTTCTTAAGATAATGATAGAGATGAAGTCCTATTTATAATTGAGGAAAAAAAACTAGTTAAGAAAATGACTCCAATTATTCTCAAGTGTTTTAGATTTTGTAAATTTGGACATCTTGAAGATGATTGTACAAGGGATGGTTATAGTTTTAGTGATGATGAATATGAGAATGCACTTGAAGGACCAGATGAAAATATTCTAATGGCTTTAGAAGAAGAAGTAAGTGATCCTATAGAAGATAAGCCAAAAGAAAGTAATGATGTGGACAAAGGTAAACAAATAGAGGATTATTCAGCAGAGAACGGTTATGATCTCAAGGGAGAACTTATCTATGCCCTTGACACTATAAATAAGGTAAGAAAGCAACACTCTAAACTTGAAATTTAGTTTCAAGAATGTGATGAAGAGAGAATATTTCTCATAGAGGATTTAGAAAAATCAAAGGCTAAGGCAAAAAGGTTCAAAGATAAGTTAGAAGCAAAGATCTTGGAATGTGAGAAGTTAGCACAAGAAGTGGCACTATTAAAAGAATATTTAGAGGACTCCAAGATCAAGATGAAAGGATTCAAGAATAGCTCAAATATTATGGATAAGATAGTCAAGGTACAAAGAAGGTCAACAAATAAAATAGGTCTTGGTTTTGAATAAACTCAAAATAAATAGGAAGGAGAGTCAACTTCAAGTTCTAAAGAGGAAACTTTAGATGAAGATACTTTAGAAGAAGACAGTGTAAAAGAAATTCAGATATCAGAGGAATAATTGGACAATAGAGAGTTCAACAAAGATAGGAAAAATGCATAGAGAAGATACATATGGAACATCAATCAGAATAGGAGACCAATGAGGTCAAAATAGGGAAGCTTCAATGGAAGATGTTTTTCATGTCACAGGTTTGGGCACATGGCTTCACAATGCAAGACACATGAAAGACAAGAATATGGTAATGGATAGTTTTTCCATGGGTATTGCTACTCATGTAATCAGTTTGGTCACAAGGCAATGAATTGCAGGGTTAATGAAAGAAGAGGATATGACTTCACTAGGAAAAATTCTAAGACATTTGCACCTACAAGGAATAATAACATTAAGTGTTATAAGTGCAATAATTATGGTCACACAACAAAGTGGTTTAGAGTAGACATTCCAGAAATAGGTATGAACAGGAACATGAACATGAATAGGAACAAGAGGGGGGGGGGGGGGGGGGGGGGGGGGGGGGGATGATGACAGGAACAGGGATGATGACTTGGATAGAAACAGTCAGAGGATTCAGGAAACTCAGAAAATAAGGGAAAATAATAAAGGTAAAGAAAGTGCTTTCAGGGGAGTAGAAATACTCCCACCCCAGAATTAACCACCTCATGAGGAGGTGGGGGAGGGGCTAAGCTAAGAGGCTCATTCTTAGCCCCGAGCCCCAAAGGTGACCCTTTGCCATTGATGTCAAAGGGGGAGATATTTGTGTATTGGGGAGAGATTTGATATTTGAGAGAGCATTGAGCCAGGGGGAGCAATGTCCCAGGGGGAGAAGAAGAAAAAGAAAGGTCAGGTTTCAGTAAAAAGGATATGGGTTGCCATCAATGACAAAGGGGGAGATTGTTGGACATTTTGAGTCCCTAAGTTAAAGTTGTCATTGATGTCACCAGATGAAGTCATCATTAATACCAAATATTTTAGCAGGAAATAAAGGGGATAAAAATGGTTATTTGATATCCAGGAAGAAGGCCAAAGATCAAGTGAAACAATGCAAAAGACATAAGTTAAAAAGGAGTTATAATATTTATTTTATAAATTATTTAAATTCAGTGTGAATTTAAATTTTATAAATAAATATTAAAGGTACTTTATCAAAGGATATAATATTATAATATGAGTTATTATAATATTAAGTAAGGTGGTGAAAAAGAGCCCAAAGTAAAATATTAATAATAATATTTTACTACACCCAAAGATGGGTGTTAGAATTTAAATATTCGAAGCATGTTACAAAGGTTTATCCTCATCGACGTCATGTGGGTTAATTGCATTTTGAAGCACCGACGTTCTAAAGCAAAGGAGGAAGATTAATATTTAAACCTATGCCCAAAGGGCATTAAGATTATCCTTGCTCGATTGAAAAGATAGCATACAAATTAATTAATGCAGAGCTCGTGAAATGGATGTGCAAATTTTAAGTTTGAATTGCCAGTGAAAGAAACAAAAGGGACAACATCAAATAGTTGGAAGCCAACTAGGCACCTTGGCCTAGTGGCAAGAGGGTTGTGGCTTACGTTTTGTGTGCAAGGAGGCCAGCGTTCGAGTCTCGACGGAAGCGCTTGGCAGGTGTGTTGAAAGCGCCAATCGTGAGGCACACGTTTTGTGAAACAAGGAGGGGATAAAGTTTTTGAAGCACATGGTGCTTCACCTATCTCCAACGAGCGTGTAGCTCATGTGGTTGTTGGCACCGCGGTTGAGACATTAGAGTGGGTTGCGTTGAGAGTTCGAAACTCTCCAAAGGCAAAGGTAATATTTTGATTTTAATTTTAATTAAATGCCTAAGTTGGAGGTATAAGGTTGTTTAGTGGTTGAAATTTGGAAAGGTTGCTTTGCAATAAAATTGTGGTAGTTGAGAATTATCTTTAGGAGTTATAAGGAGAATTATATTTTATATTTAAAGTCTTAAAATTGCTATTGAGGAATATTGAAAGGTTAAGACTTTGTGGGTAGTATGTTATTTTGAATTAAGGGTTTTTGTGACTATTGTGAGGATATTGATTATTATTTAAGTTGGAGTGATAAGGTGTAATTTTGATATTATATTTGTGATATGTTTTGTTGAAGAAAATTATCCTCTAACCCTTATTGAGATTGGCAAAGAAGTAATTATGAGTGTGGCAGATTTGTGAGACCAACTACTTGTCAAACAAAAGGTATGGGCAAATTCCTTCTTGGTTGAGTTGATTGATTGGCTTTATTGAAAATTAAGTTTGGAGTGAAAAGGACTTGATTAGGGTTTCCTTTTCAAAAGTGGTTGAGTTATTGCTTCAAGGTTTTCTGATTTGAGAGTTGAGATTAAAACCTTGTTTTATTAGCATTGTTGTTGAGATCATTGGTTGAGTGAAGTGTTTGAGTTAATGCTTCAAGGTTTTCTAAAATTGAGAGTTGTGATTAAAACATTGTTTGATGAGCATGGTTGTTGAAGTGAGTTGTTATGCAAAGAACTTGAACTAGGGTTTGAAAATATCATGAGTATCATTGTTATGTGAGATTTGTTGTTGAGCATTGTTGGAAACATTTTGAGTTGGATGATACATGCTTGGACTAGGGTTTGTGAGCAAGAGTTGTTTCTTGAAGTGATTGGTTGAGTAGAGTTGATTGAGCCTAGTCAAGTGGATGTATGAAGTGATTGTTCAAGTTCCATAAAACAAACTATTCTATATTCTAATTTGAGTTGAGATTGAGTTTTGAGAATAGAACATATTGAGTCTCTAACAATTCTCTTTATGCTTCTATGAGATTGAGTTGAGCAAGTGATTGAGTTTTGAGAATAGAACATATTGAGTCTCTAACAATTCTCTTTATGCTTCTATGAGATTGAGTTGAGAAAGTGATTGAGTATTGAGTATAGAATATATTGAGTCTCTAACAATTCTCTTTATGTTTCTATGAGATTGGACAAGTTTTGTGTGGACTTGTTAAGCATATTTGAGGTAAGTCTTTGAGAAGACTTGTGGACTGATTTTATGTGAGCTTTTGTGGAAGCTTACAATACATATTTGAGCAAGTCCTAGAGAGGACTTGTTGAGCAAATTTGGACAGGTTATGTGTGGACCTGTTGAGCAGATTTGGATAGGTTCTGTGTGGACCTATTGAGTAGATTTGGATAGGTTCTATGTGGACTTGTTGAGAATATTTGAGCAGGTTTTGTGTGGACCTGTTGAGTAGATTTAGACAAGTTATGAGTGGACCTGTTGAGCAGATTTGAGTAGGTTCTGAGTGGACCTATTGAGCAGATTTGTGCTAGATTGACTGGATTGTGTTTAGTGCATATTTGAGTGGACTTGTGCTAGACCGATTGGACTATGTTTAGTGCAAGAGTTGAGTAGATTTGTACTAGACCTAATGGACTATGTTTAGTGTAGATTTGAGTGAGCTTATTGAGCATACTTGTGCTAGACCGACTAGACTGTGTTTAGTGCAAGAGATTGAGCAGAGTTGTGCTAGACCGACTGGACTATGTTTAGTATAGAATTGAGATAGAGCTTTGGAGGTGACAGAGCAGAGAGGACAGAGTCTCCAATGGATAGAGATCCATCAGCCATGGTAGTGAGGACATGTCTTCTGAGTGGGGACAAGAGTCTTCAATGGAGAGAGATCCACAAGCCAATGCAGTGGAGGCAGTAGTCTTCTAGAGGATCACCAGATGAGAGCAGAGGAGAAAGAGTTCTCCTATGGATAGAGATCCACAAACCAGATTTAGGGGATCAGCATCTCCTTTGGACAGAGGTCCATAAACATTGTAATTGGGAAGGATTCCCAAGAGATCATTTGAGAAATATTTAGAAGAAATATTTTCTCCATGGAAGTAGCCATATTTGGGTGAACCACGTTAAATATGTGTCTCTATTGTGTATGGTGTTTTGTGCATTGCTTTGATTACTGCTATTGATATTGCTATCTATACATTGCATAATATTGATTTGAAAAGAAAAGTAAAAAGTGATCTTATATTGTTCACCCCCCCCTCTCAGTATAAGCTTGTGTTCTTAAAAAAATTGCTCTCAATTCTTCCTTTAGATTCTCTTATTTGCAGCTTTCTTTCCTCCATCTAATGTTGCCTAATTTTCTTGATTTGGTGTCTTCTTTTGTTGCCAACTCCTCCTTCAATTTTTTGTTCAAGGGCACTTCAAAATCTGCCCAAATATCCTCTAAATTGTAGCTCTATGTCACCCTGATTTTTCTATCTTGTGACTCTTTAACTTCTGCTGTAAAAACAACAATATTCTCCTTTGTAAATCAACCTTCAAATCCTTTGTGGTTGTCCTAAAAACTCCCAAATCTAGTGGTCTCTTCTATTTTCTTTCTTCTTCAATCTTCCTTATCAGATTTTAACTTCAAACTTGACCTATTTGTTGACCTCCTTCTCAAGAATATAAATTTCTTGATGTCTTCTAGAATCCTTTCCAAATTTTGGTAAACTTCTTGCCAAATCCTTTTTCCTTTTGGGCTTGTTGTTGGATAGCAACAATTGTCCCAAATTCTTCTTTTCTAAGAGCTACTCCTTCTAGAAATCTTCTCCCTTGAGATTTCTTCAAATATTATCCAATGGCCACTTCTTCAATTTATTTAATAAGTTTTTTCTAGCATTCTTCTTCTTTCTCCTTCCAAATTTTCTTAAGACCTCTTTTATTGAGTCTTTGAATTTTGCAGCTTCTCACATCTTCAATAAAGTTGCTTTCCTATTTCTTCGATATGGAGTCTTTAATATTCTAACTTCTATGAGGACCTCCTTATTGGTTATTTTTAATCTTCAATATTCTTTGTATATCTCTTTCTTGATTCTCCTCAATATTCTATATTCAATATACACATTCTACAATGGGATCTTTTCTCTTAGGCCTCCAAATTCTTCGATCTTTGACTTATTGCTTCATGTAGTGGATTAATTCCAAAGAAGATATTCTTCCTAGCTATTATAGTAAGCTTCTCAACTTTCTTTGAATCAAAATTTCTTTGCAACAAATTATTAGAAGATGATAATTTCAAATTCTTAAAATCTAAAAATAATGAACTTCACTAGTTGATTTGTCAAACTAGTGGAATCAATGTTAAGTCCTAGTCTTCACAAGTTGTTTCACGACTCTGTGGGAAGACTCTAACCAAAAAGAAATTCTACACATTTTTGAAAATAAGATTTCCTATTTCCTCTCAATATTCTTGTGGCTCTCCCTATCTCCTATCAATCTCCCTTGTGGCTCTAATACTATTGTTAGCTTTTGAAGTTGTATATTTAATGAAATAATTACCACAAGGTGTAAAATGAGCATGCAATATTAAATATATGAAAAGGCAATATACTAAGCATATAAATATCATGAGAAACTTTTGAAACTACTCAAAAATATACCATTAATGAAGCTCACAAAAATAGTACATTTCTCTAAAATGGAGGTCTCAAATACTCCATACATGCTCTACATTGTATCTACTACTACTCTACCTTGTGCTCAACAAAAACCTCTCTTAACTCATTCTAGAAATCTCTATATATAATGAGATATGTCTCTTGTACTTTAACCTACCTATGACTCTTCATATTCATATTCTATGACTCATGTACACATGGACAACATGCACATTTACATCATTGCACATTATAATAATACTTGTGCATTTATTACATTGTATAAAGTAAATACTCAAATCCTATTTTAAGACAAACTCCTAATCTAAACATATACCCATGGTGGTACATTGGCATGTACCAAATAATGTAATATATTCCAATAATCTCCTTCTCATAAGTTGATTTGGCATGATTTCGCCTTAACAAGGTCTTGTTTATGAATGTAATTGGCCAACCTTCTTGCATAATTATTGGCCCTAATCCCACTTTAGAGGTATCGCTTTTGTTGACAAAAGTTTTGGAAAACTCGGGTATGGCTAAGACTAGTGTATAAAGCATGACATCCTTCAAATTCAAAACAGCCTACTTAATTGCACTGTTCCATGCAAATGCATCCTTCCTAAGCATAACTATCAAAGGGACCACTATCTTTCCATAGTCCTTGAAAAAATTTCAAAAATATCCTGTAATACTAATGAATCCTCAAAGGCTCTTCAATTTTTTGGGTTTGGGCCACTCCATGGCCTTAATATTTGTCGAATATATGTGAACACCATATTTGGCCAAAACATGCCCCAAATATTCTATCCCAATTTCCCTAAAGATACATTTAGATTATTTGATGTAAATTTTGTTATGCTATAGGAGCTTCAACACCTAATAAACATGTTGAACGTGCTCTTCCCTTATTTTGTTGTAGATCAGTATGTCATCAAAAAATACTAATGTAAAATTTCATAGATAGGGTTTTATAGCCCTATTCATTAAGCCTTAGAAAATTGGTGGTGCATTGGTGAGACTAAAGGACATGACCAAAAAATTGTAATACCCCTCATGAGTCTTGAAAGTTATTTTAGGGATGTCATCCTTGTGAACATGAATCTTATGGTACCCTGACCTGAGATTTAATTTGGTAAAATATTGAGCACCATGTACTTCATCTAATAAATCATCAATCACTAAGATGGAAAACTTATCCTTTATGGTTATAATACTGAGTTCACAAAAGTCCATACACATTCTCCATGATCCATCCTTCTTTTTGAATTGTAATATAAGGGCTAAAAAGATACTTGTGCTTGTATGGATGACATTTTCATCTAGTAATTCCTTCACAAATAACTCAATATCATTCTTCTAGTAATAGGGGTACCGATATGGTTGAGTGTTTGGAGGTTGATTCCTAGGAACTAATTTGATTCTATGATCTTCGATGGTAGATGTTTGGGATCTATGAAGACCTATTTATTATTAGTTAAGATGATTGGAAATTCTGAAGGCATCCTATCATCTTGGATAACACATAACTGTATTTGGAAAAGCCTTCTCATAGCTCCCCTATGATACTTCTTAATCAATCTCTACATTTGATAGGATGTTAAAAATCTAGGGATTTCTAGCTTTCACTCCTTGAATGGTGTGGGTTCTATTATTTATCATAAAATGCATTGAGATTTTTAAGAATTCCAAGACATCATTCCCAATGTTTGTAGCCAAGGGAAACCCAATACAATATCCACTCCATCCAATGGAACTACACAGAGGTTAGTTTGACAATGATAGTCACTTATGTGTAGATAGGCATTTTGACACCTCCCATTACAAATAATGCTATCCCCATTAGAAATTTTTACCAAGACTTAATCATGACCATAAATGAAATAATATATCCTTTTTATTACACTAGGTTCAATAAAATTATTAATACTTCCCAATTCCAATAGGATTAAAACTTTGCGTCCTTTGAGAAACCCTTGAACTATCATGCATTAGGGTGTCAATATTCCTACAATGACATTCAGATAAAGGGTGGGAATCTCTTCTTCATGATTTTTGAATGGTAGTTTAACATCCAATAATTCTAGTGGCTCTTCTATTGAATCCATAAATCTATCCCTTGTTTGTATAGAAGAAGCTAAAGCACTACTGATATCTATAAGATAGAGGTGTATTTTTCACTTGTGTCCTATAGCCCATTTTTCATCACCAATATAATAGAGTCCCTTGGCTCTATGATTGGCCATCCTTCCTAGTGTTAGCCTCTTTATTTTTTTTTAAATAAAGGGGTAAAAATTTATTGATAAAAAGTTTGGATTACAGAGTACAACTGAGCTTCCAACCAGGACTCAAATAAACAGCCAAATAGGCTAAAACCACCAGACTAGAATGACACCCATAAAAGAAAACAAGAATAAACCACATTAAGTCTGTACATCCTTGTAGATCAACTCACACAGGAATTGAGAGTCCCCAAACCAGATACTCTCCCAATTATCGATACTCCAAGGATCCAATAGCTCAGAAGACCTTTTGGTCAGGTAATCAGCAACCACATTCCATTCCCTTGGAATGTGCACAAAGGATATAAATTTGAACTCTTCACTCATTCTAAGAATCTGGATAGCTACAGATGCCAACTGCTAATTAACTTTCTCCACCCTTTTATTGTTTAAAATATTAACCACAATCTGAGAGTCAGACTCGCAAATAATCCTATGCCAACCAAGATAAAACCCCCTCCACAAGGCCTCAAGAATTGTAAGAGCTTCCATAAAATTGTTGGAATGAACACCTTTATAAATGGAAAAGAAAAAACTAACACCACCAGCAGAATCTCTCCCAACACTGCCAATGCCATCATGTCCATCAGTATTAATTTTTAAAACTCCTCTAGGGGGTGGCCTCCACCTACCATCTCTCCTAACCTTCTTGCTAATCTGAGGAACCCTATTAGGGATAGAAGAGTTCACACCATCCCCAAAGGTACCAAGGTCTTGTTGTACCTTCTCCTCTCTAGAATACAAAATAGGGTCCACATCACATTTGCTATGGATGGTTTCCTAAACCATATACAGGATCCTTTGCCAGATTTGTTGAATAGAAAAATAACTGCCTTGAAATATGTGTCGATTTCATTCAAGTCAAATTTTCCAGATGATTCAATAAGGGCCCAAATTCCAAGCCACCCAAAGGAAGGGGGCCTTGGCCGGAGGTCTACCCAGACTACTCCAAAACTCCACCAGGGACAACACATGAAAACATGGATAGTTCCATGTGCTCCACCAATAGTGCCAAATGTCTCTGTAAAAGGAGCATTGGAAAAATAAATGAGAAGAGTCATCCTCATTATTACTACAAAGGACACAAAAAGAGGGACCCTAAAATCCCCTCTTCCTCACATTATCCCAAGTGAGGCATTTATTATGAGCTACCAACCAGAGAAAGAAGTTACATTTTGGCTAGGCAAATTTTTTCCACACCTTTTTCCACCAAGTGAAAAGAAGACTCCCATACTTTTGCTTATCAAGAACCTGATAACCATAGGCTATCGAGTAGGTTCCCTTAGGATCAAGGTTCCAAGCCAAAATATATTTACCCCTCAATGAAGAACAAGGCCTCCCCATAAGAATAAGATCAAGCACCTCTCTATCCTTGGCCAGTCCCCCCTAGGGCCATTCTTATGGATCTTTCCACCTGTACATCTCCATATTTCCAAAAGACTAGATTTTTTTAAAGTCCTCCACACAAGACCAGCCTACTTCCAAGAAAAAAATACTTATGGAACATAACCTAGGATATTGATTCAATATAATAAGGTGGCCATCCCAAGAATCCTCTTAAAAAATAGCATTTTATCCTTTATTGCAAATCCAGAACAAACCCTACTTGATTAAATTAGCTCCTCTTTTTAGAGTGTCCTAGATAACTGAACCTTTTCGACTCTAGGGATTTCAGCCTCAGAAACACCTCTCAAGTATTTACAAGATAATATTTTAGTCCAAATCTGATATTGAGAGGCACACCATCTCCAATAAAGTTTTGTATCCAAATTCTACCCAAAAAGAGTTGTTTGTCGCAACCCAAGGCCTCCCTCTTGCATCGGTCTACATATAGAATCCCACCTAACCAAACTCCATTTAGATTGATCAAATTTTCTAGACCATAAAAATTGTCTTTAAAAAGCATCCATGTCCTTGATGAAGTGAGAGGGATCTATTTGTACAAAACATCTATAAATGGGTAAAGCTTGAACAACATATTTTAAAAGCAACACTCTACCTACAGTGGATAGCCATCCAAAATTCCAGTGATTCACCTTCCTTCTAAACTTATTAAGCGTATACTACCAAGAATATCTAGGTAGAGGGTGAGATGAAATTGGAATACCAAGATAAATGAAGGGGGGAGTCCCAACCTGTAATCTTAGAATGCAAGAAATCCTAGATTGAATAATAGGAGGGGTATTGAAGAAGAAAATAGAAGACTTGTCCTCATTAATCAACTATCTAGAAGCACCAAGATATATGTCAAGAGACTGTCTAATATTGTTAGCTTCCCTGATAGTGGTAACTCCCAACAAAGCAGTATCATCAACAAATTGAATGTTGGAAAGAGGTGGCAAACTACTATCCCATTTCCACCCCTGAATGAGACCCTGCATGACTTGATACTTGAGCAATCTTCCCAACCCTTCTGCCATAATGATAAAAAAATAAGGATATAAAGGATCTCCTTGCCTCAATACCCTTGAGGCCTCAAACAGATCTGATGGCTCATTATTAACAAGAACTGATAATGAGGAAGATGAAACACAACTCATCACCCATCTAATCCATTCCTCCTCAAATCCAAAAGCAACAAGAACTTTCTGAAGAAAGGACCATCTGACCCGATCATAGGCTTTGGCCATGTCCAACTTAATGAATATAGTTTTCTCCTTAGAAGTATCCATCGAATGAATAGCTTCTATACAAATAACAACCCCATCCAATATTTGTCGGCCATTAACAAACCCTCCTTTCTTCTTAGAGATGATTTTGCTCAACCATATCTTCAGCCTCTCAACAATAATTTTTGTGATGATATTATACACAACATTGCAGAGAGCAATAGGCTTGAACATATCCAAGGAATTTGCTCCCTCTTTTTTGGGTATAAGCACCACAAAGGTAGCATTTAGGTCCCTTAGCATATGTTTGTTCTTTTGGGATTCATGGACCACCTCCAAAAGATCAAATTTTATTAAATCTCAAAACTCATGATAAAACTCAATCGGGAATCCATCTGGGCCTAGGGCTTTTCCTTTTTCATCTTGAATACAATATTTTCCAACTCCTCAAGGGAAATTGGACCCATCAAGTGCTCATTCATATCTCTAGAAAAAATTGTTGGAATATAGTTTAGAATAAGCTTTTCATTCTCATCTGATAGGGAGTCCTCCTTGAAGAGATGAAAAATACCTCTTAGTCTCTTCTGAAATATCCCTAAAAGAAGAGAGTAGGGCACCCTTAGAATTCACAAGAGAGGTAATCAGTTTATCATTACGGTGAGCCTTAACTGAGTTATAAAAGAAGGTTGTGTTCCTATCCCCTTCCTGAAGCCAATATACTCGAGCTTTTTGTTTCTAAAAAATTTCTTCCCTCAGTTCCCATTTGGCAAGGTCTTTTGTAGCCTCAGATTCCTAAACAAGAAGCTCCTTCGTGAATCCCTAATATCTAATCTTCCTTGAAGCTTCTTCCATCCTCCTAAGAGCTGCCAGCTTAGCCAAGGAAAGGTTTCCAAAATTCAGTCTATTCCATATCTTCAATTTATATTTTACAAATTGTAGTCACTTCATAAAGGAATGCATAGTGATGCCATGAGGAGGTTTGCCAGTGGTCTACCAGCCTCGCATGAAATCATGAAGCTTAGGATCACGAAGCCACATAAGTTGAAACTTAAAGGAGGAATTCTTTTTTAGCCCTAACTCCAAAGCAAAGAGTTTGATAGACCAATGATCAGATCCTCTACCCTCCAGAATAACAGAACTAGCACCTTTGTTATTACCCATCCAATAACTGGATATCAAAACCCTATCCAGTCTCTCTGAGATGGAAGCTTTCCCACACCTTCTATTGTGCCAAGTAAAGATCCCATTATCTGGATTGATGTCAACCAATTTTAGGGCCTGGATATGAGCACTAAAGATAGAAGAAAAATGCTCGAGACAGTCCACCCCACCACGTTTCTCCTCTAGACAAGTGATAGATTTGAAGTCTCCAACCAAAATCCATGGGTACAGGAGAACCAAACTTCTCACAAAGCAAATGTGCTTCCACAAATTTACTTTACCATTGTAATCAAGAAGAGCATACACATTTTTAAGTAGGATGATTTCACTAGATTCATTATCATGCCCGACCATTGAAATAGACCATCTGCTAAAAATCCAAGTAACAGGGGATATCTTAACCAGATCCCATTCACCAGCGATGCCACCAGCATATCCACATGCACCAATACACTGGAATTACCCCCTTATCCACAACTTGGGAGCAATATTAAACATACTATCAATAGCAAATTTAGTCTCCTGAATAAAAACCACATCCGAAGAATGCACACGAACCAAATCACAAACAACTTTTTATCTGGGGATGCTATTCAACCCCCTTAAATTCCATGAGAGGATAATCATTTTTGGGGGTTATAAAAATTGGAGTCCAATGTTCTCACCAAGCCTGACTCCACCAAAGTCTCCGTCATTAACTTAATTTTATCCTGGTCCTTCTTTTGACCCACCTTCATATTCTTATTCGAAAAAAAAATTTTAATTATTTTCTGTTGCAATCCCAACACCGTAGGAGTTTTGCAGTCCAAGGATGATTGCATCAGTGCCTGAGTAGGAGAGGGCATAACTAAATTTGTACCACTTTTCAAAATAGTTTCCCTTATAGGGCTAGACCCAACCATGTCCCCTATACTCAGATTCAAAGCCCTTTGTTTTTCATTTAAACCCCCTAGATCTGATTCCTTAAGTTCCCCCTCAAGAAGAGACATATGATTCGGCCTTGCTATATTTGCATCAGGTAGCGATGTTTTAGGTATTTCCATACACTGATCAAGATCATATAATATTTCAAAATGGTTGGGTAGAGCATCTAGCATGCTATCCTTAAGGTCTTTGTTTGCCCTCCATCCTCTGTTTCGGGCTTTTACCAAAACAAAACCTTCCTTATCCCATTCCCCTTCCTTTATCGAGGCTTTTCCTTTATCCAAAATTTTTCCAGATTGAGAGGGCCCAGGATTTGAAGCCACAGGAGACATAAACTTAGGGCATTTTATTTGCAGGTGGTGATATTCACGATAAATCCAACAATGAAATGGAAAAGCTTCATAGTCAAGTTTTTGAACCCATGTAGTTGATCCAAATTGTATTTCAATAGAATCTAGAATAGGATTATTTAAGTCAATTTCAACACAAATGCGAGCAATGGAGATTACCTTTTTATCCATTTTCTATTGTGACGGTCCAACCGTCTTCCCAAGCAGAAGGGCAATCTTATGCAAGATATCAGTTCTCCAAAATTCCAACAGGAGCCATGGAAGCCGCACCCATACTGGAACCCACAATGGCTGCTCCTTTGATGGGTTGAAACCCACATGCCAGAGTCCCACTTGGTTATAGAAATAAGGACCCCCTTCAAATGCTTTATTATGATCTACAATACAAGAGAAAACCACCATAAAATAGTTGTTCGCACTCAGCATCACCTCCACATCGCCTTCAGGATTCCAAGTCTTCCTGACCCAAGCCTCCACAAAGGGGATAGAAATTCGAATGCCCAAAAATTTACCAATAAGGTCATGTTTGGTTAGATACTCCACATCTTCCGCCACTGAGTCTGGTTGAACCACTAGAACTGGTCTTGCTTCACATCGTTCCAAACATACATTGTTCTTTAACAAGCAGTTCCCGACATGCACTGGAAAATCTTGTTCCTTCTAGTCAGTTTTAGATGAAAAAATATCACGAGCATGCACTCTCTGTGCCGGAGCCGATGACATCATGACATTCCTCCAATTTTTTAGACCTCCTCCATAAGTTGCTTCCATCCCCGCAGAGTAGTTTTTCTTCATCAAACCATAGCAAAGTAGTTTTTCCTCATCAAACCCTCATTTTAATGTTTAGTGTTAGCCTCTTTATTATTGGAGCTTTTGGAGAATTATTATTTATGGATGTAAAGGTTCTATTTTGAAATGTAGGGGGTATAGAAGCATTTTTTTGAGTATTCCATTTGTTCTTTGCTAGTTTAGCTAGCCTTGTGGTCATCATGTAGGTGGCCAGCTTAAGAATTTGAACCTTAGTTCTTATCTCTTCTTTACTTCTTTAGTAGTTACTATTTTTAATAAGATTCCTAAAGAAGTGTATGGGTGTCGTATACTAAAATTATTAGCTCGATGAGACAATCACAATGGGATAATCCCAAAATGATATTTTTTTGGTAGCCCAAAATTTTTCATACAATAGGGGTTTTTGAGTTGTGTATCTACTTCAAAACTCTCATAATTTCACTTTTTCTATCATGTGAGCTCTGCTCCCAATCAGGTAAGTAGGGACTAGAAGTATTCTTAAGGGTTTTTCCACTCTCCATAGCCTTATATTATATTACAACAATGATTAATAATATTTGAACCAATATTTTAGACCACTACTCAAGGAGGATTACACACATACCATTGAGCACACTACCTGCCTCTCTGATTAGTATAGGAGGGTGAAATTCCTGAGGTTTGTTCTCAATGAAATATGGATATTAAATGATTTATTGGCTTCCTATATATGAATTTTTGGCTCAGATTCCCTAAAAGGGGTCTCCCAATACACCCAAGGCACGTGGGATCTCAATTCTATATACATATGTTGTCTAAGGTCTAGTTATTGAAGTTTGATTGCCCCTTACTTCATTAGATAGTTTATGGGAAATATAGCTTAGATAATAATGATAGCTCCTATGTTTTATTTTAAAACAACCAAAACACCATTTCTAACCTATGAATCTAAGGCTAACAAAAAAATTGCTCACAACAAATCTTACCATACCTTGGAAAAGGCTCTAATACCACATGCAACAAACCTCTTCTTCTCATGCAAATATTTCACCTCAAATTTCATAATGTGGAGTTATATTGAGATAAGAAATTCAATGTCAAATATAATACTAACTATGATTGCACAAAGTATTGATAAAAGCAACAATATATCATATATTCAATAACATAAACATTCATTAAAGGAAACATGGAAACATAAATTACAGTAATTACAAGAATTTAGGACAAATAATATTACCATCATGAGCCTATTTGAGGTGGCAACCTCCTTACAAATTATTCAAATTCTTCACTATCTTGTGAGGGTTACATACTTCCAATTTTATAATATTTACAAGCATATTTCCTGATATTTTATGACAATATTACTAACTACCTAATTTATGATAGTTACATTCATAATACCAAGCAATTACATTCATAATTCAATGACAACAAAGATATTATATGATCGTTATTATATACATGATTCTATGATGCACACTCTCCTAACTTAACATGTGGCCCACTTCTAACTTGATACATTATATACTTTACATACAATAACATATACCCCTATGAGTTACAAGTGTCTTGTATGTAATATTGTAGAGCTAAAAATCTATTGATTTAAAACTACTTGTTGGTTATATGGAGTAACTAGTTTTTCAAGGATAAATTATTGGTTAATATTTTAAAGTAGAGGTTGGTTAGCATGAATTTAATTTTGGGGGTTAGGATTAGGAAACGTAGGTGGATATAATTTTCTAATTTGGGTATCCCTAAAATTGCTAGTGGAATGATTAATTGAGGGGTGGTGGTTGTTGATATTGCATATGATATATGCTTAGAGGAAATAATAGATTTTGAGTTGCTTATTGGGTCATCTATGTTCATGATGATACCAAAGGAGTTTGAAAATATTATGTAGTATTTTGGTGTGGTTGCATGTTTAGTGGAGGCTGACCCAATAGAGATTGTGTGAAATTTAAGTCTATTATATTTCATACATTTTGTTGCACATTAATGTTTCATAGTGCTTGCAAATTTTAACCCCTATAAGGATGTTGAATCATTTTTTGTGATGATACTATTTGTAGTTAATATGGGATAGTATGAGGAATAAAATTATGGATTAACCTAGATTACGATTATTTAATTATTATTCTCTTGGCTAGAGCCATCTTATAAGTCGTAACTCAATTAGAATAGTAGTGGAAATTGGATTTTTAAGCCTTTATACTACCATAAAATATCATAGGTTATCTCAACAATATCACACAGGTCCCCAAATATAAAATAGCCACAATAATAAAGGTCAAATAATAATATGAGTAGAATAATATGAGTAAATTAATATGTATATCAAGGCTTATATAATAAATCAAATAACATTCATTTATATTTTGAAATATGAATGTAAATAGCCTGAATCATTCATGTACTATGCATGAAGAACAACTTACAATATTAATTGCTCAAAATGTATACAAACTTTATTGCTTCTCTTCCTATTACAACTTGATTATGAATCCTTGATTCTTGATTGAATTGATTGCTTTCCTATGGAGCATTGTCTCCATAGTATAGCCACAGTAATTTGACTCTTCAATTACTTGACTATTGCTCTCCATATATCAAGTCTCATGACTCTTGGCTTATCAACTTACCACTTGCATACTTGATAAACACTTGAATATACAATACTTGCACACATATACAAGACTCTTGTGCTTCTACTTGCACTCCTAATCTAGAACACTTGTGCACATCTTTACATTATATATTTTCACTCTTATATACAAGAAAATTGTGCACATTTACTCAACCTACACTTGCACTCTTACATGACACTTGTACATTTCTTGCACATTACAATTTTATATGACACTTGTGAATTTCTCACACATCCACACTTACATTAAAGGGGTTATATAACTCATACTATAAACTATAGATTAAACACTAATCTATTACATATTTACAAATGTACCATGAAGGTACCATGGGGGTACATTAGCGTGTACCAAATAATGTAATATACCTCAACAACAGAGTCACTTGGTTGGTCAAGGCTGACACTATTATACTCATGCTTCCCTAGGAAATTAAGGAACTATATCTAATATAATGGATATTATCTACATTTAGTAAGGCTTGATGTAACAACCCTCTTTGGAAGAACTTTTATGGACATTGAACTAAGTATTAATGTGAATGTTTAATGGCATGTTTTCTTTAATGATGTCTATATGATGGGATGTGTGTATTCTTTTAAGCTTGAAATATGGCACTACTAACGTAATTGTGGATGTAAGGCTAGGTGCTCTATCTGCTAGTGGGATCAAGGGTGAACCACCTATAAAGAGATATATTTTGAGAAATTATGATGATGAGTTGCTCATTGGTAACTTAGGTTAATAAGGAAATTTTTACTCATGTAGATGTATTATGTTTTGTTTATTTCTATATTCACACCATTGGGTCGGGATGTTGCTTGCGCAATGAGTCTCCTTAATAGGTTGGCGATAGCATTAGACTATCTTAAAAGAGACCACCTACTTAGGGATAAAACAATGGTGTAGGACATTATTGATGCAAATCCATGTTTGTCTATGTTGTGCATAGTTTGATAAAGTTGATAAGTATTGATTTGTAATACTTTTGAATTTTCTTAAATGATAGCTTAAATACTTTAATTAAATAAAGTATTAAATGGATCTTTGATATTTAAGTTTAAAGGAAATTTAATTAATATTAAAGTAATAATAAATACCATCCTTTGGTTGATTAAGGTAAGTTTTAGTTTCATTAAATATTAGGGTAAATTATATTTTATGAGAGCTCACATAAAGGTGGCGAGTAATTCTCTCTTGGGCATTTCATTCATGTTCACTCCCATACAAGGCTATGTTCCTTGCTTAAATTTTCTAGGAGGTAGGTAAGGAGAGCATTAGCTTTTGAGAGCAAGGATTTGAATGCTATGGTAGGAAAGGATATAGGTTGGACACGATGTGTAGAGTGGATTTGGAACCAAAGCTTCATCAAATCCAGAAGGGGCATAAATAAGGCTTACATCAGGTGGTTCCTTGCTTTTGCTTATATGAAATCCTTTGCTATAACTCTATTCTACTTTGTTTTATATTTGATTATTTTAAATTTTCCTTCTTTGTTGTATATCTTCTTCTTTTGCTATGACTTTTTCGATGTTAGCCCTGCTCATGATTTGATTTTAAATTGTCTGCCTTTGATGTGTTTGGGAGGTTGGTCAATTTTTGTTTTATTTTAGAATCCTTTGATTCATTTTGGTTTATTTATTGCTTGGATAAGCTTACTATATGCGGTTAGTTTGTCTTGCTCCTAGTGCATAGACCAACAGGAACTCCTACATGTTATTACTCCTTATATCCGTAGGGTGTGCATTTTGTGGCTCCTTGTTTGATTGTTTCACATTGATGCTTGAGATGATTGGGATCACCGTATGGAGTAGTATGTAATCTTCCTTTCTATTGGCCTACTTTTTTTACCCTCATTCCTATGTCAGCCTATGTGCAACAATTCTTAGGTGGTTATGTTAAGTTTTGTTCTCAAACTTTAGGTTTTGGTTGGTGTTGAACCTTAGAAGCTCCAATATTTTATTTGATTATAGTTTAATGTTTTATTGGATTATTTTGGTTTATGGTTTTAGAAATGTGTTTTCTAAGGTTTTAAATTACCTTTTTTTCTTAGAGGGCATGCTTTGGAATGAAATCCTCTATGCAATGATATATAGATATTTATTTATTTGACGGATGGATAATTCTAAAGTAAGGGTATTGGTTATAGATTTTATTTGTAATGATAGATGATAATTTTGAAGTTCAATTTTAGAATTGATTTTATTTGATAAATAAAGGCTTGACAGATTGTATTTCGATTGGGATTATTAGATGAATACAATTATGTCTTTATTTATTGAGTAAATATTCCATTTAAATATTAGAAGAATGGTTTTGAAATAGATGTTAGAAATAGTTTATATTCCATCATTTGGGTTATGTAAATGTATCTTCTAAGGTACATACTTAGGACATTAGATTAATTTAGGCGAAACCTCAAATACCTGGGTGGAAATATAAGACTTGGGTAAGGAAATCACAAGTCCCAAGTTCCCATCCTCAGAGATGAATGGAACTTTGGGAAGACAACATTAAGGTTCTGAGCCCAATATTTCATCCACATTATGATATGATGAGCGGAATACTAGGAGGTTGGTGCAAGGAGTGTATCCAAAAATCCATCTAAATTTGAGATCTTAACATGACAGGATGGAAGCTTCGATCAAGCATTAATGGCCTCAGTTGCCTAATGCAGATAGTTGATGGGTACAAAGAAGGAAATTTTGAAAATGCACAACTTTAGAGGCAATTAACCTCTGACCTTTCTGCACCATGAAGGGATAAAGTAGATTGGAAATTAAGAGGTCGTAGGAATAAACAAAGGCCTAGATTTATGTAGAAGCACCTAACTCCTTTTGGATGACAACCATCCCTCTTGGAGCAGAGCATCAATAGATTTTCCAGCCATTCCAGTTTGATCCTTCCCATAAAACGCCATTAATTCTTAACTTTAAATCTATTGTAAAATATTCTATAAATAGTGGAATTCTTGCCATTCCAAAGGGTGGCTTTATGGCCTTTACAATTCATATGTAATTCTTCATTATTTGTAAATAATAGTGTATCACTATTTGGTCTCTCAATCCATCTTTACTTCTATCTTTTGCTTGTTTGTGGATGTTTATTTCTGCAATGGCTACCTAAGTTGGTTCACTTAATTATGCTATCTAGATTTCATGGATCTAGCTAGGTAGTTCTAGAATTTGCATCCACCCGTGGGCATAAAGGTTTATTTTTTTAAAATCTAATTGGGTGGGAGTGCTCTAATTCTATTTCCTTTATTTCATGCACCTTCCCATCAATTTTGGAATTCACCTCTGCCCACTATGCTATATGAGGAGTGAATATGGGACAAGTTGATCTGTTAGGTGGTCTATTGTTGTTTACATCGATGATGTTGAATGAATTTGTCTTGATGCAGCCATACTCCATCCTTGTTAGTTTCATCTATGGCCTCATTTACTTTCTTTCTCGTTCCCTTTTCTCCTTTGTGGCGTAGGTAGCTGGAACCGAAGAAGTCGGTCTTCTCTGGAGATCGATCACCTCTGCCTCTCTTGGGCTGAGTGGTTGTTCAATATTGGTCGTGGACATCGGGCGCACCTCCCACCCGTTTGATGCCAATTTTTGCACCAACAATTACCTTTATTTTACTTGTATTAACTTTCATTTAGTAGTTATAAAATTTTTCTAAGGTTAAATTTTTTTTGAAGATATCCTTTGTGTTTTACCAGTACTATAACATCATTTGCATAAACCAATATAATCCTACAATGCACAATTATTCTATTCCATCCTTCCTACTCCACTCTTATAACTTCTATAAATAAACCACTATAGTTAAGAGTAGATAACCTTCTTTCACACCATTTTTTGTTTTGATTATGTTTTTGGGGGTTTTATTTCTATCATTTTTTACATTTTTAATTATATAGTAGCTTTTTAGACAAGTGTTATGTGGTTTATCTCCATTAAATTCAAAATTTTAGCCTCTCCATTTTTTAAATGATTTTATTTCTTAGTGAAGAACACAAGCTTATACTGAGAGGGGGTGAACAGTATAAGACCACTTTTTACTTTTCTTTCCCAATCAATATTATGCAATGTATAGATAGCAATATCAACAACAGTAATCAAAGCAATGCACAAATCACCACACACAATAGAGACACCAATTTTATGTGGTTCACCCAATGTGGGCTACTCCACGGAGAAAATATTTCACTAAAATTTTCTCAATCAATCTCTTGGGAATCCTTTCCCTATTACAATGTTTATGGACCTCTTGTCCAAAGGAGACACCAATCCCCTAATCAATTTTGTGGATCTCTATCCATAGGAGAACTCCTTTCTCCTTAGCTCTAGCTGGTGATCTTCTAGAAGAACTATTGCCCCCACTACTCTGGCTAATGGATCTCTATCCACTGAAGACACCTGTCCTCACTGCCCTGGCTAATGGATCTCTATCCACTGGAGACTGTCATCCTCTATACTCTATCACCTTCAAAGCTCTATCTCAAATCTACACTAAACACAGTCCTTCGATCTAGCACAAATCTACTCAATATTTGTCTCTATTCTAGCACAAACCTATCCTCAAATTTACACCAAACTCTATCCTCAATATCTATCCTCAAGCCTTAACACAAATCTTGACTCAATCTCAAATCAACTCTGCTAGATCTACCACAAACCTTAACTCAAGGTTTGAACAAATCAATCAACTCTACTCACAAGTCTTCTCAAAGACTTATCTCAAATCTACCTTGTAAGCTTCCACAAAATCTCACACTAATCTATCCACAAGTCCTCTCTAGAACTTGTCCAAATCTTCTCAATAAGTCCTCACTAGAACTTGTCCAAATCTGCTCAACAAGTCCTCACTAGAACTTGTCCAATCTCATAGAAACATAAAGAGAATTATTAGAGACTCAATATGCTTCACATTCATCACAATGCTCAATCACTTTCAATCACTCTTTTAGAAACATATAGATAATTGTTAGAGACTCAATATGCTTCACATTCACCTCAATGCTCAATCACTTTCAATCATTCTTTTAGAAACATATAGAGAATTGTTAGAGACTCAATATGCTTCACATTCATAAACTCTCAATCACTTTCAATCTCTCTTTTATTATAGAAACATATAGATAATTGTTAGAGACTCAATATGCTTCACACTCATCAACACTCAACCTCTTCCTCAACTCAATTTAGAATATAGAACAATTTGTTTCATAGAACTTGAACAATTCACTTTAACACATTCACTTGACTAGGCTCAACCAATCACTCAATGAAATAATCCTTGCTCACAAACTCTAGTCCAAGCATATGAACATTCACTCAAATATTTCCAACAATGCTTATCAACCAATCTATTCACATAACAATGATACTCATGTTCTTTCCAAACCCTAGTTCAAGTTCTTCACTCAACCATTCACTTCAACAACAATGCTTATAAACCAATCTCACATAACAATGATACTCATGATCTTTGCAAACCCTAGTTCAAGTTCTTCACTCAACTTAATCACTTCAACAACAATGCTTATCAAACAAGGTGCATAGCATTCACTTCACAATAGCTCAACAACTCAATAAGGAAACCTAATCAAGTCCTTTTCACTCCAAAGTTATTTTCCAGAAAACCAACCAATCAACTCAACCAAGGAAGAATGTGCCCATACCTTTTTGCTTGATGAGGAGTAGACCACACAAATCTGCCACAATCATAAACACTTCTTTTCCAAACTCAAGGAGGTTAGAAGATAATAATCTCTCTCCAAGGAATCACAATACAAAATAATATCAAACACAAATACACCTTATCACTCCATATTTTTAAAATAACATCCAACACCTTAAAAATATTAGAACAATTACTTTCACAATAATCCCTTTGGCAAAAAGTCCTTTAAAATAAAATCAACACCTTAAAAGGCTTACTCCTCCAATATGCAAATATAACAATTAGGACTTTATTTTAAAATTAAGATCAAACTCCTTATAACTCCCTTCACTATTTTACCATGAAAAATCACCACAAGAAATTAACTTTAATTAATCCTTATGCCTCCCAACTACCTCACGTCAAACCTTAGGGTAATGAAAATTAAATTAAAAAATGTACCTTTGCCCTTAGTGGGTTTTGAACCCATGACACTGCCTCCCCAAGCGCCCTAGCCATAGCCTTGGCTACCACGTGAGCTAGGTGCTCACGTGGGAGCTAGAGTGCCCACGCACTCTATTACCTTCTCTACCACCACCAAAATAAAAATGCAAAAGGGCTTCCAAACTTGCTGTCACCGGGTTTCGAACCCGTAACCACTCTACCACAAGCGCCAAGCCAAATGCCACCTGAGCTAGCCACTAGATGGTGCTAGGAACTAAGCACCTCGACGTCTTAAACACACCGAATTTTGGATTTATGCAGCACATGAAAACTACTATGTTTCCTCCATGAGTTACAACACGTTTTTCAAAGGATATCACACTCTATTTTTGGCCTTAGCAAAGGCAATATATATGCCTTTATTATCACTTCCATCACGTCGACGAGGGGAAAGTCTTCGACTTGCACGTCGATGAAATAAACTTAGGTTTTGCCACTTCGAATAAATAAATAATATTTATTTATAAAATTTAAATTCAATTTGAATTTAAATATTTATAAATTAAATATTAAAACTTCCTTGGGCTTTCTAATTTGAAATTAAAGGCCTCCTTGGGTTTTTATAAAAAACCTTTTACATTGCTCATCCATGGTTTTAATAAAAACCTTTTATTTTGTTCCTTCATGGTTTTAATAAAAAACCTTTTAATTTTCTCCTCCATGGTTTTAATAAAACCCTTTTATCTTTGCTCACATAAAATTATGAAGCTCTTTTGGAACCAATCAATTGCATTTCTCCTTAGGACCTTTTGACATCAATGACAACTCACTCTTGACATCAATGACAACTTATCTACTCAAAATGTCCAACAATCTCCCCCTTTGTCATTGATGGCAACCCAAATTATTTTTACCAAACACTTGACCTTTTTCTTGTTCTTCTCCCCCTGGGACATTGCTCCCCCTGACTCAATGCTCTCTCCTTAAACCAAATATCTCCCCCTTTGACATCAATGGCAAAGGGTCACCTTTGGGGCTCGGGGCTAAGAATGAGTCTCTTAGCTTAGCCCCTCCCCCACCTCCTCTTGAGGTGGTTAATTCTGGGGTGGGAGTATTTCTACTCCTAGCAAGCACTGGTCTTTACCTTTGTCATCTTTCCTTCTCATCTGATCCTTCTGATCCCTTTGACTGTTCCTGTTCATGTCCAATTTCCTGTTCCTATCCATATTCATATTCCTATTCTTATTCATGTTCATGCTTGATTCTGGAATGTCTACTCTACACCACTTTGTTGTATGTCCATCATTATTGCACTTATAACACTTAATGTTATTATTCCTTGGAGGTGCAAATATCTTAGGATTTCTCCTAGTGAAGCCATATATTTTTCTGTCATGAACCCTACAATTCATTGCCTTGTGACCAAACTGATTACATGAGTAGCAATACCCATGGAAAAGTTGCTTGTTCCTAAAATTCCCATATTCATATCTTTCATGTGTCCTACATTCTGAAGCCTTGTGCCCAAATATGTGACATGAGAAACATCTTCCATTGAAGTTTCCTTGTCTTGACCTCATTGGTCTCTTAGTCTCTCTTAACCTATTCTTATTGTTGTTCCATCTGTTTCTCCTTTGTGCATTGTTCCTTTCCTTGTTGAACTTTCTGTTGTCCAACTCATCCTCAGAAGTCTCACTTTCTCTTACACTATCTTCTTCTGAAGTTTCTTCTTCTTCAGAACTTGAGGTTGACTCCTCTTCTTGTTTCTTTTGAGCCTGTTCAAAACCAAGACCTATTTTTTTTGTTGACCTTCTTTGTACCTTGATCATCTTATCTAAAATATTTGAGCTCTCCCCAAACTTGTGTAGCTTGTCCTTGGACTTTTCTAATTCTTCCCTTAGTAGAGCTACTTCTTGTTCTAACTTTTCACATTCTAAGACCTTTGCTTCTAGCTTATCCTTGAACTTCTTTGTCTTAGCCATTGACTTGTTTAGATCCTCTATAAGCTTTCCTCTTTCTTCATCACATTCTTGAAATTGAAATTCAAGTTGGGAGTTTTGCTTTCTTACCTTCTTTAAAGTTTTAAGAGCATAAATGAGCTCTCCTTCAAGATCAACTCCTCCTTTTTTTGATTCTTCCTCTATTTGTTTGCCTTTGTCTACATCTTCATTTTATTTTGACTTGTCTTCTATAGGATCACCTTCTTCTTCTTCTAGTGCCATTAGAATATTCTCTTCTGGTCCTTCAAGTGTATCCTCATATTCATCATCACTGAAACTGAAACCATTCCTTGTACAACTATCTTCAAGATGTCCAAAATTACCACATCTAAAACACTTGAGAATTATTGGTGACCTTTTCTTAACTTCTTCTTTTTCTTCAATCAAAAATAGGACTTCATATTTATCATTATCTGAGAAACTATTATCACTATCACTTGAGTACTTACTTGCCTTGTCTGCATAGTAGCTCCTCTTTTGTCTTTGAAAGAACTTCTTTCCTTGTTTACCTTGTCCATCCTTACCTTTCTTTTGGTACCTGTATCTTTCTGATTCCCTATTCCTGTGATCCTATTTTTCTTCATCATTGTTATTTTTAGCTTCTTGAAAATCAGTTGCATAGTGACCATACTTTCCACAATTGAAACATCTAACAGATTTTGCATCTTTAAATCTTCTTGAATCCTTATTCCTTCTACCATAATTAGCTTCTTCATCACTGGATGACTCATTGCTCGATTCTGACTTCTTACCCTTTGTCTTCTTAATTGCTTTGAAGGTTGCTTCCTTCCGAATATTAGGTTCATCTTTTGTTCTTAACTCAAAGGTTGTAAGAATACCAAGTAACATATCTCTTGTCAAAGAATCACCATCTTTTGCTTCTTCTATAGCTAAAATATTTTCACTAAATCTTGTTGGGAGAGACCTTAAGATCTTATCACAAACATCTGATTCTTCAACATTAAGTCCAAGTCCTTGCATAGCATTAACAACCTCATCTACCCGAAGTAGATAAGTACTAATGTTTTCCTCATTCTTCATTCTTAATTCTTCAAATTGTCCTTTGAGATTTTGTATCTTTGCCTTTTTGACACTTTTATCTCCTTCATATATGCTTTGCAACTTATCCCAAATTCCTTTTGCATATTTACAATGCATAACTTTTATTGATTATGTTCTATGCAAACCTCTCAAAATTGCATTCATTGCTTTTGAATTGTAATGTTGTAGAAGCTTACCTTCCTTATCTGTAGGTGGATCAACTGGTGGTATGTATCCATTTTCAACTGCTTCCCAAATTTCATTGCCAAGTGCCATCAGGTGAACCTTCATTCTCATACTCCAAAATATATAATCACTTCCATAAAATATTGGTGTTGAATTATCTGAGGACACATTCTTAGAATCCATTGTGTTCTTGAAAGCTTTTCCTTCAAGCTATTAAACTCTTCCGAAGGAACCTGCTCTGATACCAATTGAAGAACACAAGCTTATACTGAGAGGGGGGTGAACAGTATAAGACCACTTTTTACTTTTCTTTCCCAATCAATATTATGCAATGTATAGATAGCAATATCAATAGCAGTAATCAAAGCAATGCATAAATCACCACACACAATAGAGACACCAATTTTACGTGGTTCACCCAATGTGGGCTACTCCACGGAGAAAATATTTCACTAAAATTTTCTCAATCAATCTCTTGGGAATCCTTTCCCTATTACAATATTTATGGACCTCTATCCAAAGGAGACACCAATCCCCTAATCAATTTTGTGGATCTCTATCCATAGGAGAACTCCTTTCTCCTTAGCTCTAATTGGTGATCTTCTAGAAGAATTATTGCCCCCACTACTCTGGCTAATGGATCTCTATCCACTGAAGACACCTGTCCTCACTACCCTAGCTAATGGATCTCTATCCACTGGAGACTATCATCCTCTATACTCTATCACCTTCAAAGCTCTATCTCAAATCTGCACTAAACATAGTCCTTCGATCTAGCACAAATCTACTCAATCTCTATCTTTGGTCTGGCACAAACTTATCCTCAAATCTGCACCAAACTCTATCCTCAAATATCTATCCTCAAGCCTTAACACAAAGCTTGACTCAATCTCAAATCAACTCTGCTAGATCTGCCACAAACCTTAACTCAAGGTTTGAACAAATCAATCAACTCTTCTCACAAGTCTTCTCAAAGACTTGTCTCAAATCTGCCTTGTAAGCTTCCACAAAATCTTACACTAATCTATCCACAAGTCCTCTCTAGAACTTGTCCAAATATGCTCAACAAGTCCTCACTAGAACTTGTCCAAATCTCATAGAAACATAAATAGAATTTTTAGAGACTCAATATGCTTCACATTCATCACAATTCTCAATCACTTTCAATCACTCTTTTATAAACATATAGATAATTGTTAGAGACTCAATATGCTTCACATTCACCTCAATGCTCAATCACTTTCAATCACTCTTTTAGAAACATATAGAGAATTGTTAGAGACTCAATATGCTTCACACTCACAAACTGCTCAATCACTTTCAATCACTCCTTTTACCACAGAAACATATAGAGAATTTTTAGAGACTCAATATGCTTCACACTCACCAACACTCAACCTCTTCCTCAACTCAATTTAGAATATAGAACAATTTGTTTCATAGAACTTGAACAATTCACTTCACACATCCACTTGACTAGGTTCAATCTTAACCACTCACTCAATGAAATAATCCTTGCTCACAAACTCTAGTCCAAGCATATGAACATTCACTCAAATATTTCCAACAATGCTTATCAACCAATCTCACATAACAATGATACTCATGTTCTTTCCAAACCCTAGTTCAAGTTCTTCACTCAACCATTCACTTCAACAACAATGCTTATAAACCAATCTCACATAACAATGATACTCATGTTCTTTCCAAACCCTAGTTCAAGTTCTTCACTCAACTTATTCACTTCAACAACAATGCTTATAAAACAAGGTGCATAGCATTCACTTCACAATAGCTCAACAACTCAATAAGGAAACCTAATCAAGTCCTTTTCACTCCAAAGTTGTTTTCTAGAAAACCAACCAATCAACTCAACCAAGGAAGAATGTGCCCATACCTTTTTGCTTGATGAGGAGTAGACCACACAAATCTGCCACAATCATAAACACTTCTTTGCCAAACTCAAGGAGGTTAGAAGATAATAATCTCTCTCAAGGAATCACAATACAAAATAATATCAAACACAAATACACCTTATCACTCCATATTTAAAATAACATCCAACACCTTAAAAATATTAGAACAATTACTTTCACAATAATCCCTTTGGCAAAAAGTCCTTTAAAATAAAATCAACACCTTAAAAGGCTTACTCCTCCAATATGCAAATATAACAATTAGGACTTTATTTTAAAATTAAGATCAAACTCCTTATAACTCCCTTCACTATTTTACCATGAAAAATCACCACAAGAAATTAACTTTAATTAATCCTTATGCCTCCCAACTACCTCACGTCAAACCTTAGGGCAATGAAAATTAAATTAAAAAATGTACCTTTGCCCTTAGTGGGTTTTGAACCCACGACGTTGCCTCCCCAAGCGCCCTAGCCGCAGCCTTGGCTACCATGTGAGCTAGGCGCTCACGTGGGAGCTAGAGTGCCCACGCACTCTATTACCTTCTCTGCCACCACCAAAATAGAAATGCAAAAAGGGCTTCCAAACTTGTTGCCACCGGGTTTCAAACCCGTAACCACTCTGCCACAAGCGCCAAGCCAAATGCCACCTGAGCTAGCCATCGGATGGTGCTAGGAACTAAGCACCTCGATGTCTTAAACACACCGAATTTCGGATTTATGCAGCGCATGAAAACTACTATGTTTCCTCCATGAGTTACAACGCGTTTTTCAAAAGATATCACTCTCATTTTGGCCTTAGCAAAGGCAATATATATGCCTTTATTATCACTTCCATCACGTCGATGGGGGGAAGTCTTCGACTTGCACGTCGGTGGAATAAACTTAGGTTTTGCCACTTCAAATAAATAAATAATATTTATTTATAAAATTTAAATTCAATTTGAATTTAAATATTTATAAATTAAATATTAAAACTTCCTTGGGCTTTCTAATTTGAAATTAAAGGCCTCCTTGGGTTTTTATAAAAAACCTTTTACATTGCTCATCCATGGTTTTAATAAAAACCTTTTATTTTGTTCCTTCATGGTTTTAATAAAAAACCTTTTAATTTTCTCCTCCATGGTTTTAATAAAAACCTTTTATCTTTGCTCACATAAAATTATGAAGCTCTTTTGGAACCAATCAATTGCATTTCTCCTTAGGACCTTTTGACATCAATGACAACTCACTCTTGACATCAATGACAACTTATCTACTCAAAATGTCCAACACTCAGGATTGTATCAAAAACCTTAGCAAAATCTATAAATAAGTGTTAGTGGTTTATTTCATATTCTATAAACAATAACCCAAGGAATAATCAAATATTCAATGGTCAAATATTTAGATCAATAAACTTCATTATTTTCTCTTCCCTATCGACTTATTATTTTCTCTATAATGGTATTAAATAGCTTGGAAAACATGTTATTTACGATGAGCTAATTTCTCACATTATTAAAATACCCACTTATAAAGATGTGACCTTGTTTACCTACTAGTTGTTTAACATTCCATAATATATATTTTTTAAATGGGCTATATGGGATTGAAATGAGCCCCACATGTATTATGTCATGACCATATAGTGATATTATAACTTTAAACTATGAATATATCTTTTGGTAAGATTTAAACCCTAGTATCCTCCTTGATAATTGAGGAATCTAACTAGTTGAGCTAATGTCATTTGATGATAAAAATTTTAAGGTTAGCTCTTAAAATTGGAAACTTGGTCTCTAGTATGAAACTCTTCATTCCCACAATTGCCCCAAACTGCATGGGTACATGTTCCATATTATTTAATTATACATATAATTAGAAGTTTCAATCAAAGTTAGACCTTACCATTTAGTCATTTTAGTACTATTAGAAATAGATTATATTCCATCATTTGGGTCATGTAAATGTATCTTCCAAGGTACATTCTTAGGAGATTAGATTACTTTAGGAGTAAGTTATCTAGTTACTTCATGCAATGTAATAAATTCACAAGTGTCAATGTTCTAGTTGTAAATGTCCAAGGTGTCACTTGTACAGCTAGATAGAGTGTTGGCCAAATATCATATTTTACCTATATAAGGAAGGCCTCATAGTTAGTATAGAAAATCAAGGGGAGTGTCGGTGACATAGTAGTTTAGGTAATACAGTTTTGTGTGGATCACCATCTAGTGGTGATGGGTGTAATGTAGTACAGTAGATTTATTGATGGAGTGCTCATTTCCTCCATAGCTACATTGTGTTCATTTATATATAATTTATGTTTATTGCATATCTCAGTCATCTAGTAGATTTAATTTCTTTCATACTATTTTGCATATCGTGATTGTTATCTCCTTTGGATATTGTATAAAAATCTAACAATGGTATCAGAGCCATGTTAGATCTATTCTATGCAGGTATATAGGAAAATCATCATAATTATTAAGCTTGAGTGTTTTGTCAACCTAATGCACCATTAGACTAGTCACTATCAAAATATCTCAGAAGAATATAGGTGATAGAATCAGGGAGAGTCACAAGTGAGAACTAAAAGATATCTTAGTTCCATAAAATACTAATATTACATTTGACTAGATTCTTTCCACAGAGTTATAGGAAAACTCTTGAAGACCATGACTCAACATTCAATCCCCTAGATTGACAGAGCATCTAGTGAAGATCCAAGATATCTGGAATTTGCTAACTATTTCCCAAAGTTTATTTTGTTGTAGATAATTAATTCTTAGAGTATTGGTACTCCTCCTATGACAAAAATCTAGGATACTCCAACTTCATTACCCGAATATCGGTGTGCCCTCATAGTGCAGATATTAGTTCCTTATGCAGGAGAAGAACACTACAAAAGAAGAATTCTGATGAAAAGGTGTGGTGAAGCTAGGAGACTAAAGATATTCATTGTAGAAGACTAGACTATAGAAGCCTGATACAAAATGCCGTAGTTTCCTTGAATAATAGGCCATAGAAGCTTGATAAAAAAATGCCATAGTAGCCTTGAAGAAAAGGCTATAGTAGCCTTGAAGTAAAATCCATAGAATTCTTGATATTAAAAAGGCCACAAAAGCCTTAATACTGAAAAGGCTACATAAGCCTTGATATTGAAAAGGCCACATAAGCATTTATACTGAAGAGGCCACAGAATCCTTGATACTAAAATAGACCACAAAAGCCTTGATCCTGAAGAAGAATTCAAAAGGAATATGTGATTCAGAAGCAGATTAATATTTTAGTATTAACATATATGTTGCAAGGAAACAATATTCAGTAAGTTGGGAGACTTCCTACAAGATAGTTATGAAGGGTAACTTCTTTAGAATAAATTCAGCACCTAAAGCAAAATATATCAAGAAAATATCTCATTGAAGGAATTCCAAACTTGGAAGAAGAACTAGGAGAGTCCTGCTCAAATTGAGAAGTAGTAAAATCAAAGATCCAAGAGCAGATCATATCACCAACACTTCCAGGAGTAGAAGGTTGAAGATATCTCAAGTGAAGACCAGCAAAATTTGTAAGATCAAAGACCTTGGGAAGGTCTCATCGAGCATCTAGAAAAATGCTAGGAAATCCTTACTAAAGAAATCATCAAAGAAGATCTCACTGGAGAAATCCACTACCAAGGAGAAGCCCTTGATAGTGAAGGACTTGGAACAATTGTCACCATCTGAAAACAAGCCCAAGAGAAGGAGAATTTGGCAAGGAGTGTCAAATTGTAGAAGAAGAATCCAGTGAATCCAGTGAAATATCTCAAGATATTCAAAATTTTGAGAGGAGGATCCCGCTTGAAGTCAAAATTCAACAAGAAGACTTGAAGATAGAAGGAGCTCATCAAATATAGAAGATTTGAAGAAAACCTTTCATAGCAATAAGGCACCACTTCAGAGAAAGAGACTTCTATAAATCTATAGTAGAAGGAGAATATTACAAGAGGAGAACAAGCCATCAAATCCTAGGCTCACAAAATAAAGTTCAAGACTATCATTTTGTGAAGAAGGAACTATTCAGAAATAGTCTACAAAAGCTACAAAATCCTACTCAAAAGAGCATATTGGTGGTATTAAGCACCAAGATTTACATACTATACAGAAGCGGAAGAAGGATCTACAACATACTACAAAAAGGTATGCAACTACTGGTTCTAACTAAGTCATTAATTAGAGTTCTTATCAGATTTATTAGAGCACCTTATCTGGATTAAAGTTGCATGAAGAAAAGTAGATTATAGTCTTCAAAAGTGCAAATAGAAAAAGGTTCATTTGCACATTAATTAGGAGTTGATTATATTTTAGAATTATATCTATCAACTACCTATCATCTACTTTGGAAATAGAAAAGAAGACTAAGTCCTACAATATTAGTTGTAGTGAATTTGCAAAATAACTTTAAAAGATTCATTTTAGGTTATTCTTGATTAGTTGCGGTAGATTGATTAAAGTGCAATATCTTGAGAGTTAATTGGAGTGATAAGTTGAAATTATTAGTGCATTAAAAAAATAGGTCTATTATATTTATTATGCACTATTATAATACTCTCAAAAGAAATTAGCTTTTGCGTTCTTGAAGGGCACAAAATCTGATCTGTATCAAGTGTCTAAAGACACTATTGAAGCACTAAAATCTACAACTTGTAGTGGTCAAAAGAAGCCACCCAAAAAGGTTAGAATCCTCTAAAAATGTCATCAACAAGTTTTTAATTTGCTAATGCTCTAAAAAAATTAAAAGGATTTGTGTCATATTGGATTGCAGTTAAAAATGAGAGTATGGATAGAGATCTTAAGTTGGTGGAGAAGGAAATTTTAGAATTTCATAAAAATAATGAGGCTGATTTGTTTAAAGAGGAGGAGAAAACAAGATTGGTTGAACTATAAATTAATAATAACAAATCCATGGAGTGGAGGGAAGTTGAAAGGAGAATGAAAAGTAGAGTTGTATGGTTAAAAAAAAGGGATGAAAATACTAAGTTTTTCATAATTTTTCTAATCACATGAAGAAGGTTAGCACTATCTGGGAGATGCTGAATGAAGAAGGGGTCCTTGTTAGGAGTTTTTTTGAGTTAGTATATTTTGGAGTAAAATTTTTATAATTTATCTATAAATAACCTAATAGAGTCAATATTGGGGAAATTTTAAAGTTAACTACTTTCTTCCCCAGTTTTGTGACAGAGGAGGATAATTCGTTACTTATGAAGGATGTCACAAAAGAAGAACTGAAAGCTATCCTAACTTCTTTCAAAAAGGATAAAAGTTCAGGTCCTGATGGATGGCCTATGGAATTTTCCTATTTTTCTATGATCTATTTGAGGAGGATCTTCTCAAAGTAATGGAGGAAGTTAGGTTGAGTGGTCAGGTTTTAGGGGCTTTTAACTCCACTTTTTAGCTTTGATTCTAAAAAATGAGAAGCCTAAAATGTTTGATGAATTTAGACCTATTTTATTGTGTAATTGTATCTATAAAATCATTGCAAATATTCTAGCTATTAGATTGAAGAAGATTTTCTCTAAAGTTATTTCCCATGAGCAGTTTGGGTTTTTAGCAGGTAGACAAATTTTTGAAGCCATAGAAGCTGCACAAGAGGGCCTTCACTCTATTAAAACCAAAAACATTTCTGCAATGGTCCTTAAACTAGATTTATCTAAAACTTATAATAGAACTAGTTGGTTGTATCTCAGATTGATGCTCTTACATGTGGGTTTTAGCTATCTGATAGCAAAGTATATTATGGGATGTATTTCTTCTATATCTTTTGTTGTTCTTATCAATGGATTAGCTTCCAAATTCTTTAGACCCTTGAGAGGACTGAGATAGGGATGTCCTTTATCTCCTTTACTTTTTTTTTTTGGTTATTGAAGGATTGAGTAGAGCTATTTTGGATGCAAATAGGGTAGGATCCTTGTTCGAGATCAAAGTGGGGGTCCTTTATTTATCTAATTTATTATTTTTTATGATGTATTGTTGTTCACAAATGGTATTTTAAGGGAATCTAGAAAGTTGAAGGAAATATTGGACACGTATAGTATTGCTACCGACATGGAGATAAATTTTTAAAAATCCTATATTTGTTTTAATGGTGTAAAACAGGAGACTAAACATGAACTAATCAAAAAAATTTCTTCATATCTCTTGGATTTCCAAGAAGGTTTTAATTATCTGGGGTTTGTATTAAAGCCAAATATTTATAGGAAGAGATATTAGGGATGGATTTTAGAGAATATTGAATATAGGATTAACCATTGGTGTAATAGATGGTTGTCTATTGGTGGGATGTTAAAAATTTTAAAGTTAGTTCTTGAGGCAATATTTATGTTTTGGTACTCCTTGACCATAATTCCCAAAGGAGTTCTAAAGAAAATTAGAGAACTCTGCTTCAAATTTCTTTGGACTGGACGCAAGGAGCATGAAGGTATTCCTTTATTTAAGTGGAAGAGTATTGCTAGGCAAAAGTAGGAAGGTGGTTGGAGCCTTAAAAATATTCATCTTTTTTGTTCTTCTTTGGCAGCAAAAAAATTATGGAGGATTTTGACCAGAGAAGGATTATGGAAGAATATTATTGAACATAAGTATATTTTTCTAGGGACCTTTATGGATTGGATCAAAATTCCATAGAAAAGCATAAAAAATGTTTCCATTCAATGAAAGGCACTAGTACAAGCCTTTCCTATGATTGAAAAATATTTGGCTTGGAAAGTGGGCAACGGTGAACAAGTTAGAATAGGGGTTGATTCTATTTTGGGTTGTGGAGAAAACATTTTATTGTCGAAAGCTATGATAAGTTCTTTACAAGACAAGGATTTTTACTTTCTTCATCAGGTGGAGGAATCAGATTCTTCTAGTATTTGGACCCAAGGTTGGAAGCAAGTTTAGGTCTTGGGTTTTTCTATTGAGTAGGTTGTTTTGTGGAAGGCTTACACTGATAGTCTTAATAAAATATATATCAATCTGAGAGCTAAACCAAATATTATTGCTTGAGCATACAATAAATTTGGGTGTCAATAAACAGCTAGACTTGGTTACAAAGCAAGTCTAGACCCTCATCCTCAAGTGCCTACTTGGTTGTGGAAGCAGATTTGGAAATTATCTGCACCAAAAAATGTAATTATTTTCATGTTGTTAGCTTTGATAAATAAATCTTTGACTTGGAAAGTTTTATAGAGGAGAAGCAGACAAGGTCCAAGTATTTGTATGTTGTGTCAATTAGAGGAGGAAAACATCACATGTTTATTAATAAAATGACCTTTTTCTCAACAGGTTTGGCTATAAGCTAAACATATAATTGGAGTACAAAATATTTAGGAAGGAGAAACAATGGAGGTATTCTTAAGACAATGGTTTTTTTAAAAAGAGTTGAAACAATTTATTTCTTTACCATGTTTTATATGTTGGGTTATATGGTTGGAACGAAATACAACTATTTTTGAAGGGAATTCAATTCCCCCATTTCAAGTCATATTTTAGGTGATAACTTCGGTCTCAATAAACAAATAGCCTAACAAACATAATAAACCTCGATAAGTATACAATTTGTTCATTTAAAAGTCTTAACCATGGAATTTTTTTGATGGGGCTAGTCAGAGATAGTCATATTTTAGTAGCATGGGGGGCATTATGTACTTCTTGGGTACCCGTTATATCAAATTTAAAGTAGATATTAAGACAATTTCCAACAATTTTTTTGAGTTTCAGGAGTTGAGATTGCTAATGAAGTGTGTTGTGGAGATAAATGTGAAAAAATATAATGTTTTGGAGATTCCACTCTAGTCATCAATTGGATGAATATATCTACTCAATTAAAAAATAATCTACTTAGACTAGTAGGAGATGAACTACTGGAGGTGATATCTCTTTTTGAAAATATCTCTTTTGCACATGTTTATAGGGAATTAAATCAAGAAGTAGATAGGTTATCAAAATAATATCAACAGGTTCCAGAAGGTTTCTTGCGAATGGAAGAGAACAAGGATGGAGTTTCTTCTTTCACCTACATATCATATCCCTATTTTTTATGCTAGCTTTGGGTTTTTTACTCTGGACCTATTTCATTTTATTAGAGATTTATGGTAGTTTCTAATTGTTTATTTTATATTCTATTGGTTTTTTTCATTGATTTCTATCTAGGTTTTGGTCATGGAGGTTGTTTGGATGATTAAGTATTGATATATAAGGATATTTATCCTTATTATCCCCATGTTATTTCAAATATGGGCTTTTATCCTCTCTAATATAACTGACTGTAATTATATCTTGAATCCCAGTAATCTACTTTTATCTGGGGTTTTTTTTGTGCTAAGGCACCTGAGAAGTGTAATTTTATTTCACTCTTGAAATAAAATTGCATTTTTTTTCTTATAAAAAAAGCTTAAATAATTTATTTAAATAAATTATTAAATGGATATTTGATATTTAATTTTAAAAGGAATTTAAATAATATCAAAGTAATAATAAATGACACCCTTTTTGTGGATTAAGGTAAGTTTCAATTTCATTAAATATTAGGGTATATTACCTTTATGAGTGCTCACATAAAAGTGGTTAGTAACGCTCTCGTGGTGTTTAATTCATGTTTTCTCCCATGCAAGGCTATGTCCCTTGCTTAAATCTTATGGGATGCAAGCAAGGGGAGGATTAGCTTTTTAGAGAAAGGATTAGAATATTGGGGAGGAAAGGAGATAGGCTATATGGCATGTGCAGAGTGGGTTTACAACTAGAGATTCACCAAAGCTAGAAGGTGCGTAATGGAGGCTTGAGTTAGATGGGTCCTTTCTTTTGCTTATATGCAATGCTTTGCTATAACTCTATTTTGCTTTGTTTGATCTTTCATTTTTTTAAAGCTACCTTCTTTGCTATATGTCATCTTCTTTTACTATGAGTCTTTATGTTAACCTTACTCGTACTTTGGTTTCGATTCACCCACCTTTGTTGTGTTTTTATTTTGCTTTAAAATCTTGTTTATGTTTTGTATTGTTGGCCTATTTCTATTTTGTTTTAGATCCCTTTGATACCTTTTGGTTTATTTTTTGTTTGGATAAGCTTGATGTTTGTGGTCGGTTTGTCACTCTCCTATCATGTAGGCCAACTAAAACTCATGTGTTTTACTACTTCGTATATCTATAGGGCCTATGTTCTATGGCCCCTTGTATAGCTTGGTTTGCCTCAGTGCTTGAGCCGATTGGAATCACCGTATGGAGTAGTGTTGAGTGATAATTTTGCTCAATTACAAAACTACACTCATAATTAGGATTTTGATTATAAAACCCTCTCTTGCAAATAAAATGGTTATTTTCTCCAAGTTTATGTATTATAATGTGCTTGAAAAGTGTGAAAATAATGCTGAAACAACTTCAAGGTGCACATAACCATTAACAAGGGGCCTGAAATTTAGATATTTGATTTATAACATGAAATGTGATGTCCATAAGATTCATTCTCCAAATGTTAGGTTAGTAATTAAATTTTGCCAAAATCAACTTTATAAAGTGCAAAAATTTAATTATAACCTTAGAAAATAATTTTAATTAAACTATGTCCAAATACTTTAGGTTAAAATTTAATGAAAATTATTTGAACAATTTAATTAAAATGCTAATGTTTATTTTTGATTATAAAATATCGTGAAATTAAAAATGTGAAATAAATATTTTCCCTAATGATAAATTTTTGAACTTTAGATTATAGCATTAGGGTTTTGATTCCCATGAATTTGAAATTTAAATAAAAATAAAATTTTAGGGTAAGAAGAAATAAAATGAAAATGAAACTTTTGAATGCAGGTTACAAAACATAAACTTTCCTAGAATTAAACCTAACCTAGATCAACCAGTATTAACCCAATCCAATCTAGACTAAGTGCTATCTTCTAAGGAAAATATTTAAAACATATCAAATCATTAAATATATGAAAACATCATCAGCATGCATGTCTCAACATAATGAAATTGATATATTTATTAAAAGTTTACAATACGCCCTTCCAGATACTCTTTGTGTTCAACAATGAAGCCCTCTATTAACCTGGGAGGAAATCCTTTGGCTATTATTTCGATATTCCTTCTTCAATCCGTCCTTCCAAAATCATTCGATCATTTTCTTAGATTTTCATCTCTTATTTATAATTTTTAAAATTCATTGTTTATGTTTAACTGTAGTTGCTGAACAAATTTTACAATACCATTTCAAAACAGTTTGATACAACTAAATTCTCCTCTCTTGTGCTTACATTATTGGTGTAATTAGTTGCATTTCTTTAATGCTTTCACCACATATAATTTGCACACTATGGATATCAACAATTTTCCCTCTAAATTAATTATATTCCAATATATCAATGGTATTCTCTATTGATAATTCTCACAATATAAATCATGACAGTTGACCCCAATGTAACTGATGCGATGAAGATCCAAAGTAACCATTATAACACTGAGAATAGAAAAGACACCATGTTTTAGCATATATCCTTCTTTCTTGCTCATGGTTTGCCCATATGTGAATGCAATTTTGATGTTCCAAAATAAACTTTCATTGGATAACTTATTTTGAAGACAACCTGATCAAAATCAAAGCATTACAATGTCTTTCCAGCATAATAAAATTTTAATAAATTTATCACCCACCAATCATCGATGCCAACTACTATTTTACTTATATATATGCATCCCTTCGTATCTACATCTCTTCGCATGGAGGTTCCATAATTTCGGTACAGTATGTCATTACATATCATTATCCAGTAAATTGATAGCATTCCCAATGAATTTCTTTTGTTCATAAACTCATAAAGTTGACATCGTGGAGCATTCCTATCTATTCATCATTAAAAATATCTTAGTCTCATGGTAATCAAGGAAAATTTAAAAAATCCTTATCTGAAATGACTCCATGCAATAGCCTTGTAAAAAATATGACTCCATTGGACGAAGGTTATCCAAATGCCTCGGTAGAACTGATATGTCATCTACTGTGCACCTCCTTTTATCAATATTACCAAAAATATTAGGTTAAAATTTTGATTGGTAAATCATTGTATCCTTTCTCTATTTTGAAATTGTTCTACTTCATGCCAAAATAGTAAATCATATCCTATCAGTGAGATCACCGTAGGATTCAAAATTAGTTTAGTCCAGATCCCAAAATAACCAATCAGGAGAGGTGATATCTAGTGTAGAATTTTAGCATAGTAATGAAATCACGAACGTGAGGAGTACTTATCACCATACATATTAACTTCACTGATGATCTTGTTCTACGTGATCAAACATGAGATCTAAATCGTACATCAATCTTACGTAAAACCCATATGATGAAAGCATCCTTCATTTGGGAGTATTTGGAATACAAGAAAAATGAAGTGTGAATTGAAGTTGATGTCCATACTATTTTGACTCGTATTTTCAATCCCACCTGCACCATAGATATTGTGAAAAGCATTTTATAAAAACCAACTCTCGTATATGTATTTGATTCAATCAAGCCATCAGGTGGCTCTTTGATTTATGCCTCTTTAACTACCTCAAAAATTGTATCAGGCCACTTGATCATCAGGCTACATGGCCATCTTGAAAACCACACTGGGTACCTTGACAAACTTGCAAAACAAAAAATATATATTTTTTATTCATATTTTTAATTAAGTTGAAATGTATTAAAATTAAATGTTTTGAAATTAAATATTAAAATACTATGATAAAAATGTTTTTGAAATTACCCTCTTTTAAGTATTAAATACTATGATTTCAGAACATTTCAATCATAAACATTTAGGCTTTTTAGACTTATAACATTACAACTTAAAACAACACAATACAAAATAGGTAAATCAACTTCAAACAAAACATCTAAAAACAACAAAAAATGAACAAATTTAACAAAACCAAATTAAACTTTATACACCATGACAAACAAGAAATAAAAATTTTCCAAATTTTTCAAGTGGGTCCCCAATTTTGGGGTAAGTTGTGCAATGGCAACAACAAATGGTGACTCTACTGGGAAATGCTCCTGAGCATTTTGGACTAAGAACCCGATCTGAAACCAATAAAACCCAAAAATAAAAAAATAAGCATTAATAATATCCAAAGAATGTGGGGTAGACAATTTCAAAATGGAACAGTTGAATCATTTGCTTCTACTCAATGTGTGCACTGTGATTCATTTTGTATTCCTAAAACAATTCAGATTCTATTATTAGTTTTGCAGTTAGGCTATAGAATTTTTACTCTTTATAATGTACCTCTACATTGCTCCACTGCCAGTCGAGCGTCCATAGCTCCGGTGGAGATAACCTTGCTCTCTTCAAGACCTTGCTCTACTGCCAGCCAGGCATCTATAGCCCCGGTAGAGATTATCTGAATCACCCAAGTATTAGATGAATTTTGCTTTTGCTTCTTTTCTTTATTTCTGTCTAGACATAGCTCCACTACTAGTTAGGCGTCTATAGCCCCGATGAATATTATCTAGACTATTGTGACTGATTTAACTTTACTTTCCATTGTATTTTCTTTGCTTTTTGTATCAAGCTTTATGTTGCTTTTGCAAAATTCACCTGCCACTTGGGTTAGAGATCAAGTAAGGCTAAAGATAGAGTATATTGGATTTTTGCCTTAATCTGCAAAACTGAATAACTTCATCCTTCAAAATTTCAAAGAATACTCCTTTTAATGTGATGCGATACATGTGGAGCTTTTGCAAAATGATTTCATTGTTCCAAATTTTTACTATCTTAATCCAAATTCATAAGGATAAATATTAAACAATCTCACTTTCCTTTTCTTCAAGTTTCATCTATTTTCAAAACAGGCAATTTATCCTAAATGACAAAGGAACAAGTACCAACAAATCAACCAAGAGTTTATTGCAATTACAAAACACTACCTCAATCAAAGGAACAACATCAAAACTTTTACAAAAATTTAAGCAACAAAAATGGATAACATGAACTAAAATCCAAAATTTGGCATAAGCCAATTTTATTGCAAACCAAAAATGAAAACACATCCAAAATTTCACAAAATCAATCAAGAACATAAACAAACAAATGATAACTAACAAGCTCACAAAACAACAAGTTATATACAAGCAGAAATCTGCAAAACCAAAATACTATATACATGAGATGGATATATACAAATGATGAATGAGTTCCCTACTTCATGGCTGAAAATAATGCTTGAGAAATCGTCCATTAACAGGTAATGATATATCTTCTCCACTCAAAGTTTTTAATCGAAATGTGCTTTCACCCAAGATTTCAGAAATTTGATAAGGCCCCAACCAAATATTATCAAATTTATCATGGTCACCTTTCTTCTCATGAGCCTTATCCCATAATAGAACCAGGTCAAAAATCCTAAATGCCTTAATTTTGGCCCTTTTGTCAAACCACCTTTTAACAATATCTTGATGCTTACTAAAATGAAGTAAGGCATCTTGTCTTTTTTCATCCAATCTCATTGAGTAATACGGGCTTCAATCTTGTCATCGATTTCTAAATAATATTTCATGAATTGAAGATTTTACAGTTTTAAGTTTGAAGGAAATATGGGGTCTTGGCCATACACTAAGTAATAAGGAGAGGTCCCAATAGATTCTTTGGTCCTTATCCTATATGCCCACAATGCAAACTTTAATTTGTTATGCCAATCACGAGGGTTCATTTCTAACAATTTATTTATTATAGACAACAAATTCTTATTTGTGGATTCAGCTAACCCATTACCTTGTGGATAGTAGTTAGAAGAAAATTTGAGGCTCACCTTGTTGTCGTAGGCCCAATATACAAAATGAAGTGAGGAAAAAGCTGAACCATTATCACTAACAATAGCATTAGGTATTCCAAATCTAGTAATAATGTGTTCCTCTAAAAATTTAATAACTACTTCAGTAGTGCAATTTTTTGTGGGTACTACCTTGGTCCACCTAGTACAATAATCTGTAGCAGTCAAAATGTACTTGTGACCTGTAGAAGAATTTGGGTTAATCACCCCTACAAAATCTAACCCCCATTGCGTGAATGGTCTTGATTCAATCATCGACTGCAATGGCATGGAAGCATGTTTCTCTTTGTTAGCTGTAACCTGACAAATATGACAATTACGTACATGGGCATGTGCATTCTTAAAAATATGAGGCCAATAATAACCAGATCTTAAAATTTGATGAGCAGTAGCATTGGCAGAACCATGCCCTATTCCATATTTTCCATGAAAATCATTTAAAACTTGAGAAGCCTCATCTTTATTTAGGCATCTAAGAAATATTCCTTCATGATTCCTCCTGTATAAAACACCTGCTTTTATCATAAAGTTAGCACATTTCAATCGCAATGCTCTTCGTTGTGTAGCATTAAAATCAGCAGGACACTTACCATTAAGAAGAAAATATACAATATCTTTATACCATTCATCATCTATGATGTCTTCGACTGAATATTGCTGACAATGAATTTGTGGATCTATTTCAGCAAGAGTCTTCGTCAGACCTTGCCCTCGAACTAGCTTCATTGGTTGAACTTCGAGATCAAACTCTTGCAAAGTGGAAATCCACTTCCCTCTTTTATCTCCTAGTTCACTCTGCAATAACATAGTTTTTACTGCAGGATCAGGTATGATAGCAAATACTCTGCTATGTAAAATGTAATGCCTAAATTTCTTAACAGTTTTAAACAAGGCATACATTTGTTTATCTAAAATTGAAAATTTCAATTGTGCATCCTTAAAAGGTGAACTCATGAAAGCGATGGGATTTTCAGAATTACCTTCATTCTTCTGAGTCAACACACTAGCAAATGAGTGCTCAAAAGCAAATGAATAAATGAAGAAAGGCTTTTTATAATCGGGACTTACCAAAATAGGAGCCTTTGAAATAGCATCTTTAATACTTTGAAAAGCAGTCTTAGCCTCCAAAGTCCAATCAATATCAGCATTCTTTTTCAACATATCATTTAAAGGCTTAACTACTTCAGCAAATCCAAAAATAAACTTTCTAACAAAATTGATTTTTCCAAAGAAAGACCTAAGTTCTTTCTTACTTCCTGGTATAGGAATTTTTTGAATTGCATTTATCCTTTCAGGATCAATAGAAATGCCATCCTTTGAAATCACATGTCCTAACAACTTTCCCTCAGTTAAACCAAAGATACATTTTTTAGGATTTAAGGAAATTTTGTGTTCTCTACATTTTTGAAGTACTTTCCTTAAATATTTAACATGATCAGCTCTATATTTTGAAAACACAGGTATATCATCTACATAAACCACAATACACTTACCGATCAAATCTCTAAAAGCATAATCCATGGCTCGTTGGAATGTAGCACCTGCATTGAGTAGACCAAATGACATTCTCCTATATGCGAACGTTCCCCATTTTGTCGTGAAAGTTGTCTTCATTCTATCCCTTGGATCAATGAGTATCTGATTATAACCTGAGTAACCATCAAGAAATGACATCATTTCTGATCCATTAACCATTTGCAAAATGTGGTCAATAGAAGGTAAAGGATAATTATCTTTTTGTGATGCTTTGTTGAGATTTATGAAATCAATACACAATCTAATCTCTCCAGTTTTCTTTCTAACTGGAACTATATTAGCTACCCACGTTGAATGCCTAATGGGAAAAATAATTTTAGCATCCAACAACTTTTTAACCTCCTTTTCAATTAGGGGCTCTAATAGTGGGTTAACTGGTCTCTATTTTTGCCTAAATGGTTTGACATCTGGCTTTAGTGGAATGGTATGAGTTATGATATTTTGGTTATAAGTTTTGAGATCTTCATAACTCCATGCAATTACATCCTTATAATATTTCAATGCATGCATGATATCTTCTTTTTCATTATGTGTGCAAGCTTTGCCTATGAGTATATTTTGTGGATCATCAGGATTACCAATATTAAAAGCATCATAGGCATCTTTTGGCAATGAAATATTATCACATTGTTTAGTTTTGTAACCAATATCAAAAATTTTCTCGAGTGAAATCATACCTTTAGGGATTGAGTTTACTTTAGTGGTTACCTTGTTATCTTCATCTAGATCCTCTTGTAACCTTTGATCTTCATCAATCACCTGATTTTCAAATATGCCCGAGTTAGTTACAAAACTAAAAATATGTCTGTCACTTTCAAATACTTGTAGATTATTAACATTATCAGGTACTGAAGGACAAGGAATTAACTCAATTGAAAACTTTTTTAATTTTCTATTATCAATAGGGTTGAGTGTACCTACTGCAACCGCTAATGAATCTACAATGTGATTGCTTTTTCTAGATATTAATAAAATATTAAAGGCCAAAAATTCATTAATTAAATCTCTAACTCTATTCCTGTAATGTATTAATCTTTTATCATGGCAGGAATATTGACCTTTAATTTGCTTTACAACTAACTGAGAATCACCTAAAACTTTTAAACATTTGATTCCTTTATTCAAAGCTAGTTGTAAACCAAAAACTAATGCCTCATATTCTATCATATTGCATGTGCATGGAAACTGTAATCTATAGGCAAAGAATGAGGACTTACCTTTGGGGCTAATGAGTTCTACCCCAACACCACTACCTTGCTTGGATTTAGATCCATCAAATTTCAACATCCAAACAAGATTATCTTCAACAAGTGATTTACAAGATGGAACTTCTACTTTAGACTCACTTGCAATCACTTTTGTATCAAATGCATAAACACCTAACTCAATGTCATTATAAAGAACCTCATTAAATTCTTTATTATAGTTTGTAATCATGTTCTTGAGTCTAGGCTCCCTTTCCACTCGTATCTGATTGGCAACACCTTTCCAAGGCAGCCACATGTGTGAAAAGTCTGTAGAGAAATACCCATTCAAATTCTTGCTCCAATCCCTGCTCAATAACAAACCATACTTGTCAGGAATATCAACAACATGAATGTCTATATATTGTTGCACTCTAGGCTCTGATGACAATTGAATATGAATATTCTTAAGCATACCTACAACATTTACTTCTATTTTATCCAACTGAACAACAATTCTATTTGAAGGTAAAGGTTTAAAACCTAACTTTTGACAAACAACAAAAGGCATCACGTTACCTGAAGCTCCAGAATCCACCATACAATTATGTAAATTTTTACCTGCAATTCTAATAGTCAAGAGAAAAGGAAGAGCTTCCTCTTTCTCTTTTCGTGCAACATATTGTGCCTCTGTGGTTTTCTTAACTTCCTTTTTACTTTGTTTACCAAAAGCTTCCATTAATAACTCCTGCTGATTAGGTAATTGTGCAACTTCAAACATAGTGATATTAGCTTTGGTTTTCTTAAGATCTTCAACAATATTATAAGCTATATTTTCATTATTTTGCATTTTTTGTGTAGATTTAGATGCATCAGAAGGAGATGGAGGAATAGGATTATTATTTGCATTAACATCAGGAGGAATGATAGAACTATTAGGAGGAGTAGAAGTAGTGTTATAAGATTTACTTTTATTTCTCAAATGATAATTATGACTCCCCTTTTTGTATTGTTTCAATGTTTGAATCTCTTCTTCTATAACCTCATCATCTTCTTCTTCATCTTCATCATCGCTTGGACCAAATGTTTCTACTACAAAAGTAGTGCCTTTGCCTTTGCTTGAACTAGCTTCATCACAAATATCCTCATTAGGAACCAACTCCAAATTATCCATTCCTTGTTGAAGAATATCTACAACAGGTTTAAATCTTGAGCATTCATGTTCATTATGTTCCTTAGTGTTATGCAATCTGCACCAATTATCCAAAACCACATCAGAAAGATTAACAATAGTAGTTTTTGACTAGAACTAGTGGAAGCATTATTTTGATTAGTAACAGGAGTTGGTACACCCCCATTATTTGGTTTTGTGTTCCATTATTTCCTTTGCAGTAAACTTTCTATTTGATTGTGAACTTTGTGGTGTTTGTTTTTGCATTTGAACCATATCACTACTTAACTTATGATACATCCTTTTTAAATCTGCTAATTCTGAATTAGACTCATTAGGAGGAATAATAGTAGTAGTAGGATTGGTTTGATTTCCAAAATTTGGAACATTCTGATTTGGTATTGCATTTTGAATGTTCTGATTTGGTAAAGTGTTTGGATAAACTGAATTATTTTGATTTTGGAATGTTTGTGGAAACATTGGATTAGTTTGATGAACATTAAAATTTTGAAAAGATGTTGCATTTTGTGTAGGTGCTACATTTCCAAAAATAGGTATATTATGTGCATTGTTTTCAACTGTTTTATGTGCAGTGAACTGATTTTCTAAAAACATTGGATTGTTTGCATATGTAGGTGTTGTTGGATATGTGGGTGTTGTAGCATATGGAATTGTGTTTAACATGGGCATTTGCTGAGATAAAGCATGATTAATCATTGGAATTTGATTGTACATACCTGGATGTCCAATTGATGGTAACTGACCTATCCCATGACTTTGAGGCATCAATTGTTGTTCAACCATGAGAGCTTTCGTGTATGCTGTAGTAAGAGTTGCCATTTGACCTGCTCTTCTAACAAACATAGCAGTCAATGGATCCAATGCTCCAAAATACATTTGAATAGCAGTAGGTTCTACAAGAGCATAAGGAGCAGTTAGTCTTGAATACATCCTATGAAACCTAGTATTAAATATTCTTAGTGGTTCATTTGGTTCCCTTCTTGTAGATGCAAATTGGAGATAAATACTAGTAGGATCTATAGAAAATTTGAATTGATTAATAAAAGCATCCTTTAACATTGTCCAAGAAGTAATAGATCCATATGGTAAGAAAATATACCAATCATAAGCAATATCATCAAGGGTTAATGGAAACAACCTACAAGCTACATCTTCATGCTCTACCTGCAATCTAGATAAAGCATCAGTATAAGCTTGTATGTGTTCTTCTACTAACCTTGTACCATCATGTTTATACTTGGGCAAGTATTTGTCTACATTTTTGGGCATATCATGCACATCTCCTAGAATATTCAAGGGACTTCTCTGAGTTCCCATCCATGCTAAATTTTGAGCAGCCATAGCAATGGGTGGAGGTGTGATTAATGAAACATTAGGGCTTTGATGTGAAGTGCCAATAGGTGATGGAATAACAATTGTTTGAACTTTGCTTCATCTATATTTCCGAGTAGGAGAAAGACTTTGAAAAATGGTATCTCCGTGGACTTGGATCTTGTGATTATCTTTTTAGGTTCCAGTTTTGAAAAATAATCAACAATGCTTTGAACCTTAAAAAAAGATTTGAAAACATGGTTTTTGAGTGGTTATGGCGAGCGAATAGGCGATGATTGAATCATCAGTAGACGGGAGGCAGAGGGACGCAAGTAAAAGGGAACACTCGGGGAGTATCACATCGAATACCGGGAAGCAGAAAGGTGGGATCAAAAACTCAGGGACCAACTCACGATCGAATGATGAATCCAACTCCCACTAGGTAGAGGATGAACCAACAAGCGAAGCTAATCCAAGCATGGGAGGAGACGGGAAAGAAGGATGCAGAGGCAAAGACCCACCAGATAAACATGAATCAACCGACAAGAAGACCAATCAATCTTCTTTCGTAGAAGCGCTTCAAGGAAAACCTAAACCTAGGTCCTCGACAACGAACGCCTTCATAACCCAAGGCTGTAATGTCCTCTGTCCTGAGCAAGTCATGACGGAATACGCCAACCGAGACGCATTTTCCCTGGTAGGGAAATTTGTTGGAGGGAGACCAGACATGGACTCACTACGACAGTGGGCGGCGATCAAGTGGAAAACCAGAGGGTGCCTAGAGTTGTCAGCCATGTCTCGAGGGTTTTTTATGGTCTACCTCAACACACAGGAAGACGCAGATTGCATCTTATCAGGAGGCCCATGGTTTTTTGGGAGGAGAAGTCTCTTCCTCTCGAAAGTGGGGAGAATATTTTGATCCTAAGTCGTAGAGCATAAATTATGCCCCCATTTGGGTGTGGCTCCCGAACTTGCCACCACACTTCTTCTATGAAGATGCACTCCAAGCGATAGCCCAAGCAATAGGAGAACTGGTAGCCATTGATCCAGCAACCCGCGCACGGACTCGCCTAACACAAGCACGCATATGTGTCAATGTCAACCTTGAAACATAGCTCCCTAGCTAGGTTAACCTAATTTATAGAAATTATAGGTGAAGCCAACCACTGGAGTTTGAAAACAAACCAGCTTTCTACTCCGAGTGTCAACTACAAGGGCACCTTTCGTCTCAGTGCCTAAACCATAAAAACTCACAGACAGAGTCATAGACTGTGGCCCATCCAGTTCAAGGGGAAAATCCAAAGATGAAGGGGGTAACAATGACATAACCATAACCATAAGGGCAAGCAACAGGCTTTTCCCCCTCCAAGCGATGACAAACAAAAGGTAAGTAATTTGTTCACTAGCTCCAACAAATTTGATTTACTTAGCAATTCTGGTCACAATGATAAATTCCATTATGAGGAAATCCTCTACGAGGAAGCCCCTGACTCAAACCCTATCATTCAATCGGATGCTATTGAGGCCATCCCTTAGAAAAACCCTCTCCCATCCCCACCTCGATGCCCTTCCCCCACCCTCGACAACAGTCATGATTCCCCAAACCCCCTAGACCCCCCAGCCCCCATTCCCCCACCATCGTCTTCCCCACCCAACAAGACTCGGGTCACCCCTACTCCCCATCCAGATCCCCCAAAGCCAAAGCCATCAGTGATGATTCTTCCCAAGAGTCCCCGAAACCATGGAGCCCAAAATAGACCCAAAGTTACAGAAAGACCCAGATTGATGTGGGAGGTGACAGAAAGAAGGGAAGGCCCTCAGGGGTAGACCTGAGAAATAGAGATGCAGCTGAAGATATAGCCAATGGCACCCAAAAAACTCTGCTCCAGGACCTAGGGATAACAAGCAAGGAAGAAACTAAAAGATCCAAAACCCTCGCACAACAAGGCAAAGGGGGTAGAAAACCCTCCAAAAGTTCCAAATGAAAGTCCTCTCCTAGAATGCGAGAGGACTAAATGGGGCAGTCAAACAAATATTGGCTGCTGCCATGCGAAAGGAAACAAATCCTACTATTTTCCTCATCCAAGAAACCAAATTAGGTGAGCACTGGTCACCAAGAGTTGCCAAAACTATCTGGAGGAAGTGTGAGTTTGTCTATACCCCAGTGCAGGGTACCTCAGGTGGACTCCTTTGCCTCTGGAATCCAACAAAAGTTGAAGGATGAGTTATTTCAGGTGATGGGCACCTAGCCAACATCCTCTTTCATGATTCTAACACCCAGCTCTCCTGGGTCTTAACCAATGTGTATGCTCCTAACACCCCGCAGGACAAAATAATTCTATGGAACAACCTTTCCCAGATGAGACAAGAATTCAGTGATGTCCCTTGGATCTTAGTAGGGGACTTCAATACTCCCCTGCATCCTTCTGAGAAGAGAGGTGGGAATGCCATTACTTCTAGAGCTACATAGGACTTTGCTCACTTTGTAGACTCAAGCGAACTTATGGATGTCCAACTGAAAGGGGCCTAGTTCACCTGGAGCAACAGAAGGGTAGGCGGAAACCTTATTCAAGAGAGACTAGATCATTTCTTGCTATCCCAAGAAGCGCTCCCTCTCTTTGGGGATGCTAGTCTGCAGGCTCTTCCAAAAATTGGGTCTGATCACAGCCCCCTGATGTTCAAAACTACCAACAGACCTCAGTTTAAAACCCCTTTCCATTTTGAATCTATGTGGACACAACACCCAGACCTCAAAAATTAGATTGTTGAATGGTGGGGGGAAAAGGTCCCTGGGACGGCCATAAACCAGGTAATGCAGAAACTCCGATCAATTAAGGGCAAGTTGAGGGTGTGGAACAAAGAGACTTTCGGGAACATCTTTGAAAATAAAAATATCATCAAAAATAGACTCAATCAGATTGAGGACAGGTTCCAACAGGGGTAGGGGGATGACAATCTTAGAGTAGAGGAGAGGATTTTGCTTTCATAATACCATAATACTCTACGAAAGGAAGAAATGTTCTGGCACCAAAAATCAAGATAGTTGTGGCTCAAGGAAGGAGATTCCAACTCCAAATTCTTCCACATCTCCACCCTTAAGCACAGAGGAGCCAACAGGATAAAAACCCTCACCAAGCAAGATGGTTCTTGCACCACTAATATCCACCAGATTCGGGATGAAGTTGTTAATCATTTCAAATCCCTCCTCGGTGTCCCCTCCTCCCCCCCAGCAAGGCTATGGACTCTCTCCTTGAAAATATTCCCAGATCCATCCCTAAGGCCATGAATACCCACCTTCTCAGCCCTCTAACCCCTAAAGAGATCCATCACGCCCTCTTCTCTATGCAGCCAGACAAATCTCCTGGTCCTGATGGGTTTTCTCCCAGGTTCTTCCAAACCTACTGGGACATCGTAGGGCCTGACCTCTGCCTAACCATTTTTGAAATGCAATCTACCAGATACATTTCCAGGGATGTCAATTCCACTTTCCTAGCTCTCATTCCCAAGGGGCCCAATTCCCAGTCCCTATCTGATTACCGCCCCATCAGCCTATGCAACGTCATTTACAAAATCCTGTCCAAAGCCATGGCTAATAGACTGACCAACATTCTCCCATCCATCATTGATCCCTGCCAAGGTAGTACTATCAAAGGTCAAAATATCATTGATGGAGTCATCACTATCCATGAGCTCATCCATTCGGCCCAAATGTCCAACAAGTCAGCCTTCTTCCTTAAGCTTGACATGAACAAGGCCTTCGATAGAGTGGATCGAGAGTTTTTGATCAGAATCCTCCTCAAGTTCGGATTCCATGAGAATTGGGTCAAGTTGATCTCTAATTGCATCTCCTCTCCCTGGTTCTCTATCATGGTCAATGGTTCAGCTATAGGGTACTTCCCTAGCTCCAGAGGATTGAGACAAGGGGACCCCCTCTCCCCCATCCTCTTCATCATCTTGGCAGAAATCCTGGGAAGAGCTGTCAAATCCGCCTGCTCAAGAAGATTGATTTTTGGAATCAAGGCTGCCTCCAACCTTCAACCCTCGACCCACCAGCAGTTTGTGGATGACACCCTACTGGCCACATCAGCCTCTGTCTCTAAAGCCAAGGTCATCAAGTCTATCCTCAATCTGTATGAGGAAGTTGTTGGCCAGAAGGTTAATTACAGCAAAAGCAAGCTCTACTTCATCAACACCCCTGCAAGGCGGCAAGTAAAAATTGCAGGTATTTTGGGTTGCACAATCATTGATCTCCCAACCACCTATCTTGGGCTCCCAATGTTTCAAGGGAGGCCAGCCAAGACCATGTGGAACAGTGTCACTGAGAGAATCCATAAGAAGTTGGCAGGGTGGAAAGGGGCTCTCCTCTCTCAAGCAGGTAAAGCCACTTTAGTTAAGTCTGTTCTCCAAAGTATCCCGGTGTTTTTTCTTTCTATCTTCAAAATCCCAAATGTTGTGGGAGAAAGCATAGAAAATATCCAGAAGCACTTTCTTTGGGCAGGGATGGATAATCAATGAAAGTTTCACCTGATGGCCTGGGATAAAGTCTGCACCCCAAAAGACAAAGGTGGGCTCGACTTGCACAGAATCAGCCTCATGAACCAGGCCCTCCTAGCCAAACAGGCATGGAAGGTGGCCACCAATGCCAATTTGGACTGGGTCTCTATCATCCAAAGGAAATACCTCCAACAACACTCTTTCAGGGATGAAGGGACTCCTAGCATTGGGTCCCACTTCTGGCGATCCATATCCCAAACAAAGCACCTCATCCATCAGGGAACAAGGTGGCTACTTGGGAATGGAATGGACATCGACTTTTGGCATGATCCATGGGCTAGGGATGAGCCTCTCATCAGAGACCCCGACATTGCAGCAATTAAACACCTCACCGATAGAATATTTGGTCACAGAGTCACTGATTTCATAACAACCACTCAAGACAGCCACAGGTGGAAGGTGATCCAGTTCAGGGTCAGGAATGTTGTTTTAGACAGAGCTAAGTCTGCCCTTCAGTCTATTCTCAGGGTAAATTTCATCCCTCAAACTCAGACGGCTGACAAGATTTGTTGGAAAGGCACCAATGATGGGCAGTTCTCTATGAAGTCAGCCTACCAGCTGGTTGTCACCCCTCCCAAGCGATCCAGCTCCACCAACAACCCTACCATTGCCAGGTCCATTTGGCTTAAACATCTGGTCCCGAAAATCACTCACTTTTGTTGGCTCACGGTCCATAACAGAATTTTGACCATAGACAACTTGATCAAGAGGGGGGTCATAGTCCCCAACAGATGCTACCTCTGCACCCAGGCCTGGGAGTCCACTCAACACTTATTCATTGATTGTCCCTTCACTAGTGAGGTTTTTTCCTCCCTGACGAGTAGGTTCCAAGTGAGTTGGGCCTGGCCCAAGTCCATCCCTGACTTGGTCACCCAATGGCCCAACGTCTTCAGAAACCCAAGACTCAGGTTTCTCTGGAAAACCTTGTTGCACCATGTCTTCTGGAAAATTTGGTTGGAGCGAAACAACCGCATCTTCAATGACAAGCCCAGGATCCCTGAAGTTGTTGCCAACAAAGCCTTGACTTTTGCTCTGGAAAATGCTAACATCATCCTGTGCACAGATCCCCCTTCTTGTGGAAGGGAGTCTGCTTTGATCAAGAGCTTGGGGATTTCCATCGAGTGTTCAAGACCTCAGAATCCTCCCAGCTCTAGGAGTAACGTCAAATGGATTCCCCCTCCCCCTGGGTGGCTCAAGGCCAATTTTGATGGGTCTTCCAAAGGTAATCCGAGAGATGCGAGGGCCGGAGGAGTTATCAGGGACCATGTGGGCAACATCATTTTGGCCTTCATGGAAAATGTGGGGATCCAAACTAACAACTATGCGAAAGCTCGGGCTCTCTGGAGGTGTATTCAGATCAGCAAAACCATGGCCAATCCAATCATCTTCGAGGGTGACTCACTCATTGTGGTTAATCACATCAACAACAATAGCAATGGGGGTTGGAACATCCACAACATAATCCAAGACTACCAGACTTCCCTCTAGTAGTGTCCCCAAAATGTGACCACTCACATTTTTAGAGAAGCTAATAAGGTGGCAGATCTCTTGGCCAACATAGCGACCAATCAAGATAGCCTGATCATTTGGGAAGATGTCTTCCCCTAGGAAGTCAGCACGATAGCCAATCATGATGCAAGGTGCATTCGTAAGGAGCAGCACTAGCTGCCACAATGGTGTTTCATTAACACCTAAGGTGTTTTTTCTCAACACCAAAACAAATCTAAGGAATGTCACAAATGATAGCTTTAGCAGCCACAAAGGCGTTCCTTCAATGCCAAAAAGGTGTTCTCTTAACACCACGAGCATCGGGAACCCACTAATCTCCATCACTTCTTGATGTTTTGCATGTACGACCACCCATGTGGTTTGCTCAGCTCGTGTCTTCTTGACCAGTCACCACCCGTCGCCTCCGCTCCCGTCTTGCCTTCGCCCCCTCCCTGTGATGTCCACTCACCACCCTCATCATTTTCCTCTCTCGATCGCTTCTTGCACCGCCTTCTCCGCTCGCCCCCCTCTCCTTTTAGGTCTGGTGGTCTCCCCCCTCGTTCTCTGTCACCTCCACTTTTCGTGCCCTGTGCTCCCTTTTCCTCTTCGATATTTTTGGAGTGATAGCCTATCACGCTCGCATTAAGCTTAGGCTTTTTAACCTGAGCCCAATTGTTTCTTTGTGCATATGCTTGAGAACCTCCCCTCTGCGTGGCAGTGAATATCATAGCAGTTCGGCTAATCCCAGCTCCCCCATCATGGAGACCAACATGGAGCCCTCAAACCTCCAGCTTGAGGTAGGGGTCGAAGCTTTACTCGAAGCTAAGAAATTCACCCCTTTCTTCAAGCTTTTCACCGATATGGATGAGCAAGTGACCAAGGATTTTGTCAGTACTTGGAATGAAGGCGAAGTTTAGGTCCGTGGCCTTAGGTTTGAGGTAAGTGTCCACTCCATCACTGAAATTTTTGGTTTATCTCCGGGTGGTAGAAGTGTTCGAAGGGATAGGCACAATTTCAAAGAAGAATTAGAGCACTTCCCCGATAAGGGGAAAGACTTGGAGTGGGAGAAGGGAGGTGTGTTGTGCTCATCTCTACCCAGGCCTTGGGACGATGTCGTTGTCCCTGTCATCCAATACATCACTGTCGACAATCCCAATCGTCCCTTGCATGCTTACCACCTAGCCTTTGTGAACCACCTCCATGATGTCAAACCAATGAATTTCCTCGACTTCCTTCTCCGATCCATCCGCATCACCATCGCCAATCTCAGAATTAGCATGTCCTCCAAGCCCCCTCGCCACCAGGGCCTGTTCCTTGTCCTTTAAAAACATGCCCTTGCGCACCAGGTCTCTGGTGGCATCCCTGATCGCTCTCCCAGCCCCGAGCCTTCCTCTACATCCCTTCGCAAGGACAAGGATAGCCCCCCCATTCCCCCGCTACTATAGATTCCCCTCAACAATCAGTTTCCCTCTCCATTTCCCCCTGATTTCCCCTTCCCCCACTCATTCCAACAGTAAGAAGACCTCACCCCCGACTCCCACTCCCAAGACCTCTGCTCCATCTGATCGCCGCCCCCCTGGCCAGCCCCTGAGAAGCAAGCGAAAATCTGTCCACCCCTCTCAGAAAAGTAGGAAATCCCATCGACTGTAGACAAAGAATGCGAGCGCTTCTGATCAGATACCTGAGGTCATCATCGATGAGGATGAAGAAGCATCTAGAACTGTCGAAGATGTGTTGCGCGTGGCCACCCTTTCTCGCATCAACAGAATTGTGGACCTCCTGAAGGCAGCAACCAACATCATTAGGGAGGTCGGCACCAGCCTGTCCAATGCCATCAACGATGTTCAGGAGCTCCCTGGCGCACTCGAGGCCCTCCTTGGCCCTCTCCAGAAAGAGGTTGATCACCAGGATGGGAAAGAGGCATCCCAGTAGCCCTAGGAAGATAGTCTTAGGTAGGTGGAATGCCGGTGATTGTAATAGTTTTTGTTTAGCTATGTATTGGTTGTCTAGTTTTTTGTTGTGCCTAGGTTGGAAGGGTTGGACCCTCAGATTTTGTGTCCAAAACTGGTTTATTTTTGTATTATCGGCACTGTTTATGCCCTATGTAATAGGGACGGGACCCTTCAACCCGATCAGTAAATAATTTTTTTTACCTACCAAAAAAAATTGCTTTGAAAAACAACTCTTAAATATTATTGAAATGTATCAATTAAAACATAATATTCAAGCAATGTATCCAAGCATTAATTTTAAAAAATGAACAAGTGTGAACAAAATTAAATGCTTAAATCAAAGTACCTAATTTCATGCCATCATTCTAGCGCCAATTCTATTGAGTGATAATTTTGCCCAGTTGCAAAACTACACTCACAGTTAGGATTTCGATTATAAAACCCTCTCTTGCAAAGAAAATGGTTAGTTTCTCCAAGGTTATGTATTTTAATGTGCTTGAAAAGTGTGAAAATAATGCTAAAACAACTTCAAGGTGCACATAACCATTAACAAGGGGCCTGGAATTTAGATATTTGATTTATAACATGAAATGTGATGTCCATAAGATTCATTCTCCAAATGTTAGGTTAGTAATTAAATTTTGCCAAAATCAACTTTATAAAGTGCAAAAATTTAATTATAACCTTAGAAAATAATTTTAATTAAACTATGTGTAGCACCCTAAAATTGGCGCAGTAAACCTTAGCAAATAATTAAAATTACCTTAGTAATAATTCAAATTCAAATTTTAACCCCGAACCGCCCGTTAACCGCCTGTTAAACCGCTTTCCCCATTTTTCATGCCATTTTTAGAGTTTGTTTTGACCGTTTGACGATATCGTCTCCGATCAGACGATATCGCCTCAGATCGGACGATTTCGTCTAGAGCAGAACGTCCAGACGATCTCGTCCCAAACTGATTTGTGCATAATTAGCTTCTGTTCCAACGACGTCTCTAATCTGGCAAAAGCGTGTCTGTGCCGTTAGAGACCCTCCCCATTGGAGATCTCCCAAATTAGGATGATCCCCAACCTCCTAACCTCCCTCCTAAGCCTATTTAAACCTTAGGACCCCCCTTGACATCCCCCTGGCTGAATTTTCCTGTAATTCGATCTCTACATGCATTAGAATACCCTAGATTACCATCTGCATTTGTGCTTTCCAAGTTTTCTTGCAGGAACCTCATTGATTTTCAGCCGGAGCAAGCTCAGATCGTCGCAGACGATCCGGTACAATCTCGGACGATCCCGTCAAAATTCGAGATGATTTCGACTCATACCACATTGGGGGCAATCAGTGCCCGTAGTTTGCACTTTTCCTATACTTTTTCGCTATTTTATTCTCGCATTTAGTTAATCTTATGATTATTCCTTATTATTCTGCATCTTGGAGTTCACCCATGTAGTCTTAATTGCATAATAAAATCATGATTAGCTATTAAATCATTGTAATGCACTTGCATGTTCTATTTATGATTATCTTATTAATATCATTATTATCATTTCACATCATTTCCCTTTATCATTATAGCTGCATTTTCTATATTTTGTATCTATTTCTCTGTTTGTTGTCTCTGATGAATTCGTCGATGAATTCGTCAGATCTCAGATGATCCTGTCCGATATCGAGACGATCTTGTCAAATTCCAGACGATCTGGATCGCTTCAAAAATCAGAACCTCCATCAGACATCCGGAATCAGGTATGGCTCTTCTCATCTAGCTTATTCTCTCTGTTTTCTGTTTAAATCTATTTTCTGTATTCATTTAATCCTGCATTTTCATAATAGAACAACTTAGATTCATTTGGCCAAACCTAGGACTTGAATGTTTAAAGATAAAATTGAACACATTAAACACATTCCCAACCTAGGCGTGGAGACCGCCACTAAACGTTTCCCGGTGAACCCCACCATCCGTCGAAAAATCACCTTAATACCCCTCCCCCGAGAGGCGGGACCTTCAAAGGGCCTCTCGAGTCCGAGGTATTGTCCCATCCTTCCCGCATCCCCCTTCCGGGCACGGATCCTTTAGCCTGAAGGTAAGGGTGCAAAAAATTTGGAACGATACATTTTGGTGAACCCGACGTGAAACTAAAACCTTTTGAAAACAAAAAAAACAAAAATATAGATGCATTTAAAATCATTAGAAAACTACTAAGTTGCATATCATGTTTAGATGGTAGCTCCTAAGAAAAGACTAGCTGTCACTATAAATGTTGAAAACCAATTAGCAGCCATAGAAGTTAATTCTGTGCTTAGTGTGCCTGAAACATATAGAAACCAACTTTTGTGGGAAGAACTTGATAGGAGACTAGGTATCATTTCATCTAGGTCAATAGAACTTAGACAAATCAAGAGGTTTGTCCTAGATAGAATCCTGGATCCTCATCAACTCATTTTTTATCATGAACTTCAGAGAGCTTGCCATAGGTGGTTAGCTTATAGGAGAGCTCTTGTGTCTTCAGAATTGTTCACCTTCGAGGAATACCTCGAGAACGCAACTGTTATACACCAATTCCTAGGTCATGTAGAAGACCAAGAGGTCGTTCTTACAGATAGGGAAAGGTGGAGGAGAGTTCCTAGAGCTACGTTATATCGAGAGTATTGCCATGAGCTTTATTTCTACCAACCATAGTCTGAGACAGATAATATCACTATAGCACTTTTCATCAAATTCTTGAAAGAAAATTTTCAATTTGAAGAAGAACACTTCATGACTCCTGAAGAACTCGAGCCCATTAATGATATTTATAAATTGTTTATAGAAAACTAGATCATTGCTTTCATTATTATTATTTCTTGCATTTATTGTGTTGTTTGTTATCTTTATAATATTGTTATCAAAAAAAAAAAAAACAAGAAAAACCAAAAACATAACAAAAACCAAAACATTTTATTTTAAATATTATAGTAGGTATATAATTAAAATATATACCTCTTAAGCTTGTTGCATATATATATATATATAAGTATATATATATTTGCTGAAATCTAAATTTAAGCACAATGCCTAGACTTAGGAATGGTAAACAAACTAAAGAAGAAGAAGAAGATTGGTTAGGAGACAAAACAAAAAACCCAAATGTCCTTCCTGAGGATTCAATTCCGGAAGGAGAAACTCTAGAACAACCAGAAGATGAGCTTGTTGTAGATGAACAAGAAGAAAATCTTAAAGAGGAAGGATCCTCATCCCCTAGAATAGCTCCAGATGGAACTATTGCTTTTGATAACTTAGATCATTTCTGGAAATTTTTCAATAATAACATTGGTGCTCTTAATATGGCAGTTCGTATTGATAAAGGACAAATTAGTGACACTCAAGCAGCCATGGAAGATATGTTTAACATACACACTAATCCCTTGTCCTTTGTTGATCAAGAAAGTGATAAGGCTGGACCATCCAATAGAGATATGGTCACTATGATTCAGAACATGCAAAAACAACAGGTTACCCAACCCCCTAAGGAACCTGTTATTGAGCCTAAAATCATTCCCACACAAAAGAGACCTTCATTCACTGCTTTATTTCGCCAAACTATTGATCAATATGCTTCAAATCGACAAAAACCTAAAATGAAGCCAAACACCAATTTTCAACAATCTGGGATACAACATAATACAACTTCAAAACTTCTTCATAACACCCTTCCTACCAACAATTTACACAATAGCAATATAGCATCTAATCTTCATGTCCCTCCATCATATGCTCACAAATCCCATATTAATGCCCTACCGAACCAATATGGTGGGCAAACCAGTAATCTGGAAGCCATGGTGAAACAGTTAGCTTCCCGCATGGACCAGATAGATCCCTACCGTCCCTCGTACAATTATCGAGAGATGTGTAGTCAGCCTTTGGATCCCATAGTTGTAGCACAACCATACCCTAAACACTTTCCCATGCCCGTCCTGCCTATATATAAAGGAACCGAAGATCCCATAGAGCATCTTCGCATGTTTAGGATAGCATGTCATGATATATCACATGATGACTTGCTATTACTAAAAATGTTCCCAAAAAGTTTAGGAGGAATGGCATTAGAGTGGTACTATCAATTGCCCACTCATTCTTTGAGAAATTTTGAAGAAACAACTGAATCTTTTGTCCATCAATTTAGTGCCTACATCGAGAGGCATGTCACCATTAAAGATTTATACAACTTAAAACAAGACAAAGATGAATGTTTTGCTGATTTCTTAGCTAGATGGAGGCAGTTGATAGGAAAACCGCACTTTGTGCTACCTTATAGGGAAATGTTGGACATTTTTATCAATAATTTACAAGAACAAATATCCTATGAGTTATCAATCGCTACCTTGACCACCTTCGATCAAGCTATAGACTTAGCTCGAAGAGTGGAAGATGCTCTCATTAGGAGAGGCCAGCTTAGGAAGAAAGATGATGAGAAAACATCCAGAAATCAGTATAAAAATAAACAAGTTGTAGGTGACGGAGTCACTGATAGCAGAAATGTTGCTAATATCAATACAACGAAGACAACAGAAAAATTTATATTGAAACCTCCTGATAAACCTCCTCGAGAATTTACTAGACTGAATCAACCATTATCAACTATTCTACCCCAATTACTCGAAAGAGGTTTGATTCAATTACCAACTATCCGGGAACCCGATCCAACTATACCCGGATACAGAGCTGATTTACATTGTGATTTTCATAGAGGACCTGGACACTCTACAAACTCTTGTAAAAGATTGAAACATAAAATACAAGACTTGATTGATAATAATGAAATGGAGGTGCAAGCCTTCCAACCTAAACAAAATGCTCCTAATAACGCTCAAAAGAACATTCCCCAAAATCAGAATCAAAATGCTAATCAATCATTAGATATATTTCAACATCCTTTACCAAAACATGGTAAAGAGGTGGCCAATCAAATTGAGCATCATAATGTCCCTCCTCCTACCCGATATGTAGGGACTATTAGCGGACAATTACCTATTCATGATCCTCAAATATTTGACACAACTTTATCCATGGTCACGACCAAGCCCCTACATAATATTCAAACTCTGGATCCTAGTGATGTAGAATCGGATATTGAAAGTGAAATAGACATCACCTCAAATCAATCGAATAGTTCTAAAAATGAATCAGATCCTATTCAACCTATCACAGATGCTATGGTTCCGGAAGAACCATTTCCTAGAAGAGTTACTACTCGACCCTCTTCTAATCAGTTCCTTCCTAATGAACAAGCCATAAACGCTCAACCAAGACCAGTTCAGCGTCTTCAATATAACATTGTAGGTACCATCGGAGCCGTTACTAGACAACATGCTCAAAATTCTCAACAGGATCAAACTCTGAATGATGGATCAGCTCCATTTATTTTGAAAAATCCCAATAAAGGGAATCATATGTCTAATGTTCAACCAAAACCTCCTTACAATATTAATGAACAATTATCCAATACTACAGCCTAAATTTCCCTTTTGGACTTGTTAAGATCTTCTCCTACCCATAGGGATGAGTTAATGCTTACATTAAGCCAAATGATGGTACCTCAAAATATTCAACCTGAAGCCATGTCCAATACTATCATCACTCGAGAAGTCGATTGTATTGACTTTCGAGATAAAGATATCCCACAACATAGTTTACATAAGGATAACCCCTTATATATTACTGCCCTAATTGGAGATGTAGCTGTTAAACGAGTCTTGATTGATAATGGTTCATCTCTAAACATTTGCACTTTTGACTTCTACCAAAGATTTGGCTTTAGAAGTGATGAAATGAAGAAAACTGACATGATTATCAAAGCTTTCAATGACGAAACACAAGAAACGTGTGGAGTCATTACTATACCCTTGCAAGTTGGTCCTAGAACCCTAGATACAACCGTGTTTATTGTACATTGCCCCACATCGTACAATATACTTTTGGGTCACCCTTGGATCAATGCGATGCGGGCTGTCCCATCAACTTTACACCAATGTGTTAAATTCGAATTTAAAAATCAGTTGGTCACTATCCATGGTGACCCTAGACCCTTTGATATGTGTGCTTTGGCAGAACCCGTTGGAGTGCAATTTTGCCCTGCTCTGTCATCCACACATCCTAATTCTTATTTTTCATCTAAACGTGTGAAACACACACACATAACATCATCTACCCCATCAACTACACCTATACATTTAACTCAACCATCTTCTAAACAAACCACACTAGAACCTCAAAAAGATCTTAAATCTACAACCAATCCTTCATGTTCCATCCCTATAATTTCAAAACCTATAGACCCATTTATTAACACCTCCACATTATCTACATCTATCATACCTTCCACATCTAAAGATATAGGGAATGATCCTTCTACATCTTATGCTCTTTCTGATGAACTCTTACCTGATTTATCTAAAATTTTAATATCAAAAAAACAAATGCTTCTATGCAAGATTCCATTCTTTTAAATAATTTGCCACCATCTCCTCGTACTTTGGGCCTCCCACAACCTATGGGAAGTACTTACCAAGTCGGGAGTTGTGCTTTTATTTATAAAGGATATGATTGGGGAAGAATACCCCAAAACATCAAGACGCATTGTGATGGATATGCTCGATGCTATTTTGCTAATGAATATATTAAAGCTAAACCCATAATGCTTAAAATGGGATATAAAGGGAAAGGCTTGGGACCTTTCCAAAATGGTATGAAAGAACCTATTGAGGTAGAACCATGGCCCGCCCGATGTGGTGTGGGCCTATTTCCTAGTAAGGGTCAACCCTTCCCTTTTGAAGATGATGATCAACTCATATGTTATCAAGATTATCTAGATAAACAAGATTCTTTGTGTCCAAAGAATAATCCCTTTACATGCAATATGCTATCCATAGCTTACCCCGAAATGATTGTCGAATCCGATGATGAGTTGGAAGGAGATATTTTCCATGATGTCTCCGTTGAAGAGTTGTTACACAATGGTTTTTATTTTGATGGTTCTATACCTACTATAGCCCAACTTGAGGCCACGACTCCTCAAGATGAATTATCCAAGTTAACCTTAAAAGAATTACAAGAATTGGGCGTTTCACCCGCCCCACCTAATTTTGAAAGAGATCTACACATGGAAGTAGAAAACGTCATTAAAGTTAACATTGGAACTGAGGATAATCCTCACATAATCAATATTGGATCAGAATTAAGTCAAGAAAAACAAGAGCAATACATTGCATTCCTTAAAGAATATGAAGATGTCTTCGCTTGGACATATGAAGATATGCCAGGTTTAGACCCTTCTGTAGTCATGCATCATCTAGTAGTCCATCCGGATGCTAAACCTGTTAAACATAAACTTAGAAAAATGCATCCCAAAGTGGCCTTGCTAGTCAAAGGGGAGTTAGAAAAACTCCTGAATGTTGTTTTTATACAAGCTATTGATTATGCTGAATGGATCTCAAATGTAGTTCCAGTCACCAAGAAAGAAGCTACCAAAGTTAGGGTTTGCACAGACTTTAGAGATATTAACGCTGCATGCCCTAAAGATGATTTTCCTCTTCCCAACATGGATCAAATCATTGACTTTACTGCTAGAAGTGGAATGATGTCCCTAATGGATGGATTTTCTGGCTATAATCAGATCAGGATAGCTCCTGAAGATCAGGCTAAAACAACCTTTATTACCCCTTGGGGTACCTTTTGTTGGAAAGTGATGCCATTTGGTTTAAAGAATGTCAGCGCAACATATCAACGAGCCATGACTTATATCTTTCATGATATGATGCATGATATCCTACATGATTATGTAGATGATATTATAGCTCGCTCTATTAATGAAGATGATCATTTAGATGATTTGAGAAAAGTATTTAATCGGTTAAGAGAATATCTTATTCGATTAAATCCAGCCAAATGCATATTCGGAGTTAAGTCCGATAAACTATTAGGGGTTTTAGTTTCTTTACGTGGTATCAAAATCGACCCTCTCAAGATTGCGGCTATCACTGATATGCCCGCACCTACCAATATATCTCGAGTTACGAAGTTTACAAGGTAAGCTTCAAGCCATCCGTCGCTTCATCGATAAGCCAGCGGACAAAACCGGTCCCTTTCTTAAGCTTCTTAAGAAGGATGTCCCTTTTAATTGGGACGACGAATGTAAGGAAGCTTTTGAACTTCTCAAACAATACCTCCTTAACCCACCTGTGCTTTCACCGCCTAGACCTGATCGCCCGTTTATCCTGTATATTTCAGCTTCAGATTTTGCTTTAGGAGCTATGTTAGCTCAACTTGATGATGAGAAAAGAGAACGTGCTAATTATTATATTAGCCAAACTTTAATCAGTTATGAAACCCGCTACACAACATTAGAAAAACTATGTCTAGCAATCGTATTTTCTACGCAAAAATTACGCCATTATATGCTTAGTCAAAAAACATATGTCATTGCTAAATATGATCCCTTGCGGTATCTCATGAGTCGACCTTATTTATCGGGTCGTACAACAAAGTGGGTTCTTGCTCTAAGCGAGTTTGAACTCACGTTCATAGGACAAAAGTCTATTAAGGGTCAAATCATAGCAGATCAATTAGTCGCTGCACCCTTAGAGTCTACCCATCCCCTCATCATTGAGTTTCCTGATGAATGCCTTCAATTAGAGGCAGACCATGTTGAACAATGGTCCTTATACTTTGATGGAGCCCGATGCATGAGTGGGGCTGGTGCGGGTATTATTTTAATATCTCCACAAAAACATCTTATACCTTTGTCCTTCAAATTAACATTTGCTTGCACCAATAATATTGCTGAATATGAAGCTCTAATCCTTGGATTACGAGCTGCCTTGGCACTAAAAATCAAACATCTGCTAGTTTTTGGTGATTCTCAACTTGTCATAAACCAAATTAATGAAGTTTATCAAACTAGAGATGATAAATTGCGCCCATATAAAGCATATGTTTTACAATTAATATCTCTATTTGATCAAGTTACCTTGGAAGCTATTCCTCGAACTAGCAACCGTGCAGCTGATGCTATGGCCGTAGCTGCATCTCTTCTGCCCTTGGAGTTAGATGACGAATATGCCACCATCATTATTCATCGACTCCAGGAACCCGCTTCAAATAAGTCATGCTTAGAACCTTTGGATGTGTTTCTAATCAATGAAACTACTCCTGAACCTTGGTATACGGATATATTTGATTTTCTTCAAAATGGGACTTTCCCTGCCAATTCTAATAGAAACCAATGTCGGTTATTACGTAGACGAGCAAGTCGATTTGTAATAATTGGCAATACTTTATATAGGAGATCTTTTGAAGGTATCCTATTGAGATGTTTGAATCTAGAAGAATCCAAATCAGCTTTGAGTGAAGCCCACGATGGATCTTGTGGAGGACACTTCAGTGGTAGTGTCATTGCTAAAAAGCTCCTTAGGATAGGCTACTTTTGGCCTACCATGGAGAATGATGCACATGATTATGTGCGCCATTGCGACAAGTGCCAGAAACATGCTGACCTTGTCCATGCCCCTGCACAAGAGCTGCAGGCTATTTCATCTCCTTGGCCCTTTTCAAAATGGGGCTTAGACATTATTGGCAAAATTAATCTCGTGTCATCTGATGGACACAAATTCATCATAACCGCCACCGAGTATTTCACGAAGTGGGTTGAAGCTATGCCTTTAGCTTCCCGCACTGGAACACAAGTCTCTAAATTTATTTTTAATCAAATCATTTGTAGGTTCGGAATTCCTGCAAATCTCATCTCAGACAATGGAACTTGTTTCAAAAATAAAGATGTTAAGAAATTATGCCAAAAATATAAGATTCAACATCGCTGGTCCACTCCCTATTATCCTCAGGGTAATGGCCAAGCTGAAGCATCTAACAAAACCTTAATCAAAATCCTTAAAATATTGGTCAATAAATCTGGCCGCGACTGGCACATTCAATTATATCCAGCTTTGTGGGCCTATCGAACTAGTGTTCGAACTCCCACTGGAACTTCACCTTTTGTCTTGGTTTATGGCGTTGAAGCCATTTTTCCCTTTGAATTAGAAGTTCCTTCTTTGGCTCTACTACTTCAAGATACCGAAGTAGGAGATGAATATCGAGCTGGCAGACTCAGTCAACTGGAACTCCTAGATGAAAAGCGCATCAATGCTTTGGAGCATCTTCGTGCCTACCAAAACAAGCTTAAAAGATCATATGCTAAGAAAGTTCGTCATCGATCCTTTGAGATCGATGACCTTGTTTTAAAAGAAAATCAAAAAAATACTAATGCAACTAAAGACCTTAAAGGTAAATTTGAGCCCAACCGGCTTGGACCATATATTATCACTGCTAAATTTGAATCGGGAGCATACAAATTAGCTACCTTAGATGGTAAAGATTTAAAAGAACCTATGAATATTATGCATCTTAAGCGATATTACGCATAAAATTTGGTCATTTCATCATTTGTATATATTTTGCATGTTGTCTCATTTTAAAATATATATATAAAACTTTTTAAACAAAAACAAACAAAAATAAAAATAAAAGTAAAAACAACAATATTATTGACTCTTTCGAAACCAAAAAAAATAAAGAGAGAAAGAGAGAGTCAAAATTATCAAACTCCTCAAAAATATTTGTTGTATATATTTCTTCTTACAAGTATTGCAGTTATATTTTCAAATTATTTTGGATAAATTAGCATTTATTTGGAATCCCTCACTTTTCACAAACACAAAAATAAATATCTTGATTTTATCTGGCATGATTACTAATCTCTCTTATATCAAAGTCCACAAAATTCAATTAAATAAAGTTTGAGCACAGAGAATTGATCTTGTTATTTACTTAAACCAAGCATATCCTTTCACAATAAAATGATTATATTTGTAATTTCCATGCTATGCTACATAGTAGAAGTGGTTTCTTGAGCGAAAAGTTTCCCCCGCTATCCTATCATGCACATGGTCTAGAATCTTTGAGAATTGGCAAAAGGACAAGCTCACCCCTACCCGGAATAAAAATCCCTTGCTCTACAGCTAATCTGAGCAAGTATCCCTAGCATAGGAAGAAAAGAAAAAGTTCAAGAAAAAGAGAAAAGAAAAAGTTATTAATTTTATATCATCAAAATATTTCAGCATTATCTCAAATATCAAAGCAAAAATACAAAAAAAAAAAGAGAAAAAGAAAAGCAAAAGCAAAAGCAATAAAATCCCTTTCCCTACCCATTGAAAAGAAAAGAAGGGTTGATGAGCTTGAATCCCTGGAATTCTCAATTATTCGAAAACTGTGAGGTAAGCCCCATAACAGGTGGTTTGTGCCCAACCCGCTTGGCCTTGGGTAACTCCTAGCGTGGTGATATGTCCGTCACATTAGCGACCTTCTTTTGTACAGACCTATGTCTGCTTATGGATTAGCTAGCTCTTGATAACCCGACTTACATAGTAGTTTGGTATGGTTATATGCATCTAAATCATGGTTAATGAACACTTATTTGGTTAATTCAAATCACTTGTATCAAATTATCTTGCTTAAAATTGGTAAATGAACAAAGCAATTGCACACACATTTGTATTTGAGAGATTTTGTGTATCATTATGATAAATCAAGATTGGAAATGAACTCACATATGCACATGGGATTCCTTATAAATCTAACTTTTGTCTTTAAGATACTTTGAAATATTTTTGCAAATTGTTTGGAATAATTTCATTTTCTTATTTGAGAACAGTTGTTTAGTATAAAGACAACTACATACATTTTCAAAAAAATCAAAATTTCTTTCAAAACATACACTCAAATCATATATATATTATCGACTTTCGCGACGATGGTATAGTTCCAAAACTTAAATTGGAATTTTATGCCTAGCGCAAGTCCTCATCTTCATATTTTCTGTTTATTTTCAAAAATTAAAAATCAACCATGCAATAAAACTATTATTTTCTTCTTTGGATTTCGCGATGATGGTATAAGTCTATACCTAAATATTCTATGCCTAGCGCAAACCATTGTACTAATTTTATTTCCCATTTATTTAAAATCATAAAAACATATGACTTAAATCATTATGTTACACAATTATGCTTTACAAACAAACGAACACTTATTACTATTTCATGTCATTATGTCAAACTTCAATTTTGCAACCATGGTATAATTCCTAGGGAATTATTCAAAAATTTTATCACACTTAGGAATTTATGCCTAGCAAAAATCATCTTTAATATATTTCATGCATAATATTTTCATGGAAATCTGAAAACAAATCACCATCATCATCATCATTTGCATCATCACAACAAAGTCTTAAGACAGTCTCTTAAGCACTCTTTTACTTTTAACAATATTTCTATACTGGGATTAGCTTGACGACCGAGTGAGCGGCGACTCCATGAAATGGTCTATAATAGCGACAATGTCCTTTGAAATTATTGTTAGAAGTCCCTTTTATTTTTATCAAATTATCCCACAAACAACCAATTTGTTTACATCAGATTATTTCATTTAAATTTTAAAAAGCATGACATTCAAACCATAATATTTCCAAATGACATAATTACATGAATCATCAAATCAATCACATCAAAACATTAAAGCATCATACAAACACATAAGACAAGTCATATGATCAAAAATATCATATATATATATATATATATATATTCAACAATATATGTACATCATATCAAAACTGGATTGGTATGCCACAATCTACATCTTGGCATACTCAATCCTCTCAATCATATATATAATCAATCTGTGCAGTGTAGTAGCCTAGCCTCGAGAACCCCTCGAGCTCTCAGCCTCATCTCCTCCCCCGCCCTGAGGTGGACGAGGTGGCCCCATCGTAGTATGTGTGGTACTACGAGTCCTAGTCATCGATCGGGATGAAGTCCTCGATGACCCAACCCTGATCGGATCTGCAATGCTAGTTGGTAGCTGTACCCTCCGGCCCTCCGGCACCATCTGGAAGTAGATACCCTGATAGAACGTGGTCTGAGCAATCGACCACGCCAGCTCCCCGAGTGCTCGCTCCTCCGCTCCATGCTCGAGGCATGCAACCTCATCTCTGAGCCATGTAGCCTCAGCTCGATGGCATGTAGCCTCATCCTGTAAAGTCTGCACCTATGCCTGGAGATGGACAGTCTCCGCCCGAAGAGTAGCCATCTCACTACTCTCTCCTGTGTCCACACCCTTGCCCTTATCGAGCGATGGTGGCCTCTCTCTCCATGGAGAAGGGGGTCTATCCTCCCTCCTCTCCCACTGTCATGGCCTCTCCTGAGCCTCGTGGCCTCCTTTGCTCTCTCCCACTATGACCCCGTGCCACCTCAATGGCCGCCTGGCACCACCTCCCCATCCGATGCACAACTGCATGAATCGGACCCTGAGCCCTCATCATCCGAGGAGGGCGGATGCCTATGTACCATGCATCATAGCCGTCGGCTACCCCAACATCATCCCCATCCACTGGCTGAATGGGGGCATCATCTGCATCCTGACTCTAGAAGCGCTGCATATCTAGAGCCCCACTAACTGTAGTGTTATCCCGGATGGTCCGAGAAAACTCGTAGTCTCTGAGAGATGGGATCCCCTGTTGTAGACCGAACTGCCTCAAAACTCGGTCATAGCGGTGGAGCTCCACCTCTCCCCTCTCCATCCTCAGCCAGCAGGTTCGCCTAACGTGAGCCAGCTCCTGTCCATCCTCGGCCCACCCTGGATGATCTCTCCAAGGCCTCTAGGTGATCTGGTCAGAGACAAGGTCATCAAGTAGTCTCCGGGACATTGGCAGATCTATCCGCCGCTGTGACCCTCTCCGGAGCCACCAGTAGAAAGCTCGGGGCCTCTCCCCATCAATCCCTATCAGTGGGAGCCCTACCGGCCTCCGCACCATGATGTGCTCCCAGCACCAAACCTGTAGTAGTGATGTCATAACCAGACATCGACCGCCCTTGTATACGACCCCATGCAGGATCCTATACAATCGACATAGTACAAAGCTCCCCCAAGCAAACCTGTACCCATGGTCTCTCATGTCGTAGACCACATCTGTCAGTAGCCATGGTACTCTGCATCCACTCTAATGGCATAGCAACAGACCACCTACCACCCCAGCCAAAACCTGTGTCAGTCTAGATGCCCCAGGCATCTGGCGTAGCGACTCGATGTTCACTCCGCCCTTCTCCAGGGCGAAGCTCGGATCTCCGCACAGTCGCATCATCGCGTGGCCCTGATTGGCCATGGGAGTTATTAGCCGTCCTTGTATGGGGATCCTCAAAATCCTCCATACATCCTCCAATGTGGGAGTCATCTCCCCTGTCGATAACCGAAAATAGGAAGAACCCGGATACCACCTCTCTGCTAGGGTCGTCAATAGCCCCATATCTCGTAGAAACCTGTGGCATATCCGCCACATGTCTGCAAGCCGACTTGAGCCAACCGATCTCGCTCTACCCGAGATAGAGCGGCCAAGTCATCCCTCAACCCATCGTATTTCCATTCTCTCGCTCTTTAGTAATCCTCTCTCGCAACATAAACAACAAAACAATAAAAATCATTAATAAAACAGTGATTAAAAATGCAAGTAAAACAAGTTCAATTTGAGCAAATTCGTCTCTCGATTTCGCAAGAGGAAATCATCCCTTATTTGACGAAATCGTCCCCATTTCGTCGATTTCGCCCTTGGACGAAATCGGCGATATCGAGACGATTTCGACGAAATGGAGACGATTTCGTCCCGACGACGTCGACGGCCCAAAAATGGCCGCGATGCTCAAAAATCATTTAAAATTAATCTAAAAAGCATAGAAAATCAAAATTAAAGCATTCTAAACTAAGTTTAGACTCTTACCCGTAGCCCGCGCCGGACCTCTGTCGATCTCGTGCGTCTGTCTCGACCATTTTGTTTGCAGAGCTCCAGAAACCAGAAAATGAAAATGAACAGTAAAAATGAATTAGGGTTTTTCCCTATTTTTCTTAATTTTATTCAAAAACAATTAAAAACATTTTTAAAATTTTGCTTTTCTGCATTTTTACCTCAAACGTTCGATTTGGGTAAAAACACGGAGGGGGCACCATAGTAAGCTGTCGTACGATTCGACCTAGAATCGTCGCCTAAAAATGGGAATAAATTTTTGCTTTCTCGTAGATCGAGAAGAACTCATCTTTAACGCATTTTCTTCAAAAAATTCGCTAAAGAGGGGGCAAAATGTAGCACCCTAAAATTGGCGCAGTAAACCTTAGCAAATAATTAAAATTACCTTAGTAATAATTCAAATTCAATTTTAACCCCAAACCGCCCGTTAACCGCCTGTTAAACCGCTTTCCCCATTTTTCGTGCCATTTTTAGGGTTTGTTGTGACCGTTGGACGATATCGTCTCCGATCGGACGATATCGCCTCAGATCGGACGATTTCGTCTGGAGAAGAACGTCCAGACGATCTCGTCCCAAACTGATTTGTGCATAATTAGATTTTGTTCCAACGACGTCTCTAATCTGGGCAGAAGCGTGTCTACGCCGTTAGAGACCCTCCCCATTGGAGATCTCCCAAATTGGGATGATCTCCAACCTCCTAACCTCCCTCCTAAGCCTATTTAAACCTTAGGACCCCCCTTGACATTCCCCTGGCTGAATTTTCCTGTAACTTGACCTTTGCACGCATTAGAATACCCTGGATTACCATCTGCATTTGTGCTTTCCAAGTTTTCTTGCAGGGACCTCATTGATTTTCAGCCGGAGCAAGCTCAGATCGTCGCAGACGATCCTGTACAATCTTGGACGATCCCGTCAAAATTCGAGACGATTTCGACTACAGTCTACATTGGGGGCAATCAGTGCCCAGAGTTTGCGCTTTTCCTATACTTTGTTGCTATTTTATTCTGCATTTAGTTAGTTTTATTATTATTTCCTGTTATTCTGCATCTTGGAGTTCACCCATGTAGCTTAATTGCATAATAAAATCATGATTAGCTATTAAAGCATCGTAATTTACTTGCATTTCTATTCGGGATTATCTTATTAACATCCTTATTATCATTTCACATCATTTCCCTTTATCAAGATAGCTCGCATTTTTCGTATTTTGTATCTATTTCTCTGTTTGCAGGTCTCTGACAAATTCGTCAGATCTCAGACGATCTTGTCCGATATCAGACGATCCTTTCAAATTCCAGACGATCCTCGACCGCTTCAAAAATCAGAACCTCCATCGGACATCCGGAATCGGGTATGGCTCTCCTAATCTAGCTTATTCTCTCTGTTTTATGTTTAAATCTGTTTTCTGTATTCATTTAAATCTGCATTTTCATAATAGAACAACTTAGATTCATTTGGCCAAACCTAGGATTTGAATGTTTAAAGATAAAATTGAACACATTAAACACATTCCCAACCTAGGCGTGGAGACCGCCACTAAACGTTTCCCGGTGAACCCCACCATCCGTCGAAAAATCACCTTAATACCCCTCCCCCGAGAGGCGGGACCTTCAAAGGGCCTCTCAGTCCGAGGTATTGTCCCATCCTTCCCGCATCCCCCTTCCGGGCGCGGATCCTTTAGCCTGAAGGTAAGGGTGCAGAAAATTTGGAACGATACACTATGTCCAAATACTTTAGGTTAAAATTTAATGAAAATTATTTGAACAATTTAATTAAAATGCTAATGTTTATTTTCGATTATAAAATACCATGAAATTAAAAATGTGAAATAAACATTTTCCCTAATGATAAAGTTTTGAACTTTGGATTATAGCATTAGGGTTTTGATTCCCATGAATTTGAAATTTAAATAAATAAATAAAATTTTAGGGTAAGAAGAAATAAAATGAAAATGAAACTTTTGAATGCAGGTTACAGAACAAAAACAGAAACTTTCCTAGAATTAAACCTAACCTAGATCAACCAGTATTAACCCAATCCAATCTAGACTAAGTGCTACCTTCTGAGGAAAAATATTTAAAACATATCAAATCATTAAATATATGAAAACATCATCAGCATGCATGTCTCAACATAATGAAATTGATATATTTATTAAAATCTTACAATACGCCCTTCTAGAAACTCTCTGTGTTCAACAATGAAGCCCTCTATGTAACCTGGGAGGAAATCCTTTGGCTATTCTTTCGCTATTCCTTCTTCAATCTATCCTTCCAAAATCATTTGACCATTTTCTTAAATTTTTATCTCTTATTTATAATTTTGAAAATTCGTTGTTTCCATTTACCCGCAGTTGTTGAATGGATTTCACAATACCGTTTCAAAACAATTTGATACAACTATATTCTCCTCTCTTGTGCTTACATTATTAGTGTAATTAATTGCATTTCTTTAATTCTTTCACCACATATAATTTACGCACTATGGATATCAATGATTTTCCCTCTAAATTAATTATATTCCACTATATCAATGGTATTCTCTATTGATAAATCTCATAATATAAATCATGATAGCTGACCTCAACATAACCGATGCCATGAAGCTCGAAAGTAACCATTATAACAATCAGAATAGAAAAGATACCATGTTTTAGCATATATCCTTCTTTCCTGCTCATGGTCTGCCCATATGTGAATGCACCGCTGATGTTCCAAAATAAACTTTCATTGGATAACTTATTTTGAAGACAACCTGATCGAAATCAAAGTAGTACAATATCTTTTTGGCATTATAAATTTTTAATAAATTTATCACTCACCAATCATCAATGCCAACTACTATTTTACCTCTATATCTACATCCCTTCATATATACATCTCTTCGTAGGAACCTTCTATTATTTCGGTACAGTATGTCATTACATATGGTTATCCTATAAATTGATAGCATTTCAATGAATTTCTTTTGTTCATAAACTCATAAAGTCGACGTCGTGGAGCATTCCAATCTGTTCATCGTTCAAAATATCTTGGTCTCATGGTGATCAAGGAAAATAAAAAAATCCTTGTCTAAAATGACTCCATGCAATAGCCTTGTAAAAAATATGACTCCGCTGGATGAAGGTTATCCAAATGCCTCTGTCGAACTGATACATCATCTTCTGTGCACATCCTTTTATCAATATTACCATAAATATCAGGTTAAAATTTTTATTGGTAAATCATTGTATCCTTTATCTATTTTGAAACTGTTCTACTTCATTCTAGAATAGTAAATCATGTCCTGTTAATGAGATCACCGCAAGATTCAAAACTAATTCAGTCCAGATCCCAAAATAACCAATCGAGAGAGGTGATATCCAATGTAGAATTTTAGCATAGTAACAAAATCACGAATGCGAGGAGTACTTATCGCCATACATATTAACTTCACTGATGATCATGTTCCACGTAATCGAACATAAGATATAAATCGAACATCAATACTGCATAAAACCCATATGATGAAAGCATCCCTCATTTGGGAGTATCTAGAATACAAGAATAATGAAGCGTGAATCGAAGTCGATGTCCATATTATTTTAACTTGTATTTTCAATCCCACATGCACTGTAGATATTGTGAAAACTATTTTATAACAACCAAATCTCCTATATGTATTTGATTCACCCAAGCCACCAGGTGGCTCTTTGTTTTGTGCCTCTTGAACCACCTTGAAAACCACATCGGGCCACTTGATCGTCTTGAAAACTGCACAGGGTACCTTGACAAACCTGCAAAACAACAAAAAAACATTTTGTATTCATATTTTTAATTAAGTTGAAATGTTTTGAAATTAAATATTAAAATACTATGATAAAAATATTTTTGAAATGACCCTCTTTTAAGTATTAAATACTATGATTTCGGAATATTTCAATCATAGACTTATAACATTACAATTTAAAACAACACAATACAAAATAGGTAAATCAACTTCAAAAAAAACATCTAAAAATAACAAAAATGAAAAAATTTAACAAAACCAAATTAAACTTTATACACCATGACAAACAAGAAATACAAAATTTTCCAAATTTTTAAGTGGGTCCCCAATTTTGGGGTAGGTTGTGCAATGGCAACAAGTAGTATGTAACCTTCCTTGCTATCTTCCTGGTGTTGTTGCCCTCTTTCCTATGTTACCTTGTGCATAACACTTCTTAGATGGCGATGTTAGGTTTTGTTCTCAAGATTTAGGTTTTGGTTGGTGTTGAACCTTAAAAACTCGAATATTTTATTTGATTATAGTTTATGCTTCATTGGATTATTTTGGTTTATGGTTTTAGAAATGTGTTTCCCAAGGTTTTAAATTACCTTTTTTCTTAGAGAGCATGTTTTGGAATTAAATCCTCTATGCAATGATATATATATATATATATATATATATATATATATATATATATATATATATATATATATCTTTATTGGAAAATTATAAACTAACTTATAATTAAATTATAATTAACTTCGGAGATGGCAGGAGCTGGAGCAGGAACGGGAGCGAAAGCGAGAGCAGGATTGGGCATAGGTTCAGAAGCTGGTGCAAGTTCCAGGGTGGGAGCTGGATCGGGATCGGGGTCAAGCACATCGGGGCCCGAACCTGGGCCTGCAAGGCCCTCGACGGGCCCAAAGTAGGGATCAAATGCTGAGCAGAATGGTGTATAGGGCGGGGATGACATATTGGGCCCAGGACCTCCTCTCTGGCTTGATTCAAGCGCAGTCCTAGGGAAAAATCCTCCAGATCCTGGGCAAGGTTCTGCCTCGGGTAGGCCCAAACCCTCCTATCAATAGATCCTGGATGGCACCAGGGCCCAGCATCGGGCCCTAGGTTTAGGGCTCTCCCTCGAGGGCACCCACATTTCTATTCAATAGGAGGTCTACTCCTCCTTTGTCACTGGATCCTCTACCTCCCTGGTTGGGAAGTTCCTGGGAGGGCGCCCGAACATGGAAACCATCCACAGATGGGCAGCTTCCAAATGGAAATTTTTTGGACATATTCAGCTGGTGGCCCTCACCAAGGGATTCTCCATCATCAAATTAAATAAGGATGACGTTGAAAATATCTTGTCGGGTAGGCCCTGGTTTTTGGGATGCAAAAGCCTCTTCCTCAGGCGATATGGAGCTGACTTCCACCCCAGTACCCAAAGCATCAACTTTACCCTACTCTAGGTTCGACTCCCTGAGCTTCCCTTCCACTTGTGGCATGAAGACGTCCTAAGACTTATTGCCCAATAGATCGGGGAACTGGTGGCATTTGACCCCACTACCAAGGCAGGCTCCCGGATGGTTCATGTCAAATTTTGCGTCAATGCAAATCTAGAATTTGAACTTCCCTCTTCTGTGATCATCTCCTTTGGGTCCTTATTTTGGTGCTAATCTCTAATCTATGAAAATAAACCTGCTTTCTGCCCTCTCTGTTGCACTCAGGGCCACCTTCCCCATCAATGCCCTGTATCTAAGAAGGTCGATGGCCCTCTCCCTAAACTCCCTTCCCAACCAAGTCGGGTCCCCTCCTGAGGGCCTCCTCATGATGACCACAGATATCAAGCCTGGACCACCATGGAGGCTCCCCCTTCTATCCCAAAGGAATCCCAAGCGGGCCCTAGCCTGGAGGATGGTCTTCCCCAGGTTTCCCCTTCCCCTGCTCCCCTCCCTAAGTCATCTTTCGGGGCCCCGACCCCAGGTTTTCTCCCCCCACCCGATGTGAATCCCTCCTTGCAAGCCCTTGCTTACACCCCCCTAGGCCTGTGATCTACCTGGGCCATCTTCCTCGCTGGCTCCCACCTTCTCGTCTTCCTTTGTCCGGGTTTCCTCCTCCCCCCACCCCTGCTATCCCCCCCTCGACCCCCTCTAGCCCCTCCCGATGGTCCCTTCTGGCTTTCCTCCTTCATAGTGCAGCTCTGATAGGTCTGACAAAGAGGTTGAAGGCAGTTCTCCATCTGGGCCTGATCAGATCAGCCCCAAGATGACCCGAAGCAGGACTTTTGCCATAGACTTTGGTAGCAAACTCAAGAGAGGCCGGCCCACCCTGGGTGACCAGCGAGCAAGGATCACTGAAGATGACATAGCCAATGGCTCCCAAGAAACCCTCTCTGACGTTGCCATGAGCTTCTCCAAAACGGATGCCCTTCGACCCAAACCCCCCACTCTAGCCAGGAAGGGGGGCAAGCGACCCCACAAGGGTGTCAAATGAAGCTCATCACCTGGAATGTCAGGGGGCTCAATGGTGCCCCCAATAAAAGGATCCTCGGCCAACTTCACAAGGATCACTGCCCATCCTTCCTCCTCCTCCAAGAGACCAAAATAGATGATGCAGCTACCCAGAGAGTCGCCCAAGCTACCTGGCACAACTATGAGTCCCTTTCTACCCCTGTGGCTGGCATAGTCGAGGGCTTACTGTGCATGTGGGATCCCTAGTATTTTGAGGGAAGGCTCATATCTTCTTCTCCTATAATAATCAACATTCTAGTCCATTGCGTGAAGTCAATGCGCTCGTGGATCCTATCTAACGTCTATGCTCCTAACAGCCCGATTGAGAAAGCTGGCTTATGGAAGGAAATCAGCTCGATGAGAGAAGCCTTTGCCCCCCTCCCCTGGATCTTGGTAGGGGACTTCAATAGTTCCTTATTCCTTTCTGACAAAATTGGGCGCTCAACGGCTCTGGGCAAGAGCATGGAGGACTTTGGAGCCTTCATCGACCTCAATGAGCTCATGGATGTCAGGCTAAAAGGAGCCAGGTTCACCTGGTCAAACAGAAGAGCGAGAGCAAACCATATCTAGGTTAGGTTGGATAGAGTGTTCTTTTCCAAGGAATTCATTCCCCTATTTGTGGATGCAACCTTGCTGGCCCTCCCTAAAATTGGGTCCGACCACAGCCCCCTCCTCCTCGAAACCGATCATCTCTCCTCCCCCAAGCAACCCTTCCGGTTCGAGTCCATGTGGCTGCATCATCCCAACTTTAGGGCCCAGGTTGGTCGCTGGTGGGCTCCCCTAGTCCCTGGGCACCCTGTTGAACAAGTCTACCACAGTATGAGATGCATCAAAGAGCAACTCAAGGTATGGAAATAGAGAGGTTTTTGGTAACATCTTTGAAAATAAAGCGGCAGTTAAGAAAAAACTCGAAGACCTTGAGCTCAGATTCTAGGTAGGATCCCAAGATCCAGGGATCAAGGAAGAGGAACGCCTGGCCCTCAGTGAGTATCACAACATCCTGGCCAGGGAAGAAACCTTTTGGAGATAGAAGTAGAGAGCCCTATGGCTCCAATATGGTGATGCTAATACGAAGTTCTTCCACACATCGACTCTCAAAAATAGGGGCTCTAACAGGATTGTTGAGTTGGTGAGCAGTGACGGCAGAACTATCAAGGACGAAGAGGACATTCAGACTGAAGCCACCAACTTCTTCCAGGAGCTCCTTGGTGACAGCCCCCCATGTCCCCAGAAGTGACAGACTCCCTGTTGGAACATATTCCTACTTCAGTCTCGGCCATGGCAAATGAGATGCTCGTGCAGCCCCTGTCTGACTCCGAAATCCATGCTACCATGTTTTCCATGAAGGCTGAGGCAGCCCCGATCCCGGACAAGTTTTCCCCCTATTTCTTCCAATCCTTTTGGGACATCATTTGGCAATAAGTGTGCGCAGCCATCCGGGACCTCCAGGCTGCCAGCTCCATCCCCAGAGGTATAAACTCCACCTTCATTGCCCTGATCCTCAAGTCCCAGGCTGCCAGATCCCTCTCGGATTTTTGCCCCATCAGCCTGTGCAATGTTTTATACAAAATCTTGACCAAATCCATGGCCTCCTACCTCAAGGATATCCTTCCCCTGATCATTACCCCCTGCCAGGGGAGCTCAGTCAAAGGTAGACTGATCATAGATGGAGTTATCATCATGCACGAGGCCATCCACTTGGCCTTCCTTTCCAAGAAGGCCTCCTTCCTGCTAAAGCTAGATATGAACAACGCCTTTGACAAAGTTGACTAGGGCTACCTTTCCAAGGTCCTCCTCAATTTTGGGTTCCACCCCTCCTAGGTCAGGCTCATCAACAACTGTGTGTCCTCCCCCTGGTTATCTATCCTCATCAACGGATCCCCTACCGAATTCTTCCCCAGCTCCAAAGGCCTTCGTCAAGGTCACCCCCTATCCCCGATCCTCTTCATCATCCTAGCTGAGGCCCTAGGACGTACCATCTTGAGCATTGTTTCCCGTGGACTCATTTCGGGCATCAGGCCTATGTCGAGCCTACCCCCTGTGTCTCATCAGCAGTTTGTGGATGATACCATCCTCGCCACTTCAGCTTCGATCCCTCAAGCCAAGGCCCTCAAGCACATATTGACCCTGTATGAGGAGGCGGCCGGTTAAAAAATAAACCTTCAAAAAAGCAAAATCTTCTTCATCCACACCCCCGTGGCTAGGCAAATCAAAATTAGGTAGATTTATTTCATGTCAATCCTATCAACGGTCCTCCAAAGCATTCCAATTTATTTCATGTCGGTCTTCAGAATCTTGGCCTCCATTACAGCCCACATTGAACAAATCCATAAACACTTTCTCTGGTCGGGCAGCAAAGATAAGAAGAGGATTCCCCTGGGTTCTTGGCCCCTAGTCTATCACCCCAAATGCAAGGGAGGGATTGAAATCAGGTGGGTGACCCTCATGAACAAGGCCCTCTTGTCCAAGCATTCCTGGAAGGTGTTTACCAACGCCCCCGATGAGTGGGTTAGTATTGTGCTCAAGAAATACTGCCACCACCACCCCTTCCTCAGTGAATCCCAGCCCAGAGATGGATCAGCCTTCTGGAAATCCTTGATTTCCACTAAATACATCATTTGGAAAGGGACCAGATGGATCCTCGGGGATGAAACCTAGATTAAATTTTGGGAAGACAGGTGGATCCAATATGAGGCCCTGAATGCTGACAGCGATCTCCTCGTCCTCAAACTAGCGCTGGCAGACAGAGGGCCCAGAGTGTTGGTCTATCTCTCCCAAAACCAAGGATGGATTACTTGGAAACCCATCCTAAATCCCAGGCACCCACTCCAAGCTTCCAAGCTCCAGTGCCTCCTCAAGGTGACAGTTATCTCGTCCTCCATAGAGAACAACATATGTGTTTGGCATGGCACTCCCAGTGGCATATTTTCTGTCAAATCTGCCTACAACCTCCAAAGAGTCCTTAACGAGGCCCCTTTTCTAGCCCTTCAGGTGTGGCCCAAGAATCTAATCCCCAAAATCAGCCACTTCGTCTGGGCGATCGTCCAAAACAATATCCTGACCATCAAGAACCTGATCAGGAGGGGCTTCTAGATCCCGAATAGATGCTTTCTTTGTTGCGTTGTCTGGGAGTCCACTAATCACCTCTTTCTCAAATTTCCCTTCTCTTTTGAAGCCCTATGCCTCATCCTTTCCCAATTCTCTATTCAATGGGCGGCCCCCAATTCCATCTCTGACCTCATGTCTCAGTGGCCCAACCCCTTCGCCCACCCCTTCATCCACTTCCTCTGGGGCTTCTGCCTTCCTCACCTAATTTAGTAGCTCTGGCTTGAGCACAACAATAGAGCCTTCTCCTCCTCAGCCCATTCCCCCTAGTGGATAGCGACCAAGGTGGTTTCCTTTGCCCTTGAGAATTACCGCTCCACCCCTTTGATTGAGGTGCCCCGATGGCCGGGTGAGGCCAATCTCCTATCCTCCCTCAGAGTTTAGCTTCCCCCTCTTGGTCCCCCCCCGCCCCCTCTTGTCGTTCTGAGAAAAGGTGGTCCACCCCCCTCCCGGATGGGTCAAACTTAACTTTGACAGAGCTTCTAAAGGTAATCACGGGCCCTCTAGAGTGGGTGGGGTCATCAAAGACAGTCACGAGACCCTGATCTTGGTGTACGCTACACCACTTGGCATTCAGACCAATAACTTTGTCGAAGCAGCAGCTGTCCTCAGCGGGCTGACCACCCTCAAGGAGTCCTCAAAAGTTATCATCAAGGGTGATTCCCAAGTCATTATCAAAGCTGCCCGCATCCCGAGAAATAGCTCTTGGTGCATTCACAACTCCATTCGGGAAGCTCTCACCATCCTCCAAGGACTCCTCGACCACACCTTTCGGTATGTGTACAGGGAAGGCAACAGGGCAGCTGATTTCATGGCCAACCAGGCCACCTCAGCAGAAGACTTCACCACCTGGACCACAAAATTCCCTGAAGCTCTAGTCCAAATAGTTTTGCAAGACAATCCTAGCTTTGATGAGGACCCAGACGCTTAGCTCGCCTCGAGTCGGGGCCCCAAAGTTGCGTTGTTGCGTCCCCTAGTGGTCAGGGGACTCTCCTTCTTACTTCGCCATGACGACTGGCCCCGACGCCCCCCTTGCTAGTGTGTTGGCCAATTTGTTAAAGCTCTCCCTCTGGGTGCTAAGTGTCAATGACCATGTCAGACTTTCACAAAGCTCGACTGGTATTTTTGGCAAGTCTAAGTCAGAGTGCGTGGCATTCCATTCCAACCTTCTTGCCTTGGATGTCGTGCCATCATATTCCCATGCTGATTCAGTTCATCCGTGGCTCTATCCCGTGAGGTTTCCCCAAGCTACCCCCCCACTCAGATTGCACCATCTGGAGTGCAGGCATTGGCCCCCCTCCCCTACCCCACATGGCAATCGGTAGCCTCGCCCCCTCAGCTCCTCCCGACTCATGTTGCCCCCCGCCCCAAGCGCTCCTTCCCAACGTCAGTGGCCCTTCCCCTCTTCTGCGCCCCCCTGCAAGTTTTTAAACCTGTCATGCGTAGAGCTCTCTCGCATTCTTGTCTGCTTCCCCTTCCCCCCGTCCTCGTGTCTCTGGTCAGGCCACCCCTTTTTACCCTGTCCCTGGGTTGTCAGTTCACTCCTCATGGCTTCCAAGACCTTCTTCCTCGAGCCCTCTACTATTTACCTGAGCGAGTCGGCCAGGCTATTTTCCAATGCCAAGAAATACACCCCTTTCTTTAGCAAATTCTTAGGGGACGACGAAGATATTACTCAAGGTTTTCTAGACACCTGTAATGATGGAGAAATCAAAGTGAAGGGACTCCACTTCAAAGTGACCAAAGAATTTTTGACGGAGGTGATAGGTCTGCATCATGAGGAGAAAGGCAGATTCGTCTGGCGGGACAAGCACAATTGGAAGGAGGAGCTATCTTGATTCCTGGAGTAGCAGTGGGACAAGGCTAATCTCTTTCACGCTGACCTCCCGGCCCCCTTCAATGAAGCCATCGTCCTGATGATGTAATACATCACCTATGATGATCTGGACCAGCAGATTTACAGTTTCCATCTTAGCTTCTACAACCACCTCCACGAAGCCACGCTGGTAAGCACCCCTCGATTTCTCCTTTACTCCCTGGGCCTCACCATCGACCGAGCTCATAGGAACCATTCCAGGCCCTCCCACCAAGAGCTCATGGTCGTTATGTACAGGCATGCCCTAGCTAACTAGCCATATCTTCGCTACATTCCTCCATTGACCTTTGTCCCCCCCTGAAGCGGCTAACTCCCCCGGGGCTTCCCTTGTAGCTTCCAAATCCAAGGAGACCCCCTCCCCCAAAGCCTCCCCTTCCCTAAAATGGTGCAGGCCCACCCAAAAATGCAAAACTTCGGTCCAGGGCCCAGGCGAGGCCCCGAATCTTGGCACCAGCTCAATCCACATAGGCCTAGCCCCAGGTAGCAGTAGGGCTACCGGAAGCTCTAAGAAGGCCAAGGTGGAGGCCCTGGAGGCCATCGAAGTCAACTCTGACTCCAACAGAAAGATGCAGAACCTGGCGACCAGAGCTCTCCTTGACATTACTATTGGCTTCTTGACTGCTTCTGCCAAAGCGGCTTCCTCAGCGGCCAGTTCCCTGGCCGAACTCTGACACAGGCTGCGATGGCCCTAATAGGAAGAGGAACTGATCTATCAGGTTGGGCCCCGTCTAGACCAAGCCAGGCTACCGAGCCTCCCGGAGCGACGGTGAGCGGTTTTTTGTGGTTTTGGCATGTGTCGTTTTGCGGTTTTTTCATATTTTGGTGGCCACAGGCCAAATTTTGTTGTACTAGTTTCAAAATTGGTTTGTCTTTTTGTAGGCAACAGGGCCCTGGGCCCTGGTTTGTTGCCCAAAGGCGTAGCCCCAGTTTTTAATCACAACTGTAGCCTCGACTATCTATGTAACTAAGGTTTTGGGATCCTTTAACAAAAAATCCATTGTAAATATATCGTTACTTAGCAAAAAATATATATATCTTTATTGATTTGATGGATGGGTAATTCTAAAATAAGGGTATTGGTTTTAGATTTTATTTGTAATGATAGATGATAACTTTGAAGTTCAATTTTAGAATTGATTTTATTTGATAAAGAAAGGCTTGATAGATTGTAGTTTGGTTGGGATTATTAGATGAACAAAAGTATGTCTTTATTTGTTGAGGAAATATTTTATTTAAATATTGGAAGAATGGTTTTGAAATATAAACTATATTAATGACTTTTGAGACTCTTGTGAGTTAAGAGGTCCATTACGAAGAGAAGTATGAGATTCTCTTGTTGAATTATTGTGCGTTGGTTTTGAAAGAGAAACTAATATAATGATTAGAGTTAAGGAATCATTGTATAGAGAAGTGGGATTCTATTTTATACATATATTATTATATGTTGGTTTTGAAAGAGAAACTAATATAATTATTCTTGAGACTTATGTACGTTAAGGGATCATTGTAAAGAAAGGTATGTGATTCTCTTTTATAGATGGATTATTGTATGTGGGTTTTAAAAAAGAAAGTATTATACTCGTTCCTGAGACTTTTGTATATTAAGAGATCATTATAAAGAGAAGTATGGGATTCTCTTCTTATAACTTGTTTTTTGTTTTTGTTTTATGCATTTTGGTTTGCATATTATAAAAAGCCATGATTAAGTTGCATTGCATTTAGATTTGTCCCTATCCCTAAGTATCTCTCATAAGTTATGGGTGAAGCTTTTACCAAGAATATGTTGCAAAGCTTTAGAAGGCTTGGATATCCTTGTGGAGTGGCTTCATAGGCTCTAGAAATGTTTAGTTGATGAAAATGAATCAAAGGCTTTGTAAAGAAATACTTTGTTCAAATAGCTTTGTAAACTTGATTATTGTACAAAGTTAAAGGTTATATTGTTAAAATATGCTTTGAGTTTTACACTTTAAGTTATATTCAACAATATCTGCCATGGATAGATAGAAATAAGTCTTTCAATTGCTAGAATACATCATTATGATAATTGGATCTCTTATGTTATAGTATAAAGGATCCTTGGATTTTATGATAAGCATTTGTAATATGTGCAATTTGGATTTGTTAAATGTTGAATCTTTATTATAAATTGTAGCATGTTGGATCATGTAGTTCTTTCACAAATGCTTTCTATATAGTGTAAATTGTAATGTTTTTATTAGAGAATTACATTTCAATGCAAGTTTTATTACCCTGGGGATGGGGTGGTTTGAAATACTCTTGTAAATTGGAACATCATAAAGCCCAATCTTGGGAGGAGTTGCATTGATGCAATAACCAGGTAAATATGATATTTTGGAGTTGTGAGCAATAGTTAAGATGTCATAAACCTGGAAGGAGTTGTGTGAATACAATAGTCATGTATCTTGTGAATCTTTACACCTTGAATGATTAGGATCAAGTGTATACCATATAGGAGTTTGGGAACCATTCACAAGTCATCAATGATGATCCCTCGATCGTATAGGATCAAGTGATCATGTTAGTTGTCATCAAAGTGGCAATAACCTTAGTTAGCCCATAGAGGTGTGGTAACAAAGCACCAAGGCTCCACATTTGATTAATCTACCTAGACAGACTTAGAGTTAGGTTAGGAAACAGGTGTCCCCTTTTAAGTGTTATGTTCCTTAAAGGGTAATCCCTACATCATGGTCGCATTGTCCTATGTCGATGAGGGTATAGTGAAATGTGGGAGGACCACTATTGGCATCCTTCTAAACAAGTAGCTTTAGTAAGGTGAACCCCAAAAACGATGGGAGTTTAACACTCATATCCATTGAGTGTCATCTGTAGTGACTTAGAACTTAAATTTAGTGAACCCTTGCATGCTCAGATAAATAAAACAAGGGTGTATCCCTTGTGATTTTAATTATAATCATTCTTTCAAAAAAATTGGGTTTGTAGTTTTTGGGTTGTTACAATTGAGATATTTGATACATGCTAAAAAATTATTTGAAATTATGTTGGGAATGGTGGATGAACTAGTGGCCCATGTCTAGTTAGCCTCAAGTAGAGTGTGAATGTACATTTATAGATTACTAAGAAGATCTATTTTTTCTAACAAGAGGATTTAAAGGAAGAATTTGACCTTGGCTAGCAATGTTTTCCATTGGTATCTCCATGGAAAAAATGATGGCGTTTACTTTTGAATCCTTCATCCAAAGTACTATAGTAGGTTTCTTTCCTTTTATTTTCCTTTTATATTCAATCTATGTCACCTATTTGATTTCTTTGCTTTTATCTTATGATTTGGATATTATATTCATAAGAGATACAACTTGCTAATAAATACCCTTGACTATTTTTTGATGTACCTACAATAAGAAATTCACTTGAAAATAGATTAAATAAGTAAATTTTTTAAAATAAAGGGAAATTCAATAAATTGTTGGTCAAGTCAACAAATTATCAAATTATATAACGAATTGTTGGTATAGGTAATTAGTGTCCAATGGAGTTGAATGAGAATGAATGAATTTATTATCGTTATTTGAGATTGAAAAATCACTATATTGCTCAACAAATCAATGGGGAAATGACTTAGAAGGTTTTAAAAGAGATGTAATAATGAAACAAGATGTTGCAATGAATCATAGACCTAGTTGATGAATTGGTAGATTAAGGACTAATGCAAATTTTATAAATGAAAGGATTTTTCATAACTCACTATCTAATCATCAATTGGTTGATGAATTGTTGGAAAACTAACCAAATTTACGATTTTTCTAAGTTTTCTCAAGGATCGGGTCTATAGATTAGTAAATATTTAGAGCAATAATATATTTCTAAGACTTATTATCAATTAAGGATAGGTTTTTGGGTTTTATTTTCAATCAATTTTCCATTTGAACTTGAATCAATGAATTCTTTAGCAATGTGACTTTTGAAGCCAAAGTGCAAATCAATTAGATCCACACAAAACAAATGTAAATATGATGATAACTTTTTGGATTTTATTAGTTTTAATGTCTTCAAAATACCATTTTATATATTTCATAGATTTCTCAATAAGCCAATGTATATCTAAGAATAAAATATGAAGGGATCAAAGGACATGTCCCATTAGACATGCCAATAAATAACTGATGTTTTTTGGATTAATTGATATGAAATTGCGAGGGAGAAGATGTCGAAGGGCGGGAAGTCCTCTGTGGGAGCGCACGGGAGCGGCAACGGCTCGAACCAAGGGCACAACGGAGCAGACGGAGGGCAACCGGGTTTCGGGGATACTGAGGCATCCTTGCCAACTGAAGGAGTTCGGAATGATGTCGATGACAGTCAAGGTAAGGAACCGCCAGAAAAATGGGGAGGTGGGCCTCAGAAGTCGTATGCCCAGGCAGCGGCTTCAGAAACCCTAAGCGGTCACTTCACCAAGGAGCTATTTTCGATTGGGGATGAGTTGGACATCCCGATGGAAGTCCTCTCAAGCTTCATGGAGTACGAGAAATATACTCTCATTGGTAAGTTCATTGGTGGTCGACCCGACATGGAGACCATTCGCAAATGGGCGACAAGCAAATGGAGGACCTCTGGGCACATGGAGTTGGCGGCCCTAACCCGGGGCTTTTTTGCTATAAGACTGAACAACAAGGAGGACTACTGCAAAATCTTGGCTGGAGGTCCATGGTTCCTGGGCCGCAGAAGCCTGTTTCTTAGGAAGTGGGGCATGGACTTCAATCCTGACACCCAGAACATCAACATTGCTCCAATATGGGTTAGGCTCCCGAGTCTCCCCCTCTTCGGATGGCATGAAAATGTAATAAGAGGCATTGCCCGCTCTATAGGGGAGTTGGTCACCATTGACCCTCCCACCCGAGCTCGAACAAGGTTCGTCCAAGCCCGTTTTTGCGTTTTGACGGATCTGGAGGCGGACCTCCCATCCTCCATCACCCTCCGGTCTGGAGGCACCATCCTCCACAAACAAGCTATTGTCTATGAGAACAGACCAGCTTTCTACCCCCAGTGTCGTTCTCAAGGACACCTTCAGTCCAATTGTCCTCTTCAAAAATCGGGTAAGAAGAAGCGGGAGACCTGTAACCCCCTGGAACATGGTGAAGGCCAAGCGAAACAGCCAAATCTTCCAAATGCGGAGGGCCATGGTTCTCCAGGCCCCTCCAGGGACCATGACGAAATCTCCCAGCCAGAGGAGGATACCACCCACCATTTGGACTCAGAGCAGTTTAGAGCGAACACCCAGCAAGGTGCAAACTCCCGCCTGGAGAGTCATCCACAGGAGGAGAAGGAACGGTCCCCCCCAAAACACCACTCAGTCAGATTCACCCAAGATCCAGGACCAGGGCCCTCCCGATTTCAACCATTCCCAAACCTTGCTAGAAGATTACCTCCTAGGAAGGAGGGGTGAACAGTCCGATCATATTAGCCCTCAAAATACGAGGAGCCGAAAGCAAAGCATGGATTATGGTAGTGAGAGGAAGCAGGGCCGACCTCCCAACAAAGACAGAAGAGACAAAGAGACGGTGGAAGACGTCACGAATGGCACCCAACGTCTGCTATTTTTGGATGACTCCGATACTCAGACGGGCGAAACGCATGTACCAAAACCTCCCCTCCAACAAGGAAAGGGAGGCAAGAAGAACCTCAAACTGTCCAGATGAAAGTTCTCTCATGGAATGTGAGAGGACTGAACGGAGCAGCCAAACGGAGGTTAGTGGCTGATCTCCGAAAGAGGACCAACCCCTCCATCCTAATTTTGCAAGAGACCAAGACCGATGCTATCTCCTCTGATAAAGCTGCTAAGGCCATTTGGGCCAAGGCAAAATTTATTTCCAGTCCTGTAGTGGGAACAACGGGCGGTCTCATGGTTCTTTGGGATCCAGAGAGTGTCGAGGGTAGCTTGCTATCAACCTCCAATAGGATTATCAACGTGTTGTTCCATTCCAAAACCATCAATTTTTCTTGGATTCTGTCCAATGTTTATGCTTCGAATTCTGCCACGGAGAGAGCAGAAATGTGGAAAGCTATTTCCCAGATGAGGGAAAATTTTAGTAATTTTCCCTGGGTCTTAGGGGGAGATTTCAACTGTCCTCTTCACCCATCTGAAAATAAAGGAGGCTCCGACCATTCCAGCCGCAGCCTGGAGGACTTCAGAGATTTTGTCTCTACTAACAGCTTGCTTGACATCGAACTCAAAGGGGCATCTTTCACATGGAGCAACAGGAGGATCGGGAGCAGCCTTATTCAAGTCAAGCTCGACAGATTTTTCATATCCCAAGAAGCTATTCCCATCCTTGGTGGTGCAACTCTCTCGACCCTACCAAGGATTGGTTCTGATCACAACCCTATTTTTTTGGAGATGAACGACGGGCCTGCCTTTAAGACCCCCTTCAGATTTGAATCCATGTGGACTTCTCATAAAGACTTCAAAGGATTGGTTTCAACGTGGTGGCAACAGGAGGTGGGAGGATCCGCTTCAAAGAGAGTGGCTATAAAACTCAAGATGGTCAAAGAGAAGTTGAAAATATGGAATAAAGAGGTTTTCGACAACATTTTCGAGTCCAAAAGGTCCATCTCGGAGAACCTAAAAATTTTGGAGGAGAGAATGGAGCTCGAAGGTTACACCGAGGCCCTCAGGGAGGAAGAACGGAGCCTCTTGGTGGACTTCCATTCTATTCTTGCAAGGGAGGAAACCTTCTGGCGCCAGAAATCTAGAGACCTTTGGTTGAAGAATGGAGACTCCAACACGAGGTTCTTCCACGCGTCAACCATGAGGCACAGAGGGGCCAACAAGATCAGGGAAGTGTCTTGCAAGGATGGGCACGTAACAAGGGAGATAGAGGAAATCAGAAACGAAGCGGTTGACTTTTTTTAGGACTTGCTTGGCGTTCCTCCCGACAGTGACCTCCAGGTCCAGAAATCTTTGCTTGCCAACTTTTCGACTAAAGTCCCCCACGAGGTAAGCATCAAGCTACTGGAACCTTTTTCCCCATCCGAGATTAAAGAAGCTTTGTTCTCCATGCAACCAGACAAGGCCCCTGGCCTCGATGGTTTTCCCCCCCATTTTTTTCAAGTCATGTGGGATGTTGTGGGTTCGGATGTGTGCGAAGCTATTCGGGATATTCAAGCTTCCAGATCCATTCACCCGAAACTCAATTCCACCTTTCTTGCTCTCATTCCTAAGTCTCCCACCTGCAAAAGCTTCTCTGATTACCGGCCCATCAGCTTGTGCAATGTTTTTTACAAGATCCTCACCAAGTCTATAGCCAACAGACTGAGGCCCGTTCTCCCTCTCCTGATTGATCCTTGCCAGGGTAGCACTATTAAAGGCAGAAACATTCTTGATGGTGTCATCACTGTCCATGAAACTCTTCACTCTGCTTACCGCTCCAAGAATGCTGCACTCTTTCTAAAGCTAGACATGAACAAAGCCTTTGACAGAGTTGATAGAAGGTTCTTGTGTGCAGTTCTCCTCAAGTTCGGCTTCCATCCTCACTGGATCGACCTTGTCTGTAGCTGCATATCCACTCCCTTCTTCTCCGTCCTGATCAACGGGTCCCCTGCTGGGTATTTCCAAAGTGCCAGAGGCCTCAGACAAGGCGACCCTTTGTCACCCATCCTCTTCATCCTCCTGGCGGAGGTTCTGAGCTGGTCTTTGAAAGAGGCTCTTCGTCAGAACAAGATTTTTGGCATTCTGCCCACTACTAGAGTTGAACCCATCACTCACCAGCAATTCATGGATGACACCCTCATCTCCACTGGGGCGTCTATTGCCCAAGCCAAATCCCTCAAGCGGATCCTCTCCCGTTACGAGCAGGCTGTCGGGCAAAAGGTCAATTATATTAAGAGCAAAATCTACTTTATTAACACTCCCCTGCGAAGGCAACTCCGGATTGCCAAAATTTTAGAGTGCACCATTGACTCCCTGCCTACTTCTTATCTGGGGTTGCCCCTGTCTTGCAATGGCCGTGTCAGCGAAAGTATGTGGAACATGATCCTGGAACGCCTTCACAAGAAACTAGGCACTTGGAAAGGCAAACTCCTGTCACAAGCCGAGAAAGCCACCCTTACCAAAGCTTGTCTTCAAGGGATCCCAACTTACTTTATGTCTGTGTTCATGCTTCCAGTTTTTGTCCACTCCAAAATTGAGAAGATCCAGAGGACCTTTCTGTGGTCTGGCAATGAAGAAAAATTCAGAATCCCTCTCGTTGCCTGGGATAAGGTTTGCTCATGGAAAGACCAAGGCGGCATGGGGATGAGGAGATCAGGGCTTATGAACACAGCTTTGATCGCTAAGCATGCATGGAGGATCCTAAAAAATGACCCGGTTGAGTGGGTCAAGCTGGTCAAAAGGAAATATCTAGGCTCCAATTCTTTCCTCGAAGCTGGGGCTCCCTCCGAAGCGTCGGCTTTTTGGAAATCTGTGCTCCAAGCCCGTCATTTGATCAGCTTGGGAGCCCGCTGGATTTTGGGTGATGGCAATTTCATCCTCTTTTGGAAGGATAGGTGGGCTTCTGAAGAGGCCCTTGGTTTGAGGGCGGACCTTGCTGGCCTGAGAGCTCAGACCGACCCAAATTCCCAACTCAAGGTGGTGGATTTCATAGACCGGAGTACCCTTCCCCCTCGATGGAAGCTACCAGTCATGGACGGGTTTAATAATGAAGTGACCTTTCTGTCAAACATCCTCCAATCGGTTTTAATCCCATCTGTTAGGAGGACTGACAGAATCATTTGGCGAGGCACGGAGGATGGTCTTTTCTCTGTCAAATCTGCCTATGATTTTCTAACTAGCGAGACTACCCTGGATTATCGATGGAAAGTTGTTTGGAGGAAAGGGGTCATCCCTAAAGTGAATTTCTTTGCTTGGATTGCTTTCCACAACAAAGCTTTAACCATTGACAACCTTCACAAGAGGGGCTTTGCCTTCCCCAATAGGTGCTATATGTGCTTAGCTGAGTGCGAGACGATGGATCATTTATTCCTGCACTGCCCCTTTTCCCACTCGGTCCTCAGCATTGTCCTATCCTCCTTCCAAATCCTCTGGTGCTCTCCCCGTTCCCTCAGAGATGCTTTCCATCAATGGCCCAATCCTTTCAAGAATCCTAAACTCCGCTTCCTTCTTGAGGCCTCCTTCCACCACTCCATCTGGAAAATCTGGTTAGAAAGGAATGCCAGAGTCTTTGGCAGAGCCCCAAAAGTGCCTCCTTGTGTCGCTCAAAGGGCCTTATCCTACGCCATCGAGAACTCTAAAGCTATTCCCAGTCCCCGTCCCCACCTTTCGAGCGAAGAAGTGATTTTCAAAAGGATGGATCTCTGCCCATCTTCGAAAGCTGTTACAGGTCCCTGCCGAAGAAGTGTCATTTGGACCAAGCCCCCCAGGGGGTGGATTAAATTGAATTTTGATGGAGCGGCAAAGGGTAATCCTGGGCCCGTTGGATCAGGTGGAGTTGTTAGAGATCATGATGGGAACCTTGTGGTGGCCTACTGTGAAGAGTTGGGCTCCCAGACGAATCACTATGCCGAAGCCAGAGGCGTCCTGAGAGGAATCCAGATCCTCTCAGAGGATCCTCGACCTCTAATAATTGAAGGAGATTCGCTCAACATCATGAACTACCTTCTAGGCACCAAAGACCCATCCTGGAGGGTCTTTAACATCGTTCTTGAGGCAAGAATGCTCCTTTCCCAATGTGGCAAGAGGGGGTTTGGGGGGAGACCATATGGCCAACAAAGGGCTCGCGACCACGTGTCCGGTCGTGTGGCGATCTCGCTTCCCATCCGAGGTGGAAAGGTTAGCCAGAGCGGATATCCCTTCATGATGTTTTCTCCGCACAGATTTTGAAAGGTCCTTCCCGATGAGTATCGGGTTGGGGTGGCAGCTCTATCCAATCCCCTGTGCGATAGCGCCCGCACGAGTCACGCGAAGTGCAGTCCTTTCTCCAAAGCTTGTTGCTTTCAAGGTTCCAAGGCACACCAGACTTGGTGCCCTGGTGGTCATCAGCGCACCCCTCTCCACCAAGGCGGTCTAGCTATTTTTTCCCGCACTTTACAGTTTCCCCTTTTGTTCGGTGATGGAAGTTCAAAGTACCCCTTCCCAATGGTGTCCACGCATGGCTGGGACAATGGCAAAGTGTGGGAATGTTTGGGCTTGGATCACGCCAAATCCTTGCCTCGGATTTGGCATGCTCTCTTCAGTCCTTCTTTTGTTCGGTGCCTCTACCGGACTGTCTCCCGTGCATGGAAGGATGACGGAGGCTTTATGGCTAGGCGTATGGAGAGGCAACGTGGCACCTTCAGGCTGAGGATGGGCGAGCTCGTGATCTGCGTGCCACCTTCCCTATTTGGCCCTAGGCTTGCGGCGCTGGCTCCGGGTCGATCGTGGGTGGCGGCTCACGGTCAGGTCTATCCTCCCCCTTCCTTCTTATTTATTTTGGTGATTTGTTCCAACCTCTATCTCTGGAGCATTCTGCAGGTAGTTTTAACCATGGTTGTTCCCTTCATCGAGCCCTCTACTCTTTCCCTTTGCGATGAGGCATGAATGTTTATGAAAGCCAAGAAGTTGTTGCCCTTTCTGGAAAAGTTTGTTGGTCCCGACCAGGAAATCACGTAGGGCTTCGTTGATACTTGGACCCAGGGCGATGTGGTCATAAAAGGGATTAATATTCGTGTGTCTATTGATTTCATGGCGGTGGTCTCTGGTCTGCCTTCCCTTGGGCGGATCATCAGAAGAGATAGCCACAATTGGGCCGAGGAGCTGGAGCAGTTCCCTGATAAAGGGAAAAACCTCGGATGGGACAAGTCGTGCCTCCTCCGGTCAGCCCTCCCTGAACCATACAGGTCCGCCATGATTCCCATCATGCAATATATAACTTGTGATGATCCCGAGAAGCCACTCCACAGCTTCCACATTAGTTTTTACAATCACCTCCGTGATGCCAAGCAAGTGAGCTTTCCTGATTACCTAACGTATTCCCTTGCCCTTGCCATTGAGAAGAGTAGGAAATCGTCATCCCCACCCACCCATCAAGGCCTCATGGCAGTCATTTACAGGCATGCCCTGGCCATGCGCCCTCCTCCTCAGGTTGTCAATCCGTTAAATTCCCAGGCCCCTGGCAATGTGTCCTCCCCTGCGGAGGGCCAAGCTTCCAATCCCTTCAAAACTAGCCCTCCCAGTGCTGACAGGCCTTCCCCTTACAACAACACCTTTCGAACTCGGCCAAAACGGAGCATTGGCGGTAAGTCCTCCACCCCCGACAGATCCTCCCAGCGCCTGAAGAAAATCAGAAAGGAGGAGAAGGACGTCCTCCCGCAGCAGATTCCGTCGGACACTGAGAGTGACAGGGAGATCCCTCCTGATAAATCCCTCCTGGGCCTGGCATCTACCATTCTCACTTCTGTCAACTCCATGATTAAAATTCTGAAGCAGACCCAGAAGCGTCAGAACTCGGAGGATCAGGAGGATCCGCAGTAGCTATTTTTGTCTGGTGATTGGCTATTTTGCTTTTGCTCTCCAATGTTTCAGTTTCTTCGGCTATTACATTTCGTTACCTCGGTTAATTTTTGGTTTGGTTTCTGGTTAATCAGGCATAAATGCCTTTTCTGTAGCCTCCGGGAAATTAGTCTAGGTTTTGCTATCTCTGCAATCAGGCTTATATATCCAGCCAGGAGGCATGATGCATCATTAGAAGTAAGGCTGATTTTGTACATAAGGTTTTGGGATCCTCTATAAAAACCCATTGTTAATCTACTAAATTTACCAAAAAAAATTGATATGAAATTGCACCCACAATCCTACATCCACAACCTTTAAAAATGGGAGGGTGAATTCCCCTTGGTCTTTAGACTTGGGCCAAATTTCCACTAATATATAGTAGTCTAATCTAAAATAAATATTAAAATTAAAATTTGTGAAGGTAAGGGTATGAGGGATGAAAATAAAAATGTATAAAATTAAATATGGTTGAGACCATAGTAAGGCTATTGGGAAAACAATTGGGGCAATAGGAAGAAGCTAAAAAATATATATAGTTGATCTTCTTTCATTCATCACGCAAATTAGTGAAAAAGAGGACTAACAAGAAGGTGAGAATGTAGTGCTACAAATATCATTCATTCATGCATCAAGAAGTTCGACATACAAACACAAGTGAGACATAAAGACAATGTATAGTTTTCCAGTAATTATAAAAGTAGAATTACAATTATAGACCATAGCTCTAGTTTTAATCAAAATGGCCAAAAGATAATACAAATGAGCCTAAGGATCCTATTTATAGAAGACAGCATCCATTCCATCTAAGTAAATAAAATTCATATTCATAAATATGTGAGAAATATAAAATATCACTTTAAGGTCGTTATTCCCCATTGCTCTACATGCAATTCGATGAATAATTAGCTAGTTGATGAATTGTGACTTGGTCAATGGACTGCAACTTGGTTGGAAAATTATAGCTTTTTAGATGACCAAATTTTAAGTTCCCCTACTTTTCCTATTGCTTTATGATTGCAAAATTGGTAGAATTTTGGGTTCCCAAGGCCTAGAAAATTTTCACTCCTACATTTCCTTGCTAATATTTTCTATCTCTCTTGCATGACATATCCTATTTAGTTATTGGCTCAAAAAAATTATATTAAGGGTAGCACATTGTACTACAAATACCAAGTGTGATACCCAACTCTTTTATTAGAAATGAGGTACAATTGTTTTACTTCTCAAACAACATAATATAAAAAAATAAAAGCATGTTTAGATTTAGACAGTAAACAACACCTGGCATGACATATCCTAAATGAGCATAATTCTATTAAAAAACACATCAAACATACAAATAATTTAATTAATAAGTATAAAGCTTTCCCAAATACCTATGTTGCAATAATTCCATTTATAAAGAAGATAATACAAAAACCTAACTTGCATAGTATTCATCAAGTACAACATCCAACTTACACAGTTTTACTTGCTCAACATACAATATAATAATATAAAAATGCCAATGCATTACAACATTGATACAAACTAATCATGACATATCAAATTTTATTTCACAAATGCAATAACCTAATTTTACATTATCTAAGAACAATATTGTAGTGTAATATCCATTGCAAGTATATATAATAGTTAATCTTTAAGATCATAAATCTTTTATAAAAAATATATTTATCTTTTATGCAAAGCTAAATACCTAGAAAGAACATAGAATAGAATAAGAAACCTATCATCTAGGTCTAACATCTATCCTTATCAAGATGTAAGTTTTTACTATACATAATATATATCCATACCATTCAAGTTGGAACATATCTTCTCACTTTTCAAGTTTCAAGTTTAATTTGAGTCTATGAATTTAGATATCCTTCATTTGTCTTCCTACTTCATATAAATTTTAAAACATAATATAGATATACTTAACCATATCCAAGTGGAAATAAGCCTTTATCCATCTCAATACATGTGATCACCCCATTGAATCACTCATTCTTATTTCTAATGTGGAAAATCATGTTGCCATGATTATAATAGGTTGTCATATCATGGTTTTGACTCATGAGGTATTCCTTGAGGATTTTGCCATCATATATTTTATTAAACAATATGATGATATTTAAGAAGGTGAATGGGAAATAGGATGCAAGCCATTGACCTATTAGTATAAATATATATAAGGAACATATTTATAATCCTATTCAAGAAGTTTCTAATTATAATTCTTTAATAGGACTAAGTTATATATTCAAACAACATTCTATATTTATTGTTATCTCTTTTACTCAACATATTGATAATCATTCATTACCCCATGTTCAAAAATATTAATTAATATTTTGTTGTCCTAACAAGGATTCATATCCTCATCATACAAATCATGCCTAATCAACTTAAGTATGCAAGCATGGAAAAATATGCACACAAATTCATAACAAAAATATTTTTAGATTGCACCATTCTTAATGAGTATATGATCATTAATATCAAAGATGATTTCTGTTTTTATTTATGCACTTTCTAAATATGCAAATAATAAAATATAAATAGCAATGCTCTTTTAAACATAACTATGTCCCTATTTTATCCAAATTTGGATAAGCCTAGGGGGACACTACACCCCATAATTGAATGAAATGCTAGCAGTAGCCTAAATTAAGTAAAACTCTAATGATAATATATGAAGTGTAGAAGGTTAAGTTGAACATACATATAAAGGTAACCCTAGAGGTATGATCTATGTGTAGGTAAATATGAAGTATATAAATAGTCTCTCATATCAATTAATATTCAAGCACTTTTGTTTTGCGTGGACAAAGAGACCAGTTTTTAGTAACTAGTCGAGCAAATCATCTACGAGAGCTTGGGCCCACTCTAGGCAGTAATCCTCCCTTGATTCTTTTTATTCCTATTATTTTTAGTTTCCAAAGTGTGTGTGTGCTTTATTTATTTCATGTAATTTATTTCAGTCGTGTGTAGATTTATTTATTTTTCGTGATTTTAATTCAGTTTTCATTTCATTTATTTTAATTATGCAAGTGTGTTAAGTATTTATTTCTTGTACGTATTTGTTTTCATGTGTTAGTTTTATCTGCTTTATTTAAATAATTATTTTTATGAAGTTTGGTTGAACTTAAAATACACGAACAAACAAATCCCCCACAAAATTGTTAGGCATAGAGGGACTCGTCCCCCACACTACAGGCATATACTGTGCATGGCACTCACAAGTTTACGAACTCTTGGATTGACATAAATGGACATGAGTTAATTTTTTAATAGAACATCGCTTCTACCCAACAACCTCTTTTCTCTAACATGGGCCTCTTTTCTTTTCTTGACTTCTTGAGCCAATTCTATATTGGCCTCTTAGGCCTCTTCCTTTTCTTTATTGGTCTTTTAGGCCTTTTCCTTTTCTATATGGGCCTCTTTTGGGCCTTTCCTCTATTCTGCTACAAAAGTGTCTACCTTGAAGAACCTGCCTCAAAAAGTGATATGTGGCCAAGACTGAAATGATATATAGATATATTCAATCAACCTAGCTCTTCAATGTATCCTAGGAAAATACTTTTTTCTTTTCTACTCTATAAAATTCAAATTCTTCAAATATGTCAAGGTAAATTTGACCTTTCTCTTTCTCTACTCCTTTCTTATTTGCTTCTTCTATTATATTTTCTTATGAAGCTTTGAATGCTTCTCAATCCACTACAACTTTAACTATTCTTCTTCTATGTTATCTACTTTCTTTCTTATCTATGTACTTAAAAGCTCAAATTTTTCTCTATCTTATATAGGAAGCTTCTCAAACTTTTGTAGCTTAATCTCAGTAGGCAATCTGAAACCTTCAATGTCTTAGGTCCCACCTAAGAACCCAATATGATTCTTCTTCTTACTAGAGAACCCAATATCAATGTTAGGATGGCTCTTTCCTGAATGACCAACTTTTCTTTTGAGTTGGTTCTACCTTAATCTATCAATAATGATTCTCCTTTTTAGAGAATATTAATATCAAGGTGGCTCTATCCCTAAATTACCAACTTTTCTTCTAATTTGGTTCACCTTCAATCTAATTGAGTCCTAGTCTTCATTGGTTTTCCTTCAACCAATTGGAAAGACCCTAGCCTATTATACTCAATAAGACCTTAAAAAATAGAGTCAAGTCTCCACCGCATTTAAAGTGGACAAACTCTAAATTAACTTTATCAAAAATGGACAAAGTCAATTAATAATGGTGGCTAATAAAATGAACTCTATCAAACTGGACAAAGTCAGGTGGTAGCTCTGATACCATTGTTGGATTTTTAAGCCTTACTACCACAAAATATCATAGGTTATCACACAGGTCCCAATATAAAATAGCCACAATATTAAAGGTCAAAATAATAACAATAAGAGTAGAATAATATATGATCAAATTAATATGTATATCAAGGCTTATATAAAAATCAAATAACATTCATTTATATATTGGAATATGAATGTAAATAGCTTGAATCATTCATGTACTATGCATGAAAAAACTTACAATATTAATTGCTCAAAATGTATACAAGCTTTATTCCTTCCTCTTACAATTAAATAATGAGATATGAATATCATATTTCTCTCTTACATTTTATGGAGCATTATCTCCATAATATAGTCATAGTAATGTGACTCTCAAGTATTTGACTATTTCTCTCTATATGTTGTCTCATGACTCTTGGCTTATCATCTTGTCACATACATACTTGATGGACACTTGACTCGATGACACTTGCACACATCTACATGACTCTTACACTTCTACATGCACTTCAAATATAGGACACTTGTGCACATCCTCACATTACATATTTGCATTCTTACATACAATACACTTATGCACATTCTCTCTTACATGACACTTATGCATTTCTTGCACATTGAAACTTACATAAATAGAAAATATAAATCACACTCTAAACTATAGACTCAACCCTAATCTATTACATATTTACAAATGTACCATGAAGGTACCATCGGGTTACATTAGCATGTACCAAATAATGTAATATTCCTCAACACTAAACATGCATGATCCTTCAAAGTTTCTTCTATTCCACCATAACACAACCATTTGGAAGATCCACATAGATTGAAATTAAAATAACTTTAGATGACCATTATCGAGAAGATCACATCACAAACAAAGGGTTTGTGTTATGATCATGCTCATAGTAGAATGTGTAAATATACTATATAGCCCATTTACAACCATGAATTAGATAATAAAATTGTGTCCAATATTTGTTTATATATGAGTTTGATTAATATGTCTACTATCCCATGTATTCTAAAAACTTAAAGTAATAACATCTCAAAGGCCATTTAAATTAACAAAGGAAACAAAATCTTTTATTAATTTAGATCATCCAAGAGCATTACCTTTCTTTTTACCCCCCCAAGAATCCATATATCACAATCATGAATTATTGAACTTGGTATAAATAAACCAACATCCTTCCAACATCTATTATAAAGAGTAATTGTAGTTGGATCATACACATTTATGACTCCAACCTTGATATTCTTCTCTTTGTTAACAAAAATTCCAGTAACCCAATTACTTATTACTTCTAACAATTGTCTACCTTGTTTGTGTTTGTCCCCTATTATTGTAATACCCCTAAAGCTACTATATTTAAAACTACAAGACAATCCCTCATATTCCAAACCCTTTTGAATGCATCCTTACATTCCTCACTAGTTATTTTTGTCTCTTGTATTAAAGGAACTCAAGACTATAACAACGTATTAAATATCTAATAACTCTTTTTTAGGGGGTTTTATTCATACCTCTAATATTCCTAGATACCATCTTTATCATCATTTTTTATTATTATTGGTGGGCTTAAACCCACTTCTTGTTAATACTTGTGATTTTTCTTTTGGTTTTTCAAATCAATTTATCTTTAAGTTTCCTTTGGTCTTTCTTTAAGGGTCTTCCTCTCATTTTTCTATTCCCACCAACATTTTCATCCTCATTAATCTCTTCTATTTTATTTAACTTTTCATAATGAGATTTATCATCTATAGGTTTATGTTGCCCTAGAGAACTTGAAGTGCAAGAAATAGCCTGGAAAATATTTTCTTCTTTATGCTTCCCTAAAAAACCCTAAAGTGCAAGGACCGTCCTTCATAGTGCTTACTTTCTTATGTTGTCCCAAACACCATAAATTGTTATGATCATCCTCCCTACTTCTTTCTTCATTATGTTGCTCTTCAAACCCTAAAGTGCAAGGGATGATCTCTATACTACTTTTATTTTTATTGTAAGGAGATAATTTTCTACTACTTGAGGAAAATAAATACAATTTACTTGGATTAAACTTGATCTCTTTCTCCTTTGTTTTAATATTTACCTCCACATTTTTCTTCATAACTTTAGTTCTTTTTGAATTTGAACTCGCACATTGTAATTTCTCACCCCTTACATCCTTCTTAATTTTATCTACTGGTTGACCTAAGTGCACTATTATGGACTTTTTCATCTAATGATGTAAATATTTTATTTGCCATTTTTTTGGAAGTGAAAATTCTTGATCTAAGCCAACTTCTTCTATAATATGATCTCCTTTTGCTTCGTTTTGTAGTTTTCCTCATGGCAAAAAAAATAATCTCTTTCTCGACCATTTTACTTTGTAGTCTCTTGCCATATATCCAATCTTATAACATCTATAAAATCAAAATTCAATGTTTTTAAATTCACCTATTGATCTTGTTGTTTTGATTCATGTTTAATCTTAATGGATTATGACAAAGATTTAAAATATACATGGTAATACATATCCAAGTATTTATAACATGTTTTTTCTCTTTGGTATTTTCTCCTAGTTAAACCCCCCTAGAGTTTCACATTTATTTTATAGAACCTCCTTATCGATAAATTGATATGGGAGTCCAAAAAGCCTAACTCATACTACAATCCATTTAATAATTTCTATCTCTATAAAAAAATTCTCATTTTGTGGTCTTAAATTTGGGTCATATCTTTCCCTAAACAATGGGTGATTATCCATTATTTTATCCCTAATTTTTACATTTGAGAAGGTGATAAGGAAAAAGACCTCTTAAAAGAACAATAGTGGAGTAATTTGAATTCAATTTCCACTTTCATTTAATTTGCTTTTGAATCTATCAAATATATGGCTAGTATTTGTTGAACTTAAGTATTAACGCTATGCTTTTAAGAACCATCAGGCCATGTTTGGACATCCAATTCTTAATAATCACTTTTGGTGTAACATATGCTACCTAAATAAGGATTACCATAGATTTGCTCTTCCTCTTGACCATAACTAGGGCATCCTTACTTCCAACTAAGGTTTTCATAGATGGTTTTTCTTCTATGCTTCTCAACTTTTCCTCTTAAAAATCCTTTACTTTTTAAATTTCTCTAGAATTCTAAAATTAAAGAGATAAGGCTAACTCCTTGTTTGTACTTGTTGTATATAAATATAATTATTTTCGTAAATATTAACATGATGTATATATATTTTTAAATTCAAAAAATATATACTAATTTATATTTATTTAAATATTTGAATTTAAAAAATAAGTGTGTAATCTAATTGGTAATGACAATGGGTTTATCTAAGTTAGAGTGCATATTTGAATGTAAGTTTGGGTTAATCTAAGGTTGAATCCATATTCTCAAGCATATTTAGAAGTTTAGAAGTTTATATGCAAAAATGTGTTTATCGGTTCCACTCCTCCATGGGGTATAGTTTTAACAGACTTGACCTTTGATATTTTGTTACATCTAGGACACATTTATTCCCATGTTTAGGGAGCTTCTAGCACACTAGGATATGTTATCGATAAGCTTCATCAACTTTTCCACATGATCCAAGATCTTCAAAACGTCCATCAAGAAAGAAAAAAGAAGGCAGTAAACGGTGATGAATTGGTTCAAAAACTCATTACTTTTATTTCTTCCTTGAAGACTTTAGAAGATATAATGGAAGCCATGCCCATAACTTCACTACATGATAAGCTCTTCTATGGATGATTGATGATATTTGACTTATTATGGTAGGATATAACTATAGTCTCTTTGTTGCTATTAGCTTTTATTCTTATGTATACTCAGTTATGGATGCTTCACTCTTTATCCACCTCATTTTATTTTATAGATTTGGTTAATGTAAGAAACCTCTACGGCCAACGCTTAGGGTTAGGCATTCTCATCCCACCATGATCTCTCATAAGGGGAACAATTGAACTTATCAATAGGGAATTTAACACATAGCCACACACATGCCACAATTTGAACCTTAGACCTCTTGAACAAGATCCAAAGCCCAAATTGTTGCATTGTCCATAAGGACACCTCATTTTGCTTTCACGTTGGTAAAGGATGCTAGCACCATATTATTATTATGATTGGGTTGATGACATAATATAATATTAAACTTTTACTTTAAAAAAGAAGTTTGAATCCACCTCATTTTGCTAGCACCATATTATTATAATGATTGGATCGATGACATAATATAATCTTTAACTTTTACTTTAAAAAAAGTTTGAATCCATATAAGATGCAAGTTTTGTTTATAAGTTTTACAATAAATTAGGGAGAAGGGGATTCTTAGATCCTTATTACAAGGAGTAAGTTGAATAAAAGCAATTTTATCAAGCATTTAAAATAATTAAAAAAAAATCAAAGAGATCTTTTGTTCAATGGTTGAGACATGAGGATAATGTAGCCCATGTCAAGGTTCAAATCTTCGAAGCAACGAATAAGCTATTTAGCTTGATATAATGTAAAATGGAAATGACAACCCTTTCAAAACCCTACTTTTCAAAGATTGATGTCATAAATAAAAATCTTGAAAGCAAACCCTTTCAAAAACCATACTTTTCAAATATTGATGTCATAAATAAAAATCTTGAAAACAGCGAATAAACTATTTAACTTAATATAATGTCAAAGAAAAAAGAAAAAGATAACCTTTTTAAAACTCTACTTTTTAAAAATTGATGTCATAATCCACTAATGTAGACGAGTATAATCCACTAATGTAGACGAGTTGGAGAGCAAGTGGGTAGTTAAAACTCTCCAAGAGGCCCAAGTTTAAATCTCTCCCCTCACATGTTACCGATATGTTGTATATAAAAAGATTCCAAAAAAAATTGATGTCAAAATTAAAAAATTTAAATGCATGTAAATATGGTACTGTGTACATAGTACAAATCTGATGGCCTTTTAATTAAAGACCAACTTGACTTGCTTACAAGTCATGATTTGACTTGATTTTACTTAAGCTAAGCAAGTCATGATTTGAATTTGATTGTACTTAAGCATTCAATTTAGTTAACATGTGGATGAGTTGCAAAAGCATGTTATTTCCTTATTAATAAATAATACCAGTTAATACATTTAGAGATCCCATCCATTATACAGGCCATGTCCACCATTATACATCTATTAAATAAATTTCCAATACTTTTATTAATATCCTACTTTTTGTCTTTTCTAGACGATGCTCTGCACTTAAATGACGAAACAAGCCGTTGCGTGTTGTGATTCCACCTAATCTTTAAATTTGATACGGCCCACCTTCACTTCATAATTAGTCCCTTGCATTTGAACTCATCCCCGCAAAAGCAATTTAAAACATCAAATTGCTCACCGCCAAGAATTCAACCCTAAAAGTTTGACCTGCGCCCCATTGGCCACATTCACACTCAATAGAACAAAATTTAATTTTTTTAAAGTAAAAAATTAAAGATATATTAGTTTAATGTTTTGATAAAAAGGTTGTAATTAAATATTTTGAAATTTTATTTATAAAATGATATATTGGCTGATATCTACAAAATGCTTGTAAATGGATTATTATTCGATAAAGTTAAATTAGTTGACTTTATCGAGTTAGGCGTTTACGTTTTTACAGCCATTTTCGTTTAAAAAATTCAATAAAATAAAAAATGCTTCTTAAATGTTTTTTACAGCTTTGCCATCTGGCTGTTCCGAAGTCATTAGTCGTGGTTAATATGGATTAACTAGCCAACAACTTCTTGTCCGTAGAGTACAACTACCAGACTGCCCCTAGCTCTGGTTAGAGTGCGATAAGCGAGATTAATTAATAAGACACGTGCGGCTTCTCTCTGTCTAGATTTCGAATACCCTTCCCCCTTCCTCATGCAACTTGCACTCATTTTAACGCCCTCGGAATTAGAAATTAACCCTCGTCCAAAAAACGACCATGTTTTAAGCATGGTTTCGCTTACATGGTTAAATAAATAACAATAAAAAGGCTAATTTGAATAGACATTAATGATTTTTAAGATTGTAATGTTTTGTTTTTAATTTATTTGAGTTGGAAAGGATAAAGCAATCTTCACTTTACCAAATGCTAGGCACCCAAAATTCAATTATAAAAATCTAAATTCAAATCATATAAACTTTCCTTACAACTGTATATTTGAACTGTTAAAATATCTAAAAAAAATATTTTGAACACGAGTTCAAATATCTAAAAAAAAATATTATCCAAAAAAAATATTTTGAACACGTGTTCTGTGAGAACCTTCTAGAAAGGGACTGGCCGTAATTAAGAGTCCCTCTTTTACCTTTGAATTAAAAATATTTTTTTAAAATTATGTGAAAATGAAAGAGGTCAATTGTTTCTAGAAGGTTGTTTTATTTAATATATAAACTAAAGTTTACAAAAATTTCCTATTAAAAAACTAAAACTTTCTAGAAGGGAGTGGCAGTAATTAAAAGTAGGAGACCTGCTTTTCAAAGGAATTATTAAAAAAATAATTATTTTAAAATTTTTATGTAAAAATAAAAGAGGTTAATTGTTAGTGGATGGCCTATTCTATTTAATATATTTACAAAGATTCTTTATTAAAAAATTAAAGTTTATAAAAATTCTTTATTTTATAAAGATTTTCGATTTAAAAAAAAATCTTGATTTCAATCCAATCTTAAGTGAGCCATAAAAAAATCAGGATAATCAAGACATATACACTTACTAAATAAAAACCAAATCAATAAAACCTTCTTCTAATTACCCAAACCCAATTTCAAAATCCCAGTTATTAAAATTCCTTATTTAAAAAGAATATTAATATCCGGGGTGAGTCAAAAACAATAATAATCCCGGTAATCAAGACGTGTGCAATTGTTATCCGTTCCTAATCTATGTCGTCAAAATCTACTTAATCAAATACGAAAGACAGCCTGTACTCCTGCGAGGTCTGTGATGTTGCTGGCCCGACATTCGATCGTGTGACCTGGCCCTGCGACACCATTACGAACAACGGGAATTGAAATCCCTAAACAAGCAAAAGCCCTATGCCAAAGAATGATTACGTTGATACCACACAGATTTCACGAGGACGACGACTCTCCCACGCTGACCGATCTAAACGCCGTTCCATCATCATCTACGGTGCAGAATAAGCGTACGCCTGTACGGAACAGTCACGCACCGTAAATGAGCGCCACTTTTTTCCACATTTTCCTTGGCATTCCGTGCGTTGAACGGAACGGAGTTTTGCGGTTACCTCAAAGAAGCACCAATTTGTTTTCTCTACAAATCCTAAATTTTAGTTCGTTGAATAAAAAAAAGTTAACAAAACTTTTAACTGTTCAAAACTAATTTATTAGCAAACATTTGGCTATTACCAACCGGCCTATCTTTTTCTAGAAACCCTAACCTTAAGCTGTTGGATAAAGATAAAGGTTTGCTTTACAAATCCTAAACTTTAGTCAGTTGAATAAAGATGAAGTCAACAAAATCTTCTACTGTCCAGAACGAACCTATTAGCAAACAGTTGAATAAAGATGAAGGTTAGTTGAAGAAAGACAAAGTCAACAAAATCTTCTATTGTCCAGAACAACCCAATTGTTTTTTCTAGAAATCCTAAACCTGAGACTGTTGAATAAAGATGAAGTCAACAAAACCTTTTACTATCCAAACCAAACCACTATTCAATACCAACCAACCTATCCTTTTAAATAAAAAAAAACAATCTTGTCAGAGACCATAATGCAACTAACTGAATATTTGCTCGAATTCAAAAAGCGAGCTTTGAACAGTCTAAAAGAGACCATAACTAATGAAGTCTAAGTACCACTTTTAAAAACATTCAGTAACTATTACCAATTTTAGGGGCATTAGTGCTTTTCTTCTTCTTCCCATAAACATTTAGCAGGATTTGCAATTATTACCCTTAGGATTTTATGTGCCATAGTTGGTGTAGAATAATGCACTTCCTCATTGTGATACTTTTTGGTTAAGGATTTTGTCATTTCAACAAGATGCTAATAGTATCCCTTCCTAAATAGAAGAACATCTATTTATGCATAGTGCATTATTTTTTTCCTCAAACATACCTTTTTTATGTGTCAACCCTTATGGAATAGTTTCCATAAACCTAGTGATTTTTCTCATACACCCTATTTGTTTATTCAACTTAACCTCAAATATACAAGGGAAATTTGTTTCTTTGGTGTTAATATTTCATGGTTTTTACGTAAGACTTTACTCATTATCCTCTTTTTTCTTCTAGTCTTCTATGAAGTACAATAAATCAGTAATCAAGGTGACCTACAAAGATGATGGTATTGTTTTGTGATAGGTAATACCTAAAGTTTTTGAGAGCTTTCGTGATGAAAAATACTTGTTTTGCAATGAAGGTGTACTTCTCTTTGTATTTTTTAAAGATTTGGATCATGAAGGAGATGGGATGTTCTTTATTCTTATCATTTTTTGAGTTAGAACTACAATAATGCTCTAATCTATCCCAAACACATAAAGCCTAAAATTCCTAGATAGATTAGGTTTGAGTAGGATGGGGGCCTTGGCAATGGTATCTTCTATGTATTAGATATTTTGACCTTCATATGTTCATGGTAGGGTTGTATATTTTTTTAACATTTTGGTGATTGGTCTAACTAGTTGCATGAAATTGGTTATAAAGTTGACAATAAATTGGATTTGACCTAAGAAGGACTAGATCCCTTTGACTTATGTGGGTAAGGAAGAGTATTGTATTACCTTTATTCTATCAAGATCTATGGCTATACCATATTTTAAGACCACATCACCTAACCATTCACCTTCTTGGACCATAGACGGGGACTTTTTAGGGTTGAGTGAGATACCATATTTCCTACACCTTTGAAAGACAGATTCTAGGTGTTTAATATGCATTTTCCTATCTTTTGAATACATAGTCAAATCATCAAGGTATATGAGAGTGGTCTCATTGACTACTTCTATGAAGGTGATGTCCATGACTTGCTAGAAGGTAGCTCCTATGTTTGATATTCCAAATAGAATTATTTGGTAGATGAAGGTTCCCTCTTTGGTGGTAAAGATTATCTTATACTAATCAACATCCTTTACCCAGATCTAGTTATATGCTAAGAAACTATACAAGAGTGACAAAATTTAAGAATCTACTACCTTTTGCAAAATTTGATCTATAACCAATAGGGGGTAGTGATCTTTCAATGACACCCTATTAAGGTTTTTGAAGTTGACATACGACCTAAAATCACCATTCTTATTTTGGATTGGTACCAGGTTGGATACCTAAGAGGAGTGCTTAATTGGAAAGATGATTTGTGCTTGCAAGAGTTTTATGAGTTCTTTCTTCATTATCATCTTGATTTTAGGATTCGCATGTTTTTACCAAAAAGGCTTTGCACATGGTTCTAGTTTGATAGGATGATCTATAATATTTATATCTTATACTTTTAGATTTTTATAAGACCAAATAATAAATTCTCTATATTTACTATAGGTCTCTTTACATAAATCAAGTTCTTATTTAGTGAAGTTTTTACCAAGCAACAAGTTATTCCATTTGTGATCTCAATAGTGTTATAAAAAAATGCTTTCAATTTGATGTTAAATTTATTTATATTGCCATCTAGATTGAATAGAATTTCTAGAGTGATTAACCCTTTTAACAACTAATTTATCTTTAACTAAATAACCATAATTTTTATTTCATACCATATTCATTTTTATATTTCGCATGCTAAGATTATTTGATGAGAAACTTGATGATTTGTTAATCATTTTTGAATACCTACTAGTGATGGGAATGATCAAGTAAGTTGGCTTGAATAGTACTAATTCTCATAGTTTATCCCAAATGTTAGCAATGGGATCAAATTTTGCTATAATTGATGCTAGTTCATATATTTAGGTGTTCAATTCCTTGGGAACTACCTTGATATCATAAATATTGAAGCTTTCGAGTGGATCCTATACTTGGTGCTTGTATGGCATTAGGTTTTTATTCTTGTTGACACATTGGAAATTAACCCAGTTCATGACTAATTAAAAGTATCTAAATACCTTTAGATTTTTTATCCTCATCTTCTTAGCATTCCTCAAGTTGGTGCACAATGCTTTGTATTTAACCACATTAATTATGCAATTGAACAATAGTTTACATGCAAAATTAGTTTGTGCTACTTATGGGTTGATTAATTAGATGCCTACACTTGCTCTATTTTGGCTTTTGCCCCATCAAAATGTATTACCCATATTTTGTATGAATCTTATGTTTGGGAGATGGTTAGAGCTAGGATGTTAGATGGTTCTTTAGTTACTAAATAGTTCCCAAGTTCAATCTCTTTGAATTTGACCTCTAGGTATTCATCATCCTCAAGCACTCCAATGATCATGTCTATCTCAGATATTTGGTTATCCTCTAGCATTTTATCATCCACAAAATTTGGCAATATGTTCCAATTTACTATGCCATCTTCATCTAGCTTATGAAACAAATAGTTAAATGGAGCCACATTCTAAATATTAATCATTTTATCATCTAATGGCACCTTGATGCGGGTGTAGTGCATCACCAAATACCCATCACCATATAGCTCACACATCCACTTTCTAGATAGCAATATGATAAAATATAGGGTAAGGTTACCAACTATTATCTCCTATACTACCACTAGATCTTGATTATTTGCTATGGTCCTAATCATATCCATCAAAATTTATATGGTGTTTACCTTGGCGCCATTCATTTAAATTGGTTTTTTAGTTATTTTGGCATAGGGAAATCTCATCTCTTTGTAGACTGATTTTGGTTTCATAGTTATAGTCACTCTTGAATCAACTACGCAACTTCTTAAAAGGAAATTCTTAAATTTTAGAGTCACATAGAATGATGGTAGATTCAAAGTTTTAATATTTCGAATGTTCATGATATCTATTGCATTGACTTGAATATTACATGGATACTCCATTATCAAGTTATATTTTTTGGCTAGGCTAAGTTGAATGGGATTATGTTACCTATTAATTAGCATAGTTTTTTCTTGCTCCTTGAGATCTTATTGAAGTAAGTACCTCTAACCAAGAAGGGATAGAACCTCCAACATACTCAACTTATTTAGATTCTTCTTTATCTCTTCTTTGATATTGAACCTAAATTTGACTAAGCTAATCTCACTCCACATTGTTAACTTCTTATACTATTTAGTAACCATTATGCATCCTTCACTCATAAGGGAAGAATATTTTAGATGTTGCTTTACCTCCTTATGAAGTTGGTCCCTCTCTTTCATTTATATCTTCCTTAGATTTATCTATCCTTCTATTTTTTTATTCCTTTCTTTTATCTATCAAACATGCATAAATATTACTATCATATTTATAGCATATCTCATTACTAGGGAGTTATAAGGAAGACTACTACAAAGGTTAATACTACAAGACCTAAACCAAAAAAATGGGGAAAATAAAGATGTCAACCTCAAAGAGTGAAATAAACAATGATATGAACAACACCGTTAGAAGGGAAAATATTAATGTTATTAAATCAGTTTTCAAGAATCTATTGAATAAAACCAAGAACTTAGATCTTGGTTCAAGATTGATCTATAGTGAGGTGCTAAAATAAGATTTCACTACTATGGAATTTTATCTTCATGCTAGGCTTACTTAAGCAATTGATAATGAAAAGAAAGACATTCTAGTACCTTTAGAGTTTGGAAGTATTCTATACGACATTTCTTTCACTTAAAATTCACAAAGAAGTGGTTACAAAGCAAAAATAACTAATTGAGCTACTCAAAGTAAAAACAAAGATAGATGAATCATTCCTAGAGAAAGTATTTCAAGCATCATGTAGCACTAATACTTCAAGTTCTACTAATACAAAATTTTATCATGATGCTTGTTCAGAAGTTTCTATACACAACAAGGATTGTAGCGAAAAGACAAAGGCAAAGAGAAAATACTGTTGCAAAAATTAGGTAATAGTGCAACCACATATGAAAGTACAATAAATGGAACCAATGATAAGAAAGAAAAAGAAGAGGAGGCATCAAATCAAAGAGGAATACAATGCAGGGTAAACTAAAAACAAACAAAAAAATGAAACCTCACCAAGATGAAGACTATTCAAGAGACACAAATCCATATTGAGGACTAAAGTCTTCAACAACCAAATAATGTAATACAGGGGGGTGTTGGAAAATATGGATATTACATCATTTGGTTATTTACTAATGTACCTTCATGGGTACATATTTATATTAGGATTATATTAGGAGATAAATAGTTTATTAGAGTTATTTAATACATGCACAAGTGTTAGAATGTGCAATGATGTAAATGTGCACGTAGTCCACATGTACATGAGTCTTAGGGTTTAGCGAGAGGCAAGGAATGTATCTTTCTATATAAAGGCCTCATTGTGAGTGATTGTGAGTATTTTTGAGGAGTGCAAAGGTGAGAGTAGTAGTAGACACAATGTAGCTCCATTTTGCTATCATGGAGGAGTTACAAACTCCATGAGAGGAGCATTGTAATTTTTGTGAGCTTTCTTATATGAGCATTTCTCGAGCATTGTATCAATTTTTCTATCATATTTCATGCATGTTAAGTTTCCTTATCATAATTATTTCATTGCATGCTTATTTCAATACTTGTGAATACATTTCCTTTATGTGTAAGGCTCCAAAAGCTAACATTTTTTTTGTTCATTACAAAAAATTGGTGTGAAATCCAACATGGTATCAGAGCGAGTATGGAACTTTATCACTTAATCACAAAATGAGTTTATTTAGAGCCTTAAATATTTATTTATCGTGATCAAGCAATGAAGCTCCATACCAGCTTTGATACCATGTTGGTTTTCACAAGTAGTTCCAATAATAAAAGCAATAAATTTACTCAAATATTATACAAAAAGTGTAAAAAAGGATGAAAGAGACATATAGATGATGGGTGGCCTTAAGCACCAAATAATCAATATATTATCCATATATGAGAATCACAACACTCTGATGCAATGGATGGAGTGGTGGTGGGTATTTATACTAAAACCAAAACCCCAATTACACAAACAACTTTAACATAAACCAACATAACAAGAAGGCTTTAGGTTAATTATAAGTTATAAGGTGGGTTTAACCATAACAAGGTTAATCATGACTCATATGGCTTACATAATTAGATGATGGAATAAATTAAATATTTATGTACAATGATTATCCATAGGCCTATACAAGATTGTATTATACACTGTAGGCCTTTTTTGTAAGCCAAATTACACTTTCAACAATGTAAGCATGGTTGTAGGTGATGGTTATATCATGCCCTATTTTACATGTATGGAAATACCTGATTCTTAAGTATGGTTGTTGGTACTTTGTTGAGTTACAAGAATAATTAGAATTGTTTAATATACATTCTTGTTGATTTATAAGTGTGGTATGAAATGGGTATCATGAATGCTACTTTTTATCATTTAATGGTGTGAAGCAAAACTATCACATGAGTATATACCCCAATTTATTGAAAATTGGTAAGACATTTAGGACCTAGCATAGGGGGGATGTATTCCATGTTATAGTTCATTTATGGTACAACCAATAAACCTTTAACTAACATGTATTGGATTCTTTCTAGAGATTAGTGTTACATGATTGAAATAGAAGTTCTATTGTTTGTATTCTTGATAAAAAATTATTGAAAATCATTGAATAATATAAAGTGTTAGCTTATGGGTAGACAATTTTTGCTTTATGACACTAGCTAGAAACTAGACTGCAGCTCTATCATGACTGAGTGAATATATTCTTTAAAGTTGAAAATAGTAAAGACCCCATCCTTATGTCTGGAAAATTTGAGATTTACTATCACATTTGTTGGTTATTTACACCAAACCTACAATTAGATAATTGCATGATGTTGATAGTAAAACTACTTTCAAAATTGCTCAATGAAATGTTGATGAAAGTTCTAAACTTGACTATGACTATATTGTTTGTGTAACTTTTATTCTTAGTTGTACATAATGCATGAATTGATAATAATATTAGAATTGAATTGATTATTCATTTGACTATATTGTAGCAAAATTATAGTGGCACGTAAGATTTGAATGCACTCAAAAAATTGCATACTTGATTGTTAATTCAAATAAGGTACACCTAGGTGATAGAGAGAAGTGGTTTGGTGGAAAAATTAGTGCACTATGAATATGGGAAGTATATGCATGACAATTGCATTCCAAATGTGCAAGTTGATTTTTGCATTGAAATCTAGTACTAGCATGAGTATATACTTGTGAATATCATGGAAATATGTATGGAGTATTGCATATATTTTTCTATATAGTTGGGTGGTTCATATATTCCCCTTCATGAAGGGTCGGATCTTGATACTATGAAATTGGAATATCACTTGGTTGGGTATTAAAATGCCCAAATGATACCTTATCTCCTTTGACCATTAGCCTTGGTTTGGAAGAAGATATATAATGGAAGCAATTATACTATTGAAGTTCAAAACTAAACTTATGTGCATTTAAGATTCAAGAAGTAATAACTTGAATGTTTTGTATATGCCAAGCTTGTAAGATCAACTAATAACGCAATTTAATTATGTAATAAATAGTTCATTTAAGGTAATTTCATCATAGTATTCACATTATACAACTTGTATTGGAAAAGAAAAGATGATAGTTTATCTATTTTTGAGATTGAATTTGTTATGGTGGTAATAATTTACAAGTTATTCATGTAAAAATAAAAATAGTCTATATTTTAAAGTTGTTTTCACTTTTAGCAAGATGATAGATAGATGAACAAGTTGGTTTCATCTAATCTTTATTGAAGAAAACAATTGTTTCAATCTTTACCCAAACTATTGCAACAATCAATTTTCAGGTATAGGAAACCATGAGATAATTGTCCTAAAATATAGAATTATCTACTGGACCTTAAACTAAATTTAGTTACTTATTATTCATTAAAATATTTTTGGAGTTAACATATTTAGGTTGTAGTACCCACTTAAGGGTGATTTCAATTGACCAAGATGAGGCTAGAAATAAAAACAAAAACTATAAATTGAATATTAACCTGAAAAACAAATGTTACTTTCTAACATCGTGAACATAGATTTCATAGCGATGAGGAAAATTGAGATGATTTTCTCCATCAAGGGAGAGTATATAAACTAATTAATGCTTATACTATAAGATAACTTGATTGATCTTTGGGGTCACCATGGCCATAAGAAATGGAAAAACCTCATCAAATCTAGATAGAGACTAGATCTCTAGGACTAATGAAGGATGTGAATTCCTTAATTGCTATTAAGTATGAAAAGTTAATAAATTATTAAATTGTCCTACCACAAAGATTATTTTGTAAAATTTATTTGGATGATATGATTTAGGCTTAAATTAAAAGAAAAAAAACTATTTATTTAAAACTAGAATAGGGGTCATTGTTACATGATTATAAAATCAAGAATAAAATAATCTTAGAATAAATTTCAATCTATTTATCATAATATCTAAAATTATCTTATAAATTTATTGGTTGAAAAGTATCAAAATATTTTGTCTTATCTTTTTTTTTGGGAATCAATGTAACAAAGGTGACATTGATCTCACTTATTATAACATTCTATTTCCTAGCTTCTTCAATCAAAGCCAACATACAGATCCCCATTTTTTTGAAATAACATCTTAGGAATCTTTTGGGCCCCTATGCTTATAAGGGCGGAAAGTGAAAATTGCCTCTTGCCTCTTGTAGCTTTTTAATAGAGATCTTCATTATCAAACATGCATAAACATGCATATTACCTTTGTATAATAATTGATGAAATATTTTATAAAAACTTACACTAAGCCTCCTTGCCCAAATTTTAATAGAATATATTTAAAATAATTAATTGATTTCTTCTTAATATCTTCTTCTTCAAGACTTCTCCATCTGGGTAATTTTTATTCAATGAAAAAATAAATCTATTTTGGAGGTACCATAAAAACATCGATATTTATATTCCTTTATTTAAGTCATATCTCGCTTGATTTTTAAGTCCATTACGACTCTTCATTTTATACTACATTATGATATTTAAGCCATATCTCTCAGAATGAGTGATGATATTTGATATATTGTAGGAGGATATAACTATAGTCTTTTTGTTGCTATTATCTTCTATTTTTATGTGTGCTCAATTATGGATGCTTTATTCCTTATCCACCTCATTTTGTTTTTATAGATTTGGTTAGTGAAAGAAACCCCTTGTTGCTATTATCTTCTATTCTTATGTGTACTCAATTATGGATGCTTTACTTCTTATCCACCTCATTTTGTTTTTATAGATTTGGTTAGTGAAAGAAATCCCTACCACCGATGGTCAAAGTTGAGCAAGGGGAGAGCTAAACCTATCAATTAAGAATCTAACACACAACCACACATGCATTGTGGTTTGAACCTTAAACCTCTTGAAAAAGAGCTAAAGCCCGCATCCCATCTTACCATGATCTCTCATAAGAGGGAGAGTTAGAAAAATTTAACACACAAGCACACACATCTAAATATAATGTAAAAGGGAAAAGACAACCCTTTTAAAAACCCTACTTTTTAAAAATTAATATTATAAATAAAAAAAATCTATGTAAAGAGTACAAATCCCATGGCCTTTTTAATTACAGATCAACTTTGGCTTGCTTACAGGATATTTTAAAAACTGAGAAGTCATGATTTGACTTTGATTCTACTTAAGCATACAATTTAGTTATCATGTGGCTGAGTTGCAAAAGCATGTTATTTAAGAACTGAGATGTCATGATTTGACTTCGATTCTAAGTATACAATTTAGTTAACATGTGGGTGAGTTGCGAAAGCATGTTATCTCCCTATTAATAAATAATACCAGTCCATTATCCATGCCATGTCCACCATTATACATCTATTAAATAAATTTCCAATACTGTTACTAATATACTACTTTTGTCTTTTTCTTGACGATGCTCTCTTAAATCACGAAACAAAGCTGTTGCGTGTTGTGATTCCACATAATCTTTGAATCTACACTTCTGAATTAGTCCCTTGCATTTGAACTCATCCCGGCAAAAGCTATTTAAAACATCAAATTGCTCACCGCCAAGAATTCAACCCTAAAAAGGTTGACCTAATTATTGAATGTTCTACGCCTTACCCTAGTTTGAATTTAATTTTTTTTAATAAAAAATTAAAAATACATTAAATAAATGTATTTATAAAAAACTTGTTTTAAAATTTTATTTGTAAAAAAATAAATTAATTGTTAACAACAAAATGCATATAGGTGGGTTATCATTCAACAAGGTTAAATTAATTGAACTTAATCAAATTAGTTGACTTTATCTTTTTCTATTGCTTAGGACATGCGATTAAGATTTTACAGCGCATTTTCGTTGAAAAAAATTCTAATAAAATTACATTTGCTTCTTAAAAAAATTTACAGCGTTGTCATCTGGCTGTGTAGAAGTTATTAATCGTGGTAATATGGATTTACTAGCCAACAACTTCTTGTCCGTAGAGTACAACTACCAGACTGCCCCTAGTTCTACGATAAGCAAGATTAATTAATAAGACACGTGCGGTTTCTCTCTTTCCAGATTTCTAATCCCCTTCTCTCCCCCATGCAACTTGCACTCGTTTTAACGCCCTCGAAATTAAAAATTAACCCTAGTTGAAAGAACGATCATGTTTTAAGCATGGTTTGGCTCACATTGTTAAGTATATAACAATAAATAAATATTTTTAGTAAATTAAACTTAAATCTTCTTTTAGAATTTAATAGTTTTAGGTTACCATACATATATTTTTAAACATAATAATACTTAAAAAAAAGACAGCTCAGCATATGAGGTATGAGGTCATTCTTTCCGCAAATTAAATTTAAGTTTCAACTAAATAATATAATATCTGGCCTTCAAATATTCTTGTAAATTCACATTATGAACATCTAAGTTCGTTCGAGTCATATGAACGTGGGTATATATTTGGACTTTTAAAATACTCGTTCAAAATTAATCACGTGATCTGTAAGAACCGTCTAGAAGGAAGTGGCGGTGGTAATTAAGAGTCCCACTAAAAGAGTGCTGTGACCCGGTGGATATATAAAACTAGAGGCAACAGCTAAAACGTTTGGACTGTTGTTTGGACTGTTCTTTTCTTTTCTGCATGGTTGAATATTACTAATGATTATCAGTAATGCTCATATTAGATAGCATGTTATATTTGATAGCATGTTGCTTTAGTGTGATAATATGCTCTGGTTATTGCTATTTCCCTAGATTTTATGGCATCTGTAGTGTATTAGGAATGATGAGTTGTTTTGGAATGCTTTGAGAACCTTTACTGAGTTTCTCACAAAGTTTAAAATTTTGCTTCAAGTATCCCGGGTTTTGATCACTTTCAAGGCAAAATTCAGATAAAAAAAGGCCAATGTTATTTCCTCATCTTCAAGATTTGAATTTCAAGTTTAATGGTTATTCACAGGTGTTAATTCTCCGTTATTATCTTCAGCTTTTTATTAATGAGTATAATTTGAAACATGCTGGCAGCTAACAGTCGGATCTTGTGCAGTTTCGTGTTCTTTTTGAAGACTCAGATTGTATTTTGAAGATTGCTACTGTTATGGTGGTTGATATTGGTTGGATCCCATGTATTTCTGATGTAATTTGTAGATTCAGCTTAGTTTTTGTTGGTCATCTGAATAGTTTATGACTGTTGTTATTATTATACAGCTGTTGTTCATTCATTGATGTTTTATAGTTTGTATATGATTTCGTTTTGGTAACTTTCAAACTGTAATCTTGTAAATTTTGTTTTTTATTAATGCAAGTAAACGATTTCTCATTTAAAGGTTTGGAGTGTTCTGTACTCCACGGTGGCGGTGGCTCCAGCCAAAAACACAGCGCCTCTACAACTTTTTTTTCACTTGGATAACAATTGATGCGAAGGTCTAGGAGACCCACTTTTCAAAAGAATTTAAAAATATATATATTTTTAAAATTTTATGTGAAAAAGAAAGAGGTCAATGAACTGTCCCATTCAATACACTAGTTATAGAGTTTTCCTATTACAAACATTTGATCCAAAAAGTGAGAAAAAAAAATAATAATAATTCAAATAATCAAAACTTAAAAAAAATAAAATCAATAAAACTTTTTGGAACTATCCAAATTCAATTTCGAAATCCTAGTTATTAAAAATCCTTATTAGAAAAACAATATTAATATCCAGGGTGAGCCAAAAAGAATAATAATCCCGATAATCAAGACGTGTGCACTTGTTATCCGTTCCTAATCTATGTCGTCAAAATCTACTTAAATCAAATAAGAAAGACAGCCTGTACACCTGCGAGGTCTGTGATTTTGACAGCTTGTACAACTGCGAGGTCTGTGATGTGGCTCGCCCCGACATTCGATCGTATGACCGGGCTCTGCGACACCATTACGAACAAGGGGAATTGAAATCCCTAAACAAGCAAAAGCTGTATGCCAAAGAATGATTACGTTGCTACCACACGGATTTCACGAGGACGACGACTCTCCCACGCGGACCGATCTAAACGCCGTTCCATCATCTACGGTGCAGAATAAGCGTACGCCTGTACGGATCAGTCACGCACCGTAAATGAGGGCCACTTTTTCCACATTTTCCTTGGCATTCCGTGCGTTGAACGTCGTTACCCCAAAGAATCCCAGTTTGTTTTCTCCAAACCTTAAACTTTATTCCGTTCAACAAAGAGAATTCAACGAAACTTTTAATTGTTCAGAACCAATCTATTAGGAAACAGTTAACCAGCTTATCTTTTTGGGTAGTAAGATCCAATTATTTTTTGGGAAACTCTAACCTTAAATGGGTTGGATAAGAATGAAGGTTTTTTAAGAAACCCTAAACTTTAGTTTCTTAATAAAGATTAGTCAACAAATTAGCAAACAATTGGTCATTACCAACTGACCTATCTTTTGGGTAGCAAAGTCCAATTATTTTTTCTAAAAACCCTAACCTTAAGGGGCTAGATAAAGATGAAAGTTTTCTCTACAAACCCTAAAACTTTAGTCTGTTGAATAAAGATGAAATCAATAAAACCTTCAACTATCCAAAACCAATCTATTAGCAAACAGTTGGTCATTGGTCTATCCTTTTGGACAGAGAAGCCCAATTATTTTTTCTAAAAACCCTAAAACCTGAAAGACAGAATAAAAATGAAGTCCACAGAACTTTCTACTGTCCAAAAAATCAAACCAAACCACTATCAACCCACAGTTTACCATTACCAACCTAAGATGAAGGTCAATTTTGGGTTCTAAGTTCTGGTTAGGCTCCCAGATTAACAGTTCCCCAAAGGAATCGGAAACGTCTCAATCTTGTCAGAGACCATAACGCGACTGACGGGAAATATGCTCGAGTTCAGAAAGCGAGCTTTTGACAGATGTGGTGAATCCGTGGATAACTTAATCGAGAGCATAGAAAGTCAAATTTCAAAAATCCCAGTTTTTATAGGAGGCAGCGATGGTGAACAGAAGATTTTAGGTCTGTTGTATAAAATAATGATGATGCTGCAGAGGCGAGAGAGTTGACCGGGTAAGGAGGGAACTAAATATGAGAAAGAGGGTGGGGGAGGAACTAAATATGAGAAAGAGGGTGGGGGAGCATTGAATTGAATGCGCAAGGCGGGCCGGCAGAGGCGGAAATCTTAGACGTGGAAGTTGTCCAAGCTCCACGTCTTCTCTTGTGGTCAGGGATTTGCTTTGCCAAAAGAAAAAAACAGGCTAATTGAAGTTCACAAAGCTGGTTTGAGCGGGTTAGGTAAGCGGGAAGCACACATTGTTTATTTATTTATTATCAAGAGGAAGTCTTGGGTGTGAATCGAAATTTTTTAGAGAGGGGGAGTGTGGAAACTTGTCCATTCGTAATGGGATATTTGTTACACCTATACATGCATAGCATATAAAATCTGCAACATGATATTTCCTAGAATTTTTAAAGGTTAGAGAGATTGGTAAATGTAAGTGTGGTTGGGTATTTACTAAGAAGAGATTTAGGTTGGGAAGTCAATCCTTTGCAAAGGTAGTAGTCTGTTCCGAAGCTTTGAGTGTGCGTAAGATCGACCCCGAGCGACCAGTGGTCCTCATCTCACGTCGGGTCAACAAGAATGAAAAATGACACCAAAAAGTTTGTTGGGAGTAGTCTCTATGGTTTGAATCCTAAACTAACCAATTATTAAAATTAATAATTATAACGACTCTTATATGTAATAAAAAATAGTAAATATAACCAATTAATAAAAAAAACATAACATCCCAAAACTAATTTTGACCCGTCCCCTCGAACACCATCCCTACACATTTATTTCTTTAAATATATATATTTTTTCAATTAGTATCACACAAGGGGCTAATTTTACACATTTATTTCTTTAAATATATATATTTTTTCAATTAGTATCACACAAGGGGCTAATTTTACTGATGAAGTCTAAGTACCACTCTTGAAAACATTCAATAACCATTACCAATTTTAGGGGCGTTAGTGCTTTTCTTCTTCTTCCCATAAACATATTGCAGGATTTACAATTATTACCCTTAGGATTTTGTGTCAAAGTTGGTGTAGAATAATGCCCTTCCTCGTTGTGAGACTCTTTGGTTAAGAATTTTGTCATTTCTTTTTTAATACATCTTAATAAGATGTTATTTTATTCCTTCTTAAATAGAAGACCATCTATCCATGCATAGTGCATTACTTTTTTCCTAAGAAACCCTTTTTTAATGTGTCAACCCTTTTGGGATTTAGTTTCCATGTATTTAGTGATTTCTCTCATACATCATATTTGTTTATTAAACGTAATCTCATATACAAGAGAAATTTGTTTCTTTGGTGTTTTCATGGTTTTCACATAAGGCTTTATCCATTATAAGTTTGGTGGGATTATTTTTTATATCAAACTTCTAGATTTTATTTATCCCTCATGCTCTCTTTTCTTCTAGTCTTCCATGAAGTACAACAAATCAATGATTAAGGTGAACAATAAAGATGATGGTATTGCTTTGTGAAAGGTAATACCTAAAGTTTTTGAGAGCTTTCATGATGAAAAATATTTTTGTTCAATGAAGGTGTACCTCTCTTTGTATTTGTTAAGGATTTGGATCATGAAGGAGATGGGGTGTTCTTTGTCCTTATCATTTTTTTGAGTTGGAACTACAACAATGCTCTAATCTATCCCAAACACATAGAGCCTAAAATTCCTAGATATATTACGGTTGAGTAGGATGTGAGCCTTGACAATTGTATCTTTTATGTATTAGGTCTTTTGACCTTCATCTATTCATGGTAGGTTTGTATATTTTTTTAACATTTTGGTGATTGGTCCGACTAGTTACATGAAATTGGTTATAAAGTTAGCAATAAATTAGATTTGACCTAAAAAACACTAGATCCCTTTGACTTATGTGGGTAAGGAACATTTCATGGTTTTCAGATAAGGCTCTACCCATTATGAGTTTGGTGGGATTATTTTCTATATCAAAATCCTATATTTTATTTATCCATCATGCTCTCTTTTCTTCTAGTTTTCCATGAAGTACAACAAATCAGTAATCAAGGTGAACTATAAAGATGATGGTATTGCTTTGTGATAGGTAATACCTAAAGTTTTTGAGAGCTTTCATGATGGAAAATACATTTTTTTTCACTGAAGGTGTACCTCTCTTTGTATTTGTTAAGGACTTGGATCATGAAGGAGATGGGGTGTTATTTGTCCTTACCATTTTTTGAGTTGGAACTACAACAATGCTCTAATATATCCCAAACGCATAGAGCCTAAAATTCCTAGATAAACTAGGGTTGAGTAGGATGGGGGCCTTGGCAATGGTATCTTTTATGTATTAGAAGGTCTTTTGACCTTCATCTATTCATGGTAGGGTTGTATCTTTTTTTAACATTTTGGTGATTGGTCCAACCAGTTGCATGAAGTTAGTTATAAAGTTAGCAATAAATTGGATTTGACCTAAGAAGGACTAGATCCCTTTGAATTATGTGGGTAAGGAAAAGTATTGTATTGCCTTTATTCTAACAAGATTTATGGCTAAACCATCTTTTAAGACCACATGACTTAACAATTCACCTTCTTGGACCATAGAAATTGAATTTTTAGGGTTGAGTGAGATACCATATTTCCTACACCTTTGAAAGACAGATTCTAGGTGTTTAATATGCATTTTCCTATCTTTTGAATACATAGTCAAATCATCAAGGTATATGAGAAGGGTCTCATTGACTACTTCTATGAAGGTGATGTTCATGACTTACTAGAAGGTAGCTCCTATGTTTGATAGTCCAAATGGAATTCTTTGGTAGATGAAGGTTCCTTGTTTGGTGGTGAAGATTATCTTATACTAATCACCATCCTTTACCCAAATCTAGTTATACGCTAAGAAACTATCCAAGAGTGACAACATTTATGAATCTGCTAACTTTTGCAAAATTTGATCTATAGCCAATAGGGGGTAGTGATATTTTAATGACACCCTATTAAGGTTTTTGAAGTTGACACACAACCTAATATCACCATTCTTATTTTGGATTGGTACCAGGTTGGATACCTAAGTGGAGTGCTTAATTAGAAATATGATTCGAGTTTGAAAGAGTTTTAGGAGTTCTTTCTTCATTATCATTTTGATTTTTGGATTCACATATTTTTACCATAAAGGCTTTGCACATGGTTCTAGTTTGATAGGATGATCTATAATATTTATATCATATACTTTTATATTTTTGTAGGACCAAATAATGGATTCTCTATATTTACTATAGACCCCTTTAAACAAATCAAGTTCTCCTTTAGTGAATTCTTTACTAAAAAACAAGTTATTCCATTTATGATCTCAATAGTGTCATAAAAAGAGGCTTTCAATTTGATGCTAAATTTCTTTATATTGCCATATAGATTGAATAGAATTTCTAGAGTGATTAACCCTTTTAACAACTAATTTATCTTTAACTAAATAACCTTAATTCTTATATCATGACCATATTCATTTTTATCTTTAACATGCTAAGATTATTTGATGAGAAACTTGGTGATTTGCTAATAATTTTTGACCTACTAGTGATGAGAATGATCAAGTATAGTTGGCTTGAACACTACTAATTCTCATAGTTTATCCCAAATGATAGCAATGGGATCAATTTTTGCTATAATTGATGCTAGTTCATATACTTGGGTGTTCAATTCCTTGGGAACTACCTTGATATCATAAATACTGAATCTTTCTAGTTGATCCTATACTTGGTGCTTGTATGACTTTAGGTGTTTATTCTTGCTGACCCATTGGAAATTAACCTAGTTCATGACTAATTCAAAGTATCTAAATACCTTTAGGTTTTTTATCCTCATCTTCTTAGAATTCCTCAAGTTGGTGCACAATGCTTTGAATTTAATCACATTAATTATGCAATTGAATAATAGTTTGTATGCAAAATTAGTTTGTGCTCCTTATGGGTTGATTAATTAGATGCATACACTTGCTCTATTTTAGCTTTTTCCCCATCAAAATGCCTTACCCATATTTTGTATGACCCTTATTCTTAGGGGATGGTTAGAGCTAGGATGTTAGATGGTTCTTCAGTTGCTAAATAATTTCTAAGTTCAATCTCTTTGAAGTTGACCTCTAGGTATTCATCATCCTCAAACACTCCAATGATCATGTCTATCTCAAGATATTTGTTTATCCTCTAGCACTTTATCATCAACAAAATCTGGCACTATGTTCCAATTTACTATGTAATGACCCCAATATAGCCTTGTGGGCTATATCTCCATTTGATTTATTTGTCATTGATTTCATTTATAAATAGGAGGAATGTTTATTAGTTTTATTATCATCGAAGAATTTAATCCATTTGCGTATAGATGCAAGAGACTTCGCCCTCTCTAAGTGGTTGAAGAACACAAGCTTATACTGAGAGGGGGGTGAATAGTATAAGATCAACTTTTACTTTTCTTTCCCAAACAATATTATCCAATGTTATCAATTGCAATATCAATAGCAGTAATCAAAGCAATGCACAAATCATCACACACATGAGAGACACAAATTTAACGTGGTTCACCCAATGTGGGTTACATCCACGGAGAAAATATTTCTTCTAAATTTTCTCAACAAATCTCTTGGGAATCAATTCCCTATTACAATATTTATGGACCTCTATCCAAAGGAGATCTCAATCCCCAATACTCTGGTTTGTGGATCTCTCTCCATAGGAGAACTCTATCCCCTTTGCTCTGGTTCGTGGATCTCTCTCCATAGGAGAACTCTATCCCCTTTGCTCTGGTTTGTGGATCTCTCTCCATAGGAGAACTCTATCCCCTCTTCTCTGGTTTGTGGATCTCTCTCCATAGGAGAAATCTATCCCCTTTTCTATGTTTCATGGATATCTCTCTATAGGATAACTCTATCCCCTCTACTCTGTTTGTGGATCTCTCTCCATAGGAGAACTCTATCCCCTTTGCTCTGGTTTGTGGATCTCTCTCCACAAGAGAACTCTATCCCTTTCTCTAGTTTGTGGATATCTCTCCATAGGAGAACTCTATCCCCTTTGCTCTGTTTATGGATCTCTCTTCATAGGAGAACTCTATCCCCTTTGCTCTGTCTACTCCAAAGCCTACTCTCAAATTATCTCAAATCTACACCAAACCTTATCACAAGGTTAGCACAAATATGCTCTATCTCTGCTCATAAATCTATCTCAATGTTGTTTCAAGTCTTCTCAAGACTTGCTCAAATCTACCTCAAAGCTGCTCCAAGTCTTCTCACAAGACTTGCTCAAATCTACCTCAAAGTTGCTCCAAGTCTTCTCACAAGACTTGCTCAAATCTGCCTTCAAGTCTTCTCAAAAGACTTGCTCAAATCTACCTCAAATTCTCCAAGTCTTCTCAAAAGACTTGCTCAAATCTGCCTTCAAGCCTTCTCAAAATACTTGCTCAAATATACCTTCAATACTGCTCATAGAACCTGCTCAAATATTTCCAAATCTTGCATACAAACAAAGCTTAAATCTCTTTCAGAAATACTTTCTTCAAATAGACAATATTCTACTTAGAATTCGTTTAACCTCTGGAACATATAGAGAATGATATGCACTATCAAAACCCCAATATGTTCTTCACATTCACAAATCTTGCATTCAACTAATCCAATCTCTATCTCTTGCAAAATCCCTTTCAAATCAAATCAAAATAGTGTATAACTTGCTTCACAAAACTGATCTATCTTTCTTGCAAATTTTCTCTCAAATATCAATCACACTAATGCACAAATTTCCCTCACAATATTGATCTCAAACACTTTCACAATTGCTTTCAATATCTCTCAAACCAATGCTCAAAATGTTTCACAATGATGCACAAACTTGTCTTCAAACCTAGCAGAAGTAGTTCACAATCTCTAGCACAAATATCTCAATCTCTTTCAACAATGGAAGCACAACTTGTTCTCAAACTTTATCCCAAATGATTTCAAAACCATTCAACAATGAAGCACAAGAAGATCTCAACCTCTAATGCAATTGTTTCAACTTTCTCTCAACAATTGATGCACATGTAGGTCTCAAACCCTAACTCAAATATTTTCAACAATGCATACCAAACAACCCTTTTATCTCCACCTTATGTTCTAGAAATATTTACTCAACAAAACACCTTAAACAAGGAATGATATGCCCATACCTCTTATTTTTCTCTGATGAAGATATGTCCTCAAAAACCTATCTCACAAACAACTGATCTTTCTAGTGCCACTTCAAGGGTTAGATAGCAAAAGTACTTTTTCAAAACACTCACATGAACTTTCCTTCAAAATCAAAGGGGTAACAAAATTTACCATACAAGAATTACAACAAAATGTCAAGCCACTATTACACCTTATTACTCCTATTCTTGCATGCAAAACATATTTTTCATTTATGCACTTTGCAAAAATAAAACTATATAAAGCACTCTTATTATTTGTGTTTTGCAAAATAGAAGGCTTTTTAAAACATATCTTTGCACTTAATATTTTATTAATTCACACCCTTATAACTCCCTAAGTGCAAATTTAAACTTTATTAAACTTAACCCTTATGACTCCCTAATGGAAAAAATATCATGCTTTATTAATCTCAACCCTTATGGCACTCTTTAATCAAAACCTAACCCTTATGACTCCCTAAAATCAAACAAAAATTTTATAAAAAATATTTTTCCCTTACCACTTCTGCTATCATGGGGATTCGAGCGCATGACCTCACGGAGCCCATGCTCTAGCGCGTGCTAGAGCACCACGTGGGCTAACTGCCCACACAAGAACCTCAATGCACAAACTTCACTTTAAACTATCACAAACCTTTGATCAACAAAAAAATATGAACAACCTATCACCGTCGAGTCTCGATCTCGAGACCTCCTCCATGCCACGCCTTACGTAGGGTCCGCCTGCCACCTGAGCTACCCGCTCGATTGGAAACAAACATGCACTGCTCCTACTTGAACTTCATGTGCCGTCTACCTACTTTAAAACATGTGCTTCCCTCTTTACCCTCTTTGCCTTCGTTCGAACACCGTGCGTTGTGCTTTTCGAAAGGATGAAGTAAATAATTCGAATGCCAATTAATATTTTTCCACACAAACCAAATGATTTTGGCTCCACCTTATATATGCACTTTGACTTAGGAAAAATGTCGATGCTTTGCCACTTAAAAGAAGATTTGAATTTTGGTGCCAAAGGAAATTCAAATTTTTATTATTATAATATTTAATATTTTAAATTAAATATTATAATTAATCTTTTTAAACCCTTTGTCTTTTGCCTTGGGAACTTCTTCAACCTTGCAATTAATGAACCTTTTTCAAAGGAGCTTTGTCTACCTTGTCTTCCTTTTTCAATGGAGGTATTTGCCTTGCAATTTTAATATTTCAACCTAGAAGATGATTTTCAATCATTTTACCTTTGACATCAATGACAACCAAAATACTCAAAATTTCCAACAATCTCCCCCTTTGTCATTGATGGCAACCCTTTCTAAAAATTCCTTTTCCTACCACTTGGATTCCAAATCTGCTCCCCTGAGGAACTGCTCCCCCTGATTGAATGCTCTCCCCCTTACTCAAATCTCTCCCCCTTTGACATCAATGGCAAAGGGACTCCTTTGGGGCTAAAGATAAGACTCTTAGCTCAGCCCCCTCCCCACCTCCTCTCCTTGAGGTGATTAATTTTGGGGTGGGAGTATCTCTACCCCAAGCATACAATGCTCTTTTTCTTTGTCAACCTTCTTTTTCAACATTTTTGTAGCCATACCCTTTTGATCCTTTTGAGTGTCCCTATTCTTGCTTGTCTCTGGAAGTTTTGGAAACTTTGTTCTACACCACTTGGCCTTATGCCCAAGATTATTGCACTTGTAACACTTAATGTTGTAGTTCTTGGAAGGTGTAAATGTCTTGAAGTTCCTCTTGGTGAAGCCATAATCATTTCTGTCATGAACCCTATAGTGGATCGCTTTATGACCAAAGTGATTACAAGAGTAGCAATACCCTTGAAAGAAATGTCCATCTTTGAATGAGTTGAAATTCCTTTTAGTGAGACCATACTCTTTCTTTCCATGAACCCTGCAATGCATAGCCTTGTGACCAAACCGATTACATGAAAAACAATATCCTTTGAAGAAATCTTGTTTTGCAACCTCTGGTCTCTTAGTCCTTTCTTTGCCTTCTCTATGATGATCCATGTTTCTTGTTTGTGCATTGTTTCCTTTCTTAGTGAAGCTTCTATTCTTCAACTTATCCTCATAAGTCTTAATTTCTTCTTCACTCTCTTCCTCTAAAACTTCTTCTTCTTTTGAGCTTGAGCTTGACCCTTCTTCTTGTTTCCCTTGTCCTTCTTCAAAACCAAGTCTTATTTTGATAGATGAAGATCTTTGTGCATTGATAATTTTATCCAAAGTTTTTGAACTTTTCCCAAACCTGTGTAGCTTGTCCTTAGAATATTTCACTTCCATCCTTAGAGAAACTACCTCATGTTCTAATATTTCACATTCTAACTCTTTTACCTCTAAATTTTCAACCATGACCTCTTTAAATCTCCTTGCCTTAGCTTTTGAGTTTGTTAGGTCTTGTAGAAGCTTTTCCTTTTCTTCCTCATGTTCTTGAACTTGAGCCTTTAGTCTTGAATTCTACTTTCTAACCTTTTTCAATTCTCTGAGAGCAACAATAAGTTCTTCTTCTAGATCAACTATGCCTTCCTCTTCATTTTCTGAATCTTTCTCTACTTCTTGATCTCCAAGAGCATCTTCATACTTTTCAACTTTATCTTCAATAGGAGCATTTTCTTCCTCTTCTATTGCCAAAAATAGAATCTCTTCTTCTTCACTATCTGAGAGTCTTTCATCACTATCACTTGAAGCCTTGCTTGCCTTGTTAACATAGAAACTCTTCTTGTGCCTTTGAAAGAACTTCTTCTCATGCTTGCCTTGACCATACCTATTTTTCTTTTCATGCCTGGATTTTCCTTCTTCCTTTTTCTTATGATCCTATTTCTCTTCACTACTACTACTTTTGGCTTGTGGAAAATTAGATGCATAGTGACCAAAATTACCACAATTAAAACATTTCACAGTCTTCATACCTTTGTGCTTTCTTGAGTCCTTGTTTCTTCTCGCATAGTTAGCTTCTTCATCACTGCTTGACTCACCACTTGATTTTGGTTTCTTATCTTTTGTCTTCTTTGAAGCTTTGAAAGTTACCTCTTTCTTGGAGTTGGGATCCTTTACTATTCTCATCTCATAAGCTGTGAGAATTCCATGTAACTCATCCATAGTCAACTTATCAATATCTCTCATCTCTTCTATAGTTGAAACCTTTCCATCATACCTCATAGGGAGTGATCTTAATACTTTCTGAGCAACATTGGAGTCTTCAATTTTGAATCCAAGTCCACGCATGGTATTAAAAACCTCATCCACATGAAGTAAGTATGTAGCAATATCTTCCTCATCTTCCATCTTCAAATCTTCAAACCTTTTCTTGTGGTTTTGCAGTTTTTCCAACTTGACCTTTTTATCTCCTTCATATGTTTGCTTCAATTTATCCCATATCTCTTTTGCTGATTTGCAATGCATAACTTTCACAAATTCTACTTCACGTAATCCACTTAATATTCCATTCATAGCCTTGGCATTATTCACATGTAACAACTTACCATATTTATCTGTGGGAGGAGTAGTTGTAGGTGTGAATCCATCCTCAACCGATTGCCATGTCTCATATCCTTGTGCCATCAAGTAAGTCTTCATTCTTATACTCTATAAGGTATAATTGTTCCCATCAAATAATGGTGCCTTATTTTATGAAGATCCATTCTGAGATGCCATCTGTGTTCCTGTAATATCTTCCTTCAAGTTGTTAGAATTTTTTGAAGGAACTCACTCTGATACCAATTGAAGAACACAAGCTTATACTGAGAGGGGGGTGAACAGTATAAGATCAACTTTTACTTTTCTTTCCCAAATAATATTATCCAATGTTATCAATTGCAATATCAATAGCAGTAATCAAAGTAATGCACAAATCATCACACACATGAGAGACACAAATTTAACGTGGTTCACCCAATGTGGGTTACGTCCATGGAGAAAATATTTCTTCTAAATTTTCTCAACAAATATCTTGGGAATCAATTCCCTATTACAATATTTATGGACCTCTATCCAAAGGAGATCTCAATCCCCAATACTCTAGTTTGTGGATCTCTCTCCATAGGAGAACTCTATCCCCTTTGCTCTAGTTTGTGGATCTCTCTCCATAGGAGAACTCTATCCCCTTTGCTCTGGTTCATGGATCTCTCTCCATAGGAGAACTTTATCCCCTCTGCTTTAGTTTGTGGATCTCTCTCCATAGGAGAAATCTATCCCCTTTGCTCTAGTTTATGGATCTCTCTCCATAGGAGAACTCTATCCCCTTTGCTCTAGTTTGTGGATCTCTCTCCATAGGAGAACTCTATCCCCTTTACTTTGGTTTATGGATCTCTCTCCATAGGAGAACTCTATCTCCTTTGCTCTGGTTTATGGATCTCTCTCCATAGGAGAACTCTATCCCCTTTGCTCTGGTTTATGGATCTCTCTCCATAGGAGAACTCTATCCCCTCTACTCTGGTCTGATACAAAGCCTACTCTCAAATCTATCTCAAATATGCATCAAACCTTATCACAATGTTAGCACAAATATACTCTATATCTTCTCACAAATCTATCTCAATGTTATTTCAAGTCTTCTCAAGACTTGCTCAAATCTACCTCAAAGTTTCTCCAAGTCTTCTCACAAGACTTGCTTAAATATCTCAAAGCTGCTCCAAGTCTTCTCACAAGACTTGCTCAAATCTACCTCAAAGCTCCAAGTCTTCTCAAAATACTTGCTCAAATCTACCTCAAATCTCCAAGCCTTCTCAAAAGACTTGCTCAAATCTACCTTCAAGCCTTCTCAAAATACTTGCTCAAATATACCTTCAATACTGCTCATAGAACCTGCTCAAATATTTCCAAATCTTGCATACAAACAAAGCTTAAATCTCTTTCAAAAATACTTTCTTCAAATAGACAATATTCTACTTAGAATTTGTTTAACCTCTAGAACATATAGAGAATGATATGCACTATCAAAACCCCAATATGTTCTTCACATTCACAAATCTTGCATTCAACTAATCCAATCTCTATCTCTTGCAAAATCCCTTTCAAATCAAATCAAAATAGTGTATAACTTGCTTCACAAAATTGATCTATCTTTCTTGCAAATTTGCTCTCAAATATCAATCACACTAATGCACAAATTTCCCTCACAATATTGATCTCAAACACTTTCACAATTGCTTTCAATATCTCTCAAACCAATGCTCAAAAGGTTTCACAATGATTTATGTATTCTCAATAATTGATGCACATATAGGTCTCAAACCCTAACTCAAATATTTTCAACAATGCATACCAAACAACCCTTTTATCTCCACCTTATGTTCCAAAAACATTTACTCAACAAAACACCTTAAACAAGGAATGATATGCCCATACCTCTTATTTTTCTCTGATGAAGATATGTCCTCAAAAACCTGTCTCACAAACAATTGATCTTTCTAGTGCCACTTCAAGGGTTAGATAGCAAAAGTACTTTTTCAAAACTCTCACATGAACTTTCCACCATACAAGAATTACAACAAAATGTCAAGCCACTATTACACCTTATTACTCCTATTCTTGTATGCAAAACATATTTTTCATTTATGCACTTTGCAAAAATAAAACTATATAAAGCACTCTTAATATTTGTATTTTGCAAAATAGAAGGCTTTTTAAAACATATCTTTGCACTTAATATTTTATTAATTCACACCCTTATAACTCCCTAAGTGCAAATTTAAACTTTATTAAACTTAACCCTTATGACTCCCTAATGGAAAAAATCATGCTTTATTAATCTCAACCCTTATGGCACTCTTTAATCAAAACCTAACCCTTATGACTCCCTAAAATCAAAAAAAAACTTTATAAAAAATATTTTGCCCTTACCACTTCTATTGTCGTGGGGATTCGAGCATGCGACCTCATGGAGCCCACGCTCTAGCGCGTGCTAGAGCACCACGTGGGCTAACTACCCACACAAGAACCTCAATGCACAAACTTCACTTTAAACCATCGTGAACCTTTGATCAACAAAAAAACGTGAACAACCTATCACCGTCGAGTCTCGATCTCGAGACCTCCTCCGTGCCACGCCTTACATAGGGTCCGCCTACCACCTGAGCTACCCGCTCGGTTGGAAATAAACATGCGCTGCTCCTACTTGAACTTCGTGCACCGTCCACCTACTTTAAAACATGTGCATCCCTCTTTACCCTCTTACTGCCTTCGTTCGAACACCGTGCGCTATGCTTTGTGAAAGGATGAAGTAAATAATTCGAATGCCAATTAATATTTTTCCACACAACACCAAATGATTTTTGGCTCCACCTTATATATGCACTTTTGACTTAGGAAAAAAACGTCGACGCTTTGCCACTTAAAAAATATTTGAATTTTGGCACCAAAGGAAATTCAAATTTTTATTATTATAATATTTAATATTTTAAATTAAATATTATAATTAATCTTTTTAAAACCTTTGTCTTTTGCCTTGGGAACTTCTTCAACCTTGCAAATAATGAACCTTTTTCAAAGGAGCTTTGTCTACCTTGTCTTCCTTTTTCAATGGAGGTATTTGCCTTGCAATTTTAATATTTCAACCTAGAAGATGATTTTCAATCATTTTACCTTTGACATCAATGACAACCAAAATACTCAAAATTTCCAACAGTGGCTATGAGACTTTACCCTCTCTGAGTGGTTGGATTTGTTGTTTGCACTAATTGGATTGGGTTATATTGATTATCACTGGTTGCGAATTTATTCAATTTATATTTATCATTAGGTTACGTATTGGGTTATATTGATTATCACTGGTTGAGAATTTATTCAATTTATATTTATCATTGGGTTACGTATTGCACTTTTTCACATTGTTATTGAAGGTTCGCTTTAGGTGGTATCAAAGCGCGATTCTGAATTGCGCAAATATTCGAAGAATTTTTTTTCTTACACGATATTATTTTCGACACACATCACACAACACACCACAAAGGAATTTTTTTTCGGATGACTAAAAATTCATAGGCAAAATAAGAGTTGCAAAATCGATACTCAAGCGAATTACAACAACAGAAAAGGTTGTACTTAGGTGAAACGTTACTTCTCAAAAATGACAACCACGAAGGTGAAACACAACGTCGCGAATTGCAGCGTTGCGATCTCTAAAGTAGTAACTTGCCATTTGTAGAAGAGATTCCAATCGCCGTCCAATCAGACCACACAATGTAAAACCCTAAAAATTATCCCAATAAGAATGTGCTACATGGCATTTGGGGATTCGTTGACGAAAGCAGGTTTTGGCATTTCTTGTTTTTCAGGTAGTTGTACTTACCAATAAAAAAGGCAAAGGTCTCTGACCATCCACTTACCAATAATTTTTTTTGGCACAAAATTCATTAACGGTGACCTTGCTACGTTTTTCCAGCAACAAAAGCTTGTTTTTCGACGATAATTTAATTTTACAGGCGGTTTCACAAATTTTTGGTAGCTTCAGACAAGAATAGAAGGCAAGTTATTTTAGTCTTGTGGGATTATTATCCCACATTGGCCCAACTGAGGCCAAGGAGTGGGTTTAATAGCGTTGGTAGGCGCATATTGCATTGCCCATCCTACATTGGGTACATATTCCCCCACACTCGAGCAAGGAAGCGCCAAGTGGTCAACGAGCACGCGAAAGTCCTTTCGATTTGACCCTTGGACCATTAGTGGTTTATTTAAATATTTGAATTTTTTAAATGTGTAATCTAATTGGTAATGAAAATGGGTTCTCTAAGCTAGAGTGCATATTTGAATGTAAGTTTTGGATTAATCTAAGGTTTATTCTCAAGCATATTTAGAAGTTCAGATGCAAAAATGTGTTTACAGGTTCTACTCCTCCATGGGGTATATAGTTTTAGTAGACTTGACCTTTGATATTTTGTTACATCTAGGACACATTCATTACCATATTCAGGGAGATTATAACACACTAGGATATGTTTTTGATAGGCTTCATAGACTTTTCCACATGATCCAAGATCTTCAAAAGGTCCATCAAAAAACAAAAAGGAAGGCAATAAACAGTGATGAACTAGTTATGTGTATTTTCCTTTCATGTTTCTCCTATGTATAGTATCGACTTGAATCTTGAGTCATTTTATCAATGAAATTTGAGCCTCTTATGATCTAGCATATCTATAAAAAAATATTTTGATGTATGACTAATTTTGCTCCTTTTTATCTTGTTTCTTATATACATCTTATGCATGAATGCTTCACATTAGATTAAAACCATGTTCAACTATAATCTAAACTAGAGTCATGAACAGTCAAGTGATTATTATAAATGGAAGTTCTAAAGAGGAAGACAAGGAAAGCACTAACACATTAGAGGAGAGTTTTGCTAAGACCTCATCAAATGATTCCATAAACTTGTATAGACTGTATCTAGTATAGAGGTAATAGAAGACACATAAGAAGCTTTTAAGGCAACTTCTTTTCTTTACTATGAGAAAATATTAGATTCAAATATTGAGATTATCAGTGTTAGTTCCACCCAAGTCTCATATTGAGGAATAAATTTAAAAAAATAACCAAATGGGATAAAATTCCACTTGATTCCCCTAGGAAGCAATAATCTTCAAGGTATTCATTTTTGAAATGGGAAGCACAAAATACTCCCATCATTGTCTTCTCAAAATAGAAGGAGGTAGGAGCTTTAATAGGATGGTTGGAGAGGATACCAATGACGATAGATGTGATTTGGATCTAAGGAAGAGAAAGACTTCCTCATTCAAATGACCCAAGAAGAATAAGTTGAAGAAATTAGGATACAAAGGAAAGGACCCTAAGAAAGCTATAATATCCATGGATGATGGTAATATGGAAGTAGAGGGAGTTAATTGGTTGGAACAAATATTGACATAGGTAAAAAGAATGTGGGAAGAGAAATATGACTTTATTCCCTAGATCCTAAAGGAAAATTAGTGCATGGAACAAAAAGAAATAAACTTGACTATTTTGTTCGATGATGTGGTAGAAGAGAAGAGAAAGAAAGTGGTGAAGTCTACTTATTGTACAATAAGTCAAGAAATGTATTGATAGTCAAATATGCTATCATAAAATAGAGTATCAAAATAGGAAAAATCTTACTAGGGAGGATTTCAATATCACCACTATTAATTTACCCACATTGTATGTGCATGAAAACATGTCATAGAATTGATAGAATATAAAATGAAGGACTTGATGGACAAGAATATGAATCTTGAAATAAAAATGAAATATTTGAAGAAGCTCGTTTAAACATTTAGTGTCTAGAAGAGAAAGAAAATAGAATAGGAAATGCCCAAAGAAGGGACACTAAGAAAATAAGTTAGGAAGAAAACCTCAAGCCCCATGAAGCAAATTTCAAATATAATTCAAAGATAAAAGGAAACCCATCATGTTATAAAGCATGTTGTTATAGAAGATGTTTTTGGAGATTACATGTATTTTTAAAACATGAATATCACATAAACTAGGAATGTTATGGTGGAATTGATAGAAAAGGTACATAAAGAGTTAAAATAAATGATTGAGGAAGCATGGTCATTCTACCTTAGACATATAAGGCTTATAATCAAATCATAGTCAAATAGGAAAAGTGCCCAAAAGGAGACTAAAATTTACAAGCCTTACCTACAGTCATTGATAGAATTATCAAAGGCAAAGGTAAAATATTGGAAGAAGGATAGGATTATTAGATCTTAATGCTTCACATAATTGTGTTATAAAAATGAAGGGTATTTAAGTACATAAGATGCCTATTTTAGGCATAAAAAACCTTCAAATAAACTTACAACTATCTTGTCCTATACTACATGCATAAGCCTTGTGAGGGGTGGTTATACCACTTGACTTCTCACATGGTCTATGATGTAATAACTCCTAACATATCCCCCCTTATTAAACCATAGTCAAAATCTATATTCTACTTATGACCAAAAAATACTTTCTATGGTAATGTTGGAATTTGAAAGAGAAATTCCATTCCTTAATGTAGACTTATGATTTTGATACTTAGGAGTGTTGAGTTCCACCAATAATTCACTCCAAATACATTTATTTTTATTACAAAATACTTCATTCAATGCTTATAGAATTTCATGCAAGAATTATGTGCTTCTTCAATGTGGAGTATCTTCATTAAATATGTCAGGTGTTGATGAGTTCATGTGTTCTCTTGCTATGAAAACTTGTTTCCAAATCTTATCTTCATCAATTTCTTTTATTGTGGTAAGATCAATCACCTCTCGTATTTTGTTATTTGTTATAGGTTAAGTCATTTGATTGATTGTTTGCTTGGGATATGTGATGCATTCTTCATTCCTTTGATATTTAGTGTGATGTGCCACAATGCATCTTGCATCAATTATCTAATTGAAATATTTCTAATACTTCTTGTGTGTTGTCATATATTCTATGTAAACCAATTTTCATTTCATGTTTTAATTATCTCTTGATATAGTGAGATCAAACATTTTTTTACATCTTCTTGGCATTGTCTATTTAAGAAAAATATTGTTTGTGAAATGCAATTAATTCACACTTTCTTTGAAGTGGTATTGATGGTTGAATTTTGAATCCCTATTGCAATTGTCCTTCATTTTCTTTGCTATATTCTACTTCAAAAACTTATAAGTGTACATCTTCATTTTTCAGGTTGTTGGTTCTTGATATTCCTGGTTGCATAATACCAATAATGTAACAAACCAAAAAACTAACCAATATGACAGTGAAATGTTTTTAAAAGAACTTATTAAGGTTTTTAGAGTATCCATGGAATACATATATGGACTAGATATACCCACATTTCGAGTCTATGACACTATAGATGTCACTCGAGTGGAAAAGAGAGGCTAAGCTCCCATAGGTACTGGGTTTTACCTCGTATACCTCCACAATATATAGGACACTCTTAAAAGGTATCCTCACATTTCTAGCATTCTCCATGAATATAGATTTCTTTACCTTAGCATTAGGATTATCCTATCTCAGTCCTTAGAGAGGGGGGACACTAATTCTTCCATAAGCTATAAGTCAGTCTATGCTGGGTCCTTTGACGTAATGCCTTGGTCTAGTTTAACTACACCTCCATGGTGATCCCTTAAAATTCTTGCTTGTCTTTCCCATATCTGTGATGAGCATCTAAGCATTAATCATTCCGCATGATTGTCTTCTCATGAACACAAGAACTAGGCGTTGTTATCACACAACAATCCAAGTTTAAAAGGAGAGTTTAGAGAAGGTTACTTTTAGAGCCTTCCAAAAGGAACCCCCAATCCCAAAGATAACTCTCTCTCACTTTCTGCAAGCAATAAAACAACAACTTTTAACATGGAAGCAAAATACTATCTTATCTTAATCTTGCAAATAAATCTAACAAAACCTTTAAATTTAAAGCATTAGCTCCAACAACATGGATAAAACCATAAAATCAATAATCAATATGGCACCATGAGAACATTCAATTAAAGGTTTAGATTTACATATGAATAGTCTTTGCTTCTATTATAATAAATCCTCTTTCTCCAAGAGTGATTTCCATATAATAATAAATGATTAACTAACTAGCATGATCTGACATCTTCTTCCTTTGACCTCCATAGTAGCTTGATAGGATGGTGGGGATCAAAATAGCTCATATGTAAGTTTGAATGCATTTCTATATGAATTATTGCATAAAAACCACAAGCAAAGAAGCCCATACTTCTTTCCAAAAATATTAAAATTCCTTTTCCATTTCCAAAACCATGTATTTCTATATGAATCAATTCAATATAGCAACACAAGCAAAAGAAGCCCATACTTCTTTCCAAAAAATATTTTTCACAAATATTTAAAATTCCTTTTCCATTTCCAAAACCATGCATTTCTATATGAATCAATTCAATACAACACAAAAAGAAACCCATACTTATTTTCAAAAAATATTTTCCATAAATATTTAGATTCAAAGGTAAGCACACCATCTAAATATTGTCTTCCACTAATATTCAATCTAGAAGGGTTAACTCCAATAAAACCAACACAGATTTGTCTCATGAGTAATCCCTTAGGTCCATCATTGGATTACTTCCCAACACTAAATATTAGATCATTTAAATCCAACATTTAGATTAACACCAAATCTAAGATTCCATTAATCTATCATTAGATTAATTTGAGACTAAGGTATTAGGTTAATCTTAGATTAATTCCAAAACTAAAGAATTTAATTAACCCATCATTAGATAATGTTAGAAAAATATATTAGTTAATTAATTAATATGTAAGGGTACATCCCTTGGACTGCCTATATTTCTTGTATAAATATTCATTACTGAAATAATGAAATACATGCTTATAACTTCTATTATTCACTATTGATATGGTATCAGAGCACTGGTGTAAGAACAATTATCTTCCTTGTCCGCCATTAGACTTGTGAGGATTCTTGTCTTACAAATATAGAGTAAAAATATGGTGTATCCAATACCCATAAAATTGTTTTGAAATACCCAACAATGACAATAGCCTCGACATCCTCAAGGGTTTCACCAAATCATGATTCCAGAGCAACTACTCTCACTAGAGATATTTTAGCGTGGAGTCCTTCGATGAAAATCATAATAATTTCAAGGACAAGCTTTGTTGTGTTATGGGAAGATCGAGCATTTGAAGATGAATCAGGGGTTTGAGTCGTGTTCGAGGTTTTACGCAAAGAGAAAATATTTACAGCATTTTGTTGTGTAACAACCCAAGTCTACTCATCTGGTTGTCAAAAACACAAATAAAAATTTTCTTTTTAATAAAACACAATTATCACAAATTGACTTGTGCACACCCAAATTGTATTAGTACTTAGGCATAGATATTCACACTTCAAAATCTTATACCTCTGTAGATGGAATCTCAAGTTGTCAAGATCGGCTAAATTCTCGCAATAGACTACCATATATGAGACCCACCTAATCTTGGCTCAAGTTTTAGATTCTTAGCAAGGGGTTATCCTTCTAGGGCCCATAACACCTGGAAGGGTGGACGCATATTTTCTCTATCTCGTAGCATGGAGGACATTGGTATATGACCCTATCTTTGTCCTAATGGTCCATTGACCTTATCTTCATTTTGATCAAGCTTTTAATCCCATGCTAGAGCTAGCGTATTATGCCTAATTCCTAGTAGTGGACTTTCAACCAAGGTGCTATCAGGGCCCACCACTTCTCTGGCTTTGGGTCTAGGTATCTCAGATCATACTCCAGCTGACAGTAACGTTGTCCATACCATCTACCGCTGGATCTTCCAACCCTAAGGACCAACTCTCTTGCCTTAATTTTCGTTGGTTATTCCTCAACTAGAGTACAAATTATGAGAAACCTTCACATACTACCTCGTATGATAACCTAGAACGACGTCCCATACCACTGTTCGTTACTCTCTAGAGTTTAGGATCCATTGACCATTTCTATTATTGCTAGAGAACGATTATTCCTGAATTACAATTACCACCACTACGAACTATCAGAGTTGGGTGGTTGCATCCTTCTCGATGTCTTCAATTTATATTAATCCATCCTACTCGATGGGTCTTGTTTCTTCAGAAAGTTGACATATTTCACGATGTTTTATATACATTGTATGTTCTTATAGTTTGGTCATTTCCTTTGGTAGTAAATTTCAATGGATTAACAAATTTTTCAAGGTTTAAATCTTTGTTTCTTAGATCATACATGATTCTATAAAATGCAAACAAATATAACTTTTGGCTAAACTAATATTGAAGTAATAAATAAAAATAAGTTAAATTAACCTTATTAATATCTTCGAGAGTAGCTAGATTTTAAATAAGGATAAAATTAAAGCAATATATAATCGACCCATTTTCGATAACATTATTAAATTATTATTGTATTCTCACCTAAGTTTCGAAACTCAAATTCTTTAAACGCAATCGATGAAAAGTTCCTATATCCATGCCTATTATAAAAGAAAGATATAAAAACATTCATATTGCCGTCAAAGAAAATTCACAAAACCTATGTTTTTGGTTAACAAGAAATATATTAAAGCTTGTCTAAAGCACTATCCTTTTAAAATAAAAAAGTCTCAACTATAACCCTACGGACTTGAACATGATATAGGCTATTTTCATGAACCGCATAAATAACACCTTATGGTAAATTTTTTTGTGAAAACTAACAACAAACATTGTAGAAGCAACAAAACTCTATAGAGAGGTTCTAAACATTCAATTCATTTTCTAATATACCTCTTAACTCTAAAGGCGGTGATAAGATATTTACTACTTTATTTCCAGGGCACTGGTGAAGCTTACTAGTTAGCATTGCTTCTAGAGAAACTCTTAAATTTTAGATAGTTTGTGAGTTCCAAGTTTGCAAGTTTATCACAGAAGGTTTTCTACTTCCTCGCATCTGAGAACAACTTTAATAAAAGAATTTCACATGATTTATAAAAAAATTAGATTTCTTAACTAAAGAATGCACTAACTAATCATTTGTTTACATTTTAATGATTAAAGCTTAGCTCTTTAATAAAATACGGATCTGACATAAAGCAATATTCAAACTAATAGGAAAATGATGAAGTAGAGAGTGTCGTCAGAAAAATTTAACATAGGAAAACAATTGCTCCATGAAAAATTTCACAAGAATTTATATCCTACTTGAATCTCAATTCGGAAAATACTCTTTGAAGGTTGTAATGGCTATAAATTATAGGTTTGTTTTAAAAGAAAAAATGTCTAGATTTAAAGACGCGTTCGACGAGCACTACTTTGAAAGAATCGTTTCTCCAAAATTAAAAGTTTTAGTAGAAAGCACAAGCAAGATGGCTACGGCTTTAGAATTCTCTTTAATATTAAGGAATTAGAAAACATGACTCCAGTTCTTTAATCTTCACTCCTCAAAAAATATAGTTATAGACAGAAATTGGATATCTTACCCATAGAGAATCATGTTTAAAACAAAAGCTTAATTGAATAGAAAACTAGTATCTTCTAATTCCCCATTCCAATCTACAACATACGCCGAATCTAGGAACAATGTTATTTCAATAATATTCAACACTTTTCATAAATAATACAAACATATATTTAGGTATTGTGAACATCTCAATCAAGGTTTTCAGCAATCCAACAATTCATTTTTCAAATAAAATCCCCCACACATTTTAAAAACAACAGTATATATTTCCAAGGACGGTAGTTTTCATTTATTTGTCGTTCATAAAGACATCTTCTATGTACAAAAACAGAACACAACATCAATCTTCAACTTTGATTTCACAAGTTTAAAAATTTATCATGAATTTCCCAGTTTCTTTTTAAAGAAATTACAGGAATTCAGTGAGGTTGACGCTATTGTGAAGATATCATACACAAATTGTTTATACCAATGTAATTTTAATTTTTTAAATATCTCATAATGCTTTCTTCTACGAGTAGATGTACCTATTCGCCCAATAATTCATATTATAATTGGAACATTATATAGTGGAATTCTACCTGGTAGTAGTTTTTCCAATACGCAGCCAAACTCTTCCTAGCTCATTGCAATGTAGACGCTCACACCAACATACCAATACCACTACCCTTTCTCAAACAGTTGATATTATTTAATTTATAAAAGTTCGGATTAATATTAGGGTGACACATAGACTTAAGTCATGCAGATGGAGCTTCATTCGATTAACAGATGGTAAAGGTTTTTGTTTTATCTGATAAGGAACATATTTATCATAAAATGTTATATTTATAATTATATATTTGTATACTTTATTTTCTTTAATATTTAATTTTTATTATATATTATTATTTTTATTTTATAATAAAGACTATATATATATATATATATATATATATATATATTAGTTATTAATTATTTAAATTTGATCATTTGAAGTTTAATTATATTATATTTTCATCCAGCAATCAAAATGTATTTAACTCAAGACATATGCATAATGCATCTAGCAAGCAACATGACCTACATGAATTTCCTACAGTGGGCTTCCATGTACCCACAGGCCATGGTGCATAAAGCACGACATCATATCCCACCTTACCTGATGCTTTCAACCACTGTCTCCACTAGGGGTGGGTGTTCTTCTTATCCGACTCACTTGCTACGGAGTGGAAACTTGCACCTACACTCACAAATGCTTTCAACAGTATCACATTCTTCCAGAAAGATAATAATCAAATAGTGGGGATGTTACATTCTCCCCCACTAGAATTTAACATAGTCCCTATGTTAGCCAAAATATTTTGCAGGTTTCAAAATAATTGAATATATTATATAGTATATCATTATATAAAGATGCATGCATTATAACATCAATATATCAAAGCTATGTATCATAAATCCAAAATATACAAATATTGACATATCAAATATTCAAATGTTCATATAAATATCAGTCTTCAAATAAAAATGGAAATTATCTTTTCATTTCTACCACATCTTCCCATGTGGCGTTTCTTTCGAAGTAGAGATCCCACTGGACTCTACATTGGTCTACAATCCTTTTTCTCAACTGTTTGGTTCTATATCCTAGAATTTTGATAGGTCAAACCTCAATGAGTTGTGGGTCCGATGTCTACAAATGAGAAACATCCAGTATGTGAGAAGGGTCAACCACATATTTATGAAGGAGGGACACATGGAAAGTACTGTGGATCTTGGACAAATTAGGTGGCAGAGCTAGCTTATATGCAATAGGACTAATTTTGGCAATGATCTCAAATGGACCTACGAATCTAGGGCTAAGTTTTGTGGACTTGATGGAGCTTTTGGTAGGTTTGACTCTTAAGAAAACTTTATCACCAATAGCAAACTCTCTAGGAGTTCATTTTAAGTCAGCATAGCTCTTCTGACGATCTGCGACTTCTCTAAGTCGTTGGCGGATTTATTTCAATTGGACCTCCATTCTTTTCACAACATCAGGACTGATCATTTCTTGATCATCCAAGTTATCCCACGTTAATGGTGTTCTACACCTGCGCCCATATAGGGCTTCAAAAGGGGCCATGCCCAACGTGGTATGGTAGCTATTATTATAAGCAAATTCCACTAGGAAGAGATAATCTTCCCACTTACTCTGGTGGTCCATATAATACATTCATAGCATATCTTCCAGCACTTGATTGACCCTCTCGGTCTACCCATCCATCTCAGGATGATAGGTTGTGCTGATATTAAGCTTTGTACCCCATGCTCGGTGCAAAGCTTACCAAAATTTAGAAGTAAATCGTGAATCCTTGTCAGAGATGATTATTTCAGGGAAACCATGCAACCTCACAATTTCTTGAGCAAAATTTTATGCTATAGTAGGGGCATCATCATGAACATTTCCCGGTATAAAATGTGCCACCTTAGTTAATTTATCCACCACAACAAAAATTGCATCATGCTGGAATCGAGTTTTGGGGAGACCAACTATAAAATCCATGGAAATTACTTGTCATTTTTGTTCTAGAATATCAAATAAGTGTAGTTGTCCCCTAGGATGTTGATGCTCGACCTTAAATTTTTGGCATTCTAGACACTTTGCAATAAAATGAACCACATATTTCTTCATTCCAGGCCAGTAAAAGTCCTTTTTTAGATTCTCCCTCATTTTCACCACTCCTGGATGAGTAGAGTATGGAGCACAATGTGCTTCTTGCAATATTGTTCTTTTTATCTCATCATTATTGGGTACTATTATGTGGTCTCTAAAGTATACTAGATCCTCCTTAACTTTGAAATCCATATGCCGATTTGGTCCTTGCTCGACCTTAGTACGACATTGGTTACATAATTCATCATTTTTCTGCAACTCTTTAATTTGTTCCTTTAGCCCATACTGGCATCGTGTTAAAGTAGCTATGTGTCTCCTTCTACTAAGTGCATCAGCCAACTTATTTTCTTTCCCTTTTATATATTCAATCCCGAAATCATATTCAACCAAAAATTCCATCCATCTCCGTTGTCTAGCATTTAGTAATGGTTGAGTAAAAATGTATTTCAAACTTTGATGATCAATTTTCAATTCAAAAGGTTTACCCAATAAGTAGTGCCACCATATTTTAAGAGCATGGACTACGACAACTAACTCTAGATCATGAGTGGCATAGTTAACCTCATGTTTCTTAAGTTTTCTAGATTCATATGCCACAACAACCTCATTTTGCAATAAGACACCTCCTAGCCCTTCTAGAGAGGCATCCGTACAAACTGTAAATGGTTTACTAGGATCTAGAATTTGAAGAATAGGTGCAGTTGTCAACTTTTCCTTAAGGACTCTGAATGCCTCCTCACACTGAGCAGTCCATTTGAATACTTTTCCCTTCCTTTGTAGATTGGTGATAGGAAAGGCAATCTTTGAAAATCCCTTTACAAATCATCTATAATATCCAACCATTCCCATAAAACTTCTTACTTCAGTAACATTGGTGGGTGTTGGCCAGTCTACTATGGCTTCTATATTTTTAGGATCAACCACAACCCCATCAATTGAGACTATGTGCCCCAAATATTGTACTTGTGGTGTATAAAACTCACACTTAGATAATTTTCCATACAATTGATTTCTCCTGAGGATTTCTAGAACTATTCTCATGTGTTGATCATGTTCTTCCTTACTTCGAGAATAGATCAAGATATCATCCAGAAATATCAATACAAACTGATCCAACTGTTCCCTAAATACACTATTCATCAAGTTCATGAAGGCAGTTGGAGCATTTGTTAATCCGAAAGGCAACACTGTGAACTCATAATGCCCATATCGAGTTCTAAAAGTAGTCTTGAAAGTATCTTCTTCCCTGATTCTCAATTGGTGGTACCCTGACCTAAGGTCAATTTTTGAGAAGATAGTTGCTCCCCTTAGTTGATCAAATAGATCATCAATCCTTGGTAAAGAATATTTGTTTTTCACTATCATTTTATTAAGCATTCTATAATCAATACATAGTCTCAAAGATCCATCCTTCTTCTTAACAAACAAAACTGGTGCTCCCCATGGTGAGACACTAGGCTTAATGTGCCCTTTTTCTAATAAATCTTGAAGTTGGGTTTTGAGCTCTTGTAATTCAAGGGGAGTCATTCGGTAAGGGGTTCTAGCAATAGGTGATGCTCTCGGTAAAAGCTCAATAGAAAAGTCAAATTCTCTTTTTGGAGGAAGTCCAGGTAGGTCTTCAGGAAAAACATCTCTAAACTCATTCAATACAGGATACTATTGAAATAGAGCAGAGCTAGACTCAGTTTCTTCTTTCTTGTTCAATTTGACCACATAAAGCCTACACCCTTTTCTTAAGGCTCTTTTAACTTGCATAGTAGTCATCAAGTGGGGTTCTAAAGTCACTCTATTACAATGGACTCATATTCACTGATTGGAATCATCTATGAAGTCCAACCATCTCTCTTCAAAATTAAGCAAGGCTTTGTGAGCTTTTAACCAATCTAAACCTAGGATAATATCAAAAGCATGCAAGGGTGCTACATATAGATGCCAATTTATTTTTCCTTGAGGGATATCTATCTGGGAGTCAAATAGACATTGGTTGACCATATAGGTTTATCTTGAACCATACTCAACTTGCCACCCATTTGCCATAAACCCAGGTCTTACCAGTATGTCCCTCATAATACTAGAAGATATAAAACTATCAATTGCACCACTATCTATTAAGATACGAACTTATTTCTTGCCTAATTTTCCTTTTAAAATAAATGGAGTGGCTTGCCCTAAAATATTAGGATTACTTGTGGCAACATAAATTCTATGAGGGGCTTCTTCTGTTGGTTTTCTCTTATCAGCTCTCTCTGGGCATTGATTTGCATAATGATCTAGAGCTCCACATACAAAGCATACATTTGGACCCTTATTCTTTTGCTTGTCCCCATTTTTATTTTGGTTGACATTCTTTCCTTTTTCCTGGTATGTAGTCCTTTGCATAGGTTTTTCTTGAAAATTTCTCTTGTCTGACTGTCCCTTATTACCCTGAAATTTTCCTTTGTTCCTATTGTCCCCTCTATAATGGCCACCATCCCTATATTTCTTATATTGATCTTTTCCTTTAATAGGCTCTAGGTATTTTCTTTTCTTAGGTTCTTCCTTCTCAAATTTTTGGTAATAAACCTTTGTATTTTTCTGGCTTATTTCTTCATAACGTGCAACATCAAAAGCTTCTATCAAATTTTTAGGTTTACCTCATCCAACAAGAGTCCCAATTTTGGGATGTAATCCCATTACAAATTTATGAGCTTTAAACTCTTCTCGTTTATCATATTCTAGTGCATATTTTAATAGTTGGACAAATATTTGATAATATTCTATCATCGACATGCTCTCCTGATGTAGATTGGTGAATTCAGAGTACTTCTCAATGTAAAATTATGGTGTAAGAAATCTATCCTTAAATTCTTTCTCAAACTCATCCCAAGGAATATCAACAACCTCCTTTTGGCTTGTTTTCTTGTAGGTGGTCCACCAATCCCTGGTTGGACCTATTAAATGAGCCACTGCCCATGTAGTTTTAGATTCTGCACACAGGGGTTGAATAGAGAAGTACCCCTCAACTTCACTTAACCAATTGATAGTTGCTTCTCCATCTCCCTTTCCATAAAATTTAGAAATATCTAACTTTTTAATTTCTTTCTACAATTCCACACCAACCTTCCTTCTCGAAGATCCCTCAGGAAATTCACTTATTCTCTCTGACTCCTTACTTTTAGTCAGATTCTCTATTACCTTCTATTGTTGAGTAATAATTTCCTATTGTTGGGACATCTGAGCCCTCTGCTATTCCATATGCTCACTCATTTGAGCCCTTTGCATCTCCATTTGTTCCCTCTGCTGATTCAACTGTTCTTGCATTAGCTGAATCATTTTTGTCATGTTATCATCATTCTGAGTAGCCCTTGCTACTACTGGCTCTTTTTCTTTTCTTAAAACATGTCGAGGCACTTCAACTGTTTGTACTCATTCTGACTCCCTCACGAGTCGTCTTAGTCCCTTTCTTAGAACTTCTGCAATCCCCTCTTGCAGATTAGCACTTGCTCTTTTTGAGGTCCCCACCATACCTGGTGACAAAAGAGCTATGTCAATTCAACAAATCATATTTGCAACCTAGGATTTTTGCAACCTAGGCTCTGATACCAACTGTAACAACCCAAGTCTACTCACCTAGTTGTCAAAAACACAAATTCAAAATTTTGATTCATTTAATAAAACATAATTATCACAAATTGACGTATGCACACCCAACTTTGTATTAGTACTTAGGCATAAATGTTCACACTCCAAGATCTTATACCACTGTAGATGAAATCTCAAGTGCTCGAGACCAACCAACTTCTCCATAATAGACTGCCATTTATGAGACCCACCTTCTCCTAGCTCGAGTTTTGGGTTCTCGACAAGGGGTTGCCCTTCTAGGGCCCATAACACTTGGAAGGGTGGACGCATATTCTCCCCATCTCGTAGCATGGAGGACATTGGTCTATGACCCTATCTTTGTCCTAATGGTCCACTGACCTTATCTTCATTTTGAACAAGCTTTTAAGCCCATGCTAGAGTTAGCGTATTATGCCTAGTGCCTGATAATGGACCTTCAACTAAGGTGCTATCAGGGCCCACCACTTCTCTGGCTTTGGATATAGGTATCTCAAATCATACCCCAGTTGATGGTAATGTTGCCCATACCATCTATCATTGGACCTTCCAACCCCAAGGACCAGCTCTCTAGCCTTGAGTTTCGTTGGCTCATTGTTGGCTATTCCTCAACTAGAGTATGAATTATAAGAAACCTTCACGTACTACCTCATATGAACAACGTCCCATACTATCGTTCGTTACTCTCTAGAGCTTAGGATCCACTGATCCTTTTTATTATTTCTAGAGAATGGTTATCCTCGAATTACAATAGTTGTCACTACAAACTATTGGAGTTGGGTGGTTGCATCTTTCTCGATGTCTTCAATTTATATTAAGCCATCCTACTCAATGGGTCTTGTTTCTTCAGAAAGTTGACATCTTTCATGGTGTTTTGCATACATCGTATGTTCTTATAGTTTGGTCATTTCCTTCAGTAGTAAATTTCAATGAACTAACAAGTTTTTCAAGGTTTAAATCTTTGTTTCTTAGATCATACATGATTCTATAAAATACAAATAAATATAACTTTTGGCTAAACTAAGATTGAAGTATTAAAATAAAATAAAATAAATTAACCTTAATAATATCTTTGAGAGTAGTTTGATTTTAAATAAGGACAAAATTAAAGCAATATATAATCTAACCATTTTCTATAACATTATTAAATTATTTCCTTCTAGAGCCCTAACCACCCATTTCACAGCCAAAATCTTACCCTGCGTCTGGATATCCAACAAATCAAATCTTCTTCATCCTTGGGAATAATGCAAAAATTCTAGGAAATAGAGGGGCTTTTCAACATATTGAAGGTTTAAAATGGGCTTTTCATATTGAGGACATTGTGAGCCATCCCAACAAGTTTAAAATCAGAGACTGTATTCTTATTAACAGAATTTGGAAGGCTTGGAATACTATTGGTTCAACTATTTACTGGGCTTATATGGAATAACATAGGGTTTGGGTTCTTCTGTATAGATCTATTTATGTTTGGAAGAAGAATGGGGTATATGATTCAGATCCCTTGTCTTATATGTAAAAGGTTGATTAAAAAAGATATTGTGAAATGGTCGAATCTTTGGGATTCAGGGGTTGGAGGTTGGGTCAAGTGGCCTGATTTATGTAGTAAGTTTAAGCTGCAATCTTCTAACAGAGATGCTATTATGTAAATTCATTCTCTTATTATGTTTGAGCAGTATTTTAAATTAAATGGTGGGTTGCCAAGTCCCATATGATACAACTAGCGTTGGATTTTTTGTGGTATTATTACTTCTTATACATCTGGTAAGATTTATAGGGCTCTTTTGCCTAAGGTTTCCTTGCATATTGTGTTAAATAGGTGTTGGGGGATTGTTTACCTTGAAAAAAATGGAAAATGAGTCTTGCCCAGATATGGAAGTTCAGGATAGTTCCTCAACTCAAAGTCTTCTTATGGTTGTTAATTTTTTAGGGTATTCACTGTAAGGCTATATTGGCAAAATGGATGAGGATTTCATATCAATGTAGTAGCTACGGAAGGAAGGAAACTGTCAAACATATCTTTTGGGACTGCAAAAATTCAAAGAAAGTTTGGAAGAACCTTGAGTGGACATATTTCCCTATTCTTGGGGATCGATTTACCTGGAAAATGATTTTGTTTGGTGATGATTTGGGTTGTCCTTGGCATCTATTGGGTGTGTGGACTACCATTAGAGCAACAACTATGTATGCCATATGGAGGTCCAAGTGCAGTTTGGTTTTCAAGTATGAAGCACTCAGTGCTTTGGGGATTGTATCTAGGGTTGTTATTGATATTTAGGATCAATGTAGAGCGTTTAAGAGGTTGATGATGAAAGACATTAAGGATTTTTCTGCTTAGGACAAATTTGATTGTTGGATATCCTTGAGTAGGTTTTTGTAATCTTTGTATCTATGATGTATTATGAATTTTTTTTAGTAATATAAGTAGTATTTATTAAAAAAAAACATTATTAAATTATTAATATATTCTCACCTAAGTTTCAAAACTCAAATTCTTTAAAGACAATCAATTAAAAGTTCCTATATATTCATGCCTATTATAAAACAAAAAAAACATTCATATTACCATCAAAGAAAATTCTTAAAACCTATGCTTTTTGGTAAACAAGAAATATATTAAAGCTTGTCTAAAGCACTATCCTTTTACAATGTAAAAGTCTCAACTATAACCCTACGGACTCGAACATGATACAAACTACTTTCATGAACCACATAACACCTTATGGTAAATGTTTTGTTGTCAAAACTAACAACAAACATCGTAGAAGGAACAAAACTCTATAAAGAGTCTTTAAACATTCAATTTATTTTCTAATATACCTCTTAAATCTAAAGGCGATGATAAGACATTTACTAATTTATTTCCAGGGCACCGGTGAAGCTCACTAATTAGCATTACTTTTGGATAAACTTTTAAATTTCAGACAGTTTGTGAGTTCCAAGTTTGCAAGTTTATCACAAAAGGTTTCCTACTGTCTTGTATCTGAGAACAACTTTAATAAAATAAGTTCACATAATTTATAAAAAAAATAGATTTATTAACTAAAGAATGCACTAACTAATCCTTTGTTTACATTTTGATGATTAAAGCTTAGCTCTTTAATAAAAAATAGATCTGACATAAAGCAATATTTAAACTAATAGGAAAATGATGAAGTAGAGAGTGTCATCAAAAACATTTAACATAAGAAAACAATTGCTCCACAAAAATTTTCACAAGAATTTATATCCTACTCAATTCCCAAGTCGAAAAATACTCTTTGAAGGTTGTAATAGCCATAAATGATAGGTTTGTTTTAAAATAAAAATATCCGAACTTAAAGATGAGTCCGACGAGCACTACTTTGAAAGAATCATTTCCCCAAAGTTAAAAGTTTTAGTAGAAATAACAAGCAAGATGGCTACACCTTTAAAAATCTTTTAATATTAAGGAATTAGAAAACATGGCTCCAGTTCTTTAATCTTCACTCCTCAAACAATGTAGCAACAGATAGAAATTGGATATCTTACCCATAGAGAATCATGTTTAAAACAAAAACTTAATTGAATAAAAAACTAGTATATTCTAATTCCTTATTCCAATCTACATCATACGCCGAATCTAGAAACAATGTTCTTTCAATAATATACAAAACTTTTCATAAATAATACAAACATATATTTAGGTATTGTGAACATCTCAATCTAGGTTTTTAGCAACCCAACAATTCGTTTTTCAAATAAAAACCCTCACATATTTTAAATACAACTGTATATATTTCCATGGACCGTACTTTTCATTTTTTTTTCTAATCATAAAGACATATTCTATGTACAAAAATAGAACACAACAACAATATTCAACTTTGATTTCACAAGTTTAAAAATTTATCATGAATTTCCCAGTGTTTTTTTAAAGAAATAACATGAATTCAGTGAGGTTGACGTTATTGCGAAGCTATCATTGACTTTGTTGTCCAGAGTATCCTTCCGGTCGTCAAACCATAATATGGAAAGCTTCTCTACAGCATCATCACGGTTGGAGATAGAGGTTGAGTTGCATTAGGTATCATCATGGTCTATCTATGAATGCAACTATCTAAATTCAACCATCACACCAGCAATAAACGAAATGCAATTTACATGGTCTACAAGGGCTAGGTGGATTGGTAAGATGTTGGGAACTTACCAAGAGGAGACCTAGGTTCAAACCTCATGGGCATGCCCACTCTAGGGCAAAGGTAGTAGTCTGACTAGAATCCGCTGAGTGTGCGCCAGCTTGATGATGGTGGTACCAACCTTGAGCCATCCGAGGGTCTCCCTCACTCCGGGCCGTGTTTACCAAGGCAAGGTAGGGGTTATAGTGGTAGCTCCATGATTTGAAGCTATGACCATAGGCAATGTGATTTGATCTTGTGACCAGTTATTCAAAAAGGAAAGGCAGTTGCCAATTCCCCAATGTATAAAAAAAAAATGCAATTTACACTATATAATACAAATTGAACAATTTTACAAAATACTTTCTAACAATACAGTTTTGAACCATATTGGTATAGCCAAAGTTTATATTATATAAAAACAGTCCAATTCACTATTTTCAACCAAACATAGTCATACACGAATTATTTATACCAATGTAAATATCTCATAATGCTTTCTTCTACCAATAGATGTACCTATTCACCCAACAATTCATATTATAATCGAAACATTATATAGTGGAATTCTACCTGGTAGTAGTTTTTCCAATACGTAGCCAAACTCTTCCTAGCCCACTGCAATGTAGATGCTCACACCAGCATACCAAGACCACTACCCTCTCTCAAATAGTTGATATTCTTTAATTTATAAAAGTTTTGATTAATCTTAGGGTGACACATAGACTTAAGCCATGTAGATGGAGCTTCAGTTGATTGCCAGATGGTAAAGGTTTTTGGTTTATCCGATAAGGAAAAATATTTATCATAAAATGTTGTATTTATAATTATATATTTGTATACTTTATTTTCTTTAATATTTAATTTTATTATATATTGTTATTTTTGTTCTATAATAAAGAATTATATATATATATATATATATATATATATATATATTAATTATTATTATTTTTTTTTTGGGATTTGGTTATTGTGAGAAACTCCTATGACCGACGTAGTCTCCTCCCAACCATGACCCCTCCTAAATTTGAGAGCTATACTTATCAATAGGGAATTTAACATAAAGCCACCACACACCCACCCCCTCACACACTTACCCATGTTGCAGTTTGAACCTTAGACCTCCCGAAGAAGAGCCAAATTAGTTATAAGTTATTAGTTATTTAAATTTGATCATTTTGAAGTTTAATTATATTACATTTTCATCCAGCAATCAAAATGTATTTAACTCAAGACATATGCATAATGCATCTAGCAAGCGGCATGACCTACATGAATTTTCTACAGTGGGGTTCCGTATACCCATAGACCATGGTGCATAAAGCACAACATCATATCCCTCCTTACGTGATGCTTTCAATCATATCTCCATGAGGAGTGGGTGTTCTTCTTGTCCGGCTCACTTGCTACAAAATGGAAACCTAGACTTGCACTCATAAATGTCTTCAGCAGTATCACATTCTTCTAGCAAAATAATAATCCAATAGTGGGGATGTTACATACTGATCTCGTGAATTTGATCGAGTATTGGAAACCCTTGTACTATTTCTCTAGGGACCATGCAAACAGGAAATAACCTTACACTCATTCGAAGCACGAGCAGAGGAAGCATAGTTAAGAGAACTCATTCAGTAACAAACAAATAAAAAACAACAAAAATTGAATAAACATTTCAATTTTTTGCACCTACAATTTAAAGATACCAAGGGTAGAAACGAACGGTTCAGATTTGTCCTTGGGAGAATAGAACCATCAATGCTAGTCAATTAGACATGTCATCCTCCATATACTTTGCATCCATTGGAAATTGCATGGTTGGTAAGATTTTCGACGTTAAAAAAAAAACTAGGCATCCCCGATAAAGAAAAATTATTATCAAGAAAAATATCTTGGCGTACATGTTAAGCAACGTCTACCATCTTCGGTTTGTTCGCTTTTTCGTAAAGGCATAAAATAGTTTTGGATTATATGATACGAAGGATATTTTTATATAATATATAATTATTTTTAGTTTTTTTTCTTTATTTTTTCAAATAAATATATATACTAATTTTCTATTAAAATAAATAAATAAATCAAAATAAAACAAAAATTTTTACCCAAGTGGGATGGCGCAATCGACTGCTCCAAAAATTTTTGCTTTTCGATTCTCAAGTCCTCAAAGGTGACAATTATGTGGCCTAGAAAATGAAGATTCAAGCCATTCTTGAATTCGAAGGCTTATGGGAGATTGTTACTGGGACTGAGCAACGACCACAGACATATGATAAAGATCAGGAGGTGTTTGATCAATGAAATTGCAATGCTCGTATGATCCTTTTACTTAGTATCTCGAACGATGTCCAACCTCATGCTCGAGATGCTAAGACTTCTACTGTTGTGTAGACGAAGTTGCAATAAGTGTATGAGTCAAAGAACCAAAATAAAATTTTTCATCTTCAAGGACAGTTGCACACTAGGAGGTTGAAAGGTGGTAAGAAGTTGGAGTCATTTCTTTGTCCAATTGCGATGCTCTATGCCTCCCTGCAAGCACTAGGAGAGACCATGGAAGATAAGCTCCTTGTACCCATTGTCTTGAGAGTGCTCTAGGAGTCATATCACACCTTTGTGACATCCTTGAACATCCTGAAGCAAAAACCAGATTTTGAAGAGTTAGTAAATATGTTGCAACAAGAGGAAGCGTTCCATGAGAACTCAAATGAAGAAGAGCATGACATGATGATAAATCAGAAGGGCAAGAAGTCGTTACACTAGAAAGGACAAGGTAAACAAAATCCCAACAAGCTATAGAAAAGTTGTTTGATTTATGGTAAGAAGAGACATGACTTGCACGAATATTGGTTCAATACTTTTACTCAAGGAGATTCGAGTAACAAGAATACTAAGCCAAGAGGACCACCTCCTAAGAAAAAGGGGGAGTCGAACCAACGAAGACCACAAATATAGTAACAAGGGAATGTTGCCAATACTAAAAATGAGGAGGAGACTGAGGATTTTACTCTTGCTCATCAGGAGAAACCATCAACCACTACCACTTGGTATGTTGATTCAGGTGTTTCTAAACACATAATTGGCTGGAAGGATTGGTTTGTGTCGTTGGATAAGAAGTCTTATCTAGTTCAAGTAAATTTGGGGGATGACACACCCTATGACATTGTAGGAATGGGAGATGTGCAAATTTGACTTGGAAAGCATCATTATCAAATAAAAAAGGTCTTGTATGTCCTTAGACTCACGAATAACCTTTTATTTGTCAATCAGATGTTGGATAACAATTTGTGAGTGGAGTTTGATATTATGGATGGATAAAAATGTTGTCTCATTCAAGACAAAGCCAGAGATTCTCACATCATCGCTAGAGCATCATAAGTTGGAAATATATTCCCGCTTGATTGTGTGGCTTCCAAAAATATGTGCTCACTGTTCGTGTTGTAGATGTCACTACCCTTTGGCACTTACCTTGCAAAAGAAATATTTGGTACATGGTCTTCCCTCCCTTGCTTTTCCTTCTAACATTTTTTCTACTTGCAAAGTAGGCAAACAACACAAAATTCCATTTGAGGTTAGCACACATCATGCTAAAGGTCTTCTTGATGTGATTCACTCCGATCCGTGCAGACCCATATAGGCTAGCAACACTGGCCTCAGATGTTTTTTGCTATATGTTGATGACTACAAAAAAATGTGGATGTATTGCTTGAGATTAAAGGATGAAACCTTTCAGTATTTCAAGGAGTTCAAAGCTCGTGGAGAATACCACTAGTCATCCTATTCATGTACTCCGCTCAGATTGAGGGGGAGAGTACACATAAAAAGAATTTTCTACATTCCTTAAGGAGAATGGGATTCGGCAGTAGTTGACCATATCATACACGCCATAATAAAATGGAGTTTGTGAAAGGTGCAATCGTACCATCATGGAAATGGTACAAAGCATGTTGAAAGATGCACAATTGTATCTAGTACTTTGGGCTGAGGCAGTGAACACTATAGTATATTTGCTAAACATAGCACCTACAAAGGCTCTTTAGGGAATTACTCCTCATGAAGCATGGTCAGGAGAGAAACCATCTATCTCTCATCTATGAGTGTTTGGTTGTACTGCCTACATGCACATTCCCAAAGAGAAATGAATGAAAATTGAAGAGAAGTCCTTGAGGTGTATTATTCTCATATATAGTAGTGAATCTAAAGGCTATAGGCTCATGGAACCTACCACTCAAAATATTTATGTTAGCATAGATGTTATATTTGATGAAACTGGTGACCCTCTAACCATTCCATCTACAGCACCACCTGATCCTGGCAGTGGTTCGATAATCATCCATGATGATGAAGATAATAGTAGAGGACCTACTCCTGTTGCGAATTTTCCCTCACATAATTCAATTTGATTATTATGGTACAAAACAACACTTCAATATTCCCAACTGAGTGCTCCACCTGATGCTTCTACCTCTAGACCAAGGACATGGAGCATGGATCATGAGGAAGTGAATTTGGCATTGATGAGCACCGTGGTGAATAGACCTGAACCTAAAATAGTTTGTGAAGCTCTTGAGCTACCACATTGGAAGTCAGCCATGGAGGCTAAGTATAATTTATTGATGAAGAATGGCACATGGGAGCTAGTTGATCTTCCACCAAGGAAAAATGCCATAGGATGCAAATGGATGTTTAAAATGAAGTATAAAACTAACAGAACACTCGATAAGAACAAGGCTCATTTAGTTACAAAAGGATATGCACAAAAGGCATCGACTATGAAGAGATATTTGCACCTACAGCCAAGATCAAGACCATTCGTATTGTTTTTACAATGGCAACACAATTTTGTTGGAAGGTACATCAGATGAATATCAAGAGTGCCTTCCTAAACGGAGACTTAGCAGAAGAAGTCTACATGAAGCAGCCTGAGGGATTTATCATTGATCCAAGCAAAGAGAAAGCATGTCGATTGATCAAATATCTATATGATTTAAAACAAGATCCAAGATCCTGGTATATCAAAATTAATGAACACCTCTTACAACTTGGCTTTGTTAGGAGTCTGTATGATTCTAATATCTACCTTTGACAACATGGGGGGGAGAAAACCATTATTGTAGTTTATATCGATGATTTGGTCATCACAAGTAGTGTTGAGGATCTACTTTTATCTTGCAAGGATGATCTCAAAAAATCATTCGATATGACTGACCTTGGTTTACTTCACTATTGCCTTGGATTTGAGGTTTTGTAGATGCAGGATAGAATATTTATTTCTTAGATGAATTACACCAAGACTTTGTTGAAGAGATTCAAAATGGTAGAATTCCAACCCATACCCACACCAATTGAACCTGGTCTACATCTGTCTCACCATGATAGCTCTCCACAAGTAGATGCAACTCTCTATCATCAATTGATTGGAGGGTTAATTTACCTGACATATACAAGGTCGGATATTTGTTATGTTATTAGTTATCTGTCTAGGTTTATGCATGAACCTAAGAAATATGATTGGATAATGACTAAGCATGTATTGATATACATCCATGGTTTTGATAGTTATGGCATGGAGTACAAAAAGAACGATAAATTCTTCTTGACTGGATATACGGATGCAGATTATGGAGGATCCTTGGATGATCGGATATCGACGACAGGATATGTATTATTCCTTGGATCTATATCAATTTATTGGGGTAGCAAGAAACAGGGCATCACATCACATTCCACCACATATTTGGAGTATCGTGTTGTTGTAGATGATTTTTGTGATGCAGTATGGTTATGTTGCATTTTGACAGACATTGGAATTCCACAAAGTCAGCCTACAGTTTTGCACTATGAAAATCAGGGTGTTTTGAGACTAGTTCGTAATCCTATTTTTCATGAGCGCACAAAGCACATTGATATACAAGTGCACTTCATTCATGACCATGTTTCATTACACAATATTCAGCTCCAGTACATTTCCATGAAAGAGCAAGTTGTTGATGTTTTCACCAAATCTCGTGGAAAGTTTGAATACTTTCAGAGCATCCTCTCTTGTTATCTAAAGATCTAATGTATTATGGGGGGTATGTTAGAATAATACATTAGTTAATTTAATAATATGTAAGGGTAAATCCCTTGGACTGCCCAGATTCATTTTATAAGTATTCATTACTGACATAATGAAATACATGCTTTTCACTTCTATCATTCATTACTAATAGATTAATCTCCAAAACTATCCTTAGATTAATTTCAAATCTAAAGCATTAAATTAATCTATCCTTAGATTAATTTCAAATCTAAAGCATTAAATTAATCTATCCTTAGATTAATTTCAAAACTAAAGAATGCATTAGATTGATCCATTGTTAGGCTAATACCAAGTCAAAGATTGCATTAATCCTTCATGAGATTAATTCTTATTAAGATTCCAATAAATTAATCCACCATTAGATTAATTTCAAAACTAAGACTATATTAAATTAGTCCATCATTAAATTAATCCCAAACCTTAAGATTCCTTTAAAATAATCTATCAATAGATTAACTCCAAACTTAAGGATGTAGAAAATTAATCTAAAGACTACCTTATAATAGTTTTCCCTTAGATTAATTGCAAAACTAAGAAAACATTAATCTATCATTTGATTATCTAAATATCTATATATTAGATTATATTAATCTATCAATAGCAAATCTAAAGTTTACATTACAATAATCTATCATTTGATTATTTATAAAACTATAGAATATATTGCATTAATCCATATTTTGATTAATTTGCAAAACTAAATATTAAGTTAATCTAATATTAGATTAATAGAAGATTGCATTAATCCATATTTTGATTAATTTGCAAAACTAAAGATTAAATCATATTAATCTACATTAGATTAATTAAGGGTCAATTCCAGTAAACCCAAAACCAAACAATGTTAGAAATAATTAACCCCTTTATTCTAACAAGCTTAAAGCAACCTGAAAGCGCACTTAAACTAAACCAAAAACCAAACAAAACAACGGAAGGAAAGACCCTTGAAAATCCAACCTTAGCTTTATAAAAACAAAGAATTAATACTCCAATCGACCCCAAATCTTGCAAACATACTATGAAAAAGTCATCTAATCAAGCTAGAAAAAATATGATTAAAGAGCGTTATGCACTACACAACAAATAACTTCAAGCTAACAGGGGGATAAGTTTCAAGTCTAATACCATGAATACATAGCATCGAAGCTATGGTCAACAATAAATACCACCAATAGGAATCATTTAGGACCATACTAGCCTCTCCATTGTGCTCTTTGTCGCGCAAGGAGAACGTGTTATAGTCTGGCAAAAATGAGCACCCGAACCCTAGCTCAAACCTTAAGAAAAAACCTACGAGCGAAGGAAAAATAAAATGTAGCACAAAAAAAAAAGAAAAAAAGGTAGGCATCTAGAGGGCATATACAGTCAACCAACAAACAATGGTAGAACAGAAAGGAAAGACGTAGGCCGACATAACAAAAACCAAAGCATAACAATCACCAAAGCCACGGTTAATACCTAACAACAAGGAAGATGATTTGTTGGTGTCTGATCCTTCATCCCTTTAACTCCCTACTCTGTTTACCCCTATGCTACACATCAACAAACTTTCTCTCCTTTGTGCTCCTAATCCTCATGGCATGTCCTCTCTTTCCAACCAATGCCTTCTTAAAAAATCCAATGAGAAGACAAAGCATCTTTGAGCAAGGCTACGAGGTAACGCTAGAAACGTTTTCCAACATCCACTATCACATTAATCAAGTGTTACTCCTGAACAAGAAGGAAGGGGAAACAAAAGTATCTTTTATTAACTTAAGGTAGCTCCACCATTACCATCAAAATGTATTAAGTGCACCACCACCAAGGTTAAAGGTGACCCATCATTAGCCACAAACAAGCATAAAGCAAATGTTTGAAACTAAAAACTCAAGGCTTTCTTTAATGGATTATTTACCAACCTTAGGCAAACAAGAATTAACATCAACCAATTAATCCTTCAAGAACACAAGGAGATAATAAAAAACCATCATGCCAAAAGCAAGAACAAATGCACTTCCTCAATGTTTCGTACCATTGTTTTATCCTCAAGTGAGTGGCTCCTTATTTAAGATAGACTTAAGCTATCATTGAATCATGTTTTTTTTTTTTGAAAAAATGAAAAACTTGTATTAATACAAAGAGCAATTACAAGCGGGAGAGAACACATCCCAACCAAGAACAGCAAACAACACTACAAGAGTAGAGCACAAAGTCAACCCAGCTCAACACAAAACAAAGAAGTCAACTGGGCGCGAAAAAGCGACATGTCGCGAGATCGCGACAGTCAACCCCGTCTCCTCCGCAGCAGTGCCAACAGTCACGAAAACGTGACATGTCGCGAAATCGCGACATGTCGCGAAATCGCGACAGCCAGAGCCCTCAGCACTCGATCGCCAAAAATGTCGCGATATCGCGACAGTTTTCACCATTCCGCTGGTATGCCAAAATTGTCGCGAAATCGCGACGAGATTTTCTTGCAGCAGCCATCGCCAAAAAGTGTCGCGATATCGCGACAAATTATCCACTTTGCACCACATCAGCAAAATGGTCGCGATTTCGCGACGGGTTTTCCTTATGACACCAGATCGCCAAAAGTGTCGCGATATCGCGACGGTTTTTCCTTTCGGCGCCCAGTTCTCAAAACTGTCGCGATATCGCGACGAATTTTCCACTTTGCTCTCCATCTGCAAAAGTGTCGCGATATCGCGACAAGTTTTCCAGTTAGCCCCAAATTGCCAAAACTGTCGCGATATCGCGACAATTTTACCATGCGCCTTCCCCGAGGGCCGCGATGGCACGACATGTCGCGATATCACGACAAAAACCCGCCAAAGGCCGTGAGGGCGCAACCTGTCGCGATATCGCGACAGCTTCCAACTTGAAGCTGCGACGGTGCTACAGGTCGCGATATCGCGACATAAATCTTCCTTAGCATAAAAAACACTGCACATCATTTCAAAAATCGTTCAAGGCATTGTCGAATCTCTCGCATCCTCCACAGTGCATGTCACTCGTGCAACCCGCATCCCAACCTCCCTTTCAAGCACCCATCTTAGCAAGGAAATCGGCCGCCTTATTGAGGTCTCGATTCACATAGACAGTATCACATCATCTAATTCCCTCCAAAGCTCTTTAATTTGGGAGACTAAGATCCGCAACCTCCAAGCTTTCGAGACAAAGTTTCTCATACAATCAAGAGCACCCACCAAGATTTGGGAGTCGACTCAATAATAATCTTCCCGTGTCCCCGTTTGATGCACCCTGTAAGGAGGCAGATTTAATGGCAAAGGCCTCGGCTTCATTGTTTGTGGCACATCCCAGACCCTACAGTTCCCAATAGAGCAAAGACCCAACATGATCGCGACACACTACTCCAATTCCAAAGCACTTCTCGGATTGCCTTTAGCAGCTCCATCGCATTGATTTTGATCCATCCTTCGAGAGGAGGTTTCCAACTACCACTCACCTGCCTTTGTTGAATAACAGCTCCCTCTTCCAAAGGCTCAGAAGCAGACTGAATTTCCCCCTCGGCATGAATGGCAACCGTTTTCGCCACTTTGCTCCAAATGACTTGCCATATTCCTTCTAGAGAGGAGAAGGTTTCACGAAAAATACGGGCATTTCTCTCCAACCACACCTGCCACCAGATAAAAAATAAACCAAGCTCCCAGCCAATTCGAAGAGCTTTGGATTTAAATCTACCTTTCTTCCAACTTTCCCATATATTGTTTCGAGACAAGACCCCATTAGCCTGAAGTTTAAAGTGGGAGAACCAAAGCGTTTCCAGATCTCGTCTTGTGAAAGAACATTCAAACATTAGATGATCCGCAGCTTCCTCCCTGCTTGTGGCATAACACACATTGAGAAGGGCCAATGATGCCTCTGAGTCTGAGATTGTCATAGGTGAGAATTCCATTATGCAAAAACTGCCATGCGAAGAAGTTCACTTTCGGCCAGCCCCGGGGATGCCATATCTTTCTCCAATCATGAACCAAAAAAAAGTGTGGGGGGGGCTCTGGAAGGATCTCATCATATCCCTCTTTCACAGTATAAACCCCAAGGCTCCCATAGCCCTAGGCCGCTTCATCCTCCTCATCTCTCCCAAGTAAGAAACCGTTCTGCCAAGATTTTTCCCAAAGTAGGTACCAACTCCGGAGGGATTGGTATTGGCCACTCATCCAACCGCTTAAACTTTATGATCTTGTAGTCCCCCAATTGACTAGTGTTAAAGTAGCTCTCAATTTGGATCCATCCCTTATCTTCTATAGCAGATTTTATCGGTTGCAATTCAGGAAACACAGCAATAATGGGAGGATTCTCGGTCCCGTGAATCGACCCGTAACCGAGCCTTATCCCCTCTCCCCACTTTCCGAATAGTTGATCTTTGATGAGTTGAGCTCCAAGCTTGAGCGCCTGCCACACTGATGATCCAAAACCTTCCAGAGGAAAGCGGCCCACATCATTAGGATGGACAGAACCCAAGTATTTGCTAGAGAGGATTCTGTTGAAGAGGGATGTTGGCTGAGAAATCCACCTCCAATACAGTTTGCCAGCCAAAGCCTTGTTGTTAAACTTGGAGCTTCTTAGTCCCAACCCTCCTTTTTCCTTGGGTTGGGTAACCTTGTCCCAACCCACCAAGGCCCATTTCCTCTCTCCCTTGGCACCTTCCCATAGAAATCTTCTAGCCATTTTATCCAGCTCTTTCCAAATAGACTGGGGAGCAGCCAGGATGGAGAATTTATAAATTGGCATGGCCTGAATAACTGATCGCAGAAAAGTTAGACGACCCCCATAACTTAACCATCTATGAGACCAATGGTTCATTCTATCTTTGATGCCATCCAATAGGTCCTTCCAAACATCTATTTTTAGTTTTTTGAAATGGAGAGGGACCCCCATGTAAACTACTGGGAGAGAGGCCCGAGTGAAACCTAAAATCTCAATAACTCTATCCTGTAACCGTTGATCAATATTGAAGAAGATCACTTTGGATTTATTGTCATTGATGACTTGATTAGAGGCCCGGAGGTAGACATTTAGAGTATCTCCGATTCTTCTTGCTTCCCTAAGGCCGGCCACTCCCACCAATCCAAGGATCATCTACAAACTCGTAAATGAGTCAAAACTTCAGCCCCGACCTTAATACTCGTTATCTGACCTTGAAGTCTTCTTCTCAGAAAGAGTCTACCCAATCCTTCAGCCAAGATGAGGAAGAGATAAGGAGAGCAAGGGTCTCCTTGCCGAAGGCCACGAGAGGCACCAAAAGGAGGCGAGGGAAGTCCCTTGATAAGAACAGGGTATGAAGGCGTAGAAATACAGCTCATGACCCAGTCTGTCCAGACTCCGAGAGAAACCAAAGGCCGTCAACATCTTTGCCAAGAAGCCCCACTCCACCCCGTCATAAGCCTTGGACATATCCAGTTTAATGAACATTCCTTTGTTCCCAGAATGGTGCATTGTATGGATAGCCTCCTGTGCTAGAATCACTCCATCCAAGATTTGCCTCCCTTCAACAAAACCCCCTTGCTCTGGGGAAATTATATTATGCAGGATAGGTTTTAACCTTTCAGCCATAATCTTAGTGATTATTTTATAGATCACATTGCATAAGGCAATAGGTCTAAAATCAGATAAATGAACCCCCCCTTCTCCTTTTGGAATTAAAGTAATGAAGGTATGATTTAGAGCCTTGAGCATTCTTTTATTGGTTCTGGACTCCTCAAGGATGACCATAACATCTTCCTCCAGGGTATCCCAAAAGGCCTGGAAGAACTCAATAGGGAAGCCATCAGGACCGGGCGATTTTCCAGTACTCATCCCAAAGACCACCTTCTTAAGTTCATCTCTATCTATGGGTCTAAGTAGGGCCTGGTTCTCTTCAGGAGAGATTATAGAAGGAATGACAACAATAACTTCATCTTGGGCTTCCCCATCTTGCTCCATACTTTCCTTAAAGAGTTTTGAGAAATACTCCATTGAGTGGGAGTGCATACCAGGAAGAGTGTCAAAAGAGTATCCATTCTCATCTTGAAGGAATTCCATATTATTCGCTTGTCTCCTAGCACAGGCAGAGCGCTGAAAAAATTTTGTATTTCTCGTCTCCTTCTAATAACCAAGTATTTCTTGCTCTCTCGTTTCCAAGTAAATCTCTTCTTGATTATCAATATCCTCAACCGCTTTGTGCAAAGCATCATCCTCGGATTTAAGGTGCTCGGAAATGTTTCCTTCCCCGTAATGTTTTTGCACCTCATCCCATCTGGCCAACAAGGGGCCCCGTTGGTGCTGGAAGTCTGATTTGTTAGTTTGCCTCCACTGCTTCGGCTTACACTTGACAAATTAAAGTTGTTTGTGAAATTTGAACATTGCAGTCCCAAAAGGTGGGCGGCCATCTTCCCACCACTGAGGAATTTTTCTTCGGAGATCTTCTTTTTGCAACCAAAAATTTTCAAATTTAAATGGTTTATGGTACCGCCTCGTCATAGCCCCTCCCTCCAAAGAAATGGGAAAGTGGTCCGAAACCGGGCCTTCCAAAATCTGAAATTTAATATTCCATTTCACAAATGCTTCCTCCGAGACCATAAACCGGTCTAGTTTTACCTTCCTACTGTGTGGCTCTCTTCTCTTATTAGTCCACGTAAAATAAGTGCCAGGACCTTTGATATCAACAAGGTGAAAGGCCTGGACTTGAGCAATCAGAAGCCTATCCCCTGGATCCAAAACTGGGATACCACCTTCCTGATCCCTGGCAGATAATTTGGCATTAAAATCCCCAGCAATAATCCAATCGCAATCTTCCCGGGAGGATCTCATTGAATGAACAACATTCCATTGAAGCCGCTGGCCATCAATGCTTTGAGCCCCATAGAAGTTTGTGATTAAAACCTGTTCAGCTGTAACAATGTTCTTAAAGAGAGATGTGAGAACACCCCTCCAAGTTGTATGTTCTATTGCTATCCACACCAGAGGGTTCCAAAGAGTAACAATCCCCCCGAAGCTCCTTGGGCCGCCACATCCATATATCCAGCGCCCCTCCATATTCTACTAACGAGCTTTACACATAAGATCTAAAGACATTTTTGTTTCCCGAAGGAGCAAAAAGTCCGCTTTGTGTCTTCCTAAAAGTCTTTGAACAAGCAGATTGATGGGTTCTACTGTTTAAACCCCTTACATTCCAGGATTGTATAATCATTGGAAACCTTGGGAGCAATAAGAGTCAATTGTTCTCACCGATCCTCCATTGATCAACTTGTCCCCTTGCGCTACTAGTAGATCCTTATTGGATTTTCTACCAGCTCCTTGGGAATTACTATTCTTAGACCTCTTTTCCACCTGGGTAATCCCCAACGCTGGTCTTTCTCTGTTCTTTCTCGCACTTCCCATGTTGACATCCTTAATAACTGGTTGTGCAGGGGAATGGATTACCATAGCCCCTAGGTTCTCTGGCTGCAAAGTCTCAGGGGTTTCAATCACCTGTTCTAAGACAGGAGTAGATGATAGAGGGGCATGAGAGTGGGTGTTATTATCCTCAGCATTCCCATCCACTCCTTCCATGACTTGGTCTTCTTGGTCTACAAGGGATTTGAAGATTTCATATCGATTGGTTGGCTTGGTTTGAGCCTGCTCTTTGCCATTTCTCTTTTTGTTTTTCCTCCGCTTCTGCTGTTCAAAGCCATCTTTCTGGGCATCAGAACCTTGGGGGATATTGAGGGGTTCTTTGACCGGAGTGAACTTACCCTCTCTGGGGCGATTTGGCGCTCCCGACGGAGCTTCCGCTTTTGTGGTCAGGATATTTGGGCAGAACCTAGCCAAATGGCCATGCTTATGGCAGACTCTGCATCTAAAAGGTAAGGCTTCATAGTCTAGCTGTTGTATCCAGGTTAGTCCTGCCAACTCCAATTCCACCTCGACTGGAAGTGGCTGGCTAATATCCATTTCTACGCATATTCTAGCAAAGACAACAGTATTTCCCTCAATGGTATCTCTGGAAACTCCCAAATATCTACCTAGAGAATTACCAATCAACTCAAGAATCTGCTCACCCCAAAACTCCATCGGGAGAGCGTACAGCCGAATCCAAACCGGGACAACCGTGGGCTCAATGCGAGGATCAAAACCCACTCTCCACGGTTGGACAAATAATCCTGCCAGGCCGTGGCTCCTCTTCTCTGATTCAAATGCTCTGTTTCTATCTGCTAAAGAAGAGAAACTAATAATAAAATACCCATTGCTTATAGGCCATAGAGAGTACTCACCAATGGGCTCCCGGCTCTGTCTCACCCGGTGTGTAGAAAGTTCGTAGTGGGCCGGATACCCATGAATTTGCAGATCGGATCATGGGTAGCACGGTATATAATCGTATCCTCAACCAGCTTTGGTTCTATGACAATCTTAGGCCCGGAAGCGATTGTGGAAGGCAGCCGTTAACTCGCTTTGCAGGTAAACCCTTTCCAAGCATTCTTAAATAGCATTTGATAAGCACTTCGCCGAGCTTCATCTGAGGAAGATGCAGGGTTTTCTTTTAATATATCAAGGATATGAGCTTTTCTTCCCATCGATAGATCCCGGAGGAGACCCCATTGGGCCCTCCCGAGGCAACGAACGATCCTTCAAAGTAGTGTAGATTCAATCCACCGGAGGTCCTGGAAGAATCTTCCCACCAGAAACCCTGGAGCTTCGCCCGGTGCCTGCACAGAAGGTTTCCCGCCAAATCGCCAGAGCTCGAAAAAGCCAAAGACCCTATCATTGAATCATGTTAAGGAGACTCGTTGTAAGAAAATTTCCTAGTCTAATAGAATGAACATGAGCATAAAAAAACTATAATGCACCTACATGAAAGGGTATTCATCCATGTTACCCTGAGTTGTTTGATGAACAAGTCATCGTCATCATTTCCCCTTCAATATGGTCTCTTGTTTCTTGTGGCCAATTCTCTTGTCCACCCACGAGAGTACCTGATCCTACAACCATGCAAAGCATCAATAGTACCATATTCTTATATAAAATAGACACAATATTAGAAGTATATATCCATCAAAAACAAAAAAGCTAACCATTAAACAAAATTCACTAATACATAGTCCAATTTGAGTAGCAAGTCCTACCAAGGTGGGTCATGAAAAATAATAATTTGGATGATTTGAATGCCTCCAAGTCTCTTGATCTATCATATGTATGGATTTATACCAAACATTATTATGTCATATCAGTTTTTCTTGTGCAACAAACACATGTTCTTCTCCTTCATGATTTTTTCTTCTTCTTGATTCTCTTTACCTATACTGTTTTGCTATACCTTTCTCCAACTTTGTTTTGATGTTCTAAAGATGATTATATCTTGATGTTGGTTCATCACTTGTGAAGAGGATCCATTTTTGAATGGATTATGCCAATATTTTCTTCATGGTGTATCAATTTTTACCACAATAATCACACATCATTTGTGTGTGAAATTTATTTCTTTGAGAATCATTTCTCTGATTCTAATATATTTAAAAAGTATTTCTTTGTTAGAACCTTTGTGGAGGTATCATGCCTCTTTTGAATGGTTGCTTTCCTCTTTGACTTGTAAGTAGTAATTTTTCTTATTCATATATTGTATATGAAGCTTCTACTTTTTGAAGTAGGTTCACCAACTTGTCAGAGCTTGGTGTTTGCTCAGTAATATTTAATGTTGTTACAAAAATATTGTACTTTGATGGGAGAGATATCAATATAATTGGAACTAATGTTTCATCACATACCTAAGTTCCCAATGCTTGTAATTATACAATTCTCCTCATGAATAATTCTAGCTTTTCTCCACTCTTCATCTTAAGACAATAGAGCTAGCTCTAAATAAATTGAATATGATTTTTATTATTGGCTGCAAATACTATTTTTATCTTCTCCTAAGCATCCTTAGCTATGGTTGAATATCTAATGTATGCTTGGAATTCATTTGCTACACTTAACATGATGATTAATCGTACCTTTTTCTCTTCCTTATCAAACTTTATTTGAAATTCATTTGCTTCTTCAGGAGGGGTAGTGGTCCCATCCACAACTTGACATGCTTCATAAAACTCAAGTTGAGTTTTGAGTTTGGTTTTGTAGGAAACCTAATTGTTTCCCCTAAATATTGGAAAATTGATAATGAAAAATTTGATGCTCCACTAGAATATTCTTCTTTCATTAAATTTTCCTCAAAAATTTAATTTTGATGAGTATAGATAATGCCTATACTCATGTTTTAAAAGTTTCCTCAAAAATGCAAAATTTTTAATGTTTTGGTGGGCAAAAGAAATATAATAGAGTTCTCTTTCTTCTTACACCAATTTGTTTTAATTCTATTTTCTTCCAAATAATATAGGCCCTTATTTTGCTTGCAATTTTGTAATGGAGGAGATAATAATTAATATCTTTTGGTTATTTTCTTCACTCGCAACATGGGAGTATTATTTCCTTCCCTTGAGATTTTATCTTGTCCAAAAATACCTTTTCCTCTTATGTGTAGCCTTGACACCTTGTAATTGTCCATGTATTTGATTTTGATTCATCTCTAAGCAATTTTTTAATGTTTTATGTGTTGGCTTCAAATTTTTCTAATCATGATGCTTCTCAAGTCTTCTTCAAATCCATTATCAGTAGGTTTTATCATCTGGCTTGGGTATTCATCTAGCTCAAGTCTACATCCAGCTTGCGTTTATTTGTGGCTTGGGTTTGTATATAATTTTTAATCCTCTATTCACAAACTTTGAATGCAAATGTTATTTCATTTTGATAATTATTATAAGAACCTTTAGGTGCATTCAATATCTTTGAGCCTGAGCTTCTATTAAATTTTACTTTCTCTTAACGTAGATGATGAGGTCTTTGCTTCGATGACCTACTAATCACCCCAAACTTGAGTAGTTTTTTCAACGGGTTTCTCTATCCGATGCGTCATGATTCTTTGATTTATTGTTATTATTGTATTAATTTCTTCTACAAGTTTCTTAAACTTTTGGATTTCCCTCAATTTTTGGGAATTTCACCAGTGTCTAACTTGTGTTCTGAATTATCTTCTATGAGGAGCATTCAACTAGCTTCTTTGAGCAATGCCATAGGTGTTTTTGTGAGGGCGTTCAATTAGTTTCTTCAAAGAGTTTGAACAATCTTTTTCCTTCCTTTTTTCCTTTTTCATTCTCTTTATTTTATACCAAGGACTTCTTATTTTATGTAATGGCTTTGGAATTGTTCGTTCTTATTAAGGCATAGGGGCTTTGCTGGTAAACCAATTTCAAATGCTTGCTATTTTAACTTTTCATAGGATGTTTTGTTTTTACTATTCAAACGTTCACTACTTGTTTCTTTCTTCATGTTGTGATTCTTCTTTGTTATTTGGTGCAGGCATGGACAAATTTGCTAAGCTCATATATGTTCTATATTTATGTAAAATTTGTCGCATGTTCTTTGTCTAGTAGCTCTTATCTTTGAGCTTTGGATGATTTCTCTTCTTGAACTTCACTGCATCTATTTTTGGAGAGTTTATTTCTTGAGAGATAATCCTTTATGTAACCTTGCTTGTCTTTGTATTTGGTGAATTTCTTTGGTTTTAATTCTTTGTGATATTTTCAATGCTCTTTAACTGCTTGAATATTATTTATAATTTTCCTATGAAAATTCAATTGCTTACTTTTCTTGAAATTTCTAAGGAGCTTTTAATGTCTCCCTTTTTGTTGGTTATATTTCTATAAAAAACTTTTTTGCAATATCTTCTAAATAGATTCAATGGCTTATTTATTTGAACTTTTCACAGGAGCTTCTACGACTTCTCTTTCTTACAATTTTAAGAAGCTTCTATGGCTTTATTTTCTTGTGATCTTTAAGGAGCTTCAATGGCTTCTTTTTCTTGCCTTTTAAATGGCAATTTTTTATTTTTTACTAAAACTTGGCCCGATCATTTCTTGTAAGCTCTATGACCTTATTAGTCTTGAAAGGGATTCAAACCCTTTTGATACTTGAAGGCTTTTTCCTTTAATAGGGGTTTACCCTAATATTTTTTGATGTGCCATGGAATTTTTCTTCACAAAGATAATTTTATATAGGATAATTTTACCCTTGAAATTTTTTTCAACTTAAAACTTTTACTTAAACAGAGTGTATTGTTGATTTTTTTTGTGTGTTGAATCTAGAGGATGATTAAAAGGATTATTCTTTCTTCCTTGTACCTACTATGATACCATATGTTAAATCTTAATGCTTCAAATTATTATATTATAAAAATAATGGGTATTTAAGTACATAGGATGCCTATTTCAAGCATAAAAAACCTTCAAACAAACTTGTAACTATTTTGACCTATAATACATGCATAAGCCTTGTGAGGGGACTTGACTTCCCACATGGTTTATGATGTAATAACTCCTAACAAGGATACATGGGATATCATTGCTTTCCAATCTTATGGAGAGCTCAAACAAAGGTTAGAACTGGATCCCTCAAATATTCCATGGAAGAATATCCATATTTAATGATGGGCCAATGAAATAATCCTAAAAATAGATGAACCCCTTAAATATATGAGGATTATATTGGATATAAATTAATATCAAATCCTGAAGTAATTGATTGAGATTGGGCTTAATGAGATGGAAATTACTAGTAAATATTCAATGATTTGTCACATCCCAAAAACTTGCTCTATTTATAAAATTAATTATTTTGGGACATGATTAAAATTTAGAAATTAATTAAATTTTATGATTCTAACTAGTTAATTTTGATTTATCAAATGTAATGATCTCAATCGGTTAATTTCCTCAAGTTTCAAGGAGGAGATCGAGGACTTAAACTAGACAAGTGATATATGTATAATTGCCAAGTTGTTGTAATGCCACTATGTGGTCATGATGTAATATGGGTGGGACCCATTTCAATCTCATTTAACCTATTAAAAAAATTAATTTTAATTATATTTCTATTAACTCTTTATATATGAAATTGACTAACTTGCAATAAGTGTTGACATGTCACCCTCTAGAAGGCAAAAGAGAGAAGTTATCTAAGATAAGGTGATAGATGGAATGACACAACCAACAGAGAGAGATATCACACACCACATAAAATTTACTTGAAAAAAGTAATAGATGCATTGTTGCTTGTGTACACATTAGATAATAATTGCAATAAAGAAGTGTAAAATTTTTATTTTGATAATTTTGATGGATCTACAACTTAGAGTGCATTGGATAGTTATATTAATAAATTATGTCCTTATACATTACTGCTTTGTAAACTTTGTCCTTCTTGAATAAAATACATTGATCTTAATGGACACCTTCATTTCATTTTTTTTAACCAAAAAGGAGAAATTATTTTGGTGTACCTTTTAAAAATATTTCATTGCCAACCATACATGCATTGACTTCCTAGATCATAAACCTTTTCTTTTACATTTGGAAATTGGAAAGGTTTTAGTGAGGTTTTGTGAGGGGACACCAAGAATAAAGAGGGATATTTTTCTTTATTGTCATTGTTAGAGCATCATACATAACAAAGAGAGAAGAATGGGTTAGAGGGTAGGAACCAGAGTGCATCATGGTCACTATTGTTGCATTTTATTATTTTATACATTAATTATCGTAGCACTTAGGATAAGTTTGCTTAGGTAGGTATAGACTTATTTGTCTCTCATAGATGTCATGTACCATGATCTTACTCCTTGTGTTGACTTATTTTTCCCTCACACATATGTGTCATGATCTCTCACATTGTGTTGAATTATTCATCCCTCACACACGTGTCATGATCTCTCACATTGTGTTGAATTATTTTTCCCTCACACACATGTCATGATCTCTCACATTGTGTTGACTTATTTGTCTCTCACACATATGTGTCACAATCTCATTCACTATGTTGACTTTTTCATCACTCATTGATGCCATGTGTCACATTGTTGAGAAGATTCCTTGTTGGGTATTTTCTATATATACCCATGTATGTAGTTTTCAATTGTAATTATGCACTTGTGGAATATTATCATTATTCTGCATATTTGTGTTTGCCTTCTTAACTAGAATAGTTAATCAATTTGATTTTGTAATTTGTTTGCTTTACCTAGATCTTGGGTCTCATATCTTTGTCTTAATTCATAGGTGAATCCCATAGTCACCATTGCCAAAAAATGTTCAAGTTCATATTCAAATTCAATGGGGTTTAAATTTCATAATAAATTTGGTATTAACAAAAAGTTTGAATGAAATTTAGTATGAAGTGTAGGTTATAAAATGGTGCACAAATATTTATAATTTAATATATAAGAGTTAAAATTACTAAACATATCATAATCAAATGAACATAAATGTTAATATTTAATAAAAAAAATTAAAACTAGTTGATATGTCAATGATTTTTTCTTTTAAATATAGAAAAGATAGAATTATAGTTTAATACTTTAAATTTTAACGTTTTAAAATATATAAAATTTACTACATGTTAAAATTTGGTGAACTTCATAGTCAAGTGATGGAACAAAGCAAAACATTTAGCTACAATCTTCATGAAAGGGATGCAAACCCTAGGTGTAGTCAAGCGTTGAAGGAATAGGATTGTTCGTAGACCGTATATTTAGTCTGTGAGAAAGCCTCTTCAGTTAGAAGAAATATCTCTCAGGGATCTTTGTGTTCACGTATGGATGAACCTCTACCCTCTATCAAGATTTTGGAGGATGAATTTCGGTTGGATTTGATTGATCATGAAGCCCTAACAATTACCTGTAAACTCAAGGGAAAAATCCCAGGCCTGGAGGAGCTCAAAGGATACATTAAATATTGGTGGACCAATACAAAATTCCAAGTAACTCTCCTACCCAAAAATTTTTTGTTTAATTTTCTAATTTAGCGAATAGAGATAGGGTAATAGATTATAGATATAATTGATTTTTCAAACAAAGGGGTGTCTATATAAGACCTTGGACTCCTAGTTTCAATCCCTTTATAGAAGAATTTAATGGCTTCCCAGTTTGGGTGAATCTTTATGCTCTCCTTATGGAGTTTTAGGGAGAGAATATATTCACCAAAATCAATAATGTCATTAGTGCATTCCAGTATATGGATGCCCAAACAAAGAAAAATTTGTCCAGTAAAATTAATATGAGTAAAGCAAGATTGGATATTTGGATGGATGTTTCAGTTCTTGGGTCTCAATCCATTACTATCTCCTCAAGAAAAGGGGAATGGATCCAAATATTGAATATGAAATCTTCTCCCTAAGTTGTTATGGCTGTCAATAATATGGCCACTTGAAGAAGAGATGCCCTATCGTCCGATCATGCTCTGATTCCTCCTTGGTGGAGGAGAAGGCCCTGCATGTGAATGGTTCAAAATATTCAAATATCCTAGTTCAAAATAAAGAAGCTCATACTCCAAATGCACCAATTGTGCAAAAGGAATCATGCGAGCAATAAAATACTCAACCCAAAAGGAAAATTTGAATTAGATCATCCAAGCGGTTCAATGGAAAATATTAGCACCTCATATGGTATTATTGAAGCTAAATATGAAAACTGGTGATAGTCAATTTTTTTAAAATGAAGATCCTACAAAATATGATACAACTAGATATTACCTTAGGATCTTGAAGTGCAAAAATATATTCTTAGATCTTGCCACTCTAAAGGAGGAAGAACCCTACTACAGAAGAAAAATAATCAAATTGATTTCCTCTTAGATAGATGACTGTTATGTTTATTTTCCTTCTATCTGTTGGATTTATGTGTCATGTAAGGGTTGTTCTTATTGTTAGTTCCTTAAAAAAAAGTTGATTATGGAAACTTAGCAGTTTGAGGAAGATGGAGAATATCTTTGATAGAAAGGAAAATATGGGTATGCTTTAATTAACTTGTTAGAAATGTAATGAGAGTAATGTAATGTTTTTTTTTGTAATGGGAGTGGCTCCCAATAGAATCCATATATCTTATTAAAAAAAATGGTGAAATTCATAAAATGGAATTAGCTCGATCAACTAGATTCCTCAAATTTCAAGGAGGAGACCAAAGGTTTGAATTTTACCAAGTGATACATGCATAATTTCCAAGCTTGTTGTAATACCACCATGTGGTCATGATGTAATACAAGTAGGACCTGTTTCAATCCAATATAAACAATTAAAAATTTTTTGGTTAACTTTAGTAATTAAATTCGTTGTATTAAAATTCAATGAAATTTAAACTTAGGCTTAAATTTTTCAAATCCTGTGACAGACTATCACTTGCCTAGGAATATTGTTTTTCCTTACATGCATATGAACCAAGGCTTCTTGAAGGAGGAAGAATGAATAGTGATCGAATATGGAACCTTATAAAGGAAGAAATTTCCCCAAGGAAAGCAAAACATGAAGGAGACAAAGGAAGTTTAGAAAGGAAGAAAGAGTAAGCAAGAATCAATAGGAAGCCAAGTTAGCTTTATCTCTTTTATGAAAGAATTTGAGCCAGGATTTTATTGTTTTGAAATGGATAAAATGATTTCCTTAAGATGATAGGAGGCATTGCTTGTTTTAATAGGAACACTAGAATAAAAAATGGGTGCTTATTGTTTAAAGTATAAATTATTCAAAATAGTAGTTGGCTTGCATGTTTGATTTTATTAATTTTGAGTAAACAACCCTATGCTATTCGAAATTAGGTACTTCTCTAGTTGCTTGGAAGAAAACATACTTGGTAAATATATTTTGCATTTGCTCTTCTAGGAAGGAATAAAACCTATATTATTTTTTTAGGTGGGATATAGGCATTGTAAGTTGCTATGGAAGTAACCCAATGCCCATTATACTATGCTCTATGGGTTGAATCTAGCTAGTAACCATCATTATTGGATATGAGGTTCTCCATGGTACATTGGGTGTAACTTACTTAGTCTTGAAGCGTTTGGCTATATATTGTTTGAAGACTATATTGTAACCTATGTTGATGCATGATAATGAATGAAACTCTTACTATAGCCTAGTTTGGATGCATGATAGAGAGTAAAATTCATATAGTACCAAGTTTGTATGCATGACAAATATTATACACAATTGGATATATGGTAATAGGTGAACTCTATAATGTACCCAGTTTGGAATCTTGAAAATAGTGAGTAATATCTTGTTCCCTATCTTGGATGCATGACATTGAATGAAAATACATTATACCATGTTGTGAATACATGGTTGTACTCTAGTTTAGAAGTATGGCTGTACTTGGTTCATTTGTTGTAAACAAATACATAGGATGTAACATACTAAATTTTTTCTATGTATGTTGGATGCCACACCAATTTCCAATAACGAACAAAAGCAATTCATTCACTTAAATCTTATTCAAAAATCATAAAAAAGGAGAAAAGAGAGATATTGATGATGGGTGCCTTTAAGCACCTTATAATCACTATATTATCTATAGATAGTAAACACAACACTTTGATACAATGGATGGAGTGGTGGGGTATTTATAACGATACTATTGGAACAATTTCTTGCATCTATAGGATTGGGTTGTCACGCTGCAAGAATTCATTTGAAACCAATGAGCTATTACAGGCTCTGGTCAACCTACCTCTTTATTTTGGTAAAATATTTATTGTTAGATTTAAAGGGACCAAAATGGGTAAGGAAACCCCAGTGGTAAACTTAAATATTTTTACAAGTTTATGCACTTCCAGATTTTAGTTTTAAACTACTTTTATAAAATTGACCAAGATAGGATAACAATGTTAATTATGCCTTATGTGTAGATCGATGCCTAGATTCATTGGGTTGTTATAGCAATTTTAATAATGTTCTCAAATGAACAAAAAAAAATGGAGGAAAGAAGAAATTGACACTATTAAACTCATTCGAATATCATAATAAATCTAATAATTAACCAACGAGAGAAACATTCATAACACATTCAAATAATGTAATATATCATGAAGCTACATACAAAACTGAAGACAACGAATTGACAGAAATGAAACCCATAATTGTATTAATTTTCAAAAGAGTTACATGCAGAGTTGGCATAATGCCATTAAACTCTATAAAAAATATTAATACACTGAAGAAATCATGTTCAAATAATGTAACAAGATTCTTCTACTCTCTCGTTCCAATCTGGTAACAAAAAAGTCTTTGGACCTTGGGCTCAATAGATCTGGAAATAATCTCAGCTTCTTGAGCACTATTCTATCAAAACCTGCACAACAAAGGGGAGGAATGAGGGATGAAAAGAAGATAGACACAAAGGGAATACAATAGCACAACTATAGGGCACTCAAGTATACCTCTTAGCAAACATTTACTACCTCTAAAGCTTGATGTTGATTCTGACCATGGCTGCTTCTTTTATAGCCTTTGGTTCTTGATTCAATTATTTTTGGCCTTATTTGGGCCTTACAGTTGTCCCCATCTCCTTTGATCTTCCAAACACTTGTACATTTGTCTCCCATTACCCCCTTTTGCTTGTATTATAGATTTTGCTAGGAGTTTTTATTTGATTAGTTCACTAATCAGCTGAATTTGTTTCTGACAAGTATTCTTCCTTTGTTCCCACTTAATATTTGATATGGAATGAACACTCAAGAGCAAGCACAAGAAGGGCAAGATGAAAATTGAATATTGCATTCACAGAAAAATATTTTTATAGGTATGTCTACCTTTACAAAAGCGATAGTTAATGCACCCAATCTATGTGAGCATTAAATGCTATACAATGTGATCCATGTGAATAGGGATAATATTAATAATTAAATATTCATCCCTATCATTACTCCCCACCCTAGAAGCATTGGGCTCCAATGCATCCAAAAGAGAGGGGAAATCATGATCTAGTTGTGCTGAAGTGATCCACTTAGCCTGGTGAGGAAACTCTCTGCAACGTGCAACAAGGTACGAAGTGGATGAATCCTGGCGAGTGTGGTGAGTCCTGGTATCAAATAGATGGTCCTCCTCCAATGGAAGCTAGAAATTTAGACCATTATCGAAAGGATGACTAACTGTTGATGGGCTCTCTAGTGTGGACTCATGATATGGACATAGTAGGTCAACATTAGCAACATCATGAATATCCAAGTGTGTTGGAAGGTTCAATATGAATGCATTCTCGAACAACTATTGAATTATAGTGTAAGGCCCATAGCAAAGAGGTTTGATCTTGCTATGTGCCTTCTCTGGAAATCTCTTACGATCAAGGTACAACCAAAATCGATCACCAATTTGAAAGGAATGTGGGACATGATGATGGTCCATTGCCTATTTTTTTTTGTTGTATATTTTTAAGGATGTGGATAACCTTATACTGGAGCTGCTACAGATGCTAGATGAATAAATGTGCTTTATCCTATTCTTTTTGCATGTGGATTGTGACTGGAGACAAAAGAGCCAAGGGTAACTCATAGGGAACGACAGGTTGAAACCCTAGATAGACCTCAAAAGGATAATGACATGTGGATGAAAGGACAACCCTATTATATGCATGCTCAATATGAGTTATATTGAGATACCACTTGGCTGGTGATGCATGGTGGTAGATACGAAGGCTCTGGATAAGTGTACGATTGACGAATTCTGTTTGACCATCATACTGATGATGGAATGTTGTGGAAAAATTAAGGGACACACCTAATAGTTTCCACAAAGACCTCCAAAAATGACTGACAAAATGAGAATCACGATCGAACACAATAATTATGGGAATACCAAAGGAGTGCCAAACGACATCAAAGAATAGTTGGGCTAAGTCTGTAGCAAAACTTATTTTTCGACATGGAATGAACTTAGCCATCTTACTAAAACGGTCGACTATAACAAAGACACAATCATGTTGACGGACAATCATGGGAAAACCATTGACAAGATCCATATATATACTTTTCCAAGGATGTGACGCAATGGATAAAGGTATACTAATACCAAGCCTACGGTTGGACGACTTAGACCGACTACATGGAACACATTGTTTTAAGTACTTGATAACATCTCATTGCATGTGTGGCCAATAGAAGAATCTTTGAAAATGGTGAAGGGTCTTATGTTTTACAAAATGGCCACCATAGAGGGTGGAATGAGCCTCTCTTAGAAGGGATGATTTGCTCTTAATGGAACACAAATCTTATCTAGACGGTAAAGCAACCCCTCATTGAGATGGAAATCCTAAAAGGGACTTAAATTGGAGGAGGATGGATGCTATAATTTGTGATAAACTATGGCAAAGTTGGGATCATTAGGATACTCAGCATGCCAATATTGGAAGGCTATATGAGAGGTAGTAACAATGGTTAAGGCTTGAGCATATGGAGGGTGGTTGAGACAATCGGTAATAGAATTTTGACTACCCTTATTGTATTTGATGACTAAGTGAAATTACCTCTTCCTCAGGCCCATTTCATGTGGCATGCTTCTTGGATTTTTGTTTGGAATTGAAGAAACTGCAAGGGCAAATGATATGTATGGACAATAGTTTATTTACCAAGAAGGTAGTAATGTCAATATTATATAGCTTGGACTAAGGCATAGAGTTGCTTATCATAAGTGTATTAATTCTATTTTGTTGTGGAAAAGGACTTCGAGTGATAGGCTATTGGGTGGTCATTTTGTTTGAGAACAACACTGAGATCAAATTGAGAGGCATCAATTTTGATTTCAAATGGCTATCGAAGATCCGAAATGGCCAAGATAGGGGCTGAGTAAAGCTTATCTTTGAGAGTGGTAAAATCTTGGTTGTGGGCATTTGTCCAATGAAAAATAGATTTAGCCTTAGTCAACGAATGCAATGGAGAAGCATTGGTTGAGTACCCTGGAATGAATTTACGGTAGGAATTAGCAAGGCCAAGAAAACTTTTGATTTTAGTGATGTTTGTAGGAGAAGGTCAATTGAGAATAAATTCTACTTTGACAAGATCAACCTAGATACCTTTGGCATTGATGATGAATCCAATTTATGAAATAGATGTTTGGGCAAAGGAGCATTTGTTCAAGCTTGCAAACAATTGGTTCTTTTGAAGGATGGCAAGGAAAATCTTAAGATATTGTAAGTGTTTGAGCCAAGTCTTGGAAAAGATCAAGATATCATCAAGATAAATGGTTACATATTGATCAAAGCACTCACAAAAGACTTCATTCATGAGCCTCATAAATGTAGCTAGAGCATTGGTGAGGCCAAATGGCATAACCAACCATTCAAACAATCCCATATTTGTCTTGAAAGTTGTTTTCCACATATCCTTTGCTTGTATTCTAACTTTATGATAGCCACTCTTAAGATCAAGTTTGCTGAATAATTTAGCCCCCTGGATTTGATCTAACAAGTCATCAATTCGAGGAAGTGGATACCTATTTTTTATTGTAATTTTATTTAGTGCCCTGAAATCAATACAAAATCTCCAAGTACCATCTTTTTTGAGAACAAGTAAAATAGGGGAAGCACAAGAAGAAGTGTTGGGTTTTATGAAACCCTTATCCAATAATTCTTGCAATTGTTTCTTTATCTCATCATACTGTAGAATGGATTGCCTATACATTGGAATATTTGGAAGAGGTGCTGCTGGAATTATCTCAATTGTATGATTAATTGCTCTTTCAGATAGTAAAAAAGTGGGCTCCTGAAAAACATTTTCATACTTAAGAAATATTTTGTTCAATTGTGAATTTTGTAATTGAGATTTAGTGTTGTTTTTATGCCCCTTTCCTTTTATGTGCTCTTGTTACCGGATAAAAATTAGTGCAAGTGCTTGAGCATTATTAGTGGCTTTCCTAGCTTATCTGCAAGTGAGCAACATATTAGATGTTTGCTTTGTGGCTTCAATGAGATAATATTTGTTATCTTTTCATAGTGTGTATGTATTGTTAAATGCATCATAAGTAGCACGTCTATCATATCGGTATGGTTTACCCAATAGTAATCCACAACAATCCATTTGAGTGACATCACAAGTCACCTTATCCTTATACTTAGGCCCAAATGCAAATCCTAATGTGCAAGTGTGTGTGATCTATGAGGTGTTGTTGCTATCCTTCCACCCAAGAGAGTACGGGTGAGGATGTTTAGCTATAGGAAGCTTTAGTCTATAGACAATGGAATTCACAATTATATTCTTTTGCGAGCCATTATCAATTATACAATCTATTGCAAAGTTGTGCATGAGGTGAGCCCTTGTGACAAATAGATTGTCATGATCCCTAGCATGAGAATTGTGTTTCATGAGTGTGACATTGTTCAATTACCCTCTTAACTCCTCATACACTTCTTCACTACTAGTAGCATTGATGGGGTTATCACTTGTGCCCTCATCAGACTGTAAAAACAATTTCTTCTTCCTTTGTAAGTGAGGACATTGATTTGTGTCATGTCCTTTCTTTTTACAATAGTTACAAAACTTCTTAGTATGAGAAAAAGAATAATAATAAGAAGGAGAAGAAGAAGAGAAGGAAGTTTTAGAATAAAGAGAGAGATGGGAAGGGGGATTAATGAAAGAAGTATTAGAAGATATCCTTCATCCCTGTTGCTCTGTGGAAACCTCATTTGTCGAGCTACTTGAAGAAAAATGAGGCTCCTTATGTTGTGCCACACACTTCTCCTCTGTAAGTTATGCAAAGTTGATTGCCTCATCCAACGTAGTGCAAGGAGCATATTTTAGCTCTCTGTAAAGATGCACAAGTAGACCACTCTTGAATTTTACAATCAATACTACATCAGGATCAACAATGGCAAGTAACACTCGAAGACGATTAAAACTATGAATAAAATCTTGCACCAATTATAAATTTCCTTTATGAAGTCTTAGCCATTGCTTGAGTAAATCATCCTCATAGTTGGATGGATTAAATGAAGCCTTTAAGGCTTTGACTAGCTCCTACCATGTTGTAATTGTATTTTGACCTTGTTAGTGATTGCAGATCAGCACCTTGGCAGTATTGGAAAGTTTGAGTTTTGTAAAAGGGACTTTTTGGGCATCAGACATATTTGTGAACTCAAACCAAGTCTCCATGTCAAGTATCCAACTATTTAAAACATTGGGATCGCGAGAACCCTCATTGATTGTGACTCCACATTAAACATTAGGACGTTGGGAGGAGGAGAAAGAAGTTTGGAGCACTTGCATAATGGCGATTAACTTAGCCATATTTTCAGTGTGGGTTGTATTGATTTCAGCCTAGGCTACCATGATCTCAGCCAATTTCTCTGTGAGGGTTATGTTGATGGCCATTGATCTTCTAGGAGTGGGTAAATGTCTACTAGGTTCCAGTGCATAAAAATGAGATCAACAAAATGAATCCATAGCAAAAAAACAAAATGAATCCATAGCAAAAATTTAATTGGCTAGCAAAAATATGGTTATCAACTGTTAATGGGCCCTCTCTCTCTGATTGGCCTGGTTCGGTCAGTAATTACTGAAGGTAATTTATGAGGAGAATTAATGAGTGGCTCTGAATGACCCACTGCCAATGGCTTCGAACAACCCACTACCAACAACTAGTGCCTAATGGCTCTGAACTACCACTTGACTCGGTGACCAACAACTCCAACGACTAGCATGGAGTCGTCTTCGAATGACCACTTGACTCAGCAACCAACAACTCCATGACCACTTGACTCAACGACCAATAACTCCAATAGCTAGTGCTAGCTAACATGATCGCAAGTGACACATAATCAAGGTGGCATAGAACTCCGAGAGGACACGAGCGAAAATTAATCAACAACACAGAAATTTGGATGACATGTAGCACATCAATGCCATGACTGAGGACTCGATGAAGGGAGATAGAACTCGATGTGATAAGTTAATGGATGACACGACTAGAGGATATGATGTGACACATCAATGACATGACTTGATTGGATGAAGGGACATAGATCTCGATGTGACAAGTTAATGAATGACACGACTGAAGGATAAGATGCGATACGTCAACGACACGACTGGCTACAGACCAACGAAGGGGAGGGTAGCCAGCTCAAAAATTATGGGTGATGGGCTTGAAAAACAAGTGAGGATTCCCTCGTATCTACAATGTGGGATAATCCCACCAAATATTTTTAACAGTATCGAGCATGTTGGTTGACGTCGGTGACCACCGCATCACTGAAGATGATGAAACCATTGGAGAAAAGACAAGTCACCAAAAAAGAAAAATAAATTGCCTTGCCAACCTTAGAAAAATAATATTTTTGTCACCAAATTTATGGTTTTAGTCATCGAAAAATGAACTGATCTTCGAAAGCTCATGGACATCACCGAAATGCGTAGGCAAAAGTCTGAAATATCAATTGTGTCATCGAGAACAAAGTGGAGTGTTGCAAAAAGGGAGTCTTTGACCATCAATAGAAGATTTGACGTTGAAAGACATCATCGCCAACTAGAAAATGTCACCAAAATGTCTAGTTCATGCCAAAAGTTAGACAGAGCCATCGAAGAGGATTTCTTTGCTACACCAATCTGCGTTGATATCACAAACGTAGGGAGTCCGCTAGAAATTACAACTTCAAAAATATTGAGAAGGATGACACCGATTTCACATTGAAAATTTACTGGCAAATACAACTACGAAATGTTGAGAAAGTTGATCGATTTCGTAGGAGCATTGAAGTTATGGTCATCATCATGTGAGGGCAAATTTGGCCAGAATTTGAGATTCTAGACCTATGGTTACTCACGACTTCCACCTCAACATCGAGAGAGAGCCAGTATGAGATCGAGTCTTGACAAAAAAATAGTGCAATTTCGCTACAAGGATGTGATGTGTGATAGGAAGGAGTCACAGTCTGTGGTTTAGTTGAATGCCAGCAAAGAAATGTACATCAAACTCGTTAGATCAGGTTGTAAGAAACCATAATATCCTCTAAAAATTTGTCCAAGTGCCCAGATCCACTATAAACTCTACAACTCCACTTCAACACTAGATATAGAGCCCCAAAATGACTACGAATAAATATGATCAATTTCTCAACGAGCAAATACATGGATTAATAACTGAAGATCAGATTTAGAAGGATCCAGCTAGCTGTGAGTTGGTGATGAGTAGGACTCTAGCGAAGGTTTTCAAAAATGAAGTACCTAAAAGCTTTTACAAGAGTGCTCCTTCCAAGCCAAGATCCATTGGTGGTTTTCTCGTTCCCCCTTTGAACCAGCCTGACCTAGGGGAAGAGGATACTCTCCAATCCAACACTCGGCTCTAATACCATTGATATGGAATGAACACTCGAGAGCAAGCACAAGAATTGCACGATGAAAATTGAAGATTACATTCACACCAAAAATATTTTTATAGGCATGTATGCCTTTACAAAAGCGACATTTAATGCACCCAATCTGTATGAGCATTAAATGTTATACAATGTGATACGTGTGAATAGGGATAATATTAAGAATTAAATATTAATCCCTATCACCACTGATATAGAATGAACACTCAAGAGCAAGCACAAGAATGACAAGACAAAAATTGAAGATTGCATTCACACCAAAAACATTTTTATAGGCATGTCTACCTTTACAAAAGTAACATTTAATGCACCCAATTTGTGTGAGCATTAAATGCTATACAATGTGATCCGTGTGAATAGAGATAATATTAAGAATTAAATATTAACCCCTATAAATATTTTGGCCGGATTTCTGCTTTCAAACTTTGGCCTGCTTTAGTAATCCTTATTTCTTCCCTTGGATTTGTATTTAGCTTTATCTGCAGACCACGTACTCTGGTTTTCTTCATTTGTTTTTATTTGCTAAAGTTTTCTGATTTGCTCTTAAATAAGCCTCCATACATTGGTATCAAAGGTTACAACAAATATTCACTGTATTCATCTCTTGCAAGATTCTACTCTTTTGTATGCTAATAAAAACTTTATTTTTCTCATACATAGTAGCAAGGGAATCCACAGTATTAACCAAGAATGTAGCTTGTCTGACCATCTCTTTTTCATCATTTGGTTCACAATCAAAATCCTCTATCTTGTTCATGATGAGATCTTCTATGTTGGCAGTTTCTATGAATTCCCGTAGTTTCTATGAATTCCTCTAGTGATAGTCTGATATCTACCATTTTTTCTTTTATGTCACTCAGTAAGGAGTTCATCTCTATTGCATCATTGTAGCACTTTCCTAAGTTTCCTTCAAATAGTGATGTCTTCATGAATTCAAATGTGTTCTTTACTTTGGTGCCATCCTCCAGGATCACCTCCTTATTCTACATCTCTTCAAAATATTCAACCATTAGCAGGAGAGTGAGATAAATGATTTCTAAGTCTTGATCCTTCTGATATAACAAGATACTCATCTCTTGGACAATAAATTGGATCAATATGATCTGCTAAAATATTTATGTGATTCCATAAATTATGTCCTGTATCTTAAAAGAGATTTATCTCCTTATTTTAGAGAGGCAGACTGCATAATCTATCTCTTTCTTAGTTTCAGTAGGTTGTGCTTGTGTAATGGTTGCTTGAGACAATTGTTCTTGTAAGTTGTTAATAATGGCTTGCATTTTTTTTATTTTACTATCTTTCTTCTCCAGTTGACTCCTCAAATTATTTTTTATTTGGAGCATATATTTCATAGTTTTCTCTTGCAAGGCTTTGTTCAATCTAACCATGTCATCATCTTCTCCTTGTAGTGAAATATCTCCCGTGTTATCATCAATTTAGAGGGCAAACAGTTTCTATGGAGTAGGTATAGATATTTTTGCCATAGAAGTCCTGAATATGTCTTCTTCTACTCCTGCAGCAGAACTTTCTCCCATGCCACCATTCCTACTATTATCTGCAATTCTTGCTTGCTAGAAGCACTGAAAATTGTTTCTTCTTCTACTCTTTCTAGTGTGACATTTATTGAAGCTAGAGCCAGCTTGGGCTTATTTGTTTCAGGGGTAAGTATAACTTCTTGTAATTTAACCTGATGTCCCCTGAATATATCTCCAAAACCACCTGCTTTCATCATGTTCATTTGTATCACTGGTGGGACTTGAACTTCTCTATCATTGATCTTCAAAGACCTAGGAATGGCTCTTGGGGCTAACTTCCTCACACTAGTAAGGGCTAGAAACTTATCAAAAACAAGAACTATAGCTTGCTTCTCTGAAGTTGTAAGTTCCTAGGAAGATACAATGGCAATCTCCTTCCCCTTCTCTATATTAGATCCTATAGGAGTTTCCTGGGAAGTGCTAGGTGATGCCTCTATCCTGAGGTGAGAGCTCTTAGGAACCTAAATTTGGTGCTCTACGATATCCACCATATTCACTGCAATCTCCATTTGATCAATACCTTGATCTTCTATGATTTCCAATATAGCATCTTCACGAACTACTAGGGTTGTTGCAAGGAAGAGGGGGGTTGTTGCATCCACATAAATCCTTCTTATTGAGATTAACTCTGGGGGGTATTCGTATGGCTTTTGAACCTATGAATTGCCTCTTTGTTCATAAGGGAACTTTTCCCATACATTGCATAGGTATTCTCCCTTCTCTATGGATTCCAAGAGTTCTTCATACTGGTATTTTCTGTGTTGTACACAGGCGTATTGGTGAGTTATCATCATCTTAATGTATTTTTCAGTAGGATCATAAGACCTCCAAGTTACTTCCTAAAAATCTAGGTTTTCCAAATCATACATACCTTTGAACAGGGTTGTACAAGGTTATGCATAGTAGCGAATATTCGTCATTTGGGCTAATATTTGCATTTTCGAAAACTCAAATTGGCGAGTATGGGAAACCCAAAGGTCGGTCCTTTTTGCTTCTAATAGATGGCAATCCCATTTATATTTGTCCTATATTATTGCAATACCATCTGAAGCTCCTATAGAAGAAACTTCTAAACGTCAGCCCCTTCGCCTGAAGGTTCGTCATCCGTTTATAATAGTATTACAAATTTTTATAAAACTTTGCCACCATTTTTCACCAGAATGAGGACACTTTTCGCCCAAATTTTTTAAAATTATCTCATAAAGTTCACCGAGTATACCACTATATAAAACTAACACGACAACAATACTTTTCCACTTAAAACATTCAAACTATTACAGAATCGAGAATTCTATCGAACTTTGGCAACCACTTTTGCAACTGTTCGGATTCATTTCTACAGTAGAGTGGTATTCAATTTTTTTTTGCAACCGTACGATATATGGATCAATTTATGCAACATACCGGTATCTGAAACCAATTCTACAACCATCCAGTGATAGAATTAATTTATGTAATAGACCGATTTATGAAGAAAGTTTTGAAACTGACGGAACCATATTCGGAACCAGTTCTACAACAACTCAATATCCGGATCCAGTTTTGTAACAGATCGATAATCAAAACCAGTTCTCTAATAGATCGATACCCAGACCATTTTTGTAAAAGATCACCTTCTACACCAGGTTCTCTATTTCTCTTAAGACATTCTAAATATAGTAATAATATTTGTTTTTCTATCAACTAGTTGTAGGTTTTTCTTCTGCTATTTTTCTATCATTTATTGAAAATATTTCAATGCTCTGTTTCCCATGCTTTTCTCTATTTTACCCTGTTCTGCATGTATTCAGCACCAATATCCGGATGTTGTTCTGTACTAGAATAGATTGTCGGAATGCGGTCTACACTAGGTTCTCTATTTTGCCCTATTCTGAATGTTGTCTTCGATTTTTTTGTGCCTTAAAAATTCTTTGATTCTTTGTTTCTATTCAGATCTGCTTTTATGTTATAAAATTATAAATGGGTAAATAATTTGGTAAATGCTTATTTTCTAAAAATATGTATCTCTAGTTATTGTTTGCATAGAGAAGTTATTTATTTAATTTAATTTGAATTTGTATATTGCATATTTGTCTACTCTTACCAGTTACAAGTGTTATCACCAAAAAAGGTAGTAGTGGCATACACTAACAAAATTACAATAAAACATGGTAGGAAACAGGTATTTATTTTCTAACGACGACCATCTATTGATTCTAATTACAATATTATCTTGAGGCCTATGAGAAGTAACATCTCTTTAACATTGTATTACTTGTCTAAAATGAAAAACACTTTCTTTACAAGTAAAATGTCACCCACCGATAATGAAATGAAGGGGGGCAAATCTTCTGCTGAAAAGAGTATCCTCAGATATTTTTGTCATACGCCAAAATCAAACAAGCCATCGACATCGGTACAAATTCTAGGTACAAATGATTTTTGACTTATAAACATTTAGTTGTATATTTTATAATAATTTTCAATACTTCTTTCTTCCTCAAACATTTAGTTGTCAGTATTTGCTCAACCGTCAACGATATGAATTTTTTTTTGTAAATTTTTTAAATCCAAAAATAGTAAAGAATATTATTGTATGCTACTATGCAGAATACCCTATTGACCAAGAGATGCCTTCTACAAAAAATCCTCTTACTAATGACATCCAACAATCACTTGAAGATATTGCTAGCCAAGATATGCAAGTGGAAAATGAAAGTGATAAATCAAATACACTACAAACTTCTCATGAATCTTCAAGCAAAAAACCTAAAAAGAGGAAGACAAATTCTAATTGGATTATTGGAAGATCATTTAAGAATGAATGGGTAGAAAAATTTCCCTGGATTGAGGCGGTCCTGACTGAAGACAACCAAGTCAATAAAAAATAATGTAGATGCAAAATTTGTAGTTGGAAACTAGGTAAGGATCACAGGTTGCAAAATAAGAAAGATACAATAGAAAAACATGTTGGCAAAGTATATGTAAAAGTTATAGGAAGTGATGGTAAAATTACAAAATTTGTTAGGTGGAAGGATGCATCATAATGTATGCATGTTAGATATGCAATAGATTATGAGAATCACTTAAAGCAACAAAAATCCCTTGTTGAGAAAGGTGGAACGATTGAAACCCAATTTCATAAAATGCAGAAGAACATTTTAACTTCAAAAAGTTTGCAGTTTGTTGTTGTATTTAGTATTCTAAAAAAGGGTAGACCCATGTTCGATTTTATTGATTATAAGCAACTTTATCAACTAGATGATGTGCAAAACCTTCCTAGTTCCCATTGGTCAGATCGAAGTGGTTGGGAAATGGTAAAATATCTATCATTAGTTGAGAAGGAAGACCTGAGGGAGCAGAAAAAATATGTTAGATTCATTTCACTTTCCATTGATGAGGTGATGGTTGTGGACAACACATCTTGGATTTGCATGCATGTGTACACATTTCAAAATCATGTAAGAAGGCCTAGTTTGCTAGGATTACATAAGATGGTTGAAAGTTCAAATGCAGAAAATATCTACAATGTTGTTTTGACCAGTTTAAAGGAAATTGCGGGAATGAATGATATTGACATAGCCACAAAGTTAATTTGCATTGGAGCTGATGGTGTTGCTATAATGCAAGGGCATAGGAATGGCCTATGTGTTCGACTCCAAACTTCAGTTGCCCCATATATGATACCCATTCATTGCATGGCTCATAGAGTGAATCTTGCTTATAAAATCATGAGCACTTTTGAAAATGTTGCTAAAGTGGAAGATCTCATTCGTGATATACATTCTTATTTTTCTTGCAGTCCTAAAAGGTTTGTAGAGTTTCAATAATTTGCACTAGGAGTTACATAAGGAAAAAAATTGTTGAAAGATGTGGATACAAGGTGGATTTCATTGTATCAACCTGCACTCAGAGTTTTTACAGAATATAAATCTTTAACAGGGTTTATGTATGCAAATAGTAGAGCAAATGATAAGGCAAACGATATGTTGTTTCGTTTGACTAACTTGGAAACTCTTTTGACATTATGTGGTATTCTTCCAATGTTACAAGAAATGAATAGATTGACTAAACTTGCACAAGAGAGATCCATGTATATCATTGATTTCATGAGGATGAGAAAGCAAATATGTTTGATTATTGACAGGTTATATGTGTTCGAACCAGATTTTACAGATCCTTTATTTGAAAGTTGGAGAACATTGACAAATGTGAAAGATGCAAATAGTTTTTTGAAGTTTGACATTAATGATAATATTTGTATTAATGTTCGTGAAAATATGATACCTTTATATTGTTATGAAAGGCATTCAAGTGTAGCTATTGACGATGTTGAAAAAGTTTGTGTAACACACAATAGGTATGAAGTTGTTTTACACAATACAAAAAGAAAATTGTTCAACATAGCAAAATCATTGACAAAGGAGATAAGAGATCGGTTTCAAAGATATGAATTGCTCGAGGCCATGGGTGTTGTTAACCCTTTGTTTTGGGGTTCTTGCAATGATCAAAAGTCTACACAAGAGTTGTTTATTAAATATATGGGTAACCTTATTGAGCATTTTAGTAAAAGTGTGGAAGTCAATGGTGTTGTAATAAAAGGTATACTCAACAAAGATCTTTTAAGACAATAGTCATAGCATTTTGGAAGAACAATGGTTCATCAAGCATCACTTTTGAGTAATATCCATGAGACTGGTTCCATTGCACGTTTGTGGTAAAAGTTGTATCCAAGTAGTATCTTACAAGATACGATTAGTGAATACTTTTGTTTATATGAATTATGTCAAACAATGATTTTGGGATCTATAGAAGATGAGAGGGTTTTTAGTGCACTATATTTTGTTAAATCTAAGCTCTGCAACAGGCTGGACAAAAATCTAGAAAATTGTTTAAGAATTTATGTGTCATCATATGAGCTGGACAAATTTCCATATGATAGAGCATTAGCTTACTAGAATTCAATTGCAGATAGAAGGGGTATTACGAATATGACTAAAAAGGAGGATAAAGATGCTTTTAGTGATCAAATGGTGTCTTCATAGATTGATTCTGGACAAGTTGAAACGTGTTCATTTCAGCTACCTGAATTTTGATTTTTCTAGTATTTCACAACACTGTAACATTTTGACATTCTAGATTTCACAATGTTGTTTCACAAGTTGAGAAATGTTCATTCCAGATTTCACAAATGTTCATTCCAGATTTTACAACTGTTCATTTCAGATTTCACAATGTTGTTTCACAAGTTGAGAAATGTTCATTCCAAATTTCACAAATGTTCATTCCAGATTTCACAACTGTTCATTCCAGATTTCACAAAGTTGTTTGAGATGTACAATGTTTCAAAAATTTACTTTTCACATTAAGCTTATAAAAATTGTACGTTGTATATCACATTATGCTTTTAAAAATTGGATGTTTTTTTATCATACTGTTTCAATTGCCTTAATAAATTGTTGTCTTTTATTTTATATCATAGTATTGGTATTGTATTGTTAATGTATCAATATTGATCAACAAAAATATTCTTTTGTTGTTTGAAATGATGATAGTAAATAATATTGACAATTTAGACTAGAAAAGCAACACAAAATTATAAATGCAAACAACCTTTGAATGATTGAAGACACAAATTTAGAAAATAAGGTTTTCATTAATACGATTGAAAATATATTACATTGTACAAAATTGTTGACTACGATTGAAAATCTATAACATCATACAAAATTGTTGACAACAGTCAACTTGAGAGCATTTTACAGTCAAACATTTGATTGGGGGTTTGCACTTCCAGCTTCAATATCGCTTGGAGTTGCCTTTTCTTTTCCTTTATCTGCTTCTGTGATGCTCTCTTCTGGCAGTGCTCCAACTCGGACTAGGTTTTCATGTACTTTAACAATACTTGCCACCAATGATGATTCCTCTTTGTTTGGATCTTCAAGTATTGTTGGAAGCATTTCTTTTGCTTTTTGTTGCTCTAGAACATGGTCTGGATCTTCATTGAGCTTCTCCCTAATGTATTTTCTTAAACGATTATTGTCCGCTATTTTTTATTGCATTTTCTTTTTCAATTCCATTGCACTATGCAAAAATATCTTCGCCCTATGAATATTGATGTCCATGCTCTTAACCTGTCTTTTTAAGTTATCAAAATTTAACTACAAAAAAAATTGAAAACATAATTCAAAATGGTTATATTAAAATTATTACATGTTTTTCACAAATATAAAAATAAAACTGCAATAGAAAATTGAAACATAAATAACTTTACTTACCTCAGCCACGTCCCTTGCAGCCTCAACAACTACAACTTTATCCTTATCGAAAGTCCAATGGTTATAATAAGCTTGGGCTTCAACATTAATGTTCTCTAATCTCCCGATTGCAACATTTAAAACATCATCATCATAATCAAAATCAAGCTTCACTGATCCTGATGTGGCCTGTTTTAGAAGGCCATCAAGCTTTTCTAGTTCATACTGAACCAAAGAATAAAGATAATATTTTTTTGTATAATTTTTATATCGAGCATTAATTTGCTTTAAAAGCACTTTTGCTCGATATTCCCAATCCTTCATCTCTTGCACATCTTTAAGGACAACCTGTTTAAGGGTTACCTCAGTTTTCTCAAACATTAAAACATTTTCATCAAAATTTATAATATCATCCTCAGTTGGAGGACCCTGAGGATTAGGGATGTTTCCTTGAGATGATGGCAATGGAATCTGCTCAGCTGTAGGGGTTCCTCTTTGTTCTGCATCACCTTGTGGCTCATGAAGCACATTTGTTGCCTTGAACCCTAAAAAGTTACCCTACAAAAGAAAATCATCATCGAGCTGGATATTATCCAATCCGAGGGTTGAAGCTTCAGGTGCCTATGAATTTGTTGTAAATGTAAAATATGACCAACCCTACCCAGAACTTGGTGTTGGTGCCTGTGATCTTTGTGAGAACCCACGCCCAAAACTTGGTGTTGGCCCTTGTAATCTCTATGAAAACAATTGTTTTCCAGAGCACCCATGACCTCACATTTGCGTAGGTTGTGCCTGTTGTTGATGTGGTGGAAGCGATGGGTGTGGTGTGAGCGGTGGCTACGGTGGTTGTGATGGAGGCGGAGGCGGCATATGGCCTCTCATTCTTGAAGGTTGTACTTGCTCTTGATATTGAGAATCGGCTAAAAATATTTCAAAATATTTTGTTACAAATTTTTAGAAAATAAAATAGAAAAAAATCTTAATTTAAATTTAACAAACATAGATTTACCTGAATATGATGAAATATGTTGAATATGGGTGCCAATAGGTGAAGGGCTGACCGCACTAGATTCAGGTTGCATATTTTGTGCATACCTAGGTGTACGAGAACGCCTAGGAGTAGTGACTTGCCTTAAACGTTTAGACGACCTGTCCAATGGTGTCGCTTGTGATCCAGTGTCTTCAAAATCACCAGTTTGTTCTGGCCTATGACCCCTATTGGCTGCAACCTATTTTGTCTTTGTAATGGCTGCCCTACCCTGCATTTAGATGAAAACAAAATTTAAAAAAATAAAATGTGATAAAATCATGAAAACACTCATTGTGATAAAAAAGAAAATTTAGAATCACCTTCAATTCCTCTTCTGTCATAGCAATAGCTTGTAGTGTTGCATGCACTACAATTGGTATAGGAGTAGATTGCAAATCATGAAAAGACTCATAATAGAGTGATAAAATAAAATTAATAGTACCCACAATGGGTTGTGTCTTGTTGGTTTGCATTTGAATGCAATGCAACTCAGACCTGATGCGATCCGAGATGTACGTGCACCAATCAAACCTCTGATTATGTTCAGAAATAACAATATAGGCTAGTTTCCAAAATAGAATTTATGGTCTTTCGAGTAGAATCAGTCTTTCCTGGAAGAACTCGATAATGGCCCTCAGAGTTTCATTATTAACATCACTGATAGTTAATCCCATTTTTGACTTGGCAGCAGAAGCTAGAAAAACAAAATTAGATGAGAATTTACAAATTTTAAACTTAAAAAAGTAATAGAATATAAATAACAAAAATTATACCTACCAAATCTTCTAATGTTAGTCCGTAGTTCCTCTCGAGGTATCCTTTGTGATCTGGAGTCAATTGCAACCTAGTTAACATTTGAGGACAATCAATGAAAGGAAGATCTGTTAATCTGTGAATGCTTGCAGGTGTGATGGTGAAATTTAGATTTCAATTTCTGATTTTGATTATGACTATAGAACTATCATGGTCATAACTGGTGATGACGTGTTGCAATAAGACTTTATCAATTTTGAATTGTGGCATCAAAACTAAGGTTGTCAAACCTACATTATCGAGCCATGAAAAGTTCATACCTGGGGTTGTTATTAAATCTGAAATCAAAGTGCAAGAAAGGTTCTTGAACTTTGGTGCAAGGTTCGAAGGGGTGGCCATTGTAAGAAGTTTGTAGTAGAATAGGATTGGGAAAATTGGAAAAGGTTAGCTCTAGTTGGTTGTACTCATAGAAATGAACTGTAAAAGTGATTGTTGAATCGTTGATGACCTTTTATAAAGGGACAAGGCGAAGTTGACATGTGGCATCATCGTACTACACATGCAATGTGACTAAATGAACGTGTGACATGTGGCAACCAGTCAAAAGGTAAACATTTGCAAAGGGTGATCGGATCGCATTATGCATCTGGGCCGTGCCTAGATCTTTTTATGCATCTGATCCTTGGCCTAATCTCCTTTTGTATTCGATACAAGCCCGAATCATTTTATGCATCTGATCTGTGGCCTGATCTCCTTTTGCATCCGATATAGACCCAAATTTTCTTTATGCATCTAGTTAGCATCTGAATCTCTTTATGCATCTGATCTGTGGCTTGGATTTTTTTATGCATTTAGTTAGCATTCGAATCTCTTTATACATCCGATCCACGACCCAGATATTTTTATGCATCCTATTAGTGGCCGAATATCTTTATGCATCCGATCCGTGGCTGGATCTCTTTATACATCCGATCCTCGATCGATGCACATTATGCAACTACTCCGCTACTGAATCTCTTTATGCATCTGATCCACAAAATATTGCATATGTGATATGTGTCTACTCTTAGCAGTTACAAGTGTTATCATTTATGATCAACAAAAATACTCATTTGATGTTTGAGATAAAGATAGTAAATAATAATAGCAACACAAAATCACAAATGCAAACAACCTCTGAATAATTGAAGAAGTCAAGACACAATTTAGAAAATATAGTATTCATTAATATCATTGAAAATATATAACATTGTACAAAATCGTTGACTATAGTCAACTTCAAAACTGTTTTACATTGTAAAATATTTTATTTTTTTGTAGCAACATCACTTTCACTTTCAATAGAGACCTTTTTTCTTTTATCTCCTTGCTTGGCTCCTTGTTTCGACAGTACACCAAGTCTGACTAGATTTTCTTGACCTTTCACAATACTTCCCAACGATGCACTTTATTGTTGGTTTGGAGCTTCGTGTATTGTTGGAAGTTTTTCTTTTAATTTTTGGTGTTGTAGTACAACGTCTAGATCTTCATGGAGCTTCTCCTTGATATATCTTCTCAAAAGATTATTATCTGCCACTTTTAATTGCATTTTTTTCTTCATTTCCATTGCATTTTGCAAAAAAAAAATTGTCGCATTGATATTAACTTGCATGTTGTTTACTTGCTTTTTTAAGTTTTCAAAATTTGACTGCAAAAAAGAAAATACGAAATCATTCAAAATAACTATATAAAAAATTATTACTTATTTTAAAGAAAATTGAAATATGAAAAATAAAGTGCAAAAGCAAAATGAAAAATCAATAAATATTTTCTTACCTCAGCCACATCCCTAGCAGACTCAACAAGTGCAATTTTTTCTTTATTGGAAGCCCATTGGTTATAGAATGTTTGGGCTTCAACATTACTATTCCCTAATATGCTAACAATAATTTTTAAAACATCATCATCAAAAACAATTTCAGACTTCATTGTTCCTGTTGTGGTCTAACTCAGCATACCACTAAGCTTTTCTGGTTTATATTGAACCAAAGAATATATTGAATCTCTTTTTACATAATTCTTATATTGGGCATTTATTTGCTTGATTAGAACCTTGGCCCGATATTCTCAATCCTTCATTTTCTCCAAATATTGAAGGACAAATTATTTTATTGTTGCTTCTATGTTTTCAACCATTAAAATATTTTTATCAAAATTAACAATATCATCCTTAGTTTGAGTATGAGGGTCATTTCCCTCTAGAGTTGTAAACGAACTATGCTCAGCTGTAGGGGACTCCTGTTGTTGTGCTTCACCAAGTGGATCTTGAAGCACATCTGTTGCTTTAAAACCTAAAATATTTCCCTACAATAGAAAATCATCATTAAGTTGGATATTATCAAGGTTCCACGAGCCTGGGGGACAGAGGGACGGGTTTCTGGGGACGGTGGGGGACGGCAGGCCGATTTTAGGGGATGGCTCGGGGACGGCTGGGGGGGGACGGCTAGTATAATACTATAAAAATTTAATTTTTTTAGAAATTTAGAATAATCTACACATTCAGAATTCTAGACCCAACAAAAATGATATTTCATATTACTAATCAATTATGTAAGTGCAGCCATTCATATTCAGATTAGTTACTAACACATAAGTGCAGCCATTCATATTGAGATTAGTTACTAACACATAAGTGCAGCCATAATTGAGTCATTTAAAATTTTTATATTCATATTAGTTACTAATATGCAGCCATTTAATTGTTTCAAGTTCAAAAACTATAACTTGAAGGTTCAGCCAAGGATATAAAGTGCAAACAATGTTCAAACAATCATCATTTTAAGTAATAACAGTCATCATTTTTTTAGCCACCAATGTTCAAACAAAGACTATCATTTTTAAAAAATTTCAGTCACTAACTATCACTAACTGTTCAAATTTTCAGTCGCTATACCAAAAGAATTGGTATTGTTTAAATAAACCTCCTTTTAGTCTTGTAATGATGACATTATAGCATAATTCCAAAGACCCTTCCCATTTTTTAAGTTAATTTTTTTTTTCCCCTTGGGTGAGGATGCCCAGCCGTGGGGGACGGCTGGGCCCCATGGGGGATGCTTAGACCATCCTCGAGGACAGTTGGGCATCCCCGGGGACGGTCGGGCCCCATGGGGGACGCTCAGACCGTCCCCGGGGATGCCCAGCCGTCCATGGGGACGGTCTAAGCGTCCCCCATGGGGCCCGATCGTCCTCGGGGACGGTTGGGCGTCCCTAGGGACGCCCCAAAAAGGGGGACATCCCGAGGACGGGAGGTCACAGGCCTCAGTTATCTCAAGGACATTTCCCAGTCATCCCCCAAAAAGGGGGACGTTGGGAAACGTCCCCCTTGCCGTCCCCCCGTCTTGGGGGACGCGAGAAATGAGGGGACACGTCCCCATGGAATACTGGATATTATCCAACCCAAAAGATGAAAATTTTGGTGCCTATGAAGAAGTGTGAAATGTAAAATATGATAACCTAGGCCCAAAACTTCGAGTCGGTTGTGATCTCTATGAAAAATTTGTTTTCCAATCCATGTTTGACCTCTCATCTGTGTAGGCCCAAGATGTGCCAATGAACACGACTATTGTTGTTTTTGCTGCTATTGTTATTGGTTTTGTTGTTGTGGAATAAGCGGTAGTTGTGGTGGAAGCGGTTGTGCCATATGACCTCTCATTCTCATAGTTTGATGTTGAGAGGCAGCTGAAAACATAAAAAAAAATTGTTTATATTATTCTAAAAATAAAATAGAGAACATCCATAATAATTAATTCAAAGTAAATACACATTATTTTACCTGAATATAATGAAATCTGATGAATTTGGACACCAATGTGGGAGGGTGTGGCCACACTAGATCCACCAAGTGAAGGAGCTTGCCTTGGATGTTTTGGTGCCCTTTACAATGGTGAATTTTCTGATCCAGTATCCTCAGAATCACCATTTTGCTCTGGCCTATGAATCCTATTGGCAACATCTTGTTTACTCCTTTTTGTGGATGCCCTAACCTACATTTAGATGAAAAGAAAATTTTAAAAACAAAAATATACTAAATATAAAATACATTTTGATTGTCAAAGATGGAATGATTACCTTCAATTCATCTCATATCAAGGAAATGGCTTGCAGTGTTGCATGTACTACAGTAGGAGGAGGAATATTTTGCAAATTATGAAAAATTTCAAAATAAAGAGCTAAAATATAATTAACAGAGCCCACAATGGGCTGTGTGTTTTCAGTTTGCAATTGCATCGCATGCAGCTCGACCCTTATGCGATCTGTAATATAGGTGCACCAATCGAACCTTTCATGATGTTGACAATGAACAACATATGAAAGTCTTCAAAACAAAATTTTGGATCTTTCAAGCAGAATCAGTATTACCTGGAAGAACTTAATAATGGCCTTCAAAGTTGGATTCTTAACATTGGTGATTGATAACCCCCATTTTGACTTGGTGGCAGAAGCTGCAAACAGAAATAATTAGATAACAATTTACAAATTTAAATTATTTAGCATTAACAAAATCTAAGACAAAAGAATTATACTTGCCAAATCTTTTGTGGTGAGTTCATACATTTTCTCGAGATAGCCTTTCTGTTCTGCAGAGAGCTGGGAATTTGTTGACATTGGAGGACAATCACCGAAAGGAAGATTTGTCAATCTATTTATATTTGCAGCTGTGATGTTGAATGACAGTTTCTATTCCATATTTTCATTTTGATAATCCCCTTGTCATGGTCATAATTGCTAATGATATGTTGCAAGAGGACTTTATCAATTTTGAAATGTGGCATTGACACAAGGGTTGTCAAACCTGTATCATTTAACCATGATAAGTTTGTACCTGGGGTAATTAACAAATCTAAAATTAACATGCAAGAAGGGTTTTTGAATTTTGGAATTGGGGTGGAAATGGCGACCATTGCTAGAATTTGGAAACTTGGAAACAAGAAAATTTGGTTTCTCGGTAACGGTTTTCTCTGGTTGGGTGTAGTAGTAGAAATGATGTGAAAAATGACATTGATACCCTTTTATAGACAAAATAGTTAGAGTCAACATGTGGTCGATTATGCATCAGGTCGAATATTGGACCATATTTTGCATCAGGCCTAATACCCAGACCTTATTGTGCATCAGACCCTGATCCCAGATCTTATTGTGCATCAGACTCTAATCCTAGATCTTATTGTGCATGAGACCCGACCCCATAATTTATTGTGGATCAGACCCTAACCTGAACCACATTATGCATCAGATTCGATCCAGGCCTTATTCTGCATTAGACAGGATCATCGGACCTTATTCTACATCATACCAAACACCGAACTTGGTTCTGCATCATACCAAACACCGAACCTAGTTATGCATCAGATCATACTCAAAACTTGTTATGTATCAGATCGGGCCTTGATTCTCATTATGGATCTGATCGAGCCATCGTACCCAATTATGCATTAGTCTGAATCTAATTCTAGTTGTGTATCAGTCTAAATCATATTCTAGTTTTGCATCATACCATAATCGAACCTTGATATGCATTAGCCCAGATTCAATCCAGCAAAAACTATCAAACTCACCATTTTTTCCCAAATTTTTCCCAGAAACCAAGGTTTTTTGCCATTGCCTTCGACATCAGGCTGGCCAGGATTCACTGCGCTTTCAAAACAGATTTGCCTATTTTTTACAAGTACGTTTCGAGTCCTGCCCCTTATGCATAACCCTGGGGTTGGATATCCTGAAAATATGTAATACCCAGACTTGCAAGGAATGTTGAGCCAAGGGACCCTACCATGCTTCTTCACTAACCTCATTTTGGCTTCTTCGACAACCTGTATCACAAGTTCTAGGGAAACCAGAGAGAAAGGGTAGTACATAGGTAATAGATTAGGGGGAATTTTGACCCTATAAAGCCTAATGTATGTGAAACCTTCTGATAAGAAGTGATCCCCTATTTCTTTTTCTTTGAGGAATGCTTTGACTCCAGGTCCTATTCTCTCAAGGAGGTCACCCGTTAGGATCCAGTGAATCTCCACCATGAAATTTTCACAAAACCATTCCAAGTGAGAGTGTCCTTCATGTATCTTCCAAAACCTATTTTGGACATAGGGGCTCTCAATGGCTCCTAGTATTTCTTTACTTTGGTCTCCTAACTGCCCAACTATCAGGTGCATGAGGATTGAGTAATGGGAGAATGGGGGTATTTCTTTTCTTTGCTCTAAAACTACATTTTTTAATTCTGTTAACTGTGAGTGCACTTGTCTGCTTAACTCTTCTTCCCAGGCATAGATGGGGGGGATTTGTTCTTCTATAAATCTGTGCTACTAGGTACAAAACATGTTTTCCTACCATATTGTTTTCTTCTACTTCCAAAATAATGTTAATCATATCACAAAAATCCTAACCCAAGGTTTGAAGGCAGTCTTTCTAATGGTAAAACCATACAGTATAGGCTCATATGGCTCAAAAAATGCTTTGAAAGATTCTAAATCAATTAACATGTGGGTTTGTATTTCAATTACCTAGAAAAATAGCGATGTGTTTGAAGGCATCAAGTTGAAGACTCTCTAGATGTGTTTGGCTGCAATGCTAAACACTGGCTGGTCTTTGTTGTCTCAGAAAGTTCTAGTGTTTTCATCATAGGCCATTACCAGCCATGCCATCAGGTCCAAAGAGTAGTATACTCTAGGACATATCAGCTTCCCTACATTGTTGGTCCATCGATTACTCCTAGGAACATCTTGGTTTTGTGATTTTCGTGTCTTGAAGAACAATTCAACCAACAACCATGGGGCGTGTTGTAAAATTTCCATGGTGGGCACAAAGCTACAAATACAAGTATTTTCAATTTAATATTTATGGGCCAATGTGAGCTACTTGTTTGGCCCAAACTTTTTGGAGAAATCATAGTCTCATCCTAGTAACAGCTTCTCTAGGGATATCAACATATGGTAACTGGTCGGTGACAAATTTCACTGCATATTTAGTATCTTTAGGTATGAAGGTAGCTCCCCAGGCGGTCATTTCATTTTTAGAAAAAACTTTGACTCACAGAAACACACTCTTCTAATTTTCTACTTGCCAACAACAGTTCCTTATTCTGTGATTCCTTTACTTGGGACAACGAGGATGGTAATAATGTTCAAGAGTGGGGGTTTAAGTACTTGAGGGTGGAGTGGTTTTCTTAATCTCACATGGAGTATCATTAATGCAGCTTCACCAATAGCCTTTTGAATCCAACCAATGGATGTCTACCATTGCATTACATTTAAAATCTAATAGTTATATCATGCAATCTTCCTCAGCCTGTACATCCATGAGGACTTTGGTTTGTGTACTTACAATTATTTGCAACGTTTTAATTGGTCATTGGGCTACACTTTTTTTTTATTTGGTATTAAGAATGTGGTTGAAAGATTCACCAATTTGCACATTGGTTAGTCTGAAAGAGGAAAATTTTATAAATGTATTAGACTCTAGCCTAATGATTATCTTAAAATTAATCAATGGTTAATCAGAACTTAAGGTATCTAGGCAAAACATTTACCAATTTAAAATTTATGCATCAAGGGTAGCGCTTACCGTTAGATCTAGTTCACCTTGTGCATTGTAGTCAAGATCCCAAAACTTGCATGGTATAAACACTCGATTAATTAGATTAATCTCGAGCATTAGGCCAAAAACTTTAGGTTTAGCAATAAATTGATTTAAAACACTTAGGCCTAAGCTTTATAACTCTCGGTCATGCTCATTATCATCAAAGGGAGAAACATTTATTAATGCATTAAACCCACATATAATCCAGATTAATTAAAATTATTGGTGGTTAAAACTTCTAAGAGTTTCCAATTAACCCACAAACATTTTAAATTTTGATTATGTCTTCACGCGCTCATCGTTAGATCAAATAATGGACGTGCGCATCCATTGAATTCTTTAGATACACATGTGGGTTAATAAAAAAGAAGGGGGGTTATTAACAATATATTAGACCCTCATTAATCACGATTATGCATGAATATTAACTCTTAATAAAATCCTTGATTAGATATCTGATCATACCATTGTGTATTAACCTTTGGGCACTTCAGGAGTGTGCTGTCGTTGGATCTAGGCGAGAGTGAACGCTACCATAAAGATCTAAGAAGTTGTGCACTTTTTATCCCAAGGAGGAATCATTTATTACGTGTTTAGAACCATTGCTAATCATGCTTAGCTTAATACTAATGAGGATTAATTAAAACCTAACTCCAAGGCACTATTAAACTCTCAATATTAATGATCAATCATCTTAGGTAGTGCGCGTCGATATATCTCATCCAAGTCATGCAGTATCGTTCAAATTTAGGAAGTTGCGCACTTTTTATCTTTTAGGATCCATCGAGGCATTAGCTTTAATACAGATTAATTTAATGAGTTAATCGAGCTTTTATCAGTTTTGACCAGCCTTGGGCTTTGACCTCTTAAATACCTTACACGTTTGGAAGCACACATCATTGGATTAATGAGGATTCACGTGCTCTCGTCCAGATCGACAAAGTTGCAACTCTTTTAACTTGCAGTTGATGATTTTAAACCTTTATAAGCATTGGATTATTAATGCTAAGCTTGGTTTGCTCTTTAATGAAGTTTGAGATTAACCTTTGGTTTTTTTGACGAGCACTTATCGTCAGATCGAGGTGGAATTGAGCACTGTTGTCAAGATGACCAAACTAGCTCAATGCTTAGCTAAAAGGGGCACATACCCTCATTTTAATTTATGTGAAACCTTAGATTATGACCATTATTAGACTTTGACCTTTAATGTTTGGGTAAATTAGTGGGTGCGCTCTATTAGATTAACCATGGATCAAGCATTGTCGTTCAAATCTTACGTTTTACCCAATGTTTAACCAAAGGGGTGCATGACCCTCACTTTGGGTTTATTACATTTAACTTACCTTAGACTTTATATCATGCAGATTTAGACCACGGTATTATTACCTTAACCTTTGAGTCTTTCATGGGTGTGCATCCATACAGATCTTGTGGGGGCACATGTGTCCGTCCAGATCGAAGGAGTTGCACAAGTTTTACCAAAAATGGGGCGCATACCCTCATTTGACCGATGAATTTTTTATCCAATATTAGGATTTAGAAAAATTATTTCTTTCCACTTAGGGTTGAACGCTTCAATTAATTGTTCTTAGGGACCAAAGGATTTAAGGGACCTTTGTAGTGAATATTTCATTTCCTCATAGTGAATATTTAAGGGTCAAAACTTGGTTTGTAGCCAAGTCTAGCCGTATAGTGACCCCTAAATTTATTGTATTCCTAAGCAATAGTATCTGGTTCACTTCTCATCTTGATATGACTCTTATTAATGCTATCAATGTAATCCTTCCACAAAATAGCCTGCTCACTGAAAAGACCCAAGACCTAAGCTTACTTCCAACCTTAGGTCTAAAGACTAGAAGTATCTAACTGCTCCACCTGATGAAGAAAGTAAAAACCCTTATCTTGTAAATAACTTATCATAGCTTTCGACAACAAAACTTTCTCTCCACAATCCAAAATAGAATCAACCCCTATTCTAACTTGTTCACCATTGCCCACTTCCCAAGCGAAATATTTTCCAATAATAGGAAAGGCATGTGCTAGTGCCTTCCATTGAATGGAAATATTTTTAATGTTTTTTTGTGGACTTCTGATCCAGTCCATAAAGGTCCCTGGACGAATATACTCTGTTCAATAATATTCTTCCATAATTCTTCTCTGGTCAAAATCCTCCATAAAATTTTTGCTGCCAAAGGAGAACCAAAAAGATGAATATTTTTAAGTTCCCAGCCATCTTCCTCCTTTGGCCTAGCAATGCTTTACCACTTAACTAAAGGAATGCCTTCATATTCCTTGCATCCAGTTCAAAGAAATCTGAAGTAGAGTTTTATTATTTTCTCTAGAACTCCTTTGGGAGTGAAGGCCAAGGAGTGTCAAAAAATAGGAATTGCCTCAAGTACCGACTTTACAAGTGTTAATCTCCCACCAATAGACAACCATATATTACACCAATGGTTAATACTAACTTCAATATTCTTTAAAACCCATCCCTAATCTCTTTTCCTGTAACTATTTGGCTTCAATACAAAACCCAGATACTTAAAACCTTCCTAGAAATATTAGAGATTGAAAGGAAAATTTTTGATTAGATCTTGTTTAGTCTCCTACTCTAGATCATTAAAGCAAATAGAGGATTTTTTAAAATGTATCTCCATGCCAATAACAATACTGTAAATGTCCAAGATTTCTTTCAAATTTCTAGCTTCCCTTAAATTGTCATTTATGAACAATGATACATCATCAAAATAATAAATGATATAAATAAATGACCCCCACTTTAATCCTAGACAAGGATCCTACCCTCTTTGCATCCAAAATAGCTCTACTTAATTGATGCAGGAGCATCTAGTGGTGTAAGAGTGATCTTGCATCATCCAAAATTTGTAATGTTTTTTATTTTGTTCTAAGTTTGTTTAGTTGTTTAGGGGATGGAAAAATAGACCTAACAATGAAAGAATCACCCCAATATCCTGAGTGGTTTGGGAGATATGCAAATTTTAAGGTGAGGACCCTGCCAAAACTAGTGAAAATCCTGCTAGTAAAACTTGAAGGTCAATTTTGAAGGCCTTAGAGGCCTCTTAGAGGGATGAAAAATGGTGGTAATATCCTTTAAGGCATTATTGGATTGCAAACCCCTTCGAGAGCTTTCCAAAAACATGTGCAAATAGTCATTTCGAGCAACGAGCGAGGAGTTATGACCTCGGGAAGTTTACCCTCAAAATTCAAATTTCAAATACATTGTTCTAGGTGGAAAAAGGGAAAACAGGGTATTTGAGGGGGAATTTCAAATTTGTAAGGAGTTAGTCTCTGTAAGCTCCATTCTCCTCAGAAAGGAATACAAGAAAACTTTGGCATTTCTCTATTTCTGTAGATTGTATGTGTTTTGTTAATGTAGTATCTACTTCAAGTGGTATCAGAGTAGGAGTTCTTGAGTGTGTAGATAGATCACCGAATGTGAGGTAGTTTACACCAGGATTTGTGGTTAGGGTTTGTGAGAAACATGAGTAGAATGCCTCCACGAAGAAACCGTGGTGGTGGGAGAAATGTTGTGGTGCCAGAAGAGGATTTTAGAGCTTTGCAGAGGTAAGTTCAAGCTCTGCAAGAGGAGTTGCGTAGAGGGTTTGAGCCAAGGAGAGAAGATGGGAGTGAAGATGAAGTTGAAGAAGAAGAGGCCCAATTCGAGGAAGAAGAAGAGGCAATAGATCCTATGCAAGCCAAATTGTATAAGGCCATATCCCATATTGGGAAGAGATCAAAGTTTGATGTTTCTACGTATTTTGGAAATCTTAACCTAGAAGAGTTGATCGACTAGATCAATGATATGGAAGAATATTTTGAGTATGAGGAGGTTGAAGATCCTGAGAGGGTCAAGTTTTCTAAGACCAAGCTAAAGGGTCATGCTAGTATTTGGTGGAAGGGAGTGCAGTTGGACAAAAATAGAAGAGGGAAAGAAAGGATAACAAGGTGGGAGTGGATGGTGGAGAAGTTGAAGAGACAGTTCATTCCAGTTGATTACGAGTTGGATCTTCTAAAGAAAATGTAGGGTTTGAGGCAGTCAAGCAAGTCTGTCAAAGAATACACAGAGGAGTTCTATAATATTTTAATTAGAATAGGCCATTCTGAGGCCAACAAGGAGAAGGTAGCCCATTACATAAATGGGTTGAGAGCAAGTATTCAAGAGGAGCTAAGTCTGGTCAGGATGACCACCATAGAAGATGCTTACCAATTTTCCTTGAAGGTAGAAGAGAAGTTGAATAGAATATTTGAGAGCAAGCAGAGAGGAAGAGGTCATGGTGGAAGAACTGGTAGGAGAACAAATGGAGGACGAAATGAGGACCAAAAGAAGAATGGAGAAGCTAGCAATAGTCAGGACCAGAAAGGGGAGAATGCTTACCACCCCCATGAGTAGAATAATGGCTACCAAAGAGGAAGAGGAAGGTCTGGATGAGGGCCTGGAAGAGGAGGATTTCATGGAACCTATTTCCAATGTGGGGAAGAAGGACATCGAGCATACGAGTGCCCACAACACCAAGGGGGAATGAATAAGAGACCTGAAGGTAATGCCCGAGCTATTGTTGTAGATGAAGGTGCTAAATCTGAGCACTCTAAAGAAGCAGAAAGAGGAGAAGTTTTGGTCACAAGGAGAGCCTTGTTGAATGAGGAGAAATATCCAGATCAAATGAAGATTCTATTCCACACAAGGTGTAAATGTGCAGGTAAGGTGTGTAATGTTATCATTGATAATGGTAGCACTGATAACCTAGTTTCAGAAGGGATGGTTACCAAGTTATAGTTAGAGAGAAGGAGGCACCCACATCCATATCGAATTGCGTGGTTGCAGAAGGACCATAGGGCTTTGGTTAGTGAGCAATGTTTGGTAAAGTTCCATATTGAGAATTACCATGATGAGGTCCTGTGTGACATCCTACCTATGGATGCTTACCATTTTCTATTGGGAAGGTCATGGCAGTTTGATCGATGTGCAATACATGATGGGCATGCCAACACTTACTCCTTGACAAAATATGGAGTGCGCCATAAGTTGAAGCTCCTGAAGGAGGTGGACGAAAAGGTATGTAGCAGTGCCAAAATTTGTTTAGTAGATGGTAGAAAATTTTTGGATGGTCTGAAGCATGAGCATATGTGCTATGCATTAATTCCTAGAGTTAAGGAAGAGCAATGCAAAGATATCCCAATAGAGGTCTCAGGTCTATTAGAATAATTCCTAGACATTGTATCAGATAATGTACTTAAGGGTTTACCACCAATGAGGAAGATCAGTCACCACATAGATTTGGTACCAGGAGCTAGTTTACCCAATAAGGTAGCCCATAGAATGACTCCTATAGAAAGTGAGGAGCTAAATAGATAAGTCCAAGAGCTACTAAAAAAGGACTGATTCAGGAGAGCTTGAGTCCATGTGCAATACCTACAGTACTAGCACCAAAGAAATATGGGGAGTGGAGAATGTGTACAGATTCTCGAGCTATTAACAAGATCACCATCAAATACATATTTCCATTGCCAAGGATGGATGACATTATGGACTGTTTGAGTGGAGCCAAGTACTTCACAAAGATTGACCTGAAGAGTGGGTATCATCAGATTCGTATCAGAGAAGGAGATGAGTGGAAGACAACCTTCAAGACCAGAGAGGGTTTGTACGAGTGGTTGGTCATGCCATTTGGGCTAACCAATGCACCAAGCACATTCATGCGGCTTATGAATGAGGTATTGAAGGAGTTTTTAGGAAAATTTGTCATTGTCTATTTGGATGACATTTTAATTTTTAGTAAGACTTTGGAGGAGCACCTACTGCATATTCGACGAGTTTTTGAGAAGCTGAGGGAGGAGCAGTTGTTGATTAATTTGAAGAAGTGCAGTTTTGTGAAGGAGTTGGTGTATCTAGGATTTTTCATCTCAGCTAAAGGTCTTAAAATGGACCCAAAAAAGGTGAGGGCTATCATTGAATGGCCTACCCCAAGGAGCATTATAGAGGTAAGATCATTCCATGGTCTAGCCAATTTTTACAGAAAATTTATTAGGAATTTTAGTAGTATTTGTGCACCCCTAACGGAGACAATGAGAGGGGATAAGAAGGAGTTTAAGTGGACTTCAGGAGAGATAAGAGTTTTGATATGTTGAAGAAGAAGGTCACAGAGCAACCTATTTTGGCACTTCCAGATTTCAATAAGGTATTTTAGGTAGATTGTGATGCTAGTGGTAGTGCCATAGGAGTTGTATTGAGTCAAGAAGGTAAGCTTGTTGCCTATTTTAGTGAGAATCTTAATGATGCTAGGAAGAAGTATTTTTTCTATGATCAGGAGTTTTATGCTATAGTTCAGGCTTTGAAGAAGTGGAGACACTATTTTTTGCCAAAAGAGTTTGTTCTATATACTGATCATCAGGCCTTACAATATATTAATAGTCAAGGAAAATTAAATCAGAGGCACTTAAAATGGGTTGAGTTTTTATAGAGTTATACCTTTGTGTTGAAGCATAGGAGTGGGAAGTCAAACAGGGTTGCAGATGCCTTAAGTAGAAGGTAGAACTTGTTGACAGAAATGAAGGTGGAGGTTATAGGGTTTGATGAACTTAAGAGTTTGTACCCTGAAGATCCAGATTTTGCAGAGGCTTGGAGAGCTTTCTTGGCACCTGTTACTTTGGACAGAACTAAATGGTTGGATTTTCTAATCCAAGATGGAATGTTGTTTAGAGGAAACCAATTGTGCATTCCAAGGAGTTCGATGAGAGAGAATATGGTCAAGGAGAAGCATAGTGGAGGGTTGGATGGACACTTTGGTCGAGATAAGACCATTGCCCTCATTAGTGAGAACTACTATTGGCCATAGTTACAGTAATATGTGAAGAGATTTGTACAAAGTTGCAGAGTATGCCAGAGGGCCAAGGGTGTGAGGCAGAACACTAGATTATATCAGCCATTACCTGTACTAGAGAAACCATGGGAAGACATCAGCATGGATTTTGTTCTTGGTCTACCAAGGACACAGAGGGAGAATGACTCCATATTTGTGGTGGTTGATAGGTTTTCAAAGATGGCACATTTCATTCCCTGCTAGAAAACTAATGATGCAGTTCATGTTGCAGGGTTGTTTTTCAAAGAGGTGGTACGACTACATGGTCTACCAAAGAGTATCATTTCAGATAGGGATACCAAGTTTATTGGGTATTTCTGGAGGACCTTATGGAAGAAATTGAAGATAAATTTGAAATTCAGTTTTGCATACCACCCCCAGACTGATGGACAAACAGAGGTGGTGAATAGGAGTTTGGGTAACCTATTGAGATGCTTAGTAGGAGATAAGCCCAAGGGATGGGATTTAGTTTTACCACAAGCAGAATTTGCTTACAACAATTTTGTCAACAGGAGTACTAATAAATCCCCATTCCATATTGTATATGGGAGCAGCCCAAGGAATGCTTCTGAGTTGAGGAAGATGGATAGAGGGGAAAAGAGTAGTGTTGAGGTTGAGGACTTTGCAGAGCACCTGAAGAGCTTGCATGAAGAAGTAAGGAAGCATATTAATAAGATGAACACTCAATACAAGATAAAGGCAGACTAGAAGCGATGGTTTAAGGAATTCCAAGTGGGAGATGAAGTTATGGTTCACCTGAGAAAAGAACGGTTTCTTGCTAAAACCTATAACAAGCTGAAAATGAAGAAATTTGGACCCTATAAAGAAACAAGATTCAGGCAATGCATATGAAGTAGAATTTCCGAATGGGCTTAACATCTCACCTGTGTTCAACATTTTTGATTTGGTAGAATATCATGAAGGAGACAATGATGAGGGACCAATAACAAAAATTTGGGATATTCCAACGTCTACTCTAGAGAAGGAAGAGATAGAAGAAATCTTGGATACCCGCATCGACAAAAGTACCAGAAACAGGCAGTATGAAGAATATCTGGTTAAGTGGAAGGGTAGGCCTATTGAAGATTCATCTTGGTTGTCGAAGACAGAGGTTGACCACCTTGGTTTTCCTCCAACAGTAGAGAAGTGAAGGTCACTTCTCAATTTACCCTGGGTGTCTGATGCAGGAGCATCCAGTGGTGTAAGAGTGATCTTGCATCATCCAAAATTTGTAATTGTTTTTATTTTGTTCTAAGTTTGTTTAGTTGTTTAGGGGATGGAAAAACAGACCTAACGATGAAAGAATCACCCCAATATCCTGAGCAGTTTGGGAGATATGCAAATTTTAAGGTGAGGACCCTACCAAAACTAGTGAAAATCCTGCCACTAAAACTTGAAGGTCAATTTTGAAGGCCTTAGAGGCCTCGTAGAGGGCTGAAAAATGGTGGTAATGTCCTTTAGGACATTACTAGGCCGCAAACCCCTTCGAGAGCTTTCCGAAAACATGCACCAATAGTCATTTCGAGCAACGAGCGAGGAGTTATGACCTCGGGAAGTTTACCCCCAAAATTCAAATTTCAAATACATTGTTCTAGGCGGGAAAAGGGAAAACAGGGTATTTGAGGGGGAATTTCTAATTTGTAAGTAGTTGGTCTCTATAAGCTCCATTCTCCTCAACAAGGAATACAAGAAAATTTTAGCATTTCTCTGTTTCTGTAGATTGTATGTGTTTTGTTAATGCATTACTGCTTCATCAATCCTTCAACAACCAACAAAAAAAGTAAAGGAGATAAAGGACATCCTTGTCTCAATCCTCTCGAGGGTATAAATAATTTGGAAGTTGATCCATTGATAAGAACAACAAAATATATAGAAGAAATGCATCCCATAATCCACTTTACTACTGGATAGCTAAAACCCCCATGTAAGAGCATTAATCTAAGATACAACCAACTAGTTCTATCATAAGCTTTAGATAGATCTAGTTTAAGGACCATTGTAGGAAGATTTTTAGTTTTAATAGAGTGAAGACCCTCTTGTGCAACTCTTATGGATCCAAAAATCTATCTACCTGCTACAAACCCAAACTGCTCTTGGGATTTAACTTCAGAGGAAATATTCTACAATATAACAGCCAAAATCTTTGCAGTGATTTTATAGATACAATTACACAATAAATTAGGTCTAAATTCATCAAAGGTTTAAAGATGCTCCTTTTTGGGAATCAAAGCTAAAAAAGTGGAGTTAAAAGCCCCAAAACCTGACCACTCAACCAAAATTTCTCCATTACTCTAAGAATATCCTCCTCAACAAGATCATAAAAAACTAGAAAAAAATCCACAGGCCATCCATCAAGCCCTGGACTTTTATCTTTTTTGAAAGAAGTCAGGATAGCTTTCATTTCTTCCGTTGTGACCTCCTTCATAAGTAACTGGTTATCCTCCTCTATCAAAAAATGGGGAAGAAAGTAATTAACTTTAAAATTTTCCAAATATTGACTCGATTAGGTTCTTTATAGATAGATTGAAGATGTTTTACTCCTAATTTTGCTAATTCAGAATAAATCCTAATGAGGACCCCTTCTTCATTGTGCATCTCCCAGATAGTGTTAACCTTCTTCCTATGATTAGCAAAATTATGAAAAAATCTTAGTATTTTCATCCCCTTTTTTAACCATATAGGTCTACTTTTTGTTCTTCATTCAACTTCCTTCCACTCCAAGAATTTGTTCTTAATTTCTAGTTTAACCAGTATTATTTTCTCCTCCTCTTTAAACAAACCAACCTCATCTTTTTATGAATTTCTAAAATTTCCTTCTTCACCAACTTAAGATCTCTACCCATACTCTCCTTTTTAACTGCAATTCAAGATGACACAACTCCTTTTAATTTTTTTAAGGCAACAACAAATTGAGAACTCACCAATAACATGGAACTTTGGTCATAACCAATCCATTCTTTTTTAATCATTTGTTGAAAATCTTCTTCCTCCAACCAAATTGGATTGAGCTTAAAAGGACTAGCAGGTTTTATCCCTTGACTTTCTAATTGAAGAAGTATGGGAGAATGATCTAAGCGACCTCTAGTCTCAACCCATGATTGTTTCTATTTCATTGTATAATGACTCTGAGATCAAAAATCTATCCAACCTCTTTGATACCCTAGCTTCCCCAGCTCTATTATTTCTCCACGTAGGTATTAATTTTATTGGTTCCAAATCTATTAAACCAACTTATTCAATATTATGTCTAAAGTTATCTGCAAGTCTATAAAGTCTTGTAGATTCCTCCCATACCTCACTTCTATTCATAGTAAAATTTAAGTCCCCACCAATGTTAAGTCTTTCATCTCTAACACACCTTTGGGAGAAAAAATCATCCTAGAAGACCTGCCTATATTCATAGGGACCATAACAATTAATAACTGATAGCCTCAAACCTAAGTCTTTAAGAAAGAATTTTGTCCACAAGCTTGAAACCATAAAGGAAGAATTAATTAAGGAAACTGAGTTCTTCCAGCCAGTCAAAACACCCCCTAAATTTTTGGTAGATCTAGAGCCAAGAACTCCCAGTCCCCAAGCAATTTACTTAACCCTTCAATGACTTTAGATAGATTTTTGTTTACCTTGTTGAATTTCCCTCAAAGCCTTCTCCTGTGCATGAAATAAAAAGACTTCCTACCTATTGAAAAAGTGGAAGAGTCCTTTATAAGGTCCAAACCTAACCCTAACCTTCCAATAATTGCACAAGTTCTCAGCTCAGATAACCTTTTCCTAGAATGTAACAAATATTTGCAAGAGGAGCCTATCTCCAAACCATCCCTTGAAATAGATACCTCCCTAGAAGATTCACTTGATAGGTCAAAAGACTTCCCCCAATAGTAGAAATATTTGGATCACAATCCTTATTCAATGTGTTTGAGGTTGTCGGTCCATTGTCCAAAATCCTAGAAAATTCCTTGTCCCTAGGACTTCTCTTCGAAGATTCATGAGGAAGTGTACAAACTTATTTATTACCTAAGTCCATATTATTCTCCACATGTATTGGATAGTAATTGTCATAAGGCTTAGATGACTGACCAACAAAATTAATAGTATCAAGGTCCAATCCTTTTCATAGTTTTCTTTGACTCTGTATCCTTCTCTAACAACCTATGAACAGTGAAATGGATACAAAGTTAGGCCCAAAATTTCTTCCTCCTTATCCAAATTGTTGCTTCTAGATTCATCAATATTATTATTGCTTGTTTATGCCAAATCAGGGAGCACTATTAAGCTCTAAAAAATAAGTATCTCTTGATTGTTGTTACCTGACTTGAAATCCCCACTAGTCATATATTTTCTCCTCCATACTTTCTATATGAAATATTGAGAACATTTCTTAGCAATATGTTCATAAACATGACAACGAACACATCTAAAAGGAATCTTCAAATAGTCCAAAATTTTATTATGAATTGTATTCCCCACAACTATCTCCATATTGTATGGTATGCCTTCACTAATATCCATCTCAACAAAAACCCGAGCTACAAACCAAAAAATACTGGATCTAAAAGAAATATCTATATCCAATCCAGGTTTTAGCTAATGAATCTCTAATCTCTTTTAGAGGTCATTTTGACCATAACTCCATTGGCATACCTAGAATTTTTACCCAAATTGAGATTCTCCTAGCAAATTTAGTCCTAGGATCAAAGCAAGTTGTCAAGGTCTTCAAAGCCAAAAAAGAAGACCCTCAATACCAAAAACCTCCCAAAATGTTTTGTGCATCTTCCTCAGATCGAAAAAAGAAACCTATCCATCCTCTGGCAAGCAAGTGAAAAAATGACCCATATCCTAAAATTGGGACCCATACCTTTTGCAACCACTCATTTAATTTTTTATCAGCTATTTAATGTCCATGAAACTTCCCAATAAGGGTCTTTCCCCAAAACTCCAAAACTTGTTCCATCCTTAGGTCTTCCTCAAGTGCCATTCTGATCTTCAACCTCCTTTTAACCACTTTAAGTGCCTTACACACTTTAGTAACTGGAGTTATAGTCTGTGTTGATTGAAAGTTTGGACCCACACCACTTAGGGCCTCCAAATCAAGAATTTTACCAAAAAAACCATAATCAAACAAAGGAAACTCTGTCAGACAAAGTGACTTTGGGTTATTTGTAGTCTGCTCAAGTTTTTCTTCCCCACAATGAAATACTTGCTCATTCATTAGACCCATGACTGGAGTAAAGTGTTCTGAGACACTTGAGAGTGAGTAGTCAATAGAAAAACTGACCTAATCTAAACTTTTTGATATAGACTCCCCTTTGTCCACTAAAGTTTGATAACTTGCAGTATTATTTTCGCCACTCAAAAACCCAAGGATCCCCAGTTCTCTACTTTTAAATCTTGTCAAGAAATGGGACCCTTGGCCCTTGTAGTTGAAAAGATGCGTTGCCCCTCAAAGGGGTCCTTTGAGAAGTCCAAATATTCCTCTTCATTGTCCATCAAAATAAGAAACAAAAATTCCTAAACTATACTGCCATTTTAATAATACCAAATAAAAAAAATTAATATTTTCCTTTTGCAAACCCTAGCTTTGTGGCATGAACTTCATGATTCCAATCGATAAACTTATTCAAAGAACCATTCACATGCACGAAAAAATTTCTCCCTATCAAAGTAACTCCTTTCACCTTTTGCATGCTTTGAATATAGAAAGTAAGTTGTTCATCCTTCATTTTCTTCACATGAATAGATTTGAGCACACTTTGGTTTTAAAAAAATGTTGACGCTTCTTGTGTCATTTTTTTCAAGGATGGCAGTCAAGAACTAGACCCACCTTCATTTTATTCACATGAATAAATCTAAGCACATTTTAGTTTTAGGAAAAATAAAATGTTGTCATTTGTGTTTTTTTTTACTTTTCTCTATGCTTCATTTGTAAACCCTAGTTTTATTGTGTGCACTTCGTAATTATAGCCAACAAAATTCTTCAAACTATTGTTCACATGCATAGAAATATTCCTCTCTCGCAAAGTAAAAATCTTTCACCCCTTAAATTTAGTTCCTCTGAATTTCACTTTGCAAACCCTAGCTTCATTGCATGCACTTCATGATTGCAGTCGATAAACTTCTTCCAAAGAAAATTTAAATGTCAAAAAGAGGAATGCTTACCTCCTTTACAATCCGAGCTTTCTTCAAAATTGTAGATGGGTCTTCAGCTGTCACTATGCAACGATGATGATGGATCAACTACAAACCACAACCTATTGTAGTAGAGATGATAACCTCCACCAAACCCTCTCTTCTTCTCTTCTCTTCTCCTCCTCCACACATTTATTGGTTATTTACACCAAACCTACAATTATAAAATTGTAGGACATTGATAGTAAAACTATTTTCAAAAATTGCTCAATGAAATGTTGATGAAAGTGCTAAACTTGACTACGACTATGTTTTTTGTGTAACTTTTATTCTTAGTTGTACATAATGCATGAATTAATAATAATACTAGAATTGAATTGATTATTCATTTGAATATTTGTTGTAGAAAAATTATAGTTGCACGTAAGATTTGAATGCATTCAAAAAATTGCACATTTGATTGTTAATTCAAATAAGGTACACCTAGGTGATAGAGAGAAGTGGTTTGGTGGATAAATTAGTGCACCATGTATATGCATGACAATTGCATTCCCAATGTGCAAGTTGATTTTTGCATTGAAATCTAGTACTAGCACAAGTATATACTTGTGAATATCATGGAAGTATGTATGGAGTATTGCATATTGTTTTTCTATTTAGTTGGGTGGTTCATATATTCCTCTTCATGAAGGGTTAGATATTGTTACTATGAAACTGGAATGTCACTTTATTGGGTAGTAAACTGCCCGAATGATACCTTATATCCTTTGACCATTAGCCTAGATTTAGAATAAAATATATAATGGAAGTAATTATATTATTGAAGTTCAAAACTAAACTTATGTGCATTTAAGATTCAAGAAATAATAACTTGAATGTTTTCTAGATGCCAAGCTTGTAAGATCAACTAATGATGCAATTTAATTGTGTAATAGATAGTTCATTTAAGGTAATTTCATTATATTCTTCACATTATACAACTTGTATTGGAAAAGAAAAGATGATAGTCTATATCTTTTTGAGATTGAATTTGTTATGGTGGTAATAATTTACAAGTTATTCGTCTAAGAATAAAAATAGTCTATATATTGTAAATTTATTTTAACTTTTAGCAAGATAATAGATAGAAGAACAAGTTGGTTTCATCTGATATTGAAGAAAAAATTGTTTCAATCTTTATCCACACTATTGTAACAATCAATTTTCAGGTATAGGAAACCATGAGATGATTGTCTTGAAATATAGAATTATCTATTGGACCATAAACTAAATTTAGTTACTCATTATTAATTAACAGACATTTGGAGTTAACATATTTAGGTTTTAGTACCCACTTAAGGGTGATTTCAATTGACCAAGATGGGGCTAGAAATAAAAACAAGAACTATAAATCAATTAGATTAACTTGAAAAATAAATGTTACTTGATAAAATCGTGAACATAGATGTCATAGTGATGAGGAAAATTGAGATGATTTTATCCATCAAGGGAGAGTATATAACCCAATTGATGCTTATACTATAAGATAACTTGATTGATCTTTGGGGTTGCCATGGCCATAAGAAATGGAAAAACCTCATCAAATCTAGATAGAGACTAGATCTCTAGGACTAATGGAGGTTGTGAATTCCTTAATTGCTATTAAGTATGACAAGTTAATAAATTATTAAATATTTCTACCACAAAGATTATTTTATAAAATTAATTCGGATGATATGATTTAGGCTTGAATTATAAAAAAAAAACTATTTATCTAAAACTAGATTAGGGGTTATTGTTACATGATTATAAAATCAAGAATTTATTACCACGAATAGACCATCTTGTTCCTCCAAGATAAAATAATCTTAGAATAAATTTCAATCTATTTATCATAATCTCTAAAATTATCTTATAAATCATATTACACAAGATTATTGGGTGAAAAGTATCAAAATATTTTGTCTTGTCTTTTTTGGGAATCAATGTAACAAAGGTGGCACTGATCTCACTTATTATAACATTATATCTCCTAGCTTCTTCAATCAAAGTCAACATACAAACCCCCATTTTTTTTTTTGAAATAACATCTTAGGAATTCTTTGGGCCCCTATGCGTATAAGGGTGGAAAGTGAAAACTACCTCTTGTGGCTCTTTAATAGAGATCTTCATTATCAAATATGCATATTACCTTCGTATAATAATTGATAAAATATTTTATAAGAACTTACACTAAGCCTCTTGCCCAGTTTTTAATAGAATATTTTTAAAATAATTAATTGATTTCTTCTTAATATCTTCTTCTTCTTCAAGACTTCTCCATTTGGGTAATTTTAATTCAATTAAAAATAAATCTATTTTGGATGTAGCATGAAAACATCGGTATCTCTATTCCCTTATTTAAGCCATATCTCACTTGATTTTTAGGTCCATCACTACTCTTCCTTTTATACTACATAATGATAATTAGAAAGTAGTTATTTTCTTGCACATAAGTATCTTGATCCATTTCATTGATTTCTACTATTTCTTATAAATTGTTGAGCTTAGATTTAATTTTCTCTCTTAATTTAAATATATAATTAGAAGATTTAGTATTACTTTTCTTCATTTGCCCCTTTAAGTATTTTTTTTTAACAAACCTATACATGCATGATCATTCAAAGCTTGCTTCATCCCACCATAATACAACTATTTGGAAGATCCACATAGATTAAAATCAAAATATCTTTAGATGGCCATTATCAAGAAGGTTACATCACAAAAGAAAGGGTTTGTGATATGATCATGATCATAGTAAAATGCGTAAATATACTATATAGTCCATTTACAACCACAAATTAGATAACAAAAATTTGTCCAATCTTTTTTTATATATGAGTTTGATTAATATGTCTATTGTCCCATGCATTCTAAAAGCTTGAAGGAATAACATCTCAAAGACCATTTAAATTGACAAAGGAAATATAATCTTCTATTAATTTAGATCATCCAAGAGCACTACCCTTCTTTTTTCCCCTCCAAGAATTCATACATCACAATTATGAATCATTGTACTTGGTATAAATAAACCAACATCTATCATAAAGAGTAATTGTAGTTGGATCATACGCATTTATGACTCCAACCTTGATATTCTTATCTTTGTTACAATAAATTCTAGTAACCCAATTACTTCTTCTAACAATTGTTCATCTCATTTGTGTTTGTCCCCTATTATTGTAATACCCCTAAAGCTCCTATATTTAAAATTACAAGACAATCCCTCATCTTCCAAACCCTTTTGAATGCATCCTTACATTCCTCACTAATTATTTTTATCTCTTGTATTAAAGTGAACTCAACACTATAACAACCTATTAATTATCTAATAACTCCTTTTTTAGGGGGTTTTATTCATGCCCCTAATATTCTTGGATACCATCTTCATCGTCATTTTTTATTCTTATTGGTGGGATTAGACTCACTTCTTGTTAATACTTGTGATTTTTCTTTTGGTTTTCCAAATAAATTTCTCTCTAAGTTTCCTTTGGTCTTTCTTTAAGGGTTTTCCTCTCCTTTTTTATTCTCACCAACACTTTCATCCTCATTAATCTCTTCTATTTTTCCAAACTTTTTATAATAAGATTTATCATCTATAGGTTTATGTTGCCCTAGAGAACTTGAAGTGCAAGGAATAGCTTTGAAAGTATTTTCTTCTTTTTGTTTCCCTAAAAACCCTAAAAGTGCAAGGACCATCCTTCATAGTGCTTACTTTCTTATGTTGTCCCAAACACCATAATTTGTTATTTTCATCCTTCTTATTCCTTTCTTCATTATGTTGCTCTTCAAACCGTAAAGCGCAAGGGATGAACTCTATACTACTTTTATTTTTGTTGTAAGGAGAAATTTTTTTACTACTTGAGGAAAATAAATACAATTTCCTCGGATTACACTTGATCTCTTTTTCCTTTATTTTAAAATTTACCTCCACATCTTTCTTCATAACTTTAGTTCTTTTTGAATTTGAATTTGCACATTGTAATTTATCATCCCTTACATCCTTCTTAATTTTATCTAATGGTTGACCTACGTGCACTATTAAGGACTTTGCCATCTAATAAAGTAGAGGGGTTTATTTACCATTTTTTTTGGAAGTGGAAAATTCTTGATCTAAGCCAACTTCTTCTATAATATGATCTCCTTTTGATTTGTTTTGTAGTTTTTCTCATGGCAATTTTTTTGATCACTTTCTCGATCATTTTACTTTGTAGTCTCTTGCCATGTATCCAATCTTATAACATCTATGACATCAAAATTCAATGTTATTAAATCCACTTATTGATCTTGTTGTTTTGATTCATGTTTAATCTTAATGGATTATGACAAAGATTTAAAATATCCATGGCAATACATATCCTAGTATTTATAACATGTTTTTTCTCTCTGGTATTTGGTTGCTCCTAGTTGAACTCCCCTAGAATTTCACATTTATTTTATAGAACCTCCATATTGAGAAGTTGATATGGGAGTCCAAAAAGCCTAACCCATACTAGAATCCTTTTAATAATTTCTATCTCTATAAAAAAAAATCTCATTTTGTGGTATTAAATATGGGCCATCGCTTCCCCTAAACAATGGGTGATTAACCATTATTTTATCCTTAATTATTACATTTGAGAAGATGATAAGGAGAAAGACCTTTAAAAGAACAATAGTGGAGTAATTTGAATTCAATTTCCACTTTCATTTAATCTGCTTTCTAATCTATCAAAAGATATGGTTAGCATTTGTTGAACTTATGTTTTAACCCTATGGTTTTAAGAATCATCATGCCATGTTCGATCATCTCATCCTTAATAATCACTTTTGATGTAATATATGCTACCTAGATAAGGATTACCATAGATTTTATCTTCCTCTTGACCCTAACTAGGGCATCCTTACTTCCAACTAGAGATTTCATAGATGGCTTTTCTTCTATGCTTATCAACTTTTCCTCTTAATAATCCTAACTTTTAAAATTTCCCTAGAATTCTAAAATTAAAGAGATAAGGCTAACTCATTGTTTGTACTTGTTGTATATAAATATAATTATTTTTGTAAATATTAACATGATGTATATATTCTTAAGTTAAAAAAATTATGCTATATTTATATTTATTTAAATGTTGGAATTTAAAAAATAAGCGTTTAATCTAATTGGTAATGACAATGGGTTCTCTAAGCTAGAGTGCATATTTGAATGTAAGTTTTGGGTTAATCTAAGGTTGAATCCAAATTCTCAAGTATATTTGGAAGTTTAGATGCTGAAAGGTGTTTACAAGTTCGACTTCTCTATGGCGTATAGTTTTAGTAGACTTGGGATTTAATCTTTTGTTACATTTGGGACACATTCATTCCCATGTTCAAGGAGCTTTTAACAGACTTGAATATGTTATCGACAGACTTCATCAACTTTTCCACATGATCCATGATCTTCAAAAGGTCCACCAAAAAAAAATAAAAATAAATAGTAAACAATGATAATTTGGTTTAGAAACTCATTACTTATTTTTCTTCCTTGAAGACTTTAGAAGATACAATGGAGACCATGCCTATAAATTCACCACATGAAAGGCTCTTCCATGGATGATTGATGATATTTGACTTATTACGGTAGGATATAGCTATATTCTCTTTGTTGCTATTAGCTTTTATTCTTATGTGCACTCAGTTATGGATGCTTTACTCCTTATCTACCTCATTTTATTTTTATAGATTTGGTTAGTATAAGAAACCTCTACGACCGAAGCTTAAGGCTAGACATCCCCATCCCATCATGACCTCTCATAAGGGAAGAGTTGGGCTTATCAATAGGGAATTTAACACACAACCACGCATCCACATTGCGGTTTGAACCTTGGACCTCCTTAAGAATAGCCAAAGCCCAAATCGTTGGGCTACTTCCTAGGACACCTCATTTTGTTTTTATGCTGGTAGAGGAAGCTAGCATCGTATTATTATAATGTTCAATGACATAATATAATCTTTAATTTTTACTTAAAAAAATTTGAATCCATATAGGATGCAAGTTTTGTTTATAAGTTTTAAAATAAATTAGAGGGAATGAGATTCTTAGATCCTTAATGCAGGAGTAAGTTATAAAAGCATTTTCATCAAGCATCTAAAAAAAACAAATGTCAAAGAGGTCTTTTGTTCAATGGTTGAGACATGAGGATAATATAGCCTATGTCAAGGTTCAAATCTTGGAAGCAGTAAATAAGCTATTTAGCTTGATATAATGTAAAAAGGAAATAACAACCCTTCAATCACAACCCTTTCAAAACCCTACTTTTCAATAAGATATTTAGCTTGATATAATGTAAAAAGGAAATAACAAACCTTCAATCACAACCCTTTCAAAACCCTACTTTTCAAAAATTGGTGTCATAAATAAAAATATTAGAAGTAAAACCCTTTCAAAAACCTTATTTTTCAAAGATTGATGTCATAAATAAAAATCTTAAAAGCAACTAATAAACTATTTAACTTTAGTATAACACCAAAGAAAAAAATAACCTTTTCAAATCTCTACTTTTCAAAAATTGATATCATAGATTAAAAAATCTTTTTCAAATCTCTATGATATCATAAATAAAAAATCTATATACAAGTACAAATCTGAAGGCCTTTTCAATTTCAATTACAGACCAACTTGACTTGCTTACAAGTCATGATTTGACTTTGATCCTACTTATTAACATACAATTCAGTTAACATGTGGATGAGTTGCAAAAGTATGTTATTTCCCTATTAATAAATAATAACAGTTAATACATTTAGAGAACCCATCCATTATGCAGGCCATGGCCACCTTTATACATATATTAAATAAATTTTCAATACTTTTATTAATATGCTACTTTTTGTCTTTTATAGACGATGCTCTGCTCTTAAATGACGAAAGAAAGCTGTTGCGTGTTGTGATTCCACCTAATCTTTGAATTTGATACGGCCCACCAACACTTCAATCTTTCATTCATTCATAATTAGTCCCTTGCATTTGAACTCATCCCCGCAAAAGTTTTATAAATCATCAAATTGCTCACCGCCAAGAATTCAACCCTTGACCAAATTTTCCTTTGAATTTAATTTTTTTTAATAAAAATTAAAGATATATTAGTTTAATATTTTTATAAAATTTTTTGTAATTAAAATATTTTAAAATTTTATAATAAATTGATTAGTAGCCATAAAATGTTTATGAGTAAATTATCATTCAACAAGATTAAATTAGTTGACTTTCTAAATTAATTAAGTTAAACCGAATTAATTGACTTTATCTTTTTCAACAACTTAAGACATGCGCTTAAGATTTTAAGGGGCATTTTGGTTGAAAAGAATTCAATAAAATTACACAAAAAAATTTACAGCGTTGTCATCTGGCTGTTTCGAAGTTATTAATCGAGGCGCATTTTGGTTGAAAAGAATTCAATAAAATTACACATAAAAAATTTACAGCGTTGTCATCTGGCTGTTTCGGAGTTATTAATCGTGGTTAATATGGATTAACTAGCCAACAACTTCTTGTCCGTAGTCTACAACTACTAGACTGCCCCTAGCTCTGGTTAGAGTTCTTCGATAAGCGAGATTAATTAATAAGACACGTGCGGCTTCTCTCTTTCCAGATTTCGAATCCCCTTCTCTGCCCCTTGCAACTTGCACTTATTTTAGAGCCCTCGGAATTAAAATTCACCCTCGTTGGAAAAACGACCATGTTTTAAGCATGGTTTTGCTTACATTTGTTTTTTAACGGGTTTATGTGATGTTATTTCCATATAAGTTATTTATTTACAATAACATATTTTTATGTTGAAATTTCCTTCCACTTTAATACCACTTTATGTTGAAATTTCCTTCCACTTTAATACCACTTTTTTCTGATAAAACATACCTTAATTTAAATTTAATTGCATATATTTTTTAAACATACAATAATACCTAAAACATAAACTCAATTTATTGGTCATCATTCTTTCCTTAAATTGAACTTAAGTTTCAACTAAAAAATATATTATTTGATATAATATTTTTTAAACATACCATCATACCTAAAACATACAATTCAACTTATAGATCATCATTCTTTCCTTAAATTGAACTTAAGTTTTAACTAAAAAATATTTTTGCATGTTGGGAGTAGTCCTTGATCACAAATCTTGTATATCATATGTCATTTCTGTTTTTCTTACTTTATTTTCTCTGAAAATACATTAAATACTCTTGTTGCTTTGTATATGTCTATTAACCTCTTTTTGATTACCCATATATATTAATATAAATTCAATTCTATTCTATTCTATATGATATAATATAAAAAAAAAATGAAAAATATTATGAATTTCTTTCAAATGTTCTTAAATTTAGATTATTAGACTATAAAAATTTAAGTTTGAATCATATTAACGTGATTTCTTATACTCACAACTGTATATTTGAACTGTGAAAATATCTTTAAAAAAATAAAAAATATTCCTTTAAACACGTGATCAGTGAGAACCTTCCAGAAGGGAGTGGCGGTAATTAAGAGTCCCTCTAAACGAGTGCTTTGACACGGTGGATACCATAAAACTAGAGGCGACAGCTAAAACGTTTGGACTCTTCTGTTCTCCACGCTGGCGGTGGCTCCTACCACGTCAGCCAATATTGACAGCGCCTTTACAATTTTTTTTCAACTTGGATAACAATTGATCCAAAGGTCAAGCAGACCCACTTTTGAAAGGAATTTAAAAAAAAAATTATTTTATTTAAAATTTTAGTGTGAAAGAGAAAGAGGATGGGCTGTCCCATTCAATATACTAAAGTTTTTAGAGTTTCTTTATTAAAAAAATTTGTGAACTAAAATATAATAATTAAAACTTACACATTTATTATTAAATAAAAACAAAATCAATAAAACTTTTTTGAACTATCAAAATTTAATTTCGAAATCTCCGTTATTAAAATTCCTTATTAAGAAAACGATATTAATATGCGAGGTGAGCCAAAAAGAATAATAATCCCGATAATCAAGACATGTGCAATTGTTATCCGTTCCTAATCTTTGTCGTCAAAATCTACTTAATCAAATAAGAAAGACAGCCTGTACACCTGCGAGGTCTGTGATGTTGCTGGCCCCGACATTCGATCGTGTGACCGGGCCCTGCGACACGATTACGAACGAGGGGAATTGAAATCCCTAAACAGGCAGAGCTCTAGGCCAAAGAATGATTACGTAGATATCAGACGGATTTCACGAGGACGACGAATCTCCAACGCGGACCTATCTAAACGCCGTTCCAACATCTACGGTGCAGAATAAGCGTAAGCCTGTACGGAACAGGCACGCACCGTAAATGACCGCCACTTTTTTCCACATTTTCGTTGGCATTCCGTGCGTTGAACGGAGTTCCGTCGTTACCCCAAAGAAGTCCCAATTTGCTTTCTTTACAAACCCTAAACCCTAAATTTTAGAAGACTAAGTTAACAAAATCTGTCTAGAACCAATTTATTAGCAAACAATTGGTCATTACTGAGGGACCTGTCTTTTTGGATAGCTAAGCTCAATTATTTTTTCTAGAAACCCTAATCAAATGGATATAGATGAAGGTTTTTTAACAAAACCTAGACTTTAGTTAGTTGAATAAAAATGAAGTCAACAAAACTTTCTACTGTTTAGAACCAACCTTTTAGTCAACGGTTGGTAATTACCAACTAGTCTATCCTTTTGGGTAGAGAAATCCAATTGTTTTTTCTAGAAACCCTAAATAAAGATGAAGTTAACAAAACTTTCTACTGTCCAAAAAAAATTGAATCAAACCATATAGAAACTATTTACCATTACCAACCCACCTATCCTTTTAGATAGCGAAATCCAATTTTGAGTTGTAAATTCTAGCTTTTGTTCTTGTTAGGCTCCTAGAAATTGAGAAATCGTTACCGTTACCGTTACTGTTAGGTAACCAGGTTACGTCTGAGTTCCCCAAAGGAATCGGAAACGTCTCAATCTGTCAGAGACCATAACGCGACTGACGGGAAATTTGCTCGAGTTCAGAAAGCGAGGTTTTGACAGTTGTGGTGAATCCCGTGGATAAAATAATCGAGCATGGAAAGCCAAATTTAAAAAATCCCAGTTTTTACAGGAGGCAGTAATGGTTAACAGAAGATTTTACGTCTGTCGTATAAAATAATGATGATTCGGCAGAGGCGAGAGATTTGACTGGCTAAGGAGGGAACTAAATATGAGAAAAGAGGGTGGGGAAGAATTGAATTGAATGCGCAAGGCGGGCCGGCAGGGGCGGAAAGCCTAGACGTGGAAGTTGTCCAAGCTCCACATCTTCTCTTGTGGTCAATGGCAGTTGGGCAGGAATCCTTGAATTGGAAGGCGGAAGGAAAATAGAACGGAAGGAATCCTTCTAGACGTGGAAAATGATATCTATAATCAAAACACATGGTTACAACTCCTTTTGTTTGTCGATTTATAGCATTGCAGTCGGCTGGATGAGTTTTTCTTTGACTTTTGTGACACCATCGACCTCTTCCCACCCATGAATTTTTTAGTTTTAGCTTTCCGGAATTGCAGCTTTTGATTTCGTGATAGGACTTTTTCAATTATAATCATAGGGACGGCGAATTCGAGAAAGAGTTGGAGCACTTTTCGCCTGCCGTTGATCGAAGGTTCGAATCGCATGCGTGTCAAAGTCCAACAGAGGAAATCGTGCGTCGCCGGGTTCGACGTCGTTCTTTAGGTGGAGGAGGGGAATATGCCTCGCAAGGAGGCGATTATCTTAAGATTTTGTATAAGGCGCGCGAAATTCTTTTTCCAATTGCAGGTCAATTGTGACAGATTTGGCCATATCGTTTGGCAGCGGAAACTTCGAAAAGTTGTGAAAAATCGTGGCCTTTGATCTGAAAATTTCGATTTTTATTCTTGTTTGTGAGAGGGAGAGAAGTGTAGGTCGGAGACTCTCAGATTTCGACGGCGTCTGGTACAGCAAGGCCTGATTTTCTGTCTCGGAACGCCCCAAAATCTGTAAATTGATCGAGCTTGGGGCAATTGTGTACCTGCAGCAGCGAAAGTTTGCAATGTCTCCCTAACATTTTCACTGTTCTGGAAACGCCAATCGTATGTCATGTACTTTTTCTGCTTATTTTTGGTTAAACATTTGATCGTCACAATTTCAATATGACTGACTGTTTCCGGTGTTTGAACAGAGAGATTTTGCGTGGAAGGTCAGGGATTTGCTTTGCCAAAAGAAAAAAAGAGACCAATTGAAGTTCACAAATCTGGTTTGAGCGGGCTAGGTAAGCGGGAAGCACATATTGTTTATTTATTTATTATCAAGAGGAAGTTTTGGCTGTGAATCGAAAATTTTCAGAGGGGAGTGTGGAAACTTGCCCATTCGTAATGGGATATTTGTTACACCTAAACATGCATAGCATATAAAATCTGGCAACATGACATCCCCGAGGCCATTTTTGACCCCTTCCCCTCGAAGACCATCCATGAGCACCCCACCCGTCCCGGAACCTTCTTTCCTTGATCACAACTCTGCTGCAGCTTCCACGACAGCTCCAAACATTGAACATGAAGATCCTAATTTAAACCGTCCAATTGACACAGCAGGACCTTCCAATTCATATTCCCGTTCCAATTCACATTCCCGTCATATAAGAGCAGGATCAGGTTCCAGAGCTAGTTCTATGAGGCAGCATGTGCCGGGGCAGGGGCAGGGTTACTACTCAGATGGTTCGGACTTTTCGTTCCAGGGCCATGCGAGGGGCAATTCTGTCAAGTCTTTTGAAATTTCTTATCAGCAGTCGAGTAGGCAATCGTCGCTGAGAAGAGAGACTGAGCAGGGCTTTCCCAAGATATATGGTTCAAGAGGAGGGACCGATTCGGATGCACTAGGAATCTCACAGAGGGAAATAGCTGAAGAGAATTCAAGACTAATCCACATCAATGACCCTGATCAAACAAATGACAAGTATGAGTTTGCTGGCAATATAATTAGGACCAGCAAATATACAGTCGTCACCTTTTTGCCACGGAATCTCTTTGAGCAGTTTCATCGAGTTGCCTATATCTATTTCCTTTTGCTCATTGTGTTGAATCAGCTTCCATGGCTGGCAGTCTTTGGGAGAGCAACTTCTATCTTTCCACTTGCATTTGTTTTGCTTGTTACTGCAGTTAAAGATGGGTATGAAGATTGGCGCCGACACCGATCCGATAGAACAGAGAACAACAGAATGGCAGAGGTATGGCAGGACGGGAGTTTCCAGCAGAAAGGATGGAAAACTATTAGGGTTGGCGAGGTGTTGAAAATTAGGGCAAATGAGACCCTTCCTTGTGACATAGTAATGTTGGGGTCTAGCGATTCAAGTGGCGTTGCCTATATCCAAACAATTAATCTTGATGGAGAATCAAATCTAAAGACCAGATATGCCAAGCAGGAAACCCAGTTAAGGACCCCAGAGCAAGCGCCTATTACTGGCATCATCCGCTGTGAAAAGCCAAACAGAAACATCTATGGATTTCAGGCATACATGGAATTTGAAGGGAAACGGATATCTCTTGGACCATCAAACATAGTGCTGCGTGGTTGTGAGCTAAAAAACACAGCTTGGATTGTTGGAGTGGTGGTTTATGCGGGCCAAGAGACCAAAGTTATGTTGAATAACTCGGGAGCCCCATCAAAGAGAAGCAGATTGGAATCCCACATGAACAGAGAGACGATCTATTTGTCTCTATTTCTTATAATCATGTGTGCAGCTGTGGGATTAGGCATGGGGCTCTGGCTCAGACGGCATAAGGAACAATTAAATACCTTACCTTACTATAGGAAGAGGTATTTTAAAGGGTCAGAAGAGTCAGAAGGGTCAGAAAACAAAGTTTATAACTACTATGGTGTGGGAGCAGAAGTAATATTTGCAATGTTGTCAGCTGTGATTATATTTCAAATCATGATACCAATTTCTCTGTATATATCCATGGAGCTGGTCCGTTTGGGACAGGCATATTTCATGATTAGGGATAAAAAGATGTATGACAGTGGTTCCAAATCAAAGTTCCAATGTCGAGCACTGAACATCAATGAAGACCTTGGACAAATAAAATATGTTTTTTCAGATAAGACAGGAACTCTGACAGAAAATAAGATGGAATTTCGAGATGCAAGTGTGTTTGGGAAAAATTATAGCACGTCAAAAACTTCAATGGAGCATGGTGACTATGCTTTAGGCAATGAGGAGAAAGAGATTAAGACAGGTATGCTGTGTTCATTTGTATTTGTAGGTCTAGGTTTTGTTTAACTGTAGTTGTTTTGGTGGTTCTTACATGAGGATTAAACCATGATTCATCCCCATACCTACATCAATAGTCAGTTGATATTTATTTTGTTTCTTGTTAATCCTTGTCTGATGTTTTATGTGGCTTGTTTGGTGCTTGGCTTAGAGACATGGAAGGGAAAAATGGAGGTTAAGGTGGATCCCCGGCTTGCACAGTTGCTAAGGAAAGATAATGTCACACAGGAGACAAATGTTGCACATGATTATTTCCTCGCCCTCGCAGCTTGTAATACGGTAGTTCCCCTTATACAGGAAACGCCAGAGCAAGGTGTGAAATTGGTTGATTATCAGGGTGAATCTCCTGATGAACAGGCATTAGCATATGCTGCAGCTGCCTATGGATACACTCTTATAGAGCGAACATCTGGTTATGTTGTGATTGATGTGCATGGTGAAAGGAAGAGGTATTCTTTGCTTTTTCTAGTCTATGTTGCATATGTTTACATCAAAGTTTTTTTATGACGACTTCTAATTTGGCTGGCATATACACAATTCAAATCACAGTTGATTTCTGCAAAAGTCAGGTTTAGAGCCATTTTTTAGCTAATCTATCCTCTGCCTCTTTCTTGCATTCCTACCATTGACAGGTTTGATGTCTTGGGACTTCATGAGTTTGACAGTGATCGTAAGCGAATGTCAGTTATAGTTCGATGTCCTGATAAAACTCTGAAATTATTGGTGAAAGGCGCAGATAGTTCAATGCTTGGGATTATAGACGAGTCTTCCAATGTTGACTTGGGCATAGATGTTGAAGGGGGCTCAATTAACTTGAAATCTGCCACAGAGAGCCATTTGCATGAGTATTCATCACAGGGTTTGCGGACACTTGTTGTAGGGGCTAGAGATCTCAGTGATGCAGAATACAATGACTGGCATCACCACTATGAACAAGCAAATAATGCATTAACTGGCAGGGCAAGAAAGCTCCGTGCAACTGCAACTCGTGTTGAATGCAATATTAAACTACTAGGGGCCACTGGGATTGAAGACAAATTGCAGCAAGGTGTTCCAGAAACAATAGAGTCTCTAAGAAAAGCAGGAATTAAGGTTTGGGTTCTGACAGGGGATAAACAAGAAACTGCCATTTCTATTGGTACTTCTTGTAAACTACTTACTGCAAGCATGAGTCAGATAATTATCAATGGCAAGTCCAAGGAATCCTGTCAGAAGCTTTTAGCAGATGCAAAGGAAACCTATGGGATTACTGAAAATGTCACAGGCAATAGCATGCAATCAAGTACTACCCAACAAAGAATCCATACGCCACTGGCACTCATAATTGATGGTAACAGTCTTGTCTACATATTGGAAAATGAGCTGGAGGATGAGGTACTTTTCATCATTCCCTTGAGGAGGTGTATTTGCTGATCCGATTTTGTACCTTTTTTATGATATTGTTACTAACTATGCACCATCCTTCGAATGGATAGCTAAATCTGTACTTTTGTTTGAAAGCATCCTTTGTGTAGAGTATTTGGTTAGTAAACACTTTTTTTAAGGAGAGGCTTAGTTTTATGCCCGGAACATCTAAACTTATATTCGTTGCTTACTTTTGTTTCTAGCTCTTCGATTTGGCTACAAAATGCATGGTGGTTCTTTGTTGTCGAGTTGCACCTTTGCAAAAGGCTGGTATAGTTGCCCTTGTAAAGAACAGAATCAATGATATGACATTGGCTATTGGGGATGGTGAGTGTCATATTCCGACTACATCGTTCTCATTTTTATCTTGTGTAATTTGGTTATGTGGTACTCAAACAATTCTTTTAGATTTTCCTCTTTTTCCATAGGGGTCCTTGTTTAGAAGCCTAGGATTGTGTGGCTGCATTTGAGTAGAATATGGTTCAACCACTGCTCTTCGATTTAATTAAAGGAAATATCTGGACCTCTACACCAGATTTCTGGAATTTGCAAATTATCCTCTGTGTCCACTGAATTAATTAGTTTATCAACCAGTTCATCCTTTGCATTATGTTGCTACTAGACTACAGTTATGCTTTGTGTTTGCTTATAAGAGGCATTTGATTGCTATTTTCACAGGAGCAAATGATGTTTCAATGATCCAAATGGCAGATGTTGGAGTAGGAATAAGTGGCCAAGAAGGACGACAGGCTGTAATGGCATCAGATTTTGCTATGGGACAATTCAGATTTCTGGAGCGCTTGTTGCTAGTTCATGGTCACTGGAACTATCAACGAATGGGCTATATGATTCTATACAATTTCTACAGAAATGCTGTATATGTTTTGATGCTTTTCTGGTAAGCACATTGGCTTGAAATGCACGATTAAGATGGAGTTATACTTTGATGGATTTGGTTTCAAGGTTTAGTATGCTTTTCTATCTTTGTTTTAGGAGTTTCTCTTTGTCCAGGGATTTGCAAAAGTGTGATGGTCCTTGCTTTCTCTATAAATCTATTATTCGTAAGCAAGAAGCTTTTACTTTGACCCCTAACAGTACTCTTTACTCTGTGTTACTATATGCATTTTCAATAATGCTTAAATTTATTCATCAATAATTTGTGTATGCCATTATTGTGTGGAAGGTTTTTGTGATTAGTTTGTACTATGCCAAAATGGATTTTTCTATGCTTCTGTCACTCTGTGTGTATTTTAAACCTAAAATAAGTATTCATATTTCCAATTAAAATGATCCTGTCTAATTAATCCAAGTTGGAAATCCTATTCCCTTAGTTTATCTTAGAAAGCAGCATTAATGCTAATAATTGAATCTTTGATATGAGAGGGAGGATAATTATTTTAAAGTGGATTGCAATCATAAATTTGGGCTTCAAGGGATTGACAAGATTCATGATATTTATCATGAGTTTAATGAAAGGGTCATACCCCAAAATGTACATCATTGAACTAATCATATGGTCTAAAATAAAAGAAAATTTCCCTTGCTTACACAAGGGGGGTCTCCTATGCTTAAGAGGCATGTTGGCTTGGCTGTGACTTAAAAATCAATTTTACCTTTAACCATTATAGATCCATCCTTTTAGTAAATTAGGAATGTTGAAATATTAATGTAGTATTGTAATAGTGACCCTTTCTTGGTTGGCTTTGCCTCGATAGAATTGTAGTGTTTGATGCCTTCTTGCCCTTATCAGGTGGCAGCCATTTGGTAGGTCATCAAATGCAAATTTATAAATCAATCTTTGCTTCCTTTTGTCTTGTTTTCTTTTGCGCATTTACCTTCTTGTGTAGACCCTTTGATTGAATGATACTAGCACTAGGACATAGGGAACTGTTAGCAAGCTGTTTAGCCATTTTGTGTGTTGGGGTGATGGGGATTGCCATTTAGGTCTTTTACTGGGTTCCAATCCCCAGAGACCCAACTGTAGATGGTTTGGACGTTGGTAAGCACCATAGCCTCTTATCTCATCGTAAGGAAATTTCTATTTTTGGAGCTTGGTGTGGAAAGCGCAATGGAATGTTATATGAAACTACAGCAAGAATTAAGTATAAAACATTCTTTGCCCTGATTTAAGGGGCTAGCCCTGCCAAACATGGGATAGGTAATGTGATTTCCAATAGCCATTCATCCATCGAATTTAATTAAACTTAAATAATTAGAGTCTCTTCTTTGAAGATAATTCATACAAACTTTAATTTGATAACATTTAGAAATGATTTATGTCTCTCTGAATTAAATATGCAAGACAACCCTATAAATAAGGAGAAGTGATGGGTGTGATAGTTGTAGTCGCATCTGCCTAATCCTCTGTAATAACCTTAGGACTGATACATGTACATAATAGGTAGTATCACTTATGTATGATAAAAGTAACATTTACTGTGAACTTCTTTGCTTCACCAACAAGCACCTCTTGTTCTACCCTCCTCCCCGGAAAAAAAAAAGAAAAAGCTTTGGCAAGGGAGTGTATATTTGTATCCACTACACCTGTATAACTGCTATTTTTGTTGATGTCAATAACCTTGCATTAGAACTTGCTGTATGGATGCTAGGGTTGAAACTAATGCAGCATATACATCGACTAATACTGTCTACGTCATTGCTTGAGTGTTGAGTGAACACTAATATCATATTGAAACTATTGGTGTTTGTTTCATAACTTGGAATTATGGAACTCAAACTTCGGAAACTGTCAAATTGAGAAACTGCTGGACCGTCAAACTTGAACCTTCAAATGACTCTGGAATCTCTATCTATCTATGACCTGTCAATTGTTACAAAACTTTATTCTCATTAACGGAAATCATTCACCAATATGCAAAATATCAAATTCTCATTGAATCTTCTCCTAGCGACTGTAGTGAAAATTCTGATTCAAACCGTACTCAAAAGTGTGAACTGTGCACTCTGAAGTATAGTATAACCAGACTCAACAGTGTACCAGAGTTTACTAAATGGGTGAGGCTTATTTTTTTGGAGTTAGTTTCTTTAGAACTCTTAGTATTTGGTCAGTATTAGGACTTGGGCATTTTTGTCTTCTCAGGGCCATTGGGATGCCAAGGCACTGAAGCATCACTTCATGCACTTTTTTCCTTCAGTACTTTGGTACTCTGAACAATGTAGAGGAGCATTCCCTGGGAATCAGAACTTGGGTCGTAGCTAACTAGCCAAAGGCTCCTTAGGCCACGTCCTTCACTGTTGTTATGACATCTTCATGCTTATGCAAGCCTTTGAATTTGTTCTCTCAATGAATATGGGATAATAAATTGTAACTGTATCTGCCAATGCAATTGTCCCACTTGCATGATGTGTTTGAGAATCATTAGGCTCAATGATGTTCCTTGGAAGGTGTTGCTATTTTCAGCTACCATTACATTGTATTTTGCTTTTCATTTTCTTTGGGAAGGGGAAAAAGGGAAAAAAGGAAGTATTTCTTTTGAGTAAACTCAAATTAGGACGCAACAAAATCTTAGTGAAATGCAACAGTTGTTGACAATGATAATTGTAGACACCTATGATAATTACAATGATCAAATTTTTTGTCAACGTCCCTAAGGAAATGTATCATTTATTGAATGGTAAATTTATAGGGTTTGAGAGGGTTGAGAATCAATTGCTAAATGATAGCAATGGCTTTCTTGTAGTCCTTTGAGGCAAGATAAGGCATAAGTAAAGGTTTCGATGTTTCTTGATTTGCCAAATTTATCAAGACATGTAAAAATTCAAAGATTATCAGAATTCAGAACTATTACTACTAGGAAGAACATAAAAAAATATCTTAGTCAATTTGGAATAAGAAAATGCATCAGAACAAGCATCTTCCCGTTGGAATGCATATAGAAGTTTGCTATATCATTATGTTTTCTACTTTCAATTGGGGTTAGAAAGATGAACAATTTTTCTACTTCATGGTTGTATTATGCCAGGATTATGTCCAGTACTATATTTTAGATGAATATGTCCCATGCAATGCCATTTGACTTCGACATATGTTCTGTCCATTCTTGGCTGGAGTTTCTAAATTTGTACTTTGTAGTTTTATGTTCTTTGGAACACTAATGCTGGCTCATCCCAGGCTGTTGTTATCAAGCGAACTATATGAGTCCCAGTGACTGACTTTGGTCACCAGTTGACATGAATAAAATTTCCGTCATTCTCTCCTCCTAATGGTGAAGACTTCGGAACTGCAAATAGGAGGTCCAAGGTTTAAGGGGGTAGGGTTGTACACCATGGTCCTCTGGTAACTGGAGTCTGGTTGGATAAACACATATTGGGTAAACAACATCGTCTCATATGGCCTATAGCCTCGTGGATGTAAAAAACTACTTTACTTTACTTCACATCAATTTTATACCTCCCATGTTCTCTTTTTTTTTTTAATTGGTTATATGGGATTGAAATGGACCTCATCCGTATTACATCATGATTACATAGTGGTATTACAACAGTTTGACAACTATGCATGTATCACTTGGAAAGATTCGAACCTGGGTCTCCTCCTTGAAAGTTGAGGAATATAACCAGCTAAGCTAATGGCATTTGATATACCTCCCACGTTCTTATTCACTATATGTTCATATTTTTCACTGCCTAATCTAAAATTGGACGATCGAAAAGCAAAACGGGGAGTTCTGAGATTTGTTGGGGTTCTCTTGTGCATGCTGCTACTCTCTTCTGTTTTTATTGCAACTTGATCATACTCTGCAGGAATATTATGCATGCCATTTGAGGTTGTTGTCTTGGATGCTATTTAAAATGGCCTTGCCCTCTTTTGAAATAACTTCTGTTACACAATTGGTGAGCCAAATGGTGTCCAAACAAGCTGAAAAGTTTGCCTCAAAAGTGTATGACAAGATAATACTGAAATCTTCCCTCTCCTGCAGATGTTTCTGCTGCTCTTGATAAAGTAGATTCTTTGTATAAATGATATGATAATTTTACCTTAATAGCATTACATTGGTCATATCCCTTCTAAGCAAATGTTACAAACATGTGTCCAGCATAGTCGGATACCCTATAGCATCAAGTTGGCCAAGGCCAGGAATCTGACAAAGGTTTCTTTTGTTGCATTTAGACCCAAGATCTTTAGTTGTAATCCATGGGTCATGAACAATATGGTAATAGCTTTCTCTTGTTGAACTAGGGAGTTTCTTGCCTTTGATTAGCTTATCTTCGTATTCCCCCTTGGATTTTCATTTCCCATGGTCCTCATACCTTTATGGGTGTTTATTGACCATTTGGTCAAACTGCTAATCTGGCTTATCTGCCATGATCAAGATAAGTTTCACTTGGCCCTTTCATAGAAGCAACTTCATGTCAACATAGACTTGTCTCATGACCTTATGGATGATGTTGACATTCAAGTTGGAGATAAACATTTTTATGCAGAGTTATTTATATTAATTTCTAAACAGTTGCTTCAATTGTCAATCGTCAAACCACAGGATTAAGAATTGTTTACTTTTGGTTAAGATGGAGACAAAACTGACTGCCAAAGAAGCAATGGAGTGCAGCCAAACCAGTGTTAGAAATCTTGCCAGAAAATTGGGATTTCTTGCGAAACTTGTGAGAAAATCCTGTCACTGAGGTTTTTTTTATAAATCTTGGGGCCAAGAAAATTGCCAAATTGCAGTGATTTTCTCGCTAAAAACTCGCTGATTTCTTTGCAAAAACTGAGCAAAACTTGCATATGTGGACCAGAATGTGAAATTTTTGGTGAATAAGATTTAAATTTTTCTATCAATTGATTATTTTAAAGAAAGCTATAACTACATAAACGATGGATTGAGGTTAGAATTGATGAAAACATTACTATTCTCTTAAATTTAGTCAAAGTCTTCTATGATTTTTGTTGTGGTCAAGGCAGTACTTAGCAATACATAGTAAATCCACAAGAAGTTCACCTAACAAATGAAAAATGATATTCAATTTTAAATTGTTTTAATTAAAGAAACTCGAAAACTAACCATATATGAAGTACACTTACCTAATTAGTGAAACAACTTTGGAATAATTCAAGACATAAATGATAAAGGTTATTAAATTATTTGAACTTGAAGTTCTTTGGATTTAGTATGTAAGTATATATTATTCAGTCACAAGATTGGAGTGTCTTATCATGGGCAACTCAACTTCTCTACTGTCATCCATTCATAAGCTATATTATGGTGTTGATGAGCTCACCACCTAGCTTAAATTGTTGTATTTTACTATTTTGTTGGTTTTTTATAAGCATTCATGATCATGAATTGTAATTGAACTCTTTTTTATGAAAATCTAATAGAAAATCAACTTTTTGGCTCTCTAATTTCTGTTTTAAATGTATTTTGTAATTAAATTATTTTTTTGATGTTTTTTTTTGCCAACTTTTCCCCAGTTGCTGAGAATTTCTCCAACTTTGGATTGCCAAGTTTTTGCTGAGTTGCAAGTTTTCCAACCATGAGCCTCTACTAAAGCCCTGTATAACATGCTTACCAAGAGTTGTCTGGGATTTGTGCAGTCTGTCTAAAACAAGGTGGCATGTATCTTTTCAATGTGAAAGTATTGCACTTAGACTATTCGGGCAATTGAGTGGCTAAAAGCTTGTAAGATTCTCATCATGCTTTGCATTGAGGCAGAAGCACCTGAATATGGTTCTAGATTAGGAAATCAGAAAAATCTTATGGTAGGATTTGTTGGCAGGGTTTGGGTGGGTCTTTATACCCTCCTCTCCCCTGTCCTATTAAATATTCACGGCTTGTTTGTTATGCAAAATAGATGGAAAGCCTAGGACAAGGCTAAACACCATCTCTATTGGGTTGGTGATCAATTCCACACAGGCTTTTCTTTTAATGACCAGTCTTTATGGTGGTTCTCTATGTTTACTCTCCAGGGATTTCCTCTTGTCAAGGTGCCTTGGCTAATGCTTTGCAGTTTTTTAAAACAATCATTGTCACGACTTGGAATCTTTGGGCATTCCAAAACTGGATTCTTTGTTCCTCTTTCAAACAATGCTTCAAAGTTTGCATCCTTTTCAAGAAATCTCGGCTATTATGCCAGATGTATACTTCACAAGCTTGGGCTTAGACTTCCTAAGTCATGCTGGAGGGATTGGTGTTGAAATGTGGGAACTCCATTCTTTTGATATGCTCTGAACCCTTCTATACAAGCTTATGTCTATTTTGCTTGAGATTATGTTAAGCATAACTCAAAGTCGGATTCTTACTCCCCACTGAGCACTTGGTTTCACAAATTGAATTGGGTTTGGCATGGTTCCACTACCAAAGAACCTGAAAAAGCTTACTTTGCATTGTATTTAATTTTTTGAGGCCTCTCAGTTGGGAAATGTTTACAACATATGGGAGTTAATTTACCTTATTTACCTTCTTGTCCTGCATGCAAATGACCTGGGACATTTGAGCAGCTTTTATGGTTTTTCCCAAGTGATCGAGATGCCGGGGCTTGGGATTATAACTCCTTATCCCTTAGAGCCATTCAGTTTTCAGCATGATCTTTTTGGCTATTTTTGGCAGGACTAAATATATTAAAAATATTTGGCATGTATTCCATATTGATATTCTGTGGAATAAAAGAAATTATGTGGTTTTTCACCATGGAAAAATTGGATGTGAACTTTCATGGGTTAAAATAATTAACACATTGTTAAATGTTATATTTCAAATTCAGAATCATGTTGATAAGACAGTTCTGGAATTCTAGCTCTTGTAGGGCTTAAGGGCTCATTGCCCACTAGGACAATGCCCCTTGCACTTTGAACAGGGTGCCACCGAACCTTCTAGCAGCCACTCTACCCCCCAAGGCTCTCTAAATCTGTGAGGTTGCTTTCATAGGCAGACACATCCCAGTGGGAGATGGTTGCACTTTGCTCGGCCTCGGATTTGTCACTTGGGTCTTCACATCTGGCCATAGTGATAAATCCCTTGCTTGACACTTCACCCAGGTAGGATAGTGCAGTAGAAGAGCATGCAGATAATATTGCAACCACTAGACTGTGGCTGAAAATAAGGCTCAGGCTGCAAATAGTGGTTCGGAGTTGCTGGTCATATCCAACGAGTCCACATCTCCATGGGGAGTACATCGTAATGATTACCTGTTCCCCCTCAGCACTAATGCTGATGTCAGAGCAACCTGTACATGATAATTTCATCGATGCTTTTTTGTTACTGTACTTTTCCATGGTGGAAAACACTCATAACATTTAACATTTTCTATGTGGTTTTTAATGCTTTGGTTATCTGGTTGGTGTAGGGCTTTTTTAGTCCCCAAGACTTTATTACATGTTGTGGTATTTTGAGTTGGGTTGCAGCAGTAAATTATTTTTTACTACCAAGGTTGCTTAGCTTTAAAATTTGCTCCTATGGAGCATTTCGTTCAAGATCATGATCCTTTGGTTTGCAGGCCACGCTGTCATACTGGCCCCATTTTTTGTTTCTTTTAAAATTGCGAATAGCTTCTTATGTACTTAGATTGTTTGATATAAAGATGGTTACTTCCAATAGAAATATCGTGATGGGCATTACTTTATAAAACCATAATATCTTTATCTTCATGGATATATATATATATATATATTCAGATTGTGTTCTCTTTCTTTTGGAATTCTACTGCAGTTCATTTAGAAAGCATTTCTTATTTTAATATGTTTTTCGATCTTATTGTGGCAACATTAGCCTGATAATTTTTCATAAGTTGATTACTTTTCTCTTCTGGTATTTTGCAGGTATGTATTGTACACGGCCTTCACCGCAACTACTGCTGTGACTGAATGGAGTGGTACATTGTATTCCATTATCTATACTGCATTGCCAACTATAATCGTAGGTATTTTGGATAAAGACCTAAACGACAGGACTTTAATTCACTACCCTAAACTTTATGCTGCTGGACACACAGAGGAAAGCTATAATTTATATCTTTTCTGGCTTACAATGATGGACACGTTGTGGCAAAGTCTTGTTATTGTATATGTTCCTTACTTTGCATATAGACATAGTACAGTGGACATTTGGAGCATTGGGAGTTTGTGGACCATTGCTGTGGTTGTGCTTGTGAACCTCACCCTTGCGATGGACATTCTGTCCTGGACATGGATTACCCATATTGGATTGTGGGGATCTATTATTGCCACATGGATTTGCCTTGTTATTGTGGACTCAATACCAGAGTTGCCTAATTACGGGTATGAACATTTTGCTACTCATTCACTGATTGAATTTATAAGGATTATCATTTTCTTTTTCCAAATCCATTGGAAATTTTTTTGCTCAATAATTAACTGCTTATTGTATGATGCTCATTTCAGGACAATGTACCATGTACTTACTTGGGGATCATACTGGCTGAATCTTATTCTTATAATATGTTTGGCATTGCTTCCTCGCTTTCTGTTGAAAATCATCAAACAGAGATTTTGGCCTTCAGATATTCAGATAGCTAGGGAATTAGAAATCAAAGGAAGTTCAGGCCATTCAGCTGTAGAACTCAGTCAAATTAGTGGTTCAGCTGCAACTTGATCTGTGTGCAACCATTTGTGGCAACTTACTCCCTACTAACTTATGAGGTATGCTAGTCATGGAATTTATATATCTGTCTGTGAAACGGAGCATGGACTGCAAAGGTATTGCTTTTACCTTTTTTTGTGGTTCAAAATTTAATTTTGAAGTTGAAACACTGTAAATGCAAATAGCATACAATTGCAGCAAAAATGAGTCCAGTGAAGTGGCCATTGTCATGGCAGTGTAAAATTCAGTTGTGTATTGTATTTGTCCAGAGCTGTTCACCAGAAGCAGGGTGTTAATTTATTCGGTATCATTTCAAATGTGTATGTATCAATAGACTGTATGGAAGTATTTTTTTAGGCAAAATTTGCCTAGGCATTTTTTAGAAACATGAGAAGTGGCCAGTCTTGTCCTTGTTTGTTCCTAGCTTTTTTAGTTTGTATAATCTTTGAATACATTTCATGTTTTGCAATTAGACATTTTTAAATTCATGGAATGAAGTGTATACCCTAGATTCACAGCCAAAGTGTAAATACCAGCCGTCATGAAGTGTATTTAGCTGGTGAACAAGCCAGCCTGCAACCATGTAAACCAGAACAGCCAAAAAGAAAATTCAAAACACCATAAATAGCTTTATGCTTCTTCCCCACGTTTCCCCTTAATATATATTTTGTGTGATTGAAATAGCCATGTAGCATAATAGAAGCAGACACCATAAAGGAGAAAGATTGTATTGGCATTCAACAATGCAAATTTGGGGGCTAAGTCATTCTAACTGTAAGTTTTGATTGCAGATGAATTCCAATGAGCCACATTGTCGCAAACAATGTTGAATCTGTTAAACTTACGGTTTAATATTGTTAACAAAATGTGAATATAATAAAGAGCACGCTGAAAGACTCATTCTTGCCATTACCTTGCTTGGATTTGCAATCCCAGTCTTAACTTGTAGGAAGTTTAAATTCCTGTCCGAAAGTAACAGTTTATTTGTTTGTCAAAATGAAATAATTAATTAATTTTTTTTAAATATATGTAAATATGAGCTTGATATTGATTAAAAGATATAAACTGTAATGGTTTTGCATCTATATTATTGTAGGGTTTATATCAATAGTAAATTCCATAGTAATAAGCATCTAACTTACTAAAACAATAAGGGATTTAAATAGATACTCCTAATAAGATTAAAATGTAGACCGAATAGTGTAAGGTTGATGTACTAAAATGGACTGCAGCATCAGTAGATTCACAAGTGAACACGATAATACAACATGGATTCTCTTTTATTTACGTATGCAAGCGAAGTTTTGACACAAACTCAAACACTCCCTAATAATCTTTAACTTGAACTGGACTTTGAAAGGTGTCAAGGCATGGTATGCATATGAATATCAATAGAAATATCAACGTGAGAGAAGATAAGTGAAGATGACATGAAATAATATTTTCAACATCCCTCCTTAAGCATAACTTGGGGACATGTTGGAAGCACATAGGGGAATTGGTAACACCTTTGCCTGATACAAGCAGGACATCGAATCGAACTTGGATGCCACCACTATAAATCCTAGCCTACTGGGTAAGACAAAGTCAACTGAATCTCCAATCCTCCAAGGAATTGAATCGGGGCACTCAATCAACAATCACTTGGACAATACCATCCAACCTATCCTCTTTTGGGTACGCCATGGTTTGAACTTGGGTCTCCCCAAAGAGAACCCAAAGCCTTGATACAAGCAAGACATCGGATCGAACTTGGACGTCACCCCTATAAATCCTAGCCTACTAGGTAAGACAAAGTCAATGGGACCCCAATCCTCCAAGGAATTGAATCAGGGTACTCAATCAGTAATCACTTGGACGATATCATCCAACCTATCCTCTTTTGGGTACGTTGTGGTTTGAACCCGGGTCTCCCCAAAGAGAACCTAAAGCCCTTACCAATGTTACGTTGTGGTTTGAACTTGGGTCTCCCCAAAGAGAACCCAAAGCCCTTACCATTGTGTTGTCCTTGCAGAATAAGCACGAAGGAAAGTTATACTCCATTAACTTGGGGACATGTAGGAAGCACAAAGGAAAGTTACACTCCATGCAAAATTCTGTTATAGGATTATACCATTGGAAATAAACCTATCCCAACTCATGTAGGAATCCCACATGAGTGAGACCAAGGGCTTGCACCTTTAAGCCTGCCACCCCATTTGCATAGAGTGTGGTAGGTGGTGGGGCTTATAAACCACTCAAGGCCCACAACTAGGCCAATGTGGGATTATTAATGAACACACATTACACCAAGTAGAAGAGGAATTAATGTGGAATGAAATTTCTATCATTGGAATATATGCCATTGGAAATAAACTACTTGTATAAGAAGAGCATCACAATGATTTGGTTAGAAAGCAAGAGGGCCAACTACCCCTCACATGTGCCATGACTTGATGTTAGTAGGGGTGAGGAATCCGACATGAACTGGACAAAGGACTTGCACTTTTAAGGTTGCTACCCCATTGGCAAGTGGTGGGGCTCATAAACCACTCAAGTCCCACAACTAGGTCAATGTGGAATTATTAACACATGCACACACTATACCAACTAAGTAGAAGAGGTATACATGCCTTGACTTGCTGTTAATAGTGTGAGGAATTCCACATGAACGAGACTAAGGGCTTGCACCTTTAAGCTTGCTACCCCATTGGCAAGTGGTGGGGTTGATAAACCACTCAAGTCCCACAATCAAGTCAATGTGGAATTATTAACGCACACACACTACAACTAAGTAGAAGAGGTATTTATGTGGAACAAAAATTCCATCATAGGAATATGCCATTGGTAATAAACAACTTGTATAAGACGAGCATCGTAATGAACCAGTTAGAAAGCAAGTGGACCAACTACCCCTCACATGTGTCGTGACTCGATGTTAATATGGATGAGGAATCCTACATGAATAAGACCAAGGGATTGCATCTTTAAGCCTACTACCCTATTGGCAAAGAGTTTGGCAAATGGTGGGGCTCATAAACCACGCAAGTCCCACAACTAGGTCAATGTGGGATAATTAACGCACACACATACTACACTAAGCATAAGAGGTATTGATATGGAATAAAATTCCATCATATGAATGTGCCACTAGAAATAAATAGGTTGAATAGGAAATTAAATAGGTTGAATAGAGGCATGATGTGTATAAGCTTGATCTATGACAATTGCTTGAACAATCTAGTCTTTAGTGAAATCACTCAATCATTAATTAATCGTAAATAATAATGAAAAATCCACAAAAAATGAAAGCAACAGATAAATCTTAAAGTTGGATGTGGTTCAATTGCTAAGCTTTAAAAGAAAATGTCAAGGATCACCAAAACATACTTCAATAAACATAAAGGTGCTAAAACACGATCTTAGTTTACATAATCATGTCTCAATAGGTGAAGCACTCAAAACTTGCCAAAAATTATCTTAGCATGGTCAAACAAAATTTTTATGAAATAATGATGCCCAACAAATGCTCCAACAAGTTAGACTTAACAAGATGGCCATTCCATTAATGTTATAATGCTCATATTTTTCTAGAAATGAAGGAAAATCAGGAAATGCCATTAATTGGGTGCAAGTGGTTAATATAAATTATTGTAAGAAGCCTAAATTGTAGGATATTTTAATACGAGGTTCCTTACGTCCATGACGAGAGTAATATGTTGTTATGTAACTATTGTGAATAATACAACACTTTGGTGTGATTTGGCTGGTTGTGCGCTTTAAGTAGGGTTTGTACGATGTACTCTGTCTTGTCCTTTGGGGGTAAAATGGTCCCCAATTTTGCTGGGCCAACGGTTAATGTTGGTAGCATGGGTGGAAAGGCATGTGAGGATGGCTCCAATAAAATGGTCTAAGAAATTTGTATCAAAGGTGGTTCATGAGGTAACCCTCCCACTCTTGATGTGATTTTCCCTTTACTAGAATTTGATAGTGCATGCAAGTGGTTAGAGTCTCTTACTCTAGTAAGATATTTTGTGCGTCACATCCCTAATGAGGCCACCTTACAGTCTTTGGGTAAACTTTACTTGGGCTCCTCATGGAGTCAAGCTTGAGGTGATCCAAAACCTAATGTTTTTTCTTTCTATTTCACTTTGCGAACTCTGTGTATGCAAAGGTGATTTGCGAGCATGGTCCATGGTTCATGAGGAGTTTCTTTTTGGTTTTCTTACCATGGATCCAAGATTTTTCTGTTTCAAAGGAGCGAACCATCGAGGTCCTGGTATGGGTCAAATTTCTTGGCCTTCCCCTCCCATTTTGGTCCTTCTTGAACCGTATAACGACATCATTGAGTCATCTTGGTTGAAAAGGACACATTTTTTCATGCATGCCCTCAAAAGCGAGTTTGCATAGAATTGTACATATCCAAAGACCTCAAGGAGTCAATTGAGATTCAAGTTGGTGACTCCATTATGTACCAATGAGTTTTGTTTATTAACATACCAAATACTTGTTTTTAGTGTCAAGTTTTTAACCATAAAGTCAAGGACTGTCCTCTCATGCCCGATAACAAGAGCAAGTCGACCCATAAACCAACTAGTGACCCCCCTCAACCCAATGAGGGTGGTTAGACCATTTTTGGAGGGCGCAAAAATGTGCGAGCTAATACTGCTAAGGCCCCATAGCCCAAGCCAACAATTGTGCCTGATAAAAAGCTTGCTGAGAAGGCGCAAGAGAACAATTTTCAGTCACCATCAACACAAATTATCAACAAAGAGGTTCCTAAGCCTTGGCAAGTTTGAATCCCTAAGGTGGCAAACATAGTCTCTCAACCTGACTCCCAAACAAGCTCTTCCCCTCCATCCCTTCTAGAGAGCTCATGACACTTTTGCAATCTGTGCCAAGTGGTGGAGGTAGGGGAGTTTCTACTGGAAAAAAGGATGCCCATTTCAAATATGCAACTGGCGAGCTATAAACTTGATCTAGAGTCCATCAACAATTTTGGGGATTTTGAGTAACTTAATGGCGAATATATGTTGTTAGACTCATTTTTTAATGAACTTCCTTTCTTGGAATGTTTAGGGTCTATCGAATTCCAAGCGGAAGTAGTGGTGTACAAGGTTCATTAGAATTTTTTGAATCTTGTTATCCTTTGTTTATAAGAAGTGAAAGTTGTAGGGTTCTTGCTCTACACAGTGTGTAGGACCATTTGGCTAGCAAGCCACTTCTTACACAATGATCACAAATCAGGCCAAGGTGGCGGTGCCACTGTCATCTCCCCTTGTTGGCAACCCCACTTAGTGGCTCATGGATGTGACCCCACCTATCAAGTGTTGTGGATGATTTTCAACATTAACAACCACTTGCTCGACGTGATTAATGTTTATGCTTCTAATGATGCTTGTGAATGAGCCTATGTATGGCTTTGGATTGTGGACTTTATTTCACCACATGGGCTATATGTGGCAATTTTAAATGATTGAAATTGCAGCCAACAAGAGTGGAGGCCATAAGATGCATTGGGCTACAAGCGAATGAGCGACTTGATTTTACATGCATAATAAATTGGGATGTTGTGATCCCAATGTGGGCTGCCTTTGCACCAATACTTTATGGTACACGTGGTCCAACATGTGTGTCGGTCCCGAAAGATAATCAAGCGACTTGATAGGGTGATGCTTTCAAGGTAGCCTAGATTTACTTTTTTCAATTGCTTTTCCCTTCCAATAGATCCACTACCCAAGGTGTTCCTTTTGGACTACTCCACCATTCATTTTTGTATTGAATAACTAGGCAATGGAGCCTCAACCATGAGTAACTAGTTCTACTTGAACACGTCTTTGCTTGGCCACACGATGATGGATCACGACAAACATTCCAGCAAAAGACAGTCTAAAGGTGCAAGTAGAGCATCAACACGTAAGTGACTAGTCCAGATGGGAGCCCATCACTAAGGAACCTGAACCACCAGTTGGGTGGGGTAATCCCTTAGACAAAGTTGACAATTTTTTTGTTCCATGATCCCTACCGGGTTTTTGCTTTCTTCTTTTGGATTCTATCGAGCTTTAGTTTTTAATCCACAAAACCCTATTTGTTTTTAGGTTGGCCCTTTGGCATGGGATTTTTGGGATGTGTTTTCATACACCTACATTTTTTGATCAGTGTAATCTTATTATTCTTTTAAAATAATATAATGTCACTTAAAAAAAAAGGTATATCCATGACCAATCATCAATTTGACCACAATAAATATTGATACTAGGCATAAATATTAGATTAACATTAGTGCTGATGCCTCTCCTCCATCAATCAACAATTGTATCTCTTAATAATATGTCTAATGATAACAATGTCGATACTTGTATTATGAAGAAGAATACCACCTATCTTCAATAGAATTTGTGGACTCTAATGTATGTTCTTTCAAAGTAAAATAGTAGGATTAGATGAAGAGTTTACTTTAGAAGCAAAATCTTGATGATCATTGTTTAGTGGTCTTAATGTACCTAAGCCTTATCCTTTCTTGTCTTAATTTAGGCATAAGTAGGGTGATAATACCTTATTCATGTTTGTCAAGTCTACTACTCATATATCTTATTTTAAGAAGCATCTTGGATAGAAAGCCTCTCATGTGCATTTCAAAATCTCCCATGTCCTAGGAAACTTGATCAATAATATTAATCATGTGATGATTGTAGAGAGATAGATATAACATGGACTCGTTTATTGAGGAGTCTCCTTTAGGAATATATTGTAATGAAAAGTTGGATTCCCTTGCAATATCATTAAAAAGTGGAAAATACAACACTATCATCACAAAATAGATAATCTACATTTTTTGGCTATACAATAGAGAATTCATATCATTAGTTATATATACAAGTTTGAGGCACTAAATGAAACTCAAAATGATTATTTTTTGAACAAAGGCTCTAATCATGAATGCTAAAGGCAACAACTTAAATTTCATTTTACTTTCATGAAAAACCTACACATCATAACTCAATTATTTATTTACTAATTTTGAATCACAATAATAATTTGTGATCTTCTTTAGTAGATGAAAAACATATTTTAATCCATTACAAGAGAAATTTATTTTTGCAATTGTTTAAAGCAATTATTTTTTTTAACACACTCACACACACCTCACCATGGTTTAAACTTGGGTATTCTAGATGAGAGCCCAAGGCCATACCACTATGGTGTCCCATAAGGACATTTAATATGATTGCTGATTCAATACCACTACGGTGTCCCATAAGGACATTTAATATGATTGCTGATTCATGAGAGTGTTTGTTCATCTAATTGTGCCCATGCAACACAATCAACATTGAAAGAGAGGGTTTTACTTCTCTCAATCTCTAGACTTAGGCTAAATCTCTACAAATCTAACAAATTTGATCTAAATGATTGAGGGAAAAGGGAAGACAAAAAAAATAAAATACATAAAGATAAAATATTATTTGGTAACTATAGCCACATTAGCATGGCCCAATTAGAATAATCAAAAGAATTAATAACTTCATTGTATCAAATTTTGAATAAAACTATAATACAATGCATAAAAATATTGATAGGAGATAAATGGATATACCAACATATATCATACATCAAAAGATAAAAGGATGCATGCATAAAATCGATCTTCAAAATCCATGCTCAGTCTATTTATTCTTGCTTGTATGAATTTACAAATAGTAGTATGATTGTAAAGAGTTGAATAGTTTCCTTAAAAATGAGCCATGATCTCTTATTTATAACAAAACAAAAAAAACTCTACTTTTAACTACAATAAATAAATTCTAATTGTCGATAACATGACTTAGCAAAATCCTTTTAGTAACTACTCAACTAACTAGATTTGACATTAAAGTTTATCCAAATCCACTTTAGCCATCACTAACACCACTTGGAGGGATAAATGTCATTGTCTAAGCCATTATCTCAAATTTTGCACCTTAAAATATATGTCTAAGATGCTTGAGTCAATGAATTGCTCCTTTTACTTCAATGTTCTATTGACTTATCCTAATTGATGATTCACCATTCTGGCAAGTAAAAAATTTTACTTCATGAGTCAATGAACTTCTATTAAAGTTGTTCAAATAATCAGTGATATCATGACTTACACAAAATTTCCTTCAAAATTTTGTGTCAAGTTTAATTTAGGCATTCCATCACACTTTCCAATTGTGTTTGGCCATTTTGTAGCTTTAATTACTATAATTTTGACCTCATCCTCCAACACAACTAGTTTCTTGAGTGTGATGGTAGTAGTCAAACTACTACAATTTTGATGACTTTGGGGACTTCAAGCTTTGCTTGATAACAAATCCTAGCATATACCTTATTTCATTAGGCACTAAGTTTTCAAAATCGGGTTGCTCAAAAATACAAAATTGTAAGCTTATGGGACTTTCTTACCACATAGGATGCTTTAATTGTGTGGCAATAGTGTATACAACGCAACCCATTTTGCATTAAATGGTATCTCCACTTTGTCCAACCCTATGATAAACATTTCTAAGGTCTCATATTATTCTCTAAGAAGGTCTTCTACCTTATCTACAATCTATATAACACTATTCAATAATACCTATAAATTGGCAATTGTTTTTTAGGCTTCCATTACTACCTTCATAAGAGATTCCATATCGACTCGCCCCACCTTAACCATTTCTTCAATAAAGTTGTATACTGGACTTTAGATGATTTTTTCTTTGATCTAAGAAGGGACTAGACAATCCACTATTTACAAACTATAATATCTTCTTTCATCTCATCTAGGGATACCTTAGGATGTCCTATGCCCCTTGTAGTCATCTTTCTTCTTTTCTCATGCAAGTTCTTCAACAATACTTGTATTATTTTCTTATATGTGATGTCAAACGCTTGATGCTTTATATATCAATGTTAATACTTGAGTGTTCTTTGTTTTGAAATTCAAATTTTCCTATGCATTGTCAATGGTAACATGTGCTTTTGTGAACAATGTTTGACATTCTTTTAAGTACTTTAGGTATCCCCCTACACAATTCACCTCTATGTGTATTTGGTCATGAAGGGACTTGAATAGGTTTGTGGCAGACACCTAATTTTTCATCTTTTCCATCTCTTAAATCTTACTTTGTCTACTTCAATGCAACTATGTCTTTGTATTTTTTCTATTTTGGTTGCTTAACATTTTTTTGAGCTCTTCTAGTTGCCCTTGAAGGTTGTGCTTCTCTTGCTTGAATTGTTGCTTTAGTTGTTGTATCTCCTTCCTACCCTAAGATAATCATTGTAAGTTATTCTTCTCCATTCTTCTCTACCTCCATCTATTTCTTAAGGTCCTCATTACCCCATTCTAATTGTTGCTTAATATATTCTCTTTCTTTCTTAGTAGATTTCAGATCTTGCTATAGTTTGGTAATCTGGTCATCTCTAACCTTGATTTCTATTTTATTGCCATTTAAGATAGTAGATATATCTTGGATTTATTTCCTACATGTTTCTACCTCTCACTTGCTTATAAGTACTTGAGGGCTACTGTTTGATTTTCTTATTTAGCCAACTCCACTACAACTAGAAGTGTTGCTTTGCTTAAGTTCAACATAAGTAACCTTGTAAGTTAATTTGAAGAGGCTATTTTTGGTTAACTAGGATCAAGAGAGAATTCTTTAGATAATCATATCTATTATTAATCTCTTTCTACAAACTGTGTCTAGATATATGCTAGAGTTGAAGAAGATGATGTAAAATCACCTATGAGAATTTGACTTATTTGATCCCTTGCCATTTGTATATGACATTCTTTCCCTATCTACACTTCTCTTCCGTATATACACAATGGCTTGTAATGGTATTAATGTAGTGGCATAAGAGTATTTTTTCAAAAATATCATCCCTTTTCATTGTTCAAGATGGCATCATTGCTGATATAGACAAGGTGGCTACTTGTAGAACTACTTAAGTGAAGTTGTCTCCCAAGAAAGTAGAGGCTATTGGACCAAGGAACAAAAAGTGGTAGAGCCAAATGACATAGATGAAGACATGTTGTGGCCATTGCACACTTGGGGACCCACCTTGAGATTTTTGTTTTTGGGAGGTTTGGTATTTGTTGAGTGCTAGTTTTGTCTGATTCCAAAGTTTAATGTGGACAGACTTATTTTTTTGTTTAGCATATCCTGTTTCGTTTCTTGTAGGTGGTCCTCCTTGTTGGTTAGATCACATTTGTTTCTTTTGTTTGATCAATTTTTAAGGTTTAAATTAGATTAATTTAATTTAAAAATTTAAAATTGATTTAAATAAGTAAAGGTTTTGTTTTTATAAAATATGAAAATAAAAAATAGGAATATTAATAAATACAGTTATTTATATATATATTTCATATTATATATATAAGTAAAATAAAATTAAAAACTATCATATAATAGACAAGGGTAAAGCATCATTACCTTTATCATTATATACCTATGTCTATACTCATTCATTTTGTTATAACAAAGTTATATATCTTTTTGGGTGATGTTTCATGCGTGTAAAGTTTGATACATGGCTGTATTGCATGTAGGAGATGATGATGCCTTGATGAAGCAACTAGACAACAAGATAAAACTGAGTGTTGTGTTGACGTGATCGAGGACATCACTGTAGTTAGAGAACAGACAAATGACTAGGATAAGGAATTGAGGCAGGATTGGAGGTAGTCTGACGGCCAAAAATCGACATGGTAGGTGCAGACTTCGATAGATTGGCGTTGATGATGCGAAATGCTTACCAAACTAACCTATGGGCTAAAGACTGCATGGAAGTAAGGGAGGTCAACCCAACTAGGGAAAACTAGAGAACATGCTGATGTGACCTTACCTAGTAACCCAAACATCTTGGACTACATGGCAACGACAGATGATCGAGCTAGGTGGATGCAAGGAACATTCAAGGATTTACATGGTGGTTGTGAACTCGCTGGTGATATTGAATGTATATTATATGGACAATGTTGGGAGTGTAGTGTTGAATATTTTCTACAACAAGCATGTCATTGGTGGCCAACGACAACACCATGTGCAGTATGGATGTTATCGACTGATGAAAACACCTCAACACTCAGCCATGGGTGAGCAAAAATTGAGCAGGAAAATCCATGTAGATGCAACGAAGACTGTCGAAGACCAGACAATCATCAATGTGGATGCCCTTGATGATATGACTACCAAAGCAGAGCAACAAAACCAGTGCATTTGGCATGAGGTGGCATAGCATTTTGAAAGCAATATGATATGGTGCATACAGTTCAGATGAAAATATTTTAAACTATACACCCGACAATACAAACAATGGAGCCCTCACAACAACTTTTTGAGTCACATCTAGGAAGCAAATAGGAGCATCATGTTTGAACGTTTAGATTGCAAAGATATGGTCCAATTATTCAACACTTGATTTCGTAATGTCTCTATCATCAGGATGTATTGTACTATAGGCAACCAGGAATATGCGTTCACATTGCAATGAGACAATTAAAGGCTATAATAAGCTAAAGGGGTAATCACCATGTTAATTTGAATAAAAAGGGGGCCAGACCAGTTATCATGATGAATAAGTTACCAAAATTTGTGTAACCATGGAAATGATTATGCAATGATCGTTACAAGGAGAGATCGCCAGCCACCATGTTATTTGCATTAACATGCACTAAAAGGAATAGTTATGAAATAATATCATTCAACATTTACTAATGAAGGCTATCTGCACCCATGTGAAAATCCTATAGAGGTGTATGTGGTTGATGAATTTAGTGGTATCATGGTATACTGATGAAAACAAAGCGTTTGGGAAACCAAACATAAAAAATAAAGGAAGTGAACATCCACAGGATGGAAAATGAAAAGCAAATATAGAAAACTTTAAAAGAGCCATGAGAAGAGATTAGAGGGGCTGGAAGTTTGTCCAATGCCATAAGGTTGGACCTTTTTGGAGGCCAAATGCTAGAGATTTTTTTTGGGGAAAGCTGGTGTAGATTAAAGATACAACGCCAAACAGAAATAAAGAAATCACAATAAAGGAATGCAGAACAGTTGTACAAAATGAATGATTTTTATTAATCAATGGAGTTTAGAAACTCCTTTTAAGTACAACAGGCCTCGTAACCCTTTTCGTGATACAAAGTTACAATTTGTGCTAGGGTTCTCCGAAACCCTAGCCGGCACAATGTGGTGGCGTCTCCGAAGAATGTATCCTTAACCTCAACAGTATGAGTGGGCTTCGTTGTATCCTTTGGCTCGGACCACTCCAGCCTAAGCAACTGCTATCAACAAATCAGATCTACCACTAGAATCCCGCACACATTAAAATTATCAAAGAGTTAGAAACTAATAAGAGGGCTCCACCGTGTGAGCCCTCGTAAACAATCTAAAACCCTAGATTTATGAAATAAAAATAAACAGAATGCAGAATTCAACAAGCAGATTAATACATAAAGAAAGATTACTTGCTTTAGACGAATCTATACCTTTTCCCCGTTAACGCGGCGAGACCAAAGCGGCGTGATGGATGCGACGAAAGGGTTTAGTTCAGACTTAGGGCCGTAGAAGACTCAGAAGACTCAGGATTAACAGCAATAGCCAACTCCCAACTTAGATAGGGAAGATAAGTAGGTTTAGCCGAAGAGATAGATAGGGTTTGAGCCATCAAGGTGACTCAATTTATAATCTACTCTTAGGGCACACTTTAGGGTTTTAACGACACTTTGAACGTGTGGCTAAGATTAAAGTGGATCCAAGGGTAGAGAATAAATCTAGGTTGTGAAACGGATTAAGATGGATGGACGGATGAGATTAAATGAAGGATGGACGGCTCAGATTAAATCACTTAAACTTTATTTATATATATATTAAAATATATTAAAATATTAAAAATATATATATATATAAATTTAAATAAATTTGGGGATGAAAAATGGCGGAAAAGTGAAATTGGGCCAAATAATGGTGGGAAAGGCCAAATGGGATTTGGGCAAAAATGGCGGGAAGGATGGATGACTCGACACGTGGGCTGAAGGTATAGATGACTTACAAGTGGCGGATTTTGGTGTCTACAGATGCCCCTTTTGAGCCGCTTTGTGTGAAGACACAATGTAGCACAAAAACTTAAGACACCTGAAAAGCCGGATCAGACGCAACTCTCTCTCAAGACTAAAGCACAACTTTGAAGACCAAAGAATAAAAGAATATTTAAAATTTTTCAGCTTACCCCTCAATTGGCGAGCGAGAATGGTTCTCACAAGCCAATTGGAAGAAATTCGGAAGATAATGAACCGTTTTTGCCCCAACGGTGAAAAAAAGGGTTGGTGCATGCACCATCAGTTTATGTCCCAACAGAAAAGGGGTTGGTGTACAAACCAGAAAAGAATATGATTGAAGACGATATGAGTGATGTGAAAGATGGACCGTTTTCTCGCCCCAACGGTTATAAAGGGATTTTTGCCAAACTCGTAAATTCCATGATCATGTAAGATGAATTCCACTATAGGAAAATTAGAAATTGATAACGGATGCCCCAACTCCCGTGTGTGAATCCATACCGTTGATGAAATTGCCTTGTTGGCGCCATTGATATGCAGAGATGAAAGATGCATGAAAGAGTCCAGTAACTCAGAGATGCTCCTAGTGACCGTATGGATAATTCCTCGGGTCGAAACCAATCAACCTAGGTAGCCACAATCTCTAGCAAGACTTAAAATAATGACGATATGAAAGATTGTCCATGTTTAAGGCCCCATGAACTAGGCCATCAATGACAACTGTTGAGCAAATTAATCTTGGTATGAGGTCACTTGAAAAGTAGAATACCCAAAATTGATTTCCAATTTTCAAACAATGAAATAATTGATGATGATAAATGGTAAGTGTCCTTATGGTGGTTTAATCCTCTTACCGAATTGCATGGATTCAAATCGCCGCAATCGCCAAGGTGATAGAATATACCACTAGATACGAGGTTTACTTTAATTTGATTTGGCAAAAATATGCATGATGAAAGAAGAATGAAATTGACGATAGATCCGAAGAATTGATGAATGTGGTTAATTTTGTGAAGGTTTTGAATATTTTTAACCCAATTTGTAAAACAATGATGAATGATGCGCTTTTTGAGCGAAATGACAAAATTTGTGTCCAAAACTTGTTGTAACCTTCACAAAATGTTTTATTATGATAAGAAGAATGGATGAATGCAATTTGATGAAATTTGGAGGAGGTAAGCTTCAATTTTGTAAGTTTTGTTCCTTTATTCAATACTGACACCAAACGCCGGTCTGCGTTTGTGGTTGGCAGAGACGCCCGCCGGTGTTTAGGCGCTCTGCAGACGCAGGACTGCGTCTGAATCCACCATGAAATGCCCAACTACATTTCAGGGCACCAAAATCAGCTATTTAAATAGTTTCAGCGAGAATTTCGCTCATTTGTGCGTTCGAGCTTAAGAGAAGTGCGTCTGAGGGAGTGGAGTGAAAGGTTGTGTGGGAGAGTGAAGCACGCGGGAGCTATGGCGGAGATGGGAGCGGACGCGCCAGTGCAACCAGCTGAGGTATTTGTTCATTTAAGCAAGTACTTATTATGTGTTTTTTTTTTTTTGGAAAAATTTGTAACAAATTTTGTTTTGTTGTTTTGCACCTTAGGGTGTTAGAGGCACGACACCGATTCTCCCCTATCATTTCGGGGATGAGGAGATCGTTGTCCCAGGTAGACTGGGAGATATTGGATGCAGTGGGACTAGCGGAGGCAGCCCGGTTGGAGGTAGTTCGGGCGGATGAGGGGTACCTCTCGGCTTTGGCCGAGAGGTGGGATCCAGATCGGGGACGTTCCAGCCTCCCGACCGGAGAGATGACGGTGACGCTTGAGGATGTATACCGCATCCTCAAGGTGCCCGTGGAGGGGGCGCGGGTGGAGGTTGGACGAGATAGGGCCACGGAGATGGCCAAGGTGTTTGGGGATGACTGGAAGGAGATCCGAACGGAGAGCGGGGGATCCCATACTTGGCCATGTATACGGCCAAGGAGTTGGGAGCGGTGGAGGCTCTGACGATGTTCGTGTTGGCCAACATTGTGGCCCCGAACAGCACGGGTGCAGGTTCCCATGGAATTCGATGGGTGTAGTGAGCGAGATGCTCACTAATAGGGTAGTGTATGCCTGGGCGCCCGCTTTATTGGCGCAGTGTACCGGGAGTTGTATGAGGTTCGAAGACGGGGCTGAAAGGGCCTGGGTTGCAGTGTGGTGCTCCAGAGTCGGGCCGGGAGCACTTCAGAGTGGCCCAACCGGAGGGTTGCCATGGGCTCACTGGGACGTGAGCCAGGCTTATGGTAGGAGATGGCCAGTGGCGGAGGAGAGACAACCGAGCCGCCCCGTGAGATCGGGGCAATGGTATAGGAGACTATGGGCAGACTTGACAGATGCCCAAGTCATTTGGAGGCCCTGGCGGGAGGCGAGGTGGATCGGGGATGGAGAGCACCTGAGACGGGTGCGACAAGCCAGATGGGTAGTAGGGCGGAGCCACGGCGAGGCGGAGTACATAGGATGTCTCGAGTACTCCGCCAGGTCGGATTGAGGCAGGATGTCCCCGGTGAGCCAGTGCGCTACCGGAGGCACAGATCAGAGGGGGATTTGCCGTGTGCCGAGCCATGGAGGGAGGCGACAGAGGACGATGAGGACATGGAGATCCCCGACGTGGACGACGTCGGGGTGACAACTGAGTATGCAGCATGGATGGCCGTAGAGCCGAGGTGGGAGCCACCATTGGTGGCTGGTAGAGCCGGAGAGCCCGAGGCCAGGGTCGGAGAGGGCGAGGGAACCGCGGAGGTTCCCAAGCGCAGGGAGGGTCCCCGCCTTCGATCTGATAGTCGAAGGCGAAAGGGGAAGATGGCACGGTAGGCTCCGGGGAGCGGAGATGATGGGGAGGATGGCGGAGAGGGCCTAGGAGAGGCCGTAGGAGAGGCTAGGGAGGTACCCCCTAGCGGGCACGAGAACGAGCTGGCGTAGCTGCAGCAACAGATAGCAGAGCGCGATGCTATGCTAGCTACCCGGGATGAGAGGATAGCTCGGCTGGAGTAGCAGGTGACAGAGCGGGATGCCCTGTTAGTTGCTCAGAGGAGAGGATGGCCCAACTACAGGGGACTTGGATGGAGCGACCAGGGTGCCCCAGGATGACAGGGTGACGAGACTCCAGGTAGAGCTAGCGGAGCGGGAGCGACGACACGGGATAGACATAGCTAGGCTTAGGTCTAGGACTCGTTACATTGAGGCTCTGGAGGACACATTGTTTAGGCATCACATTGTGTTGCCTGATCCTCCATCCTCCTCTGTCTCTAGGCGTAGTGAGTCTAGGCACACCACTAGGTCTAGGGCTCCTACTAGGTCTCATGGGTCCTCTTTTGATGGTTAGCTTAGTGCTTAGATGCACTCTTTATGAGCCTTGGTGCTCTATTGTATATTGTAGCCTTTTGGCATTCATTGTACAGTTTGACCTTTATACATATATATATACATGGCTTTTATTTATTTGGTGTTTTACTCTCTTTTGTGTGAATGCTTATGTTTTTGTGATGCATGTTTTTATATGTTTTAATGTTTTTGATGCATATGTGATGGAATGGAATGCAAACTTATAGATGATTAATGCGAGACTAAGTATATAGTAAATGAAATATGCACTAAGAAGCATTCATACTTTTAGATAGTTAGATTTAGCGAACTCGTTATCATAATTGTTTAATCAGGGGCACCGAACTTGGTGGCTTGTGAATGGATGACGTATGGAATGACATGAATATGGAAGAAGATATGGAGGGTGATATGGAGGTTGATATGGAAGACTGCTTTACAAAGACTCAAACATGCTAGTGGTATCAAACAAACTTACTAACACCGCCTAATTCAACTAGGACCAAATGTGTGTGCATGCGAGTTCATTAACCAAATAGAAGCATGGTAGTGACTCTAGGCAATCAAAAACCTGTGTGTGTGCAAGTGTGTTCATTAACCTCATCTTGCATAAATTAGGTAACCCTGTTATGGAGAAGACCCCGAAGCTAGTTTGTCCGTATGAGCATTCAGAGGTCTCTTTTTGAGGAGAGACATGTCGCCACGCAATGAGTATACTCCACCGCCACCAAGCGTCTATAGCCCCGATGAAGGTTAACTCCATAGTCCATGTTGTTTTTGACCTTTGTAAGCCTTGGGGATGACTACCTATCCGTCTCGATCGGACAAGTAGTACGATCCTTACAACTTATTTGGGATCAGTGGTGTGTGAAAAATGTTCATTTCCTTAGAGCTTTGGGGAATCGGATTCTCAACCGAAGTATGATGAGAATTTTACCCTATCCTTACTACTCGTTTATATTTATATTTTGTGATTGCTTGTGATAGTGGTAAGAACCACTGCTTTATGGACTATGTTTGCATGATAGGACAAACGAGGATTACCCTTTTCACTTCAAGGCACAACCCAAGGATGGTGTTATCTCTCTTTGACACAAGATGTTTTTAAGATGTGAAAATGTGATAGGTTCAAGACCGCTTTTGAAATCATTTCCCAATACTCAAGATTTTATTTAGTGTAATTTGTGATATGGCCCTAGAGAACTTTGACATGCATTTCGAAGTTTGCTTAAAACACTAGGAATGGTTGAGTGACTCGAAAACATTTTGGCAATGTAAATATGTGCAAATGGAAAATGGGTGTACGAATGACAATTCGGTTTGATGGATTTTATGAAGGTGCCCCCGATTAAGGCAACATGACTTTTGCTTGACCAAATTTTATATCCAAAAGATAGAATGGTCTCTAACATGATATGCAACTATGGCTGAAAATGAAATGTTATGGTTTTCAATGAGATGTATGCACATGAAATGCAATGTTTTTGAATGAGATGTATGCAACTAACAATGAAATGCAAATTCTTTTTATTTTATTTGTTTTTTTTTTTTTTTTGTTGTACAAGCCATGTATATATGTACATATAAAATTCAAACTATGCGTAGAATGCCCTCAAGTGTATAACATTAAGTGGTTCGGGTTCTTCCTCTCCCTCTAAACTCGGCAAGTCTATAAGTTCCATTACCCACTCTTTCAAAGTGACCATATATGGACCTAACCAATTAGCCGCGAATTTATCTCGAAGATGCGGCAATGCATTGGTGTTTTGTTGATTCTCTTTAAGGACAAGATCCCCTACTTGAAATTCTCTTAGATGAACTTTGGCATTGTAAGCACGTTTCAATCGGTCTTGATAAACTCGCAAATGCTCTAAAGCATTGATTCGTTTTTCATCTATGAGTGTGAGTTGATCAAGACGTGCTTGTCTAGCAATATCATCATCGATAAATTCCTGCAAAGAAATTCGCAAGGAAGGGATCTCGAGCTCAAGAGGCATGATTGCTTCAGCTCCATAGACCAAAGAAAATGGCGTTGCCCCAATGGGAGTTCTCGATGCTTGTTCTGTAAGCCCATAATGCCAAGGGGATTTGTGTATGCCAATCTTTATGATTTTCTTTAACAAGTTTCTTAAGAATAGCAATTATGGTCTTATTGGAAGCTTCAGCTTGTCCATTGGCTTGTGGGTAGTAAGGAGTTGAGAAACTATGTTGGATATTATACTTTTCGCAAAGAGCTCGAACATCCTTATTCTTAAAAGACTTGCCGTTATCATAAATAATTTTAGAGGGAATACCAAAACGACAAATGATATGGTGAAGTATAAACTCCACAATTCTAGGACCCGTCAGTACCGGTTAGAGGAATAGCTTCAACCCACTTTGTGAAGTATTCAATGGTCGTAATGATGAAAGTATGTTGTCCCGAAGAGGCAGTGAAATCTTGCCAATTAAATCGAGACCCCATTGTGAGAAGGGCCAAAGGCTTTGGATGGGCCGTAAAACTTGTGATGGTATATGGGTTAAATTAGCGTGTTCTTGACACTTTTTACATTGTTTAACATATTTGCAACAATCTTGTTCCATAGTGGGCCAATAATACCCCATACGTAAAATACGCTTCGCAATGGCCATTCCACTAAAATGACCACCACAAGTACCATCATGGGCTTCAAGCAATAGCTCTATGTGTTTCACCTCGCTTCTAGACAAAGGAGGAGTACTCCATCATATCCACGTTTATACAACACATCCCCCAAAAGAACAAAACGAGCTGCCTTTTGCTTAAAACAACGATGGGCGCTCGAGACAAATCAGATGGGAGTGTTCCAAACTTGAGGAAGGCTACTATCTCACTAGACCAAGGCTCATATGGATCCGAATGGATAAAGCAAACATCTTTTTCATCCTTAGACTCAAGGACGGACAATTGCAGACTTAGAGATTGTGGAAATGATTAGGGTCTGTACCTCTCCAAGGGAGTCCTTTGGAATCAATGATCCAAGAGAGGCCATGGCATCCGCAAATCTATTAGTCGAACGAGGCAAACTAGTGATCTCATACCAATCAAACTTAGAGAGCAACTTCATTGCTACATCATGATAAAGCTTAATGGTAGGTTCTTTGGCTTGGTATTCTCTCGTAATTTGTTTAACCACGAGTTGAGAATCCCCAAATATCCGAATACGCTTAATGCTCATAGCTATGGCTGATTGAAGACCTAAAATTAAGGCTTCATACTCGACTGTATTATTGGTGCATTGGAAGTCTAGTTTGAATGATAAAGGGATGGGAATCCCTTGAGGTGTATGAAACACAACTCCAGCACCTTGACCTTTCGCGCACTTAGAGCCATCAAAGAATAGCGTGATGTCAACATCTTCCTCCGGAATGATGTCCTCTTCTTGTTCAAGTGATAGCAAATACCGAATCATCTCGGGAGCTCAATAATCAAAGGATGATCACTAGGTAGTGGAGCTTCCGCAAGTTGATCGGCTATAACTTGACCTTTAACAGATTTTTGGCTAATGAATTCAAGATCGAATTCGGTAAGCAACATTATCCATTTAGCGGTACGAGTGTTATTATAAGTGCGAGACATCATATAACGCAGAGGGTTTTCTCTAGCTATGACATATGTTGTATGGCTAAGCATATAATGACGAAGTTTCTTAGTGGCAAAAACCACCGCTAAGCACAACTTTTCCACATAAGCATATCGGGTTTCATAGCTTACCAATGTTCGACTAATATAATAGACAACTTTGCTCACGATTTTGTTCATTCTTTTGTGCAAGCATTGTCCCTAAGGCAAAGTCCGTTGCCGAGATATAAAGATTGAAAGGGACCCCCGGACGAGGCGGAGCTAAGACTCGGCGGAGACGCTAAGTACCGCTTGATGTCATCAAAGGCTTTCTCGACACTCATCTCGTCCATGAAAATTGTACCCCTTTTGTAGTAGGTGGCAAAATGGCCTACATTTATCGTAAAGTTGTGCAATAAAGCGACGGATTGAATTAATCTTTCCTTGCAAACTACGCAACTCCTTCAAATTAGTTGGGGGACACATTTCCATAATGGCTTTGACCTTGTTTGGGTCCACCTCAATACCTCGTTTAGAGATAATAAAACCTAGGAGTTTGCCCGAGGTAACACCAAAGACACATTTCTTAGGGTTCAACCTTACTTTATGCTCTAGAAGTCTATCAAAAACTTTTTCCAATACATCAAAATGCTCTTGTCGAGTTTTAGATTTTGCCAATAAATCATCCACATAATCTTCGATAATCTTATGCATATAATCATGGAAAATATAAGTCATGGCTCGTTGATAGGTTGCACCTGCGTTCTTAAGGCCAAAGGGCATCACCCCGTAACAAAAAGTTCCCCAAGGTGTGGTAAATGCTGTTTTGTGTTGATCTTCATGGTTTATTCGAATCTGGTTGTATCCCGAAAATCCATCCATGAACGAAAGCATTTCATGACCAGCACAGTGTCGACAAGAGTATCAATGTTTGGAAGAGGAAAGTCATCCTTAGGACACGCTTTATTTAGATCTCGAAAATCGGTGCAAACACGTATTCCCCCGTTAGGCTTGCGAACGGGTACCATGTTAGAAAGCCACTCAGGATAATCAATCGGGACGACAAATTTAACATCCAAAAGTTTCTGAATCTCCGATTTAACTATGAGGGCCACGGTAGGATGCATTTTCCTAAGTTTCTGTTTGACAGGTTTAGCATCTTTTTGTAAGGTGAGGTTATGGACAACCAAATTAGGGTCTAGGCCTGGCATGTCTTTGTAAGACCATGCAAATATCTCCTTCTTCCGCTTGAGTAGAGCAATCATTTGCTCTTGTTCCTCTGATGATAGACTTTTAGCCAGCTTCACAATTTGGGTGCCATCTTGGCCTGGACTAAGGTCTACATCGATAGTTTCTTCAATAGACATGTGGGAACCTTCCTCAAGCCGATGGGGAGTAGGGATCAGATTTATGTCATCTAAAATGTCATCAAGCTCCCGTGCCTTGCTCTCGTCTATGTCTCGCTCGGAAGACCTCTCGGCTTAGAAGATGAAGGTGAATGTGGAGGTGAAGGAGGAATGTAGTTGGCGGAAGCCCTTAACAATTCCTCGAAAAGGATGAACTCCGAAATAGATGGAGGGGATGAAATCCGATCCATGTCAATCATGCTTGGGTTGATCGGGATTGGCTTATCCGGATCATATGGATTATGGAGCAGGGTGAATAAGTCTTCAAAATTCATTGTCGACTTATGGAAGAAAGGATGGGCGGAATGGAAGGGAAAACCGGTGAAGACCTCGAAGACCTGAAATGCAAAACAACATAGTTTTTCAGTTTTTTTTTTTTTTTTTTTAGTTTGAGTTTTTTTTTTTTTTTGTAGTGGTGAAAACCACTATTACACACATACATAAAGCAATAAAGTATTTTTATATATTTTGATTTTTTTTTTTTTTGGGAATTTTTTTGATTTTTTTTTTGGTAGTGGTGAAAACCACTATTTTAGTATATACATATAATACAGGTTTGGATTATGGCTTATGGATGTGGCGGAGGGGGTGGTTCACCTCGCTCTTGTGGAAGAAGCAAGCGAAAGATGGCCTCTTGGAGAGGGAACAATTGGAGATAAAACTCGCCTTGTTCAAGTGAGGGGAACAATGGGCGCCGACTCTTCTTCGTATTCATCACCATTTGACATGACGTCAAATTCTTCATAGGCTTCATCTTCGGATTCGTCTGGGTGGAGGATTTCTTCTTTCGAATTAAGATTAATGCTTTGAAAAGCTTGTTCAAAAGAAGAAAGGGATGGAAGTGGTTGGTAGCCCGCACCAAAACGCTCGTGGGTCTCTCGGTATGGCATATCGATGCGTTCAGCTACCCCTTGCTCGTATCGACCTAGGCCAAATTGCCGCCAATTATGTCTCGTGGAAATAGCGAGAGGGAAAACCCTCCATCCTTTCGATATTGGCAGTGGACTCGGATGCTTGGGTTCTAGTATGGTGGTAGGACTAGAAGATGACTCTATTCCCCCATATACAAAATTAATGGAATTTGGCATAGAACCCATGTTATAAACCGATCCAATGGATAAATGTTGGTCATGTGGACGACCAAAATCTTTAACTGCTTGCACATTGAACGGTGTGATGTGGACATCTTGGATGGCATACTCACCAATACCTGCATCGCTGAGATGGACCTTGACTTGGGAGGGAGATGGACTAGATGATGGAATAGAAGAATGTGGGATAGAAGAATTGGAAGGATTTGGTTGGGTTGATGCTTCACCGACTTGTGAAACATCACCGGTGATGGTTGGGAAGATGGAGGAATAATAGGTGATGTTGAAGAAGGTGTAGAAGAAGGGGGTAATGACGTGGAAAGAGATGATTGGTCATGGCCACATGTGCATGTGGTCACTGATGAAGAAGAAGGAAGATTAGGAGATGAAGAAAGTGGTGAATGAGATGGAATAGCGGAAGAGGAAGATGGTTGCGATATGATGGGTAGCTCCTCAGAATGGGAGCTTTAGAAGAAGATGGTATAGAAGAAGTAGATGGGGTCAAGAAAAGATGAGTGGATGGCAACACAATCTCATAAGGATTTGAGACATAGTTGCAATGTTTGAAGGGTTCAAGTGTCGCAGGTACACAATGAACCCGTCCCTCATATACATACTTCAGACATTGATGCAAAGATAGAAGGGACACATCTCATCTCCCTAAGCCAAGGCCGTCCAAGCAATACATTGTATGCCATGGACCCTTCCAAGATGTGAAACAAGGTATGCAAAGTTCGGGCCCCTACCTCAATGGGCAAGATAACCGTGCCAACCATGGAAGATAAAGCATCATTGAATGCTTTAAGAGTAAAAGTCGACTTGGTGATAAGGGATGGCGACAACTCTAGATGACTCAACGCCGATGTTGTAATGATATTGATTGAGGAACCGATGTCAATTAAGACTCTCTTGAATGGCTTGTGATCGATCTTGGCCATGATATGAAGTGGAGGATCTATACTTTCTGTTGACAAAGGTTTGATTTCAAAATCATAGAAAGTGATGGAGGGCTCCATGCATGTTTGAATACTCCCCACAAAGTTGTTGAAGGCATTAGTATCTTGAGTTTGAAGCTCGATTGACTTTAATATTTCCATTAATGCCTCTCTATGCGGGGGAGATTGTTGAATGAGGTCATAGATCGATAACTTGGCAGTAAGCCATTTTTAAACCGGTAGTTAATCGGCTACTCAATGACATGATGGGTCGTTGGCGTTGAGTAGAATGATTTAGCGGTTGTTGAGAAGTACTAGCACGTCGTTGGGTCACCGTTACCCGAGGTGGACTCGGGGTTTGTACAGGTGGCCGTGGTTCAGCCTCGATTTGGTTGGTTCGCCCTTTGACCCCGGGTTACTACGTTAATAGTACCCACAAAACCTTGGTATTGTTGTACATGGTTGACTTGATTAGGAGGAGTTACCTGAGTTACTCCCCCCGAAGTTGTTGGAGCTTCCTCCCGATGTGGAAGGGGTGTTTGAAATACACCAAGATTTTGATTTTGTTGGGCTAAGGGGCTATCCAATTTAATGGCTCCAATCTCAATAAGATCTTGGATCACATGTTTGAAATCTGTACAATTATTGATATCGTGTCCATTTTGCCTATGATAAGGACAAAATAGGTACTCCTTGTAATACTTCCCCTTCTAGATGGTTCTAAAGGTTTAAACTCGGTAAAGTTAACCGATTTGTGCTATATAACTTGTTGAATATGACCGCATATGGTTCATCTAAAGGTGTGAACTGTCGCTTGGGACGATTTGTTTGCCAAGGTCGAGTTTCCATGGTTGGCCCAAAGATTGTGAGCCGGTTGAGGAGGGGCGGGTACCGCATGATAAGCAATTGGTTGCGGTTGACTTTGCATTACTTGTTGTTGTTGAGCCATTACGGGCCGGCTCGCCACCACTTGATTAACTTGGTTAACATTTGAGGTCGTACTAGCCTGTGCTTGTTTGTTTTGGCCATAATTATTATTTCGTTGTTGGCCCTTTTGTTGCCATTCTTTTCTACGGGGTTTTAAAACACCCTCTTGGACTTTAATGTCTTCTATGATACTTGCTTGGGCCAAAGTCTCTTCAAAAGTCCGGTATTGTTGTAATTGGAGTAACCAAGAGATAGGTTTTAGACAACTCGGGTGAACATTTTGGTTAACTCCTCCATTGGTAGGGAGAATGGCAATTTATTAATGATAGCCCTCCAACGGTTTCCAAAGTCATAAACAGTCTCATCGCCATGTTGCTTGAGCTTGTATAAGTCGGACAATGAGACTTTCCTTTGTACATTTAGGGAGAATCGTTCTAAAAATAGATTAATCAATTGCTCGTAAGCATAAATGCTATGGTGAGGTAAATGATTGTACCATTGTACAACATCTCCTCCTAATGTTCGAGGAAAAGTTCTGAGCATAAGAGCGTCATTATTTTGGATTCTAAAGCAGTGCATGCATGAATGAGCTCACATGTTCATGAGGATCCTCAGCTCCTCAAAATTTGTCAAACTTCGGTAATGTGAAATCACTCGGATATGGCGGTGAAGGTACCGAAGGATGAATTGGTTGATTGATCAACGACCTTAGCGTAGGTTTCCGACTAGATGAGCCGTGCATGTTGAGCATAAGGTTGTCAATCCGTTGTTGCATAGCATGGAGTCGAGAATCTTCATGAAAATTTTGATTTGTTTGATGATTATGATGATGCAATGGAGGAGTGGAAAAATGATGAGATGGGATGAAATTGCCTGGATTAGGCGATGTGGAATGGAAAAGTTGTTGGTATGGATGATACTGAAAAGAAGGTGATTGGGGTGAATGATGAACTGGACCGGGTTGGGAGAAAGGTGGGGTAGGAATGGACACCACCGAAGATTGGGGTACCTGTGTGGGGCCCGAGCTAAGAAAAGTCGGTCGGGTAGAAATTGGTTGGGGTGTAGGATTTACTACGACAGGTGGTTGAGCATTTTGTTGCTGTTGTTGCCAAAGCAACTTGTCGAGGTACTCCCTAACCTTATTAATTTCTATCCAAGGGATGTGGGATGATTGGATGAAGGTGGAGGGCAGAGCCGCCATGGTAGTCACAGGAGACCGCATAGCAGGGGCAATGAAGGTGGCCGAAGTAGGCGGTACCTGGGAAGAAACAAGTAGACTCGTGCCCTGGTAGGGTGAAACCATAAATGGTTTGGGAAGAAGAGGGTTGAAATTAGTCATGGCTAGAGGAGGTTCTACCAGCCTCATAGAGAGAATTGGTGTACACCCGGTAAATGGAGGAGAAAGTGGTCGGGAAGACACTACATTTGTCTCCAAAGGAGGACAATTGAGCATCTGGGAAGATGTTGGAGATGAAGCCGACCGAGCAGATACAACATTAGCCTCAAAAAAAGGGTTAGTGTAGACCCGAGTGAAACCAGCGGGTATGGTTGATGCAATATCCCGCTGAAAAATAGAATCTTGCATAGGGGAATCTTGGATTGGCTCAAGGACATAACCAAGGCCATCTCTTAAGTGAGTTTGCACTTGGGCCATATCAATGTGGGTAATATGATAAGAATTGTCTTCCTCCATGGGCATGGCCATGCGATAGACGATAGAAGGACGTGAAAGACCCGCAGCGAACCCGCCTCGAAATTCACTAGGATAAGTGGTCATGTTGGTGGTGGGGATGTTCTGTGAATTATTCATTTGATTATTTAGATTTAACACTTTAGATTGATTCCTTGTTAAGACCATAACGCAATAAATCTAAACAAATTCAGAAAAGAAGAATGCAAAACTTGAATGATAAATTTACACTAAAGAAATTATCAAAAAACAGTCACAACCTAGGTTTCAACCAATGTGTCTTACCTCGCGGTTAATTACTTATTTTCTGATCTTAATCTGTAGTAAATTTTAAGTGTCCGGTTTATGAGTTTTGCATGTGATCTAATCTTGAATTATTCACAAAAAAAAGGTAAAAACTATGGCTAGGAAAGGACAACGAGATTCTTACCGGTGATGAAATCCAGCAAGTTTGCTCTGGGGTGACCTATGGTGTCCGAGGCAGAAGTTTAATGGATGGAGATGAATTCCACCGTCACTAAACTTCAAGCAATACCCGGTGATGAAATCCAGATATTACCGTTTTAAATGCAATATGAAATGCAATGAATTTTATTTTAAGTGTTTTAGTTGTCTAATGTATACATACAAAGCTATAAATCAAAAGTTCTAATGATCTAAGCAAGAGGCCACCGAAAATATGCCATTTCCTCTCGAAGAAGTGGAGTACACCGTTTAAAACCCCCCGCCTACCAATGATATCGTATATCAAAGGAGCAACCGGAAGGTTCGTCCACTTCTCTCGCCTCGGAATCACCCAATGGCAGGAGTACTATTGACATCCAATCAATAGTCCTACTTAGATAACTAAAACAGATAATTCGTAGCTATTCTAATATGCAGCTAGGTATGCAATTTTTTTTTTTTATGCAAGCAACAACCAATAATGCAATGCAGAAAAATGTAACTAAAAATGTAACAAAAAAATGTATATACAGCTTAACTGTTTTTCCCGATTACTTAGTTTTTGTTCATTTTAAAGCAATGATCCGAAAAAGAAACAGAATACAAAAACCAAAAACGTAAAAAGTACAGCCTTAACAAAGAAAAAAAAAACGCACTTACCTCGGAAGCCTACGCTTTTTCTCGTAAACCGCCTTCAAACGCCCAAGGGAGTCTCCGCAGGCCGAAACGCACCTCGCGTTTCGGATCGGACTTCCAGTACGCCGCTCGCGTCCGCGTTTTCCGCAAACTCCTCGAAACCCTAGTTCGCCGGAACAACGAATTTCACGATTTTCGAACTCGCAAAATAAAACAAAAACAGGAATAGATCAATAAAGCAAGTATTAAAAACATGAAACCCTAGGGGGTCCCACCGTGATCGCCATTTGTAGATTAAAGATACAACGCCAAACAGAAATAAAGAAATCACAATAAAGGAATGCAGAACAATTGTACAAAATGAATGATTTTTATTAATCAATGGAGTTTAGAAACTCCTTTTAAGTACAACAGGCCTCGTAACCCTTTTCGTGATACAAAGTTACAATTTGTGCTAGGGTTCTCCGAAACCCTAGCCGGCACAATGTGGTGGCGTCTCCGAAGAATGTATCCTTAACCTCAACGGAATGAGTGGGCTTCGTTGTATCCTTTGGCTCGACCACTCCAGCCTTAAGCAACTGCTATCAACAAATCAGATCTACCACTAGAATCCCGCACACATTAAAATTATCAAAGAGTTAGAAACTAATAAGAGGGCTCCACTGTGTGAGCCCTCAGAAACAGTCTAAAACCCTAGATTTATGAAATAAAAATAAATGTAATGCAGAATTCAACAGCAGATTAATACATAAAGAAATATTACTTGCTTTAGACGAATCTATACCTTTTCCTGTTAACGCGGCGAGACCAAAGTGCGGCGATGGATGCGGGAAAGGGTTTAGTTCAGACTTAGGGCCGTAGAAGACTCGTAAGACTCAGGATTAACAAGCAATAGCCAACTCCGGACTTAGATAGGGAAGATAAGTAGGTTTAGCCGAAGAGATAGATAGGGTTTGAGCCATCAAGGTGACTCAATTTATAATCTACTCTTAGGGCACACTTTAGGGTTTTAACGACACTTTGAACGTGTGGCTAAGATTAAAGTGGATCCAAGGGTAGAGAATAAATCTAGGTTGTGAAACGGATTAAGATGGATGGACGGATGAGATTAAATGAAGGATGGACGGCTCGGATTAAATCACTTAAACTTTATTTATATATATATTAAAATATATTAAAATATTAAAATATATATATAAATATTAATTTAAATAAATTTGGGGATGAAAAATGGCGGGAAAAGTGAAATTGGGCCAAATAATGGTGGGAAAGTGTGGATTTGGGCCAAATAATGGCGGGAAGGATGGATGACTGACACGTGGCTGGCAGGAAGGTATAGATGACTTACAAGTGGCTGGCAGGAAGGTATAGATGACTTACAAGTGGCTGGATTTTGGTGTCTACAGCTGGAAATGCTTTTTGTAAAACTAAATATTATTTTTAATGCAAAGAATCTAGAAACTTGTACTTCCTGAGAAAGATTGGAGGAGAAAATTTCAGTGGGTAGTTTTGTTTTACTGTCAATATTTCTCTATGTTTTAACGGATTTCTATCTGGTGTTTAATACTGTAAAAAGGTTGCACTACGTGAAGATCTATGGGGTGTAGATTTCATTTATTTTTCTTAGAGGCTAGCACTTGGTCTAACTCAAATTGTGTTTTTGCAGGTTTGATTAGGTCAGGTTACCCTTTTGAAATTTCTCACTATCTCTAGTTTTGTTGTGTAGGGTGGCATTAGACTGAGAATATTTGCATGTTTACGTTTTCAGTATTCTGGTCAGTTTTCAAGATTTTATTTTTATTTTTCTAACCCTTCCTTTTGCAGATTTTTTTAAAACTTCGGCAATTGAAATAAAAATAAAAAAAAATTAAAAATCCAAAAACAAAAGCATGCATGGGTAGAATAATATTTAACGTTTTATCTTATGCAATTTCAATTTGATTTTGAAGCCATTTCAAAATAATAAAAATTACTCAAAGTTATTGTTTTTACAGACATTTTATAATTTCAAATTTTGCATAATTGCACAGTTTGAAGGTAAATTAGATTTCAAGCTTTGCATGTTTATTTTGCAAGCATTAAACTAACTTTCCTTTATGAAAATCATAATTTCATTACAGGTGAGTGATTTATATGGCATTTCAAAAGGCCGTTATTTTCAAAGCAATAAATTGACATCTCTTTACAAAAATTAATTTCATTAAAGAGGGGTAATTTATTTATCACATCAAAGGCTTCTACATTTCAAAGCTAGTCATTTCATTGTTTTATTTCATGCACAAAACAATTTAAAAGGAATCCAATCATTATTCAATATTCACATTTGAGGATATATTTTAATCTTTTATTTCAAGCTTAAAGCAGGGTTTAATATTGCAAGGTAAAACTTGTCTAAAATCTGCTTAATCAAAATAAGATAAGATCTACCTAAAACAATTCAATATAAAATGAGATAAGGCTTTACATCGTGGTCATATGATGTCCAATCACATTTTTGCTTTTCTTTTAAGTTTCATGAACAATCAATAGTATAGCATAATAAAATAAACCAACACATGCCCCTTGTTAACAGATAATTGCAAATCACTAAGGTATTCCTAGCACTTATTTGATACATCTTCATAAGATTAAAAATACATATGTGCAATGCTTATATAGCGAAACCTTGGAGAAATTTCACATTTCTTTGCAAGAGAGGGTTTTGTGATCAAAATCCTAAGTGTGAGTGTGGTTTTGCAATTGGGCAAAATTACCACTCAACAAGACATAGTGTAGGATTTTATCAATGATGTGGATTAGGAGAACATGTATATGGTGGATGAAACAATGGTGGAGACTATGGTGGATTAAGTCATCACAATGTAGGATGATGATGCGACAAAGAAAAATGGATCAATAGAAATGAAAGTGTAATTAGACTAAATGGATGGTATAGATGATGAAGATTTAAAAGTAATGCCTAAGTTGGTGAAATATATAGGTCCATAGATACTACTAAAGTTGTGGATGTGTTAAATGTTGGTGGATTGGACACAATAGAAGCAGGGGAAATTGAAGAAGAGAAAATAGAAGTTGGAAGAGAAGAAGCAAGAATGAAATATGTGGAGGAAAGTGTAGTGGATGAAATTTAAGGGATGGTGATGGAAGCTATTTGGGAATTTAGGATAAGAGATCCTACTTTTGCTACTCCTTATATAGAGCTAATTTTGAAAGCTTCAAAACCCTCTTTGGTGACAAATTGTATACAATATGTCTTACCATGGTCATCTTCAACTCTAATTTCCTTAAGCTGTTCTCCTCCTAGATCAATTTATTCTTCATGTTAGGAAGGATTTTTCCTTATTAAATTTTTACCTCTTGTTCACCTTGGGAGGTTGATGGGCCAACCTTGACAAGTAATTTTCTTTTCTTGCAACAACAACCATTAAAGTCCCATGTGTCAAGTTTACTCATTTCCTTCACTATGACCTATTTTAATTGCTTCACCTACATTTTCCAACTCTACATCTAGTGATGGGTGAGTAATAATGTAGGAGGAAACCTAGGCATATTTCTAACTTTATTCCTTATCCACCAAATGAGTGTTTACCCTAAAATTTTGAAGAATGTATTGCCAAACCTTCCATTTTTTTGTCATTAGTGCCTATTTTATACCTCATTATCTGGTCCATTTGTGGGTGTATTTTAGTGATAAAATTACTTGGTGTTTGGTCTCATCCAAATTATAACCATCCATTATATTACTCTCCTTATAAAATCTAAGCCATGGGAATTGATTTTGCTGAATATCCTTGACTTCTTTTTTTGAGGCTTTTCAGGTGTTTAATTTTGTCATAGTTTTCTCCTCATCCATGTTTCATTATTTATTAATGTTGGACATCTTCTCATGTATGTACAATATTTTAGTTCCTTTCTCTATTAGAGTTCCCTTTAAAATTGCATTTGATTCATAGGATCAATAGGTATGGAGTTTTTTTCAATATATTTTCCTATTAATTGACACATTTCTTGCTAGTGGGGGTTATTTTGAGGTACTTTTATTGAGTTATAAAGAGAGTTGATTTCTTCTACCTCTTGTTATGATTTGATAAATAAGGTTTAACTTGTGTACAAATTCTAGGAAAAACACAGTTTAACATATATGTAAGAAGATCAAGGGATGCTTTGAAAATCCATATAGTCAAATGAACGAATTCTTATTTCTAAGATAAAAGTATCATTTTTCTTACCTTGATGCTCTTATCAACTCTATGCTTTTAGCTAGTAACATTTGCAATTATCCCTAAACATTTCTAACAATGGGCTCATACACCTCTATGTAGAAATCATAGCTTGTCCTATATTTATCATTGCATAAGGATTTCTCATAAGTTTTTTTGGTAAAATCTAGATGTAACCCAAGGAACCAATATTTCTTCTAATGCATAATGAACTAAACCAAGTATAAAATATAATTGAACTTTGATTTTTTCTCAAATTTCTTAAACTGATTAGTCATTTGGTCTACTATATAGATGGTGAAATCCAAGAGCTTTGGGTAGCCAACAAAGTGTTGTACTATGTGTAATGTGGCAATTGCCTTTATAGATCTCCTTGTCACTCCCTTAATCTATTACAAGGTCTAGTTTGGATAATATGTTATCTATATATGGATTAAATTTATCTATGCTTAAGGAGATATTATAATTTTTTTCATCTCATGACCTTTTCATTTATTATGCCAAAAAATTCAACCACTTATTTTCATCCTTTTTTCTTATAAAAGTTTAACTAAAATTGAGGTAAACAAGATACCCATTAGAAGGTTTATTCATTAACATACAATATTTATTTGATTTCCTTAGGAATTGTCCTAATCAAGGTTTCATCCCATGTGGCCACTTCGATTGAATTAATTTCCTTCTTGTATGCCTTAGGCACACGTGTATTGGGGCGTACTAACGTCTAACACTAATAACTACCCTATCCTAAATGACTAGATTTTATTGATTATCCAAAATATTTTCTACTATGCAAAGGTATAACAATTATATCCTCTTTTCTCAGCTCTCCAAGTCCATAATTCAACTTTCCTTCTATGACATTCTCATAATAATTTTGATAGAGATTTTAGGCCCTCCTTTTCTTGTCACTCTTTAAGCTTTGTATGCTTGTGGTGCTAGCTTGGGCACATGGAGATATAGGTTGTACTATGCTAGTTCTCACCTCAAACGACTATGCTACTACTTATGTTTCAACTACTATGTTTGATGAGTTCATAGGTACTATCTATGTTGTCTTGGATACTATGTATCTATGTGATTTATCTCAAAGTCCATGTTTAAAATTAAAAATTATTATAATTTTTTATTAAATCCTAGGATTGGAATTTTTTTTTTATGCTATATATATATCCCTTGTTAACAATTTGTTGGTTATAATATTAGTGATTTATTGAATTCTTAACTTGGAATTATTTATTTTTGGGATTTGGTGAGTTGTTTATTAAAATATTGAGATTTTGTTGGTGAGGATGAGTCGAAAATTCACTAATCTTATCACTTAGCCGATATATTGCCTCTTTCTTCTTATCAGCTCAATGTTGAAGTTTTATGATGATTGGCTAGTTTGGAGACTTGACCATTTTTGGATTTTGAGGAACTCGTTATACCCCCCCTTTGTTTAGTAAATCGACAATGGACTACTCAATGAGTTTCTCTATCTAAGAGAAGGTAAGTCACCTTAATCAACACTTGGAAAAGAATTCAACTACCACAAATGTAAGAATTGGGAATTTAAAAAATTATGATCAATTTTTATGAGGTGATAGTGGATACCATTGCAATGAAAATCTTTGACTCTTTTGATTCTATGTTGATGGAGCCACTAACCTGATCTAGAGCTTTAAACCAAATATGCTTGATTTTTACACCTTCCATGGCCTTAGGATTACAAATTTATCTTTGAAATTATCTATAAATTTGGCTTCTTAGGGATACAAATAGGCGTTTGTAATTCTAAATTCCATTGGTCAAAATCGTTGTTTGATATGACATCGAGGAGGATTTTTATACATAGTACTTCCATCAATATTTAAGATCACAATACATTTGTTTGAGGGTTATTAAGGGTTTTATATTAGTCCATTAGGTAGTTATAATGACATTACTACTCTCCATGTATCGTAATCATGCAATGAATCTACCTATAGGTTATTACTTGACAATTTGGTAGAGGTTGCTTTGGTTCACATACATAACTAGTGGTCCCCATTTGTTGAATATGTGAATGCCACATTGGTGTCTATGATGCTCTTGATGACTTACCATGTTTACTAATGCTAGGCTCATGCCATGTGGATTTATTCTTGGGACCACTCACACCTCTACTTTGCTTATCGTTATGATCTATTCAACCTATTATATGATGTTGGTTTTATCACCGTGATGAGAGAGAATCACATCTTCTATGGGTGACATTATCATGATGCCTAATCTTTTTGTGTGTCATTTTATGTCTTAGAGATTGATAAATTGCTCTTTTCTTGTATTTTATATCATCTCATTTTAACTCATGAACCATCTTTAGATATAGTGAATAGCTATGAAATGCTTGCTAACATTATTCAAATGCCAATGTCTTGTTTATTCTCCTTTCCATCGAGTTTGAAAAATCATGCCTTTTCTGCTGGTAAATCGCCAAGTAATAATGGTGAATTGCCATTTTGTTTACTTGAGATTTTCTTATATATTATCAAGTTCCAACCATCACATTATTTTATCATTACATGTGGCCCTAAAATTGGTGAATCACTATGTTTTCAATGAAATATTGTAACTGAAAATTTACAAATCACCATTTTTGTATCTTTGGAAAATTTTAAGAAAAATTCTTAGAAATTGTTTGCTAAGTTATTTGACTTGGAGGGAAACTAATCTATCCTTGTGGTAAAATTTATAGGAAGAAGTGGGGAACCTAGTATTCCTTAGAATATTTTCACCTAGGTGTAATGGGAGTTTTTTTTTGTCTATTTTATTTTCTTTGTATTTTTCATATTTCCCCTTTTTTTTTTTTTGTATTTTTCAATAGAAAGGAAAACATGAAATGGAGGATTAGAAAAAGAAGAGCTATATATAACATTTTATGCATTTTTATAATTGTGAAAATTAATTTAGGTGGATTAAAGATGTTTTAGATTCTATCCATTCATAAAAATAGATAGCTATTGGCCATCAAGAGTTGTCAATTCATAAACATTGGCATCTCACACCTTGATGCTACAATGTGGACCATTCCATAGAGAATCAAATTTAACATGCTTCCTTGGCTTAGAATGGTCTTCATCACACTTTATCATAATATCACTACCCTTAAAATTAATTTGTATAGCCTTCTTATCAAATTGACACATGATTATCACTTGATGTTGGCTAAAATTATTAAATTACTTTTTTTGCTCATCTTCAAGGAAAAACAATTTATCTAACCTTATATACATCAATATGATATCAGTTTACAGAGTAATGGGAGCTCAAAATTAATTGGCAACACTATTTTCTTTCTAAAGACAAGTTTATAATGAATTACCTATGGAGGCCTTTAGGATTACCATATTTTTCCATAGTGTTATTTTCATTTATGTATGTCAATTCCACTATAATTCAACAATTATTCTCTATAGGATTTGGATCACCTTCTTATTTTTCAATTCAATAAAGCCATTTTCCTCAAGATAATAATTTAAAGAAGTTTTTAGGATGATTCCATATTCCTGCATGAACTATTTAGTTTTCAAAATGTAAACATATAGTGCTATTTGTGATGATCACTGAAGGCACTCCAAGTTTAGTGAAAATATCGTTTAGTAATTAAATTATAATCTCTTAGTTAACAATCTCATCTAGAAAAACTTTTACCCATACTATAAAATGTTCTATGGTAGTCAGGATTCGACCAAGATTAATGCTTGATGAAAAACTATTCTTATCAATGAAACTCAACCCCCATTATTGAAATGGTTTAGAAATAATTACTAGTTGCATGGATTCTCTCCATATCTTAACAAATATACAACAAGATTTGCATTTCTTAACCCATTAGAATGTATATGACATGATTATTGGATAGTAATAGCCTATTCTTAAGATTTTATACACTTTGGCATAAGCTAAATAATTACCTCCTTCATCATGATATTATCATAGTAGGTCCTTACTATCTCATCATCAATTCATCTTAAAAATACCCCATCATAACCTTTACAAAATAACAACTTATTGATCATCCTATAGTCAATTGTATTTTTTTAAAATTGCTTTCTTTGCATAGGTGTAAGACTTTATGGAACAATGTTATTTTAAATGTATTTTATGATCTATTGCATTCTTCTAATATAATTTTAACCATTTTTCTATTTGGTTGCTCACTTTGGTTCATCAATAAGCCCAACTTGATCATTTGTGTGGGACCTAGCCAAAATTTCACATAGAGATCTACCTCTAATCCAAATTTTTTTTCTTGGGGTCATCTCCTATCTCTAGAGTGCACAATTTAATTTCAATGTTAAACTCTTATATTTTAGCTGTCCATAATGCTCTCTCATCATCGAGTTCACTTTGTAACATGGATTTTTTTACAATATGATCTACTACAAACAATATAGTTTTTCTCTATGAGAGAGTTTTTAAATTTCCTTAAGGATTTCATCATAGTAAACACTTGTTTATGTTTTAAGTTATATCTCTCATATTTATGCAAGGATTGGCTCATCAAAGCAATCACATGTTCTTGCTTTTTACTTTTTTTAGTGAGCACTATAAGAATGGTGACATCTATTCCAAACATAGATAGTTTAAAATATCTATTGAATCCTAGGTTAACTAATATTAGCACTATGAAAACTATATTTTTGATATTTTGGAAAGCCTATTTGGCTTCTTCCATCCTAGTAAAAGTGGAACCTTTTTTAGCATTCTCATAATTACTCATACCATTTAGCTAAAATTGACAACAAACCTAGCTAGAAAGTTGATTTGTACCATAAATAATTGGATCCATTTCTTCGAGGATGCTATAGGCAACTCATGAATCACTTTGATGTGTTTGGAATATATAAAGACCCATATTTTGAAATAATATATCCAAGTTGTTTTCCTTCTTACATAAAAATATTGATTTATTTGAATTTAGTGATATACCATACTCCCTCTATTTCTCAAATACATTACATATATTATTAATGCTTCTCTGTATCTCTTGTAAATACAGTTAGGTTATCCATATATGCCAAGATTATTTCATTGATATGCATTGAAAATATGATATTCACTCCATGTTAAATAATAGCACCTTCATTTGAAAATACAAATGACATCCATTGATACACAAAAATTTCCTATTTTGCAGTAAATTCCATTTTATGTTGATTTTTGTATTTAACCTATATCTCATTATTACCCAAAAAATCATCAAGTAATGACAATATTTTTGGTTTTGCTACCATTTGTAAGATTTGATCCATCAAAGGATGAGTAATAAATTTTCAAGGAAGCTCTATTTCGACTTTAAAAATATATATGCAACTTGATACTACCATATTTATTTCAAGCTAATAATTTGTAACCCAAGTTGAATGCTTAAACGGATAGATAATCTATGCCTATACCTCATTATTGCTTTGATTTTAGGGATAACTAGTTGTTGCTTTTGCTTGAAAGATTAAGCTTATTACAATAAATTAGTGGCATGTTATCACCTTCTTCTCATAGAATTTCTAAACTTTATAACTACAAGCAATAATATCATCATATTTGATGTTATGTTCCTTGAATAGATAAACTTCCTTGAGTGTGCAATTTTTAGCTAACAATGAACACTTACATTCACAAATTTGATCAGCATATATGCTAACAATTTCATTTCAATACTACCTTTTTTAGCACCATCATTTGATTAAAGAGACTTTCTAGTGTGATCAAATCCCTACGAAACTGGTTTATTTTCAGTTGCATGATACCATACTTTATATAATCACCATATTCATTGTGATCTTCAACATATTAATATTCTTATATTAGGAAATCTATGTTTTGATCATCATTTCTAAACACTTTCCAATGATCATGATTGTCTATAATGGATGGTCTAAAAGTCACCTTTGGTCTTTCGAGTTGATCCCATATATCAATTATTAGGTCAAAACATGTAACTAAAAGAAGTAAGTTATTTACCATTTAATTTTATTCTTATAGAACTGTTGATATGATGTGGGTTTCAAATTTTTTAACTAAATCCCAAACCCTATATTTGTATGATTTTATTTATTTATTCTTAGGAGTACATATTGAGTTCACTTGGTTCACTACCAACTTAGAGTCACCAAATATATTTAGGCATTTGATACCCATTTTTGCTACATTTTGTCATTCAACATACGATGCTTCATATTTAGTCATATTAAGTATGCAAGTTAAAAATAATCAACAAGCATTCTCAAAACAATTTCTTCATTGATTGATAATATTGATTCTATCTGCTACATCATTTCTGATTTAGACACCATCAAAGTGTATAGTCCTATAGACACTAAATCCTAGCCACTTGTCATCCATTCACATCCTCAAATCACAACCCTTCATTATTTATATATATGTATTTATTTATATATATTTTATATATATATATATATATATTTAATAAATATATGTATATATATGAATAAATATCAACCACCCATCACGATTTAATCTCAACCATATATTTAACATGATCCATGTCACATATCAAAGTCATAATATTAACCCTTCATCATGTTTTAATCTCGGCCGCTCGTTGGTGTCGTCAAAACCTTAACATGTTAAGGGCAAGTTATAAAAGATCATTAATTATTATGAATAAGGGTTGATCGATTTGAAAGTTGATTGGTGATTCCTGAGGTTAGAAAGCATTAGAGACCTTCATCCATCATTATCCAAACCCTAGTATTTTGCTAACACCTTTCCTCGTTGTTTCTGCATCCTCCATTTCTACCACCAAAATCCCTACAAACTAGATCTAGTTCTATAGTACACCTCCTCAAAACCCCCAAATGCTCTAGGGTATTTCTAGAACACTGCTGAGCATTCCACGAACATTGCAGGGTATTCATAGCTCTCCTCAAATGCTCTAGGGCATTTTCCCTTAGCTAGTTTGTATTCTATAAATCCTCAAACGCTTGCAGGTGTTTGTGCATCATCAAAGCGAGGAAGCAAAGACATATATAGAAAAATTAGGTATATTATGATAAGGTAATAGGTATTATTGGTTTCCAAATTATATTTTTTGTGCTTGTCTTACATTTTATCATCGCTACACCTAGGGCTTATAGATTTGTTATCTAGAGGGTCTCACACAGTGAAGCCCTCACATATACTACTAATATCTTTGTGTTGTGATCTGTTTGTAGGTACAAGAGATATATTTCTTGATGACTGTTATAGCTAGAGTTACCTTGTAGGAATACACAAGCCCACTCACAAATTTTTTGGAGTGAATACAACCCAAAAATACTAAATATTCATTTGAAAAAGGGTTTTAAAACCCTCTGATTGTGAGGTTTGATAAATATGGTATTGTTTTCATAGAGGAGAGCTTTGGAAGAGAAAAATAGGGCATTAGTTGGTAGTCGAAGAAATTTTTAGTTGTGGAATTGAAGATAATATTGTTGCCCCAGGAGGGCCCAATGGGGACACCTCTGGATCCTCTTTTAGAGAGACAGTTATTTTGCAGGTTTATTAAAGGATAAATCTCTAATAGAGACTAAAGAAACACAAAAAAATGTATTAAAAATGCTCTTTATGGTTTTTGGAAATAGATCAACATCTCAACGAGTTAATGGATGTTTGCCACAGTCATAATCAAGGCCAAATATTTTCATTGAGCAAAGGATGGTAGAAGAAACAATTTTATATAGATCCAATCATGATTTGATCTATAAATTCATGGGTATTTGCCCTACCCTAAATTTTTTGTATTCCTGGGTCCGAAAAAACTAGAAGCCTCTTGGTGAGTATTCTTTATGGTTTATCAGCAATGGATATTTTGTTGTTATTTTTTCTTCACTTTCCAATAGAAATATGACTTTCAAATAAGAAAAGAGGAATCATGGTCTGGAAGGATTATTTGTTCATCCCTGGAGAGTGGGATTTGATCCTCTAATTGAACCCACTACTATCCCAATTTGGATATGTTTGTATGCACTTTAAATGGATTTTTGGAGTGAGCAGGTACTGGAAATTATAGATAATTCCTTTGGAATAAATTTAGGTGTTTCCAAATATACAATGGAAGGAAACACAACAATTTATGCTAGATTATGCATGGAAATGTATCTTAGCCAACCTTTGTCGATAGAGGTTGAAATAAAACTTGTAGAACTATCTTGGATTCGACAACTGGATTATGAGGCATTGCCCTTCAGGTGCAGAGTTTACCACAAATATGGGCATTTGGCCCAACCTGCACAAACAATATGAACATAAAAATGGAGGCTCCTCTGGGAATGTCAAATATTCCTAAGGAGGATAAGTCAAAAATGAATAAAAAATAACCAACATTTCTCGATGCAAAGAAGCACAGGGAGATGGTTTTGAATAACCCAAAATAAGGAGAAGAAAAAATAAAAAAATGTATAAAGAGCAAACCCAAATCAAGCCCTCAATAGGTATGAGATGTTCAAGACACTAGTTGACCAAGAATAAAAACAATTCATGGAAGGAGTGGATGGGAATAATAAAAACAATAACAACCATGTTCAAGCTCCTCTTTCACCTCCTCCTATACTAGAGTAGGTAATTGAGTATAGTGAGTTACCGCAATCAGAGATTACAGGGGTATTGATAGTGCATAACCAAGAGCAATCGATAATTAAGGATGTCATCATGGGTATAGCAAAAAAGAACAGAGAAAGACCAACTCTAGGGATAACTTAGGTGGAAAAGAGATAAAAAAATATTAGCTCTCAAGGAGTCTATAGAAAATCAAATAAGAAATTGATAGCATTTCAAGGAGACAAACTGATCACTGGAGGATCAGTGAGGCTAATAGATTTTTACTGCTCTCAAGGTAACCAATGATTTTTAGGGATTTAAATAGTAGAACCCATCAATCTATTGTTTGAAGAATCTTAGAAAATGTAAAACATATTTTTTGCTTATCCAGGAGACAAAAATATCGTTGGATCTTATGTGTAAAACTGATAAATAGAATTTGAAGGGGTGCTAGCCATATTGAAGTGGCTGCCCAAGGGATATTAGGGGGGATAGTTACTTTTTGGAACTCTCTTGAATGGATGATAATAAAAAATATAGCTTGGAGGGGTGTCCTCACATCACATTTTAGGAACAATGTGATAGCTGAGTAGGTTTTAATCACAAATTTTTATGGGGATCAAAACCTAGATGGTTAGATGCATCAATGGAAAGCGATGCATAACATGAGAGTCTCAAGGGAGGAGTTAGACTAGATTGTTGTTGGGGATTTTAATGCTAAATTATCCTCTAGAGATCAGGAAGGGGGAACCATAATTTTAGATCTAAGGGATCTATTTATGATTTCCCAAGTTCATGCATTACACTTGGTGGATATTAAATGCTATGGAACCAACTACACTTGGACTAATAAGAGGAGGGAGCCACATAGTAGGAAGGTGAAGTTAGATCATTTTTGATTTTAGAGGAGGTATTTGTGAAATGGACTATAAAATTTCAGATTTTGGAGGGTCCAGTTTTAGATTACTTTCCCATTTTGTTGTAAGGGGGATCAAGATAGTGCAACATCACAAACCATTCAAATTTGAAAAATTTTGGTTACAAAAAGAGGAACTTCGAAAGAAAATTCCACAATGGTGGGAAGAGGGCCACCCAACATATGGGATATCAATGTTTAGATTCCACAAGTAGCTTCATTATATCAAGGACCAATTTCAACAATGGAGGTGAGCTAACAAGACAAAATTATAGGGCCAAAGAGCTCCATTAGTGGTCAGATGGGATGAGGTTCAAAAATACTTTAGGGAAGGAACAATTACAGAGTATCTCAAAGAAGAGGATGATCCATTGCGTAAAGTTCTTCAGGACATTGACAACCAAGAGGAGATCTACTAGAAACAGAGAGCAAGAACCACTTGGTTATTAGAAGGTAATAAAAATACTAAAATTTTCCATTGGGCTACCTGTGCTAGAAGAAAAATAAACAACATGGAAGCTATTCAATATGAGAACGGACACTCCTTTGATACAATTCTAGGTATAAATTTCCATTCAATGGATTATTTTTCAAAACTATTTAAGGAAAGTATGGTGCAAGATGAAGAGGCTTAAAAATAATTTCTTGTTGTCATACCTTCTGTTATCTTTAAAGAAGAAAATCAGGCCCTACTTAAAGCCATTGATAGAGAGGAACTAAAGAAAGTATTCTTTGGAATGAGCACCGGAAAAACTCTAGGTCCATATGGCTTTCCAATTGAGTTTTTTCAGGCCTTTTGGGATGACTTGGAGGAGGATGTAATGGTTGTTATAAAGGAGTCCAAAGGTGGTAAAAAAATTCTTAAAGCATTATATCATACATTAATTGCCTTAATTCCAAAAGGGGGGGAGGCAATGCATATTTCATATTATAGACCTATTGCCTTATGCAATGTCATATATAAAATAATCACAAAGGTAATGGTTGAGTGGCTAAAACCTCTTCTACATAGCATTATATCCTCAAAGTAAAGGGGTTTTGTAGAGGGCAAGCAAATATTGGATGGTGTGTATCAAGCTCAGGAGGCAATCTATTCAATGTAAAAATATGGTAATAGAGGAATTTACATAAAACTGGATATGCCAAAGGCTTATGATAGGGTGGAGTGGAGCTTCTTATCAAAGATGATGGCAACCTTTGGTTTCTCTCAGGATTGGATAGAATGGGTTATGAGCTATGTCTCTACTATGACATACTGAGTATTAATCAAGGGCCTTCCCTCGTAATCATTTGAAGCTACTCAAGGCCTTCATCAAGGAGATCCTTGTTCCCCTTATATTTTTCTCATATTGGCTAAAGGTTTGGGTAGACTCATCTTGAGGAGAAGACAACAAGGTTTTCTAACAGGTATCAAGGTGGGTGAGGAAGTTTTGATTCACCTATAGTTTATGGATGACACAAGATTTGTGGGAGTGGCCAACTTTAGGGAAGCAATAATGATTAGAGATACACTTAATGTCTACCTTAGGGCCATAAACCAAGTCATCAATGATAAAAAATCTAAAGTGGTCTTTTTAAATCTTGATCAAAGGCTTCAAGATAGAATTTTAGAGATCTTGGGATTCATGAGGACTTCTCTCCCAGTGGTATACTTGGGAGTCCCTTTGTATTTTAAAAAATTGAAAATAGATATCTGGAGGAATATTTTGGATTGTATCAAGAAAAGAATCAACCATTGGTCTCACAAATGGTTAAGCTATGGGGGTAGATTAACCTTTTTGCAGTAGTTCATTCAAGCCATGCCAATTTATAAATTTTCTATCCTTGCTACCCCACATACCATATGGAAAGAGTTGGATAAGATGGCTAGAAATTTTTTATGGGGAGGAGTAAAAGGAGAGAGAAAATTGGCCTTAGTAGGTTGGGAGAAATTAAGCCAAACTAAGGTAAAATGACGTTTAGGACTAAGGAGATCAAAGTTAAATAATAAGCTTTGGCTGGAAAGTTTATTGGAAGTGGATTTCCCAACCAACTTCTTTATTTAGTAGAGTTTTAACTAGTAAATATTTGGGACAAGTAAACCCAAATGAAGTGGGTCATTTCCCTTTGGATGGTAATGGGTCCTTAGTGTGGTAGGATTTAAATTTAGGATCTCAGGTAGTGAAATATGGATTATTTTGGAAAGTGGGGAGAGGGGAGAAGGCACAATTTTGGATAGATTCATGGGATCAATACCCATCTATCATTGTTAAATTACCAAAACTACAACTAATAAAAACTACAATAGAAACTAGGGGTTGGGTCCATATTGAAAGTTATTTTAACACTAGTCATATGGGGTATTATAAGTTTAAGAAATTTAAGAAGTTGAATGACTGACCAATTTCAATCCCTCCGAAATTGACATCCATCATGATTAAAATATTGGTAGAAATATTTCTCACAGGTAGAGATGAGGAGGATGAATTAGCTTGGGGATATGGGAGCCTTGGTATCTACACAATGAAGTATATATATGATAATATCCTTCTAAAGCCTCCTCCTAATGCATATCAAGTTAAGAATTGGAGAAAGATTTGGCAGTCCAAGGGTTGGCCGAAAGTAAACTTTTTTTCCTGACAGTTCATGCATAATGGAATTGTTACTTTTGATAATATCAAATTTAGGGGAATCATTGGTCCATTTCAATATGATTTATGCCACAAGAGTGAGGAAAAATCTGACCACTTGATGTTTGAGTGCCCATTCACACACCAAATCTGGGAGAGAGTTTTTATCTTATAAAATTTATGTTAATGTTGATTTGAACAGGACTAATATTTGGGAAAGATGGAAGAGGGGTAGATTTAAATCTAAATATTTTTATATCAGTTGGGAGCTTGGATTAAACTCATTTGGTGGTAAGTGTAGTTGGAGAGAAATTGCATAATTTTTAGAGAAACCTTTTCATATTTATATGGAGTTTGGTAGGTCATTTGGAGCAAATTCACAAAAACTATGTCAATGCATGCTAAAGAGGAAACTCAAGTTGTTATAGGGACAATGGAGAAGGAAGTTTAAGTGCAAGAGATGCTGGAAAAAGATAGCTAGAAACCACCCCAATAAGGTTGGATTAAAATTAATACTGATGTAACTACAAAAGGCAAGTCAGGTAGAACTAGAATTGGAGTGGTTTGCAGGAATCATGTTGCGATAGTGATCTATTAGGAATTGCAAGGCCTAGGAAGGGCCATGAACAATGAAGCAAAAGCCTTAGCTATCAAATCTACTTCTATTTGGGTAGTAAAATAAGGTTACAGGAGGATAATCCTAGAATCAAATTCCTAAATAATGGTAGGAGATTTGGATTGCATGAGGAACTTTACTTTGAAGACATGGAGGTTGAGGATTCTTGTCACTCAAATTAAGGAATTGTGGAGGGAATTAGATGATGTGATTCTAGTTTATGTGAGTAGAGATCTAAATAAAGTGGTAGACTTCCTGGCTAATATGGGTACTGAGAAGGAGGTAGGGGTTCAGTGGTACAGTGACACAACTATTGAGGATGAGATGATTAGGTAGGTTGGTGAGCAAATACAGTGTTTAGCTAATTTGGAAAACCATTGTAGAAATATGGTTTAGGATATTTGGCTCCATTTTAGATCTTCTTTTATATTTTTAAATAGGTGAACAACCATTATAGAGATATGGTTTAGGAGATTTGGCTCTAATGCAAATCTTCTTTTACTATTGTAAACATGTGTTATCTTTGGCTAAGGCTAGGAGAAGTATCATCCCAACTTGTAAATGATCTTGTTTTAATATAATTTTTTCAAATTATTTAAAAAAAAAAACCTCTAATTGTAAAATCATTTGTATAAATACAAGTTGTATTGTAATAGTGGAGATCAAGGCTCCCACAATATCAATATAACATCATTTTTTTATTGTGCAATATTTCTTGTGTTGGATTTGTTATCATTATATTGGTGTTGTTCATTTTTGCTTTACAAAATGGCAATCATGGTGGGACCCCCAAAGGGTTTCATATTTTAACTTACCTTGTCAATATTTTTGATCTATGTTTTTGTTTTTGTTGTAGGTTTCAAAAATTTGTTAACATAAATATCACTAGATCTAGGGTTAGAGTTTCTAGAAGTAGTAAGACTCGATTGGTGGTTGTGTGAATGCCATATAGAATTTTAGGGATTCCACACAACATCCACATGGATGCTATAGAGAATTCATGGGATTCTGCAGTGCATCTACGAGTTTTTATAGAGAAAACTATAAGTTTCAACAAATAAAACTACAAGTTTCAACAAATAAAATTGAGTTTTAACAAATAAAGCTATGGGATTCTACATTGCATTTGCAGAGTTGAAAAAAAATGTAGAACTTATGGTAAGTCCTATTTAAACTTTGCTCACATTTTTGCTTTTTAAAAAGAAAGAAAAGAAAAGGAATATTCATTGATCTATTTAAAAAGCAACATCTTGCATTGTTAAACATCTTAGGCATTCATAAGCATTTTTAAATCATATATAATTGCACATAGGTATATATTTGCATATGTGCATTCATTTTAGTTGCATTAGAACATTCATTACACTAGATTCAAGTTTTTGCTATCTTTCATGGTGTTTTTGCTTTCTGCCTTGTGTGCTATTTGCAATAAACAAAAAACCATAGTAGCTGCACTTTAGGCTAAAGTTTCCCGCTTTTTACTCTTTTAAGTTGTAACAAGTCATTGGTACTCAAGCTTCCTCCCACTGTTGGAAACACATTATTGATTCAAAGTGGAAGAGCTAGGCGAACCCTCCATTGTTGGAATCACATGTTGATTCAGAGTGGATCTTAAGCGATGTACCCTAAAATATTTTTAGAGGCTTGATATTAATGTTCTTAGTCACCAAATTGGTGGAGTGAAAGAGGGTTTATTTGCATTTTGAAAACCATTGACAACAAAAATTTAAAAATAATCAGACACAATTGCATGCTTCATCTTCAACATCAGTGAGTTAGATTTCATCACCAACCACTGATCGAGACTGGTGACGGTGGGCTTCATCTCCATCCAATGTATCACTCCATAAGTACCTTAGCAACCTATGAGTGATTTTTCTAGATTTTATCACCAAAAACATCTTCACTTGACATCCACCTTAGGAAGCCACCCTGCATAGTAGTCTAAGATTAGGGTCTGCACATCAAAGCACACAAACCACACAAAAAACTCAAATTCAAAAACATTGTTGCAAGATATAGGATTCAATTGTTTGTTTGATTCAATGTTATTTTCATTGTCATTGCACCTTTCCACACACATCCCTCACATTCACTACCCCTGCTTGCTCATAGCTTATGGTATTGACCAAAAATTAAGCAAGATCCATGAATCAAGCATAAACCTCATCCATGGAGTGCTCCACTCATTCCTCAACCACTTTTGTGGCAAACATAGCTAACAAAACATAGACAAGCTATTTTGGTTTATTTGCAGGACCCTCACACACAATATTCACTTTGAATGTTGTTGTGATGCACAGATCCATTCACACCTCCATTCTAGAAACTGAGCCACCCACACCCACTGATACCCGCATCACCTATATAGACATGGACAAGGTTGTATCTTATTTAAGACCAACCAATATTGTTCTAGAACCACTTCACATTCCACCCAGACATGTTCCTTCTTCTCAGTAGGAACTGACTCAATCACATCCTCACAATTTCAACCAAGTTTAAACCAACCCTCTTTTTAAGGTAACATATGCACCCTCACACAAAATTCCTTCATAATATAGCCAAACAAACTCCATACCATATACCTACACCAATACCTATTACAAACCACTCTATGAAGTACAATTTAATGCTAATTCATAGATTCCATCCACCATTCCATCTACCACTCCCCATTCAGTTGTGATTCCTTTCATAACTTACCCTCCGTTAACCTTCACCAACATTTCCAACACTCATACCTCATCTATATCCACTTCCACCACAACTAAAAAAATTGCATAAAAAATTGCCATACAAAAAGCATGGCAACACCTCAATCAATTGCTCATGGGATAGCAAGATGCTCGTTATTACCCTCAACAACAATCACAAGTAGCTTATTTCAAACCCCATTCCATTCCAAGCCAACACACTTTATTCACCCTTGATCCATTCTGGGTATCACAATCTTCTTAGGTTGCTATACCCACACCTCCATTCACCCACATCAAATCCACTTCCACAACCCAACACATTCACATTCCACAAACCTCATCTCCACTCCATCAACATGAATCATTCCACAACCAATCCCAAAAACACATCCATCATCATAAAAACCCCTCAATCCATCAAGCCATAAACATCACATTCCATCTCAACAATTCACCACTCCACACACCCCACCTCCACATAATCATCAAAACATTTAGGGCTTCTACACACACATGGAAGACCCTAAAATCAAAGCCAAACAACAAAAAATTGACAACTTGATTATGCATACTCCTAGTATGATGTACCAGAAGCCTACAATGAGACAACTGATCAATAAACCTATTCATTTTTTGGTACCATCACCACCTTATCTAGTAGACTTCACAATACCAAAATTTGATAAATTCAAAGGGACTAAGGACCCTAGAGAGAACATAAACACATTCATTCACTCATGCTTTCAAATTCAAGATCAATATGCTTTGATGCTCAAAAATTTTCCTTAGACATTGGGAGGATATGCTTTAGACTGGTATAACCATCTACCACATCATAGTATTTACACATTTGAACAAATGGAATATTCCCTCAATATCCATAAGAAAACCACATTGACCGACATGTACAACCTTAGAAAATACGAAGAAGAGTCGGTCTATGATTTTTAAAACCACTAGAGGGTACTTATCACTAAGTTGCCATTCTCCCTACCAATGGAATAATTGAATTGAATGTTTACACAGAGTTGCCTAAAATCCATATCCTTGTTATTACAACTATAGCAATACAAAACATTCGACGCTCTCACCCAAGATTGTGTAATTAAAGAGATAAAAAACCACGAGGGTGAGATAAAAGTAAATAAAAAAGAATGGCAAAATAAGGGCCAATCTAAAGGAAATTATTCTGGCCAATCCAAACAAGGACAAGTGAATCAAGTGGTTTTGAGTAAAATATAAATGACTCAACAACCCCATAGTCAACAACAACAATCATTGCAACAATCACTACAAGTATCTTATCAAGTGGTGACCCCACCACAACTTCATAACACAGTGCCAATTATGGATAATCGCTAGTGTTGACAATCTATTTGATAAAATCACACCTACACACACTTGCATTAATTATATGCATCCATATTCCATAGATTATATGATACAAATGCACTTACCTTGCTCGAAGTTAAACTAGATGATCCAACCAAACATGGCAAGGGCTATAGGGAACATTTGTTTTACCCTTACCATCGGAATAATGGGTACAACATTAACAACTTCTTCACATTCAAAGACATTGTGCAAGACCTAATAGACCTAGGGGTCATTAAGTTTGATAGTCCCCTGGCACATTAAAATTAAAACCTTGGTATTTAATTAACACCACTTCCTCATCCTGAGGAACAACAACAAATGATAGGAGGATCAAATGCCATGACTCCTCCTAACCAAGTTAATCATGTGCAATAGTACCAAGGTTTTTTGGGGGCTATCCATGTAGTCACTCAAGGTCAAAGAAGCACCAATCAAAAAAATGAACAAAAACAGGAAGCTCAACCTTCTATGGCACCACAAGCAAGTGTGTCTCCACAAATTGCCAATTCATCATCACCCATCCTTTTTTCTACCAATTCATCCCATTCCATTCATCTTCCAATCCATCCAAAAAGACCCATATTATCCCTAAGTATCCATCTAACAACTAGCCTCAAAATAACTTCAACAAAACTATCCATCTATGAGATCATACAATAATCTCCCCCACATCATGAGGCATTAATGGAAATTTTAAAGTCCATTGAAATTCAATCCCAAGACACTAATTCCTTTAAAAAATTTGTGGGGAGTAATCGAATGTGCATGGAACCTTCTATCACATTTTATGGTTTTGAAATTAAATCAATATCATCAAAATCATTGGACCCTCCGTTACACTTTATGAATCAATTTGATAGGAAGCCCTTCAAATGAATGCTAATCAATATCAACTCATCCATCAAAATCATCACCACTTATGCCCTTCAACATTTAAATATTCCACCCTCACACATAACCAAATCCACATTCACCTTGAGAGCATTCAATAATGCTCTTTGTTCTACAATTGGCACTATTATCTTACCTATAAAAGTGGGAGTTAAGATGTTGTATACCATATTCCATATCTTGGAAGGGTCTATGGATTACAATGTACTCCTTAGATACCCCTGGATAAGGGAGATGAAATGTGTCCCTTCAACACTACATCATTGCTTACAATATGTACATGAGGGATAGATTCATTGCATACCAATGGCTATCAAACGTTTAAGTACTACAACTTCATTTCCAATCCATATTAATCCACACTTCCATCCACTCACCTATTCTTAACTCCATCAACCACACCATCCACATCACAACACAACACTTCATAAAAAGCTCCTATTCTTGAGGAGCTTCCCATCACTACCCCACATCAAGATTCCACTTCCACACCCTCACCTTCATCACAATTGGTTACATGTACATGTGATCGAACCCAATCCACACCATCCACATCATCAACATCAACATCACCCATTATCACCCCCCATTCATCATCACCCATACAACCAACTCCACAAACACCTACTATAATATCATCCACAACAACATCATTAGTAATCCATCAAAATCCTCTAGAGAAGTGCATGATCATTCAGATTTTGGTTACCATTATCATTCTTCCACTTCCTATTTTGAACAAGCTTTGCAAAACCTCCATTTAAATTAAAAAGAGGAAACAAATCACAATGATGAATTTTAGGAATTTGATGAAGAATATGACGTTATATCAATAGATTTAGATGAATCCAAAGAGGAATCAACCCCAATAACTCCATTTACTAAATAGGATGAGTATTATCTCATAACATTCCCCATCCATCAACCCATTTTCCATTTTCTTCTCCCAAGGGAGTGAGCTAAGCCTACCAATGAACCACTGCCTCCACTTTATCCACCTCACAACAACCTCATGTAACTTATGTACATAATAAAAAAAATCTTTGCATTGCATTTACATGGCCTTGTCATTTGCATTTATATGTGTTTCTTGTTGCTATCCAAAGGAACATATAGGCTTGTCAATCTAGGGGGAGTAGAAGATCATAAGCCATTAAACATTATCCACCTCACAAAAAACCTCATGTAACTTATGTACATAAGAAAAAAATCTTTGCATTGCATTTTCATGGCCTTGTCATTTGCATTTATACATGTGGCTTGCTACTATCCAGAGGAACATATAGGCTTATTAGTCTAGGGGGAGTAGAAGATCCCGAACCATTAAACATTATCTACTTGAGAGCATTCTATGCTTAATGCATTTTATATATGTATATATATACATGGCTAATACACAAAAATATCATTCATACACATTGCATTACACAATCACATTCATTATCACTCCCACACATTCCATCCATCATATTAGGGGTCATTTGTTAAGTTTAGACAATAATTGATCCAACAAGTCTTGTCACCTTAATTACGGGAACCCTCAAGTTAACACCCATCCCATTGCACCACCTCACAAGCTAAGTCAAATCACCCTTTTCAAAAATTAAATTCCATCATCCCTATGTGTTTTTGGTCACTCAGCCACTCCTGGTATTCCAAGCAACCTCCAATATATATCGAGTTTCTCTAGGACCAAGACCTATTTTCACAAAATAAAATCTTGAGTTCTGGGAGTTGACTCTAACATTATTGAACCAAACACATCTCACACATATTAAAAACATCTTGTGTCAAAGAGGGATAACACCATGATTGGGTTGAACCTCGAAGCAAAAAACTCATCCTTTCTTGTCCCATTACGCACATAGTCCAAAATCACAATAGTGGTCTTCACCACTATCAACACTTCCAAATAAAATAATGAGTAGTAAGGACAGGGTTAAATTCTCATCATACCTTGGTTGAGAATTTGATTCCCCAAAGCTCTAACTATTTTATATATCACACACCACAAATCCCCAAAGTCATAAGGATAGCACTACATTTTCATCCAAATGGTTAGGTAGTCCAAATCCCAAAAACTTAAGGATAATCTCATTGGACTATGGTGTTAATCTCCATAAGGTCTATAGACGCTTGACTGACAGTGGATTATGCTCATGCGTGGTGACACATCTCTCTTGAAGAGACCTTTGACCACACATAAGGACAAGCTAGCTTCCTGGTCTCCTCCACAATAGGTTTCATCTCAATTTAATCAATATGGGCTAATGAACTCACTTGCACACACATTGGTTCTTAATTACCTTGAGTCACTACCATGCTCATGATTGGTAAATGAAAATTTTATTGCACACACATTTGGTCTTGGCAAAACTAGATAGAACTTAGTGAGGTTGTTTGACATCACTAAGATGTTTGAGTCTCTGTAAAAAAACTCTAGAACAATCATCCATAATCCAAAATAACATTCATGTCATTATCCTACCATTAAAGGAGTCTTCCACTTCATATACCACCATTTTGGTTTCCCTCATTAAACAACAATAATAAAAATGGTCAACTAAAATTTAAACTACAAATGATCATTAGAGCATCAGTTCATTGCATTCATAAACATTATCATTACATTGCCATCCATCACATCACATACACATGCATTTACACAAACATCCACGCAAATTCATAACACAAAAACCATGTATATATATAATAATCACATATAAAATGAACACCCAAAGGCTATATACAATGGAGCACTAAGGCTCATATACAAAAAGTTCCACACAACACTAGCTAGCACCCATAGGTAGACCCTTGTGATCCTAATGGAGTCCTAGACCAAGAGACATTATACCTAGAGTCACTACACCTAATAGAATCCACTAGGGAGGAATAAGGCCACTCTAGCAGCCCAATGTGGTGCTACATAAGCAGATCCTCTAAATCCTAGATGTACCCCTCCCAGGATCAAAGGTGTAGCACATCCTACCTCTGACAAGCATCCCTCCATGCTAACTCTGCCTAGAGCCTCACAATCACATTCTCACCTCCACTTTCTAACACATGTGCATCCAAATCCACCTATATCCAAGCAATATCTGCATCTCGCTCCACCACCATCTGCCATAGTTGGTCTCGCTCAGCCTCGAGCCTAGCCCAATCCTCCTCACTATGACCAGGAGGTCTCCTCAGAACCTCCTCCATACCACCATAACCATTGCCCCTAACCTCTAGAGGATGCTCTACTGTGGCCTTCAACTATCTCCCTCTACTACTATATCGATGATATCTCTAACATCAAGGAGTCTCATCGGCCTCTACTGTTGTCTCCTCATCATACCCACTACCATCCTCAACCACCTAAATTGGTACCCACAAAGGTTATGAAGTGAACCAAGCCTCATAATCTATCATGGTCCTAACATCATCCACATCCAAGAGATCTATCTCCTCATCATCCCTATACTCCATCGACCACTCCTTCACACAAGGTATACTTGACTCATCTGATCGATGCCTATAGAGAACTAGAGCCTCATGTACCACCTATTGCATCCTAAAATACCGCACCACTCATGAGAACTAGATCAACTCCACTTCATTCCCATGCCACCTAACCACCCATATGACCTACCTAACCCATCATAGCTACTCCCTATCTGAGGGACACCTAGCCTCCCACCATGACCTCCAATACACCTAATCAAGAATAAAACCTACCCATAAATATATAAACAGGATGGGTAGGATGTACCTCATAAACTACCCACCATATTAATACATAGGGATGATATCTATCCCACTTCTCGTAGGGCAAGCCCATAGGACGAGCTACATTGAAGTGCTCCCAGCCCTAGACTTGCAGCATCACACTACAACCCAACCCTTTTTGCCCTTGCCTCCTCACCTCATACAACTCCATATAAGTTCGAGACAATGGAGTCGATACCCATGCATACACTTGACGCTCATCAATCATATCATACACCAACCAAATCATGTTCCATGGGAATCAACAATCGGTATTGTTAGGCAATAATATGTTGGCCAACAAGAAAATGACCAAGGTGGGTAGGGCCTTCAACTACTTCTTTTCATACATATCCAAATACCTGATCCCTCCATACTTGATGCTCAGAACACTCCACCCATCTCCAAAAATCCACCTCAACTCATACTCCTTATCATATCCAACTTGGACATGCAACCCCTCCACTAGTACTCGAAAGATACGATATACATCTTTGAGTTTCACTATCACTTCCCTTGTCATGAGATGGATGGTCCCCCTATCCAGATCCCACCTTTCTACCAAGGAAGAAAGGTACCCCTCATTAGCCCTCACCACCTTAATCTATGCAACCCCATATAATCCCACCCGCTCTAGCCAATCCTAATGGTCCTTCTGTAGTGCCTTTCTCACCCTTGGTATGATGGGTGAGAATTTATGTCGGGCCTCCAAGATCCTCAATTGTAGCACAAAACAACAACAAATGCACATTACCATCACAATCATTGTAACAAAATATATTGCATAATCTAAAAAAAAGAGCTAAGGGCACTTACCTCATCCACCTATGACTCCACTCTCGATGTCGCATTCACACCCTCTATCATCATCCTTCACACTTCTTCACACTTACTCAATGTTCTTTAGACATCGCTTCTCGAACTCACAAATGCAAGAATCAACCAAATTTTGCCATTGTAGCACTTTTATAACTAATTTTTGTGCACTCAAATGCCACCAGGTGTCCACCTGGTGTACTCAAATGCTGCCCTACGTCTACCATGTGGCAAGTGATTTCTTGCATCTATGTCTGATATGGACACTGGCTAATGTTTGGCTCTAGATTATTGCAAAGGGACTCAAAGATCCTCAAACCATAGTAAAATCCTACATAATCACCTCAAGTTCCACCTATGCATCCATCACATCATTCCATTATATTTTGTGATGATACAAATCGATTTGAATGCTTCATTTTCGATTGTGACCAAAAGTCATGAAAATGTCAAATTCATGTACAAAACACCTCAAAACAGTCCAAAATTTCACAAAACTGCCACATTCACTATTCTAAACATTCAACACATCATTCCATCATATTTTGTGATAATTTGGATTGATTTGGGCATTTAATTCTTGATTGCAACCAAACGTCTTGAAAATACCCCAAATTGCTTCAAAATATCCCAAATCAATTCCAAACTTCACAAAATCATAAAAGTAGCCCATAAAATATTACATCATTTACATTCATGACACCATTCATTTACATCATTCATATCATCCATAATTCAATGCATTTTTGCTCAATACTATCAAAGTCACTTGCATTATCAAGAAAACCTTGTATCTAGTGGTTTACTCTATTCCCTTGGTGATTGTAGCGATTGGTTATCCATGCAAATCGGTAGGATGCATAGATCACCATAAGGATTCTTGTTCATTTAAATTCATTTACATCACTCATATCATCCAATAAAAATCCCCTTTTCCTATTGGGGTAAAAGCACAAATTACTCATTACACTCTTCACAATCAGTACATCATTCACATGCACTACATCAGTCACATTTTTTTAGATCATTCATATCATCCAAGTGAACCTCACATCTAGTGGTTTACTCTATTCCCCTAGCGATTGCAATGATCGATTATCCATTCAATTTGGTAGGATGGGTAGATTACCATAAGGATGCTTGCCCATATGATCATCCAACATCCTCTTGTTTGCAAACATCTTTTTGGTCCCTCATTTTATGAGTGAGACTATGCTCGGACTAATTTTATTAAAAGCTATCATTTATACCCTTTTTCGTGGGGTCCCAAACATGGATAAATATTACTACATCATTCTTTTTCATATGTAGGAATTATGCATAGTCACTAGGAATTTCTCTCCTAGCAGTCACCCGATCTTAGGATGATTGGTTCCTGTTACTTCATGTTCTGCATTTTCATCATTTTGCATTTCAATGACACCAATAGGCATGTTTTTCAATAGCACATAATAACCCCAAACTTGGGGCAACCTAATTTTATTTTTTTCCACATCAAGATAAATCATTCATCACAATCATTTACATCATTCATATCATCTACACTTTCAACAACCCCTTTTATGTTGGGACAAGAGAGGAATCATTTATCACAATCATTTACATCATTCATATCATCTACACTTTCAAAAACTCTTTTTCTATTGGGGCAAAAGAGAAATCATTTATCATAATCATTTACATCATTCATATCATCTACACTTTCAAAAACCCTTTTTCTATTGGGGTAAAAGGAAAATAATTCATCACATTCATTTACATCATTCATATCATTCCCATTTCAAAAACCCCTTTCTCTATTGGGACAAAAATAGAATCAATCACTACACTATTCACAAACACACCATTCACAATCATTGCATTATTCCTTTACATCATTCATATCTTCCTCATTTCTATCAAATGGCTCATGAGATTCATTTTTAACTCATTAACCAACTGAGGAGGTAAGATACAACAACAGTTTTTGTCTTCAGGATCTTCTTGCGCACTAAGGAAAAGAAGCTGCTTCACCAAACCATGTGTCTCTTATTTTTACACCGCATTGTGTTTCATGCAACATGATACAAAAAGGGGTATATATAGACACCAAATCCTAGCCACTTGTCATCCATTTGCATCCTCAAATCACAACCCTTCATTATATATATATATATATAAATATAAATATTTTATATTTATATATATATATATATATATATACTTAATAAATATATATGTATATATGAATAAATCTTAGCCACCCATCATGATTTAATCTCAACCATCCATTTAACATGATCCATGTCACATATCAAAGTCATAATCTTAGCCCTTCATCATGTTTTAATCTTGGCCACCCGTTGGTGTCGTTGAAACCCTAACATGTTAAGGGCAAGTTATAAAATATCATTCATTATTATGAATGAGGGTTGATTGATTCAAAATTTTATTGGTGAATCCTAAGGTTAGAAAGAATTAGAGCCCTTCATCCATCATCATCCAAATCCTAGCATTTTGCTAACACCTTCCCTCCTTGCCACCATCACATCCTCTATTTTTGTTGCCAAAATCCCTACGAACCAGATCTGGTTCTGTAGTACACCTCTTCAAAACCCTTGAATACTCTAGGACATTTCTAAAACACCGCTAAGCATTCCAGGAATGTTGCAGGGCATTCATAGCTCTCCTCAAATGCTCCAAGGTGTTTTTCCTCATTTAGTTTTCATTCTATAAACCCTCAAACACTCACTGATGTTCGTGCATTATAATATAGAGGAAGCAAAGACATATATCATATAAATCAGGTATATTCTAATAAGGTAATAGGTATTTTTTTTTAACTTACATAATCTATGCTTGTATTACATTTTATCATCACTGCACCTAGGGGTTGTAGATTTGTTATCCAAAGGGCCTCACATAGTGGAACCCTCGCATATACTACTAATCTATTTGTGTTGTGATCTATTTGTAGGTAAAAGAGGCATATTCCTTGATGGTTGTTGCAGCTAGAGTGGCTTATTAGGGATAAGCAAGCCCACTCATAAATTGTTTGGAGTGAAGACGATCCAAAGACATCAAAAATTCATTTGAACAAGGGTTTTAAAACCCTCTGATTGTAAAATAATTTGTATCAACACAATTTGTATTATAATAGTGGAGATCAAGGCTCCCAAAATATCAATATAATATCATTTCTTTAGTGTGCAATATTTCTTGTGTTAAATCTGTTATCGTTATATTGGTGTTGTTCATTTTTGCTTTACAAGTCCATACATCATTGGTATCTTGAAATTTTTCCCTTGTTGAAGTTGTCATAAATTTTGATCTATTAAATATTAGATAATTTCTCAAAACCATTTCTTAGAATGAGTCTTTAGTCTCACTATCGTCCTCTTAAAAATAGCCTATAATCATGTTTTCATTAGAGAGTAACACTTTTGCTAATGATTATTCATCATCAAACTATGGTAATTCATTCCAATTAACTTCTCATTTTTTTTTGGTTTTCTTTAGGAGGTATATACATGGTGGTTCAAATTTGATTCTTATAAACCTATGTTTCCATGACATTTTCATATATGTGTAATCCATCATGATGTATCCCTTTTAAAAGAATACCTTGGTCCATTCTCATGTTAATTTTTTTTTGAAGAAGGAAGGTAGGTTGACCATGATAAATTCCTACTCAATAATTAAATAAGGATGTGAGTGAAATAACATAATTACATCTTTTAAAGATACTATAATATTTACTCATATACCATCTATCTAAATTGGTTCTCTTGTGTTTTGGTATATGTGATACATATTCTCTCACATGCAACTTTAGGCATTATCATTGTAATACTCCTAAATCAACTATATAATTATATAGTAGGATTATTTCAAATCTTAGAGTGATATTGAACCAAGGTGGTTTCATTGTCATAGGTTTGGGTATATTCAAGAAATTTATAATGTTTACTTGTATATCTGAGGGATATATAACCATTAAATTTTTCTATTCAAGTTGATTGGGTTATGTTGAATACTCTTTACATTGGCATGTTAGCTTTAACATGTAATAAATTCTATTCCCCCGAGGTTTCTTGTAGTAGCTCTTGCTATCCTAACAATGATTATGCTTCCAAAGTGTTGAACCTTATACACATTATCTTTAGTTCCTTTGCTATATTGAACCTCAGTACAATGGTATTCCCTTTATTCCATGATGTAAATATTTTGATTTATTTTATAATAACATGTTTATCTTTCTTGGTAAGTGATAGGCACTTCAAATTATTTTTGGCAATCTCTCATGCTTTGTCTTGACTATTTTGCTTTTTAGGTTGTTTGGACCTTGTCTCAACTATTGCAAGTATTTTTTGTTTTATTTATTTTTGATTATCCATGAGAATCGGTACATGTTTATTAAATTTTATTTGGGCCATATGTTAAGATGATATCCTTGATGTGTACTAGTGATTGTCCTCTTCTAAACCTTGTTGTCCTTATCCTCTATTTAGTTTTTTTTTTGTGGGTATGGTTGGGATATAGTTGATTGAGATTGATCCTCTATTGATTTTATTTTAATTTGGGTTATGACCCCTTGTAGTTGATAAAATAACTTATCTTCAAAAGGAAATCCCTAATCCTCTTCTTTAGTTTATCCAGAATTGGCCAATATCATGTTACTATTCATCATTGCTCTATACTACACTATTCTATTTGGTTAATCAATGGTCGATTTACCATTAGTAGATTGACCATTGGTTAGTTGACTATGGAAAACTAAGTCTTTATTGGTTGAGCTATCATTGTAGATTGTTGGACTACTTGGAATTGTTGATTATATATCATCATTTGAACTCTATGTATATATACAATGAATTGCATTAGACTATGAACCTCATTACAAAAAAATAATCAAAGTGTGTTTGATTTAGTATTTGCATTAACTACCATGTTTACCATGTTATTATGATCCTGATTTGCTTACCGATTAGCATATTGGGGAATTCAATCTTTAGATATTTGTAAACCTTCATATTATTTATATTATGCATTGATCATCTATTTATTCAACATGATTCCTATGAGTGTGAACATCTTATCCATCCATAATTTAACCTTTTCTACTCTTTCTGATTCTTGTGTTGTTTGATTTAGATACTCTAGAGGGTAGTAAGGTTAGTGGAAGCTAGAGTGTAGGAAATGGTAATGGATGGGGTTAATAGACAATGGTACTTGGGGTTGATTATGCTAGAAATGTCACTATATATGGAATTGAATATGATAATTTTTGATACATAGATATGTGTGGTGGTTACACATTGGGTAATAATGTGATATGAGGCAATGGAGGTAATGTTGGATTTTTTCTAGAAATGAATAGAAGCTATCCATCCACTCAAATATTGTACAAAAAGTGAAAAGAAATACAAAAAGAGATATATAATGGGAATATGTAGGTACCATAAATAATCACTAGATTCATAGATAATATTACAGAACACTCTGATAAATAAATGAGGAATGGGATGGGGGTATTTATACCAACACCATGGATCCTAATTATATATTAAATTTTAACCTAAGTCAATATAACAAGAGATATTTAGGTTAATAACGAGTTATAAATAGGGCTTAACCATTACAAGGTTAACCGTGGTCCATAGGTATTACATAATAAAATATTATAATTAATTAATAGAGTGCATAATACAATTTCCTTAGGCATATCCAATACAACATACAATGTCATCCTTGGCCATGAATCAAATTATAATTTGAACAACCCCCCATAATATAAACTAAGGTGCCAAGTTGGGGAGACATTAGTATTAATAATATCACCCCCCATAATGGATGCTCTAATCACCACTACAAAAAAGTCACTACTACCACTATTAGACACTCCTTTGACACTACTATTAGATTTATTTTAGGAGTGTCTAATAATATATATCTTCTTGAATAAATGAATAGACTTTAAAATAGACAACTCACTAAGGTATTCTAGTGGTGTTTTTACATCATTCCTCTTAAAAATTCATAAGGATTTTAATTCTACTATTGGAATCAACGGATACATAGATAGGTAGTGAACATTGATGAGTCTAATAGAAAATTTTCTTTGCAACAACATTTGCACTGATATTTGAAATACTAGTTGTCCTTGTATATGTCATAGTTGTCGAATAGTCTATCCTATCAAAATTATAAAAATTTGTTGTTGAGGTATGGGTTGCCCTATCTAAACATTCTAAACAACTTGTTGCTAATTTTGGTAAACTTGGATAGTTTGCATAGATTTTCGATTTTACATTGCTCCTTTCTATTACTAGGCAACTTCTTCTTGTATTTATTTTTATGCACTCCACTGCATAGCTTGTTGTTGTGTAGCATATAATTATTATATGTTTTGCATAATTTTTAGGGATTATGAGGTAGATAATGGTGTACACTCGATTTCCCTATTAGAGCACCATGATGGATTTTTTTGTATAATGCTTTGATAATGTTTGCATTGATCATATCTATTTAAATACAAAAAATATTTCCCAATATAGAGAAACTACATAGAATACAAAACTAACAATGTGATTTCTATAATTGGTGAAAATCATAACTAACAACACAATACTCCTACATGAGTTGTTTTAGACACTCAAATAATTTTAATCTTATCACATAATTTGATATAATAGATCTCAACATTCCCCCTTATTACATCATGATCAAAACATGGGCAGAGATACTAACAACAATATAAATAACCATGATATGAAATAGGACTCATTCAATATTACATTAAATACACTTAGGATATCGATGGGGACACACTCAACTATTCACAAGCAATAAAAAGAATTACCTTACTATGCTTCTTCATTGGGAATGTGTTGGGAGTAAAACTGATGGGATTAATTATTGATAAAAATAGGTTACAATATATAGGCATAAGCCTATATGATGAACATGACACTTGTCAATGAAACTGACAAGTGTCAAACTGGCATAGTGCACATTACATTAACTCTAACATTCCCCCTTAATGTGCACTATCCTAACTAAAAGAAAAAAACAAGTCAACATTAGGTAACATTCCCCCTTAATGTTGACTTCTCGAAAACAACCTATCATCCTCCTTATTGCTGATTTGGTCTAGGTTCGTGCTCTGCACTCTTGGCTCTCCAACTATGAATAATGTTAGATTCATTGTGTATACATCTCGGTCTGTTGCCTCAAGGTCAGCCACTTCCATGGGTCTGTTGCCATTGGGTCAGCCGTCTAAGTGCCTCAGGGTCATCATGGGTGCCTTAGGGTCAGCCAAGGTCATCCTCAGAGGATATTGCCTCTCGTAGGTCACTGACTAGATTCACCATGAGTATGAATTCCTCCTCATGGTGAACTCAATCTAGAAGGTGTCGGTATCTGCCGAAAATGCACCTAATTAAAGGAAAAACGAGCCATAAATGAGTGTCGGTCTCTGCCAAAAATGCACTCAATACAATAAAATGAGCCATAGATCCAAATAGGAGGAGAGAAGAAGAAAAGAAGAGAATCTTCTGAAGTGTCTTCGTCTGTAGTCTTCAGAAGTAGATCCGGAAACAACCTCGGATAGAGTCTAGGGTGTCTTTGTCTATAGTCCCTAGTATAAGTGTCCTTATGGTGACCATGTCATCCCACCAAAATGCATGGGTAACCAGCCGCTACATTCGCCAAGTGTATAGAAAAGATCACTAGGTACAAGGATCACATATAAAATTACCTTGGGAGTGTCGAGTACAACCGAGAGTGCACTCCAAGGTAAAAAAAAAAACTTTGAGGCTAAAAAACTCAATTGAAATAGCCTCAAAAATACAATAGGACACCTCCATTGTGTTTGTCAAGGAAATTTTTTTCCAACAACTATAAATACCCCTATATTCCACCATCAAAGGGGCCTTCATCATAATGAAAAACAACATGCCTCTCCAATACAACAACTAAAACATTGCACTGTGGCGGCATCGCTCTTTGGCGGAATAAAAAATAGTCTTAAAATTTCCCTCACAGGGGAAACATGCCAATAAAGTTTTACTGTCGGCCATAAACATTGGCATAATAAAATCTTTAGACAAGAAAGTGGTCTCCTCCCACTTATAGCATTTTCCACTTTCCACGTGGAAAAGTACATGAAAAATTAAAAATTTGGCCATACAATTTAATAAATGCTCCCACTAATAACAAAAAGGAAACCACTTTAAGTGGGGCCCACCATACGTTTCCCACCGGCTTCGTGCATGATCAACATAAATTCATGATCCTACAAGAAAATTCTTTATCCGCCTTTCCTTGGTGGGCGTGGCTGACAGGCGGTACTTCCACTGCTTAGAAACATTAGGCATTGGAAATAATAAAAAAAATCATGGCATTCATTTTAATTTAATTCAAGATTACTACGCAATCGACGACAACTCTCATCCCAAATTTCAACAGCAGATTTCAGAAACAGTAGTCGGGCACGAGCAGCAATTTCAACGCATCATTCGGTACAAACAACTATTTTTAGTGTTGGCGACAGCTTGAATGGCATGGGACTCCACTTAATACATCAAACATAATTTTAGTGGGAATTATGACCACAATGGACATCCCATTATGAATAGGGACACACAACTATTCAAAAGGATCAATATTTAAATAAATTTCAATAAATATATTCTCCCTCACTATCCTCATGGCAAGGGTCTTCGTCATGTGCTCCAAGACCATATTCATTATTATTATGTTTATTTGTAACCATTGCATTGTTTATTTTTAGATTTCCATCTATTTGGTCCTTGGATTATTGGATGTAGTTCCTTACTATATGGCCTTATTATTTGTAGTAGAAGCACACAAATTGGTCCTTGGATGAAGAACCCTTACTATTTTTCTTCTTCTTTACAGATAATGTATTTTCGTCATTAATCAAGTCATTTTCTTAACTTGATTTTCTTTGTCAATCAAAGATAAAATTATATATTTCAAAGTGGGATTAATTTTGATCAATGTGAACACAATATTAGCATAACTAGAAGGTATGTTATTTTACAAAATAAATTTGACATCATTACTTTCCACCTTGGTAGTCTAGCTAGTTGATTTATCAAAGAGAAAACTTGTGTGTTGGATGATATCATCGCATTTCATCATCTTTAGTCCAAAATTTTTATTCTTAAGTGCCATATTTATACTTGATACTTGTGAATTGAACAATGTATTGAGAGAATACCAATTTTTTTGGTAGTCTTTGAGAGGTATGTGTGATGTGAGTATGCATATGATAGTCCAAGAACAATAATAACTATTTCTCTTCAATATTTTGTAGTGCACTTGGTTTCCTCATTAGGGGTTTGTAGCTCTAGCTTAGTTTCATTTATGACATCCCAAAGAACATTTTTAATTAGAAGCAATTAAAGCTTGATTTGCCATGTATGGAAATTTTATTCTTTGATCTTCTCAATCACCATTATATTGTCCATTAGTACTGAGAGAATATAATATTATCTCCTTAATCAAAAAAATCTATAAATGTGTTAGGTACCACCAAGAATGCACCTTTAACTCAATTTTAACACTAATAGAATGACTTGACTCAATAAAAACAAGACTATAAAGCAAATATCTTTAACACATTGACACTTCTAACTATAGCTAGACTAACTAATATTTATTTTCTTTAATTAATAAATTCCTTAATATGACCTTAAAAACAACCTAATACCAAACACAATATACTAATCACAACCATTTATAAGAGAAAATCAATCTATATTTTATATACCTTAGACTTTGACACGTGAAAAATTTACTTCACACACACATATTTATTTATTTACATATATTTTTTCTTTTTTCTTTTTAACTTGAAGAACTTATTTTTCAATTACTCATAAATTCTCTATTAATTCCTTATAAATTTTCCAAATATAATGTACAATATAATTACAAATAACCTCAATAGATAAAAAATTAAATATAACAAAATTAAGATTAAAAATATATAAATTACTCCATACTTGGAACCAATGAGGAGGTTTTCCCTCTAAATATAGGTTCTTTACACTTGTTTGAATGATTGATTTTTGGGTGCTTCGTTTAAAATTATCTTCTAGACATAAATCCTTAGCAAAGTAATACCACTCCATGTGAGCACAACCTGCCCACATCCCTTCAACTTTGAATGAGTTGAACATGGCACACTAAAATTATAGGATTTAATAAAAATGGTTGAAAGAATTACTAGTCATGTATTCAAACTGCAGATGGCAAATGCCATGAATAAATTTTGAGTATGTCCTTTGTATTTATAAAATTTTCAAAGATGGATTTCTTCTTCTTAGTGGCAACAATATATTGTCTAACTGGTAGTACATACCATCAATGCAAAATACATTTTGGAATGTATGTAGGTTTCAATGATTTTCCTAGATACACCAAAAAAAGGACTCCTTCCTTTGGTAGCACATGACACGTTTAATGCAAAAACACACACCTCTAGGTTTGATGTTTCTAGAAAATTAGAAATAAACAGATTCATGTTCAACATATAATAAATAGTTTATCTCCACATCCATGGAATAACTTGAAGGTATGTTATTTTACAAAATAAATTTGACATCATTACTTTCCGTCTTGGCAGTCTAGCTAGTTGATTTATCAAAGAGAAAAACTTGTGTGTTGGATGATATCATCGCATTTCATCATCTTTAGTCCAAAATGTTTATTCTTAAGTGCCATATTTACACTTAAGGGCCAAGAGACAGGATCGGATCCAAGATGAAAGATGTATCCAGAAGTTGATTTCCTATCATCAATAGATCCATCATAGTCTGAGTCCGTGTATCCTTGTAAATAGAACTTGTTATTATTTTTGTACTCCAAGACATAATATAATGTACCACGGACGTAATGTAGAACTCTTTTTGCTACTTTCCAATGACTTACTTTGGGTTCCTGCATGAACCGTGAAAGATAACCTACAACAAAATTGAGATCGGGCGAGTGCCATCTACCTGTGGAGATTGATCATATCTAGACAACTTAAGTCCTACTTCCATGGGAGTGGCCTTGGACTTACAGTCATCCATGCGATATTTCTCAATCAAAGTCTTGGCATATTTATTTTGTGTAACTCTGATGTGATGCATTTTTTGACTTACTTCTAAACCAAGACAGTAGTGGAGAAGTCCCAGATCTGTCATTTCAAAAGATGATTTGAGATCACTTTTCACTATATCAACCATACTTTTTGAACTACTTGTTATGATCAAATCATCTACATATAGCACCAGAATCACTATGTCAAAACCATTATTCTTTATATAGAGATTTGCATCTGACGGAATTCATTGGAATCCATGTTGTAATAGGTGACTATCAATTTTGATGTACCAAGCTCAAGGATCTTGTTTTAGTCCATACAAGGATTTGATTAACTTGCAAACTTTCTATTCTTGCCCTGTGACAACAAATCCTTCAGGTTGAGTCATGTATACTTCTTCTTGTAGATCACCATTCAGAAAGGCACTTTTTACATCCATCTGATGTAACTTCCAACCAAACTGAGTTGCCATAGGACACAATATTCAGATGGTAGTCATTTCTGTATTAGGAGGGAACGTCTCTTCATAATCTATGCCTTCTTTTTGAGCATAGCCCTTTGCAACTAGGCGGGCTTTGTGCTTATCAATTGTACCATTTGCCTTATACTTTACTTTGAATACCCACTTACAACCAATGGGTTTCTTTCCTGAATGTAGATTTACTAGCTTCCAAGTGTGATTTTGCGTGAGAGATGTATGCTCTACCTCCATAACAGTCTTCCATTGAGGCTTACTGAGAGCTTCTTGAGCAGTTGTGGGTTCATTTTCATCCAACGCTGTCAGATAAACCCTTTCATTCTCTATATCTATTTCTCTATCTTCTGTTGCATCTACGGATAATTCATAAAATTGGTGATAAAGTTCATCAAATTCTGAAGATGGTGCTTCTACCCTCTTCTGCTGAGTGATACTACGCGTACATGGTCGATCTAGAGTCATGTCTAGGAATGAGGTCAATTTAGAATCTCTCAAAGTGTTGGTATACCATTTGGGAATATTTTTTTGAGGGGGTGAAACCTCTTGCTTAGGCTCATCATCCTCATGATATACTATTGTAGAGGTATTATTTGATGTGAAAGCTTCATCAAATATGACATCTCTACTTATATGTATTTTATTGGTTATAGGATTAATCAAGCGATATCCTTTTGAATGCTTATCGTAACCAAGAAAGATACATTTCAATGTTTTCTCATCTAACTTATTTCGTTTCTGTTTTGGAATATGCCTGAAGGCTTTATAGCCAAATAATCGTAGATGAGAAATGGAGGATTTCTTTCCACTCCATGATTTTTATGGGGATTTTCCTTGTAGATATCTTGTGGGTGCTTTATTTAAGAAGTATGAAGCTATATTTACTGCTTCTACCCAAAAATGATCTTCAAGATGTGCTCCTTTTATCATACATCGAACCATTTCTATAATGGAGCGATTTGTTCTCTGAACAACACCATTTTGTTGTGGTGTATAAGCTATTGTTAGTTGTTGCTTTATCCCATGTTCTTTTAGATATGATGAAAATTCCTTGAAAGTATATTCCCCCCTCGATCTGAGTGAAGGCATTTGATGAGGTAGCCAGACTCTTTTTCAATAAGTTTATTGAATTGTCGAAAGTATGAAAATGCATTTGATTTCAATTGGAGGACAAAGACCCATATTTTTTTGGAGTGATCATCAACGAAAAATTAAAATTACTTCTTTCCACAATAACTGGTTGGCATAGGACCACATAGATTAGTGTGCACCAACTCCAAAAGTTCCTTAGCTCTAGAAGAACTAGATTCAAAAGGTACTCGATGTTGCTTCCCTACTAAGCAATTTGAGCAAACTGGTAAGATGGAGGAGAGAGAAGGAAGGCCTCTCACCATTTCATATTTTCTCAATTCGAGCAAATACCCTGAACTGAGATGCCCATATATTCTATGCCAGAGAGAAGTGACCACCTTTGTAGTTGCAGCCAGAGCAACATGAGGTGTTGAAAGAACATCTAGAATGAACAAGCCATGCTTGTAGGAACTAGTTGCAACATGTTTACCACTGTGAGTTATAAATTTTTTTTTCTTGCCCTTTAAAACTTGAAACACAACATCCATTTTTCCTATCCAGCATCTGAGGAACAAACAAAAAATTATTGGCTAATTTAGGGACATAGAGAACCTTCTCAATTTGACATATTCCATTTTGGAGAGTGATAGAAATATTGCCTTCACCCTTTACTTGATAGACTTGATCATTAGCAATGGTAACTGGCTTCCCTTCTTTCTCCTCAAGTGTTTCAAACCAATATTTGTCTCTAGTCATATGCTTACTAGCACCTGAATCAATATACCATACAACATCTATCTGAGAACATGAAGTATGAGTCATGAGCACCTTGTGTGCTCTTTTAGAGTCAGAATTTGAATCGGGACCAGAGGTATCTGAGTCTGAGTTGGAATTAGCATAAGCAACATGTACCTTAGGTTGCTTATGTTTCTTTTTATATTGTTGTTTCTATTTCCCCTTCTTATGAGATTGATCATTTTGTTGCTTGTTTTTGAACCAACACCTGTTGGTGTCATGGTTATTCATATTGCAAATCTTGCAATATTTATCCTTCTACTGATTTTTATTTTGTTTCCCTTTGCCCTTGGAGGAAGAACCCCCCTTTTTGAAATTGACCTGGGTTCTTGCTCCTTTTTTGTGTGGAAAGGGCATTATCCGACAACTCATCTTTATGAACTTGATTTACCTCTTCAGTATGGAGCAAATTTACCAATTCCACAAAATATACTTGTCTACTAGAAATATTGAGGGAAGTGACCAACATCTTATAGGAGTCTAGAAATGCTCGCAAGATGATAGAGTTCAAGATATCATCATCCACTGGTTTTCCCATTGCATTCAACTTGGCTTTCAGATCTGCCACTCTGCACAAGAATAGATCAACAGTCTCTCTAGAATTCATACTGAGGATGTGTAATTGAGTTTGAAGATGTAAAATGATGGACTGATTCTTTTCTTCATAAATAGTAATCAAAGAATCCCAAGCTACCTTACTAGTTTTGGCATCACAAATATGAGGTTGAACCTCATATGTCTTAGCAAGTAGGATAAACATGAGACCTATTTTTTCCTTCTTATCCCAAGCTTTTTGATCTGTTCCTGTTATTTGAGGGCGTTGTGAAGTGCCGGTTATTATATCCCATAAATCTTCCACCTGAAGAATGGCTCTCATATTTGTCTTCCCTGGAACAAAGTTAGAACCTTTCAACAACTGAGAGTCTGAGAGATATTTATGAATAGTAGCCATTGTGAAGGTGGTTCCTCATATTTTCCCCCCTAGGTCTTAGAATTTTGTAAAAAGAGAATACTGTGACCCCCCCTTCTGTTTGCAAAATAAAAAAGGAAGAAAAAAAACTCCTTTGGCCTTCAAAAAATGCTTCTGCATATCAAAAAAAAATTGAGGGCATTAAAAACCCCTTTGAGGGCGTCAAAAACCCCTTTTAGGGCGTCAAAAACCCCTTTCGAGCATCAAAAATCCCTTTTGGGCATCCAAAAATGCTTCGGGTGTCAAAAAAACCCCTTTCGGACGTCAAAGTATGGAGTCCACGAGATTTGAACCGTGTACCATGTCCACAACACTGAGCATGGGTGACCAACTGTGCTACTCAAGTGGCTGGGAAGAAAAGCCCACCACTGGGTATTTAGTTTGTCAGAGATCCGTGAGTAGAAATGTGGAATTTATCCCACATGCATCCTGTGGGTGCACTCATGCGGGATATAAGGTAGGAGGGCCATCTTTGATAGTAACTACCTATGGGCGGTCACCCCTCCCCCTGTGTCCTTTTGTCACTTGGAATAGTGTGCAACACTCCACGTCAGCTTTCCCTAGCCAACCTCTGCACTCCATGTCGATGTTTCATCAGCCAATATTTGCACTCTATGTCAGCTAGTCTCTGTACTCCACGTCAGCCTGCAATCCACATCATCCAATCTCTACACTCCATGCCAGCCTACACTCCATGTCAGCCTACACTCCACGTGTCAGGGAGGGGCCATGTCAGCATGTCCTCAAGGGTCACGTCAGCATGTCTCTGGTCCACCTCAGCATCAAATGACACCACACCATGTATCTCCTGCTAACATGTCACCTATAAAATAACAAGAGTCACCACTTTGCCTTGGTTCTCCATGTCTGCCTTAGGATTTGAGCTTCCTACCCACCTTGGTTCTTTGAGTCCACCTGCATTCTGATTGGGTAGAGAGTTAAACTGGTCAAACAAGTCAGTCCCATGCTCCACCTTGGATTTGTGTCAGTCTCATGCTTCGTGTTAGTTAGGCAAGACAAGTCTGGTCTTGTACTTTGCCTTGGCTCCACGTCAGTCTTGTGCTCCACATTGATTGGGAAAGACAGGTCTGGTCTCAGGTGTCCTCAGTGCTTTCGTGTCAGTCATGCTCTGATACCATGAAGAAGTTTGCAAAGAAAATGAAATACGAAGCGACCTTTGAATTGATATGAAGGTGATTTAAATACAAGGAGGGGTTCGGTTGATGAACCGCCTGGTTGGTTTCACAACCAACCAAACTAATTGGAGAGCGCTATGCACTATTTTGTCCCCTTTACATTAATGTAATAAATTCATCTTTATTATATGCTAACAGTCTCTAGCGTGGCAATTATTGTAGAATGTAGAGATATTATTTTATCCTATGGTATGGAGGGATTTGCAGGTGTAGAGGAAGCATCCATTATGGTTTTATGGAGAAATATACAATTTTTGGAAAGGGGATAAATTTGCATAATCAAAGTCTAGGGAGTAATTTGCTTGACCTGGCAAGAAATTTACTCCACAAAAGGAACTTGAAAAAGTCTTTAACTACTAGATCTATTAATTAAAAATATCAAGTGATTAACTTGATTAAGCTAACAAATCACTAGCACTCCTCTACTTCAATTTTTTTATAATAGACAAATTGACTGCTTTTAGGAATATTGATTCACTTATGTTAACTAGTGAATTGGTAGTTGATTGCCCTTTGAAAAATATTTTATCCATAGTGAGACAAGCTAGCATTTTGTTATATGAGACTTAGAGAATGATTTATTCACATAGGGAGCCCATATGGGGTTCAACCTGACTAATTGGGGCACAAGTCTATGAGGTATATGCTACATTCAAATGTGCCAACTATAAGGATGGTAAGCACATTGGATGCAAGAATCAGTTAATTGATCTTATATACAATGTGCAAGGGATGTGGTAATAAAAAGATGTATAAGGGGTGAAAAAATCACAAGGTAGTGATTAGAATTTAAGAGTCCTCTAGTCGGTTTTGAGAATAAAATATGGAAAGGATAGTAGGATCGAGGGGTTTATACCCCCTGACTTGCCTATGCCTATATTTAATGGATTAAGAACGTATGTTGGCCTGGTAGGGGTCAATTCACTTACCTATCCAATTTATGCATGGGTAGGGTTATAAAAAAGTACTTTAATCATTTTTCAAGTGGTTCTATCATTGAAGCGAGTGATTTGGTCATTATAGTTACACTGTTTTTACAACCAATGATACAATGTCCTAAAAGATAAATTTTAGAAAGAGGAAAGAAGAGGAATATAGAAAATGATATTTGTGGAGGATAAGAAAATATGAATATGGGATAGTAGCCAAAGGAAATAATGGCTAGAAAATAAGAACATGTTATTTACAAATTTACATTTCTTTTGGTTTAAGTTTCCATTCAATTTTTCAGAGGTGCTAACTATTCACTCAGATTATTAGCATTATTCCATCCATTGTGGCAATATTGTATGCACCTAGATCCATTATTTTAAGGATCTAATATGAATAACTATAGAGGGATTCAAACTTATAGTGTGTTCCTATTTTAACTCTTTCCTCATCCTATTTGAATATTAATATCCTTCTTTATAATCCATTTTTGTTGCTTACTTGTCAAACCACCTTTTGCTTGCCTTGTAATGCTAGACTATACTCTTGAGTGGCTTATCTCTTTTCTCCTCTAGGACCAAGTCCTACTTGCATTAGTTTTACATTAGTGTCTTTAAGCTTCAATTGTTGTGATATTCATAGGAAATGGAGTTTTGAATTGATTAGGAAGACAACCTCCTTTTCATAGACCAACTTGTAAGAAGATGACCTTATTAAGAATTTTAGGATGATTTGGTCTATCGAAAAAACTTATGTAGTTTGGTATGCCAATTTCTCTATTATTTGATAATGATCTTCTTCAATATCCTTATTATGTTCTTATTGGCAGACTTTACCAGTATTTTTCCATAGAGGTGATAATTAGAAAATGTTTCTAGCACAAGCCTATATTCCAAGGCAAACTTCATTACTTTGAATCTTTTGAAGGAGGTGGCATTGTTAATGAATATTGTGGATGGTGTTCTAAATTTGGTGATGATATCTTCTAGTAGTTAAATTAAAATTCTTAATTAGCTTATTTGTCTAGAATTGCTTTCGCCTACTCTATGAAATAGTTAGTTGTGGTTAAAATCTATCCATATCTTGTGCCAGACAAGGGGTTAATTTTACTAATGAAGTCTAAGTACCACTTTTAAAAAAATTCAATAACTATTACCAATTTTAGGAGCGTTAGTGATTTTTTTATTCTTACCATAGACATATAGTAGGATTTACAATTATTACCTTTAGGATTTTATGTGCCATAGTTGGTGTAGAATAATAACCTTTCTCATTGTGATACTCTTTGGTTAAGGATTTTGTTTTTTCTTCTTCAATACATCTCAACAAGATGTTATCATATCCCGTCCTAAATAGAAGACCATTTATCCATGCATAGTGCATTACTTTTTCCTCAAGCATACCTTTTTTATATAATTCAACCCTTCTGGGATCTATCTAGTTTCCATGTACCTAGTGATTTCTCTCATACACCGTATTTGTTTATTAAATTTAACCTCATATACAAGGAAAATTTATTTCTTTGGAGCCAACATTTTATGGTTACATAAGTCTCTACTCATTATGAGTTTGGTAGGATTATTTTCTATATCAAACTTCTAGATTTTATTTATCCATCATGCTCTCTTTTCTTCTAGTCTTCCATAAAGTACAACAAATCAATAATCAAGGTGAACTACAAATATGATGGTATTGCTTTGTGATAGGTAATACCTAAATTTTTTGAGAGATTTCATGATGGAAATTTACTTTTTTTCAATGAATATGTACCTCTCTTTGTATTTTTTAAGGACTTGGATCATGAAGGAGATGGGGTGTTCTTTGTCCTTATCATTTTTTGAGTTAGAACTACAACAATTTTTTAATATATCCCAAACACATAGAGCCTAACATTCCTAGAGAAATTAGGGTTGAGTAGGATGGGGACCTTGGAAATGGTATCTTTTATGTATTAGGTCTTTTGACCTTCATTTGTCCATGGTAGGGTTGTATCTTTTATTATCATTTTGGTGATTGGTCTGACCAATTACATAAAATTGATTATAAAGTTGGCAATAAATTGGATTTGACCTAGGAAAGACTAGATCTATTTGAATTATGTGGGTAAGGAAAATTATTGTATTACCTTTATTAAATCAATATCTATGGCTAAACCAACTTTTACGACCACATGACCTAACAATTCACCTTCTTAGACCATAGAAATGGACTTTTTAGGGTTGAGTTAGATACCATATTTCCTACACCTTTGAAAGATAGATTCTAGGTGTTTAATATACATTTTTCTATATTTTGAATACATAGTCAAATCATCAAGGTATATGAGAATGGTCTCATTGACTACTTCTATGAAGGTGATATCCATGACTTGATAGAAGTTAGCTCCTATGTTTGATAGTAAATGAAGTTCTTTGGTAGATGAAGGTTCCCTATTTGGTGGTGAAGAGTATCTTATACTAATCACCATACTTTACCAAGATCTAGCTATATGTTTTTTTTTTGAAAAAATTAAAACTTGTATTAATACAAGAACCAGATACAAGCGGGAGAGAACACATCCCGAGCCAGAGCCACTAGTAAAACAGCAAGGAAAGCACACAAAGGCAACGCTAGGATCCATAAGGCACAGAGAATGGATGGCACGAAACAACGACATGTCACAAAAACGTGACATGTCACGAAAACGCGACAGGAAAACCCGTCACGGCCACTTCGGCACCAACAGGCGCGATAACACGACATGTCACGAAATCGTGACATGTCGTGAAATCGCGACAGGAAGGGCCCTCGACAGCCACCCACAAAAAGCGTCGCGAAAGCACGACAGAAACAGAAAACAGCAGTCAAGCCTCATGAAGGTCGCGATATCGCGACGAAAAACCACCCAGTCGCAAGGGAGCCAAACATGCCGCGAAATCGCGTAAGAAATACGCCAGAGACCAGGAAGGCACAACCTGTCGTGAAATCACGACAAAAACCAGCTCGTTGTCGCATCATCGCTACAGGTCACGATATCGCGACAATTATCCACCCAGCCGCCTAAGTGCCAAAAGTGTCGTGAAATCGCGACAGAAGAACCATGCAGCTTCCAAAACTCAAACTTGTCATGAAAACATGACGAAATATTTACATTGCTATTCAACTTCAAGAAGGGAATGAGAGCGCGGTAAAAACACCAATCGAACCTAGAAAGCGGGACCTGTCACGATATCGCAACATGTCACGGAATCGCGAGTCGCAAAAATGCGACTTGTCGCGATATCGCGACAAGACACGGAACCGCGTCACGAGATAACGTGACATGTCGCGATATCGCAACATGTCGCGGAATCACGACCCGCGATAACGTGACATGTCGTGATATCGCGACAGAAACCAGCCGGAGACTGCAGAGGCTCAACCTGTCATGATATCGCGACAGTAACCAGCCAACGGCCGTGACAGGACAACATGTCGCGATATCGCGACAAAAATGACCCTTAGCGAAAAAAACTTTGCAAATTATTTCAGAAATTGTTCAAGGCCTTGTCTGATCTCGGCATTCTCCACAGACAAATTGCTATGCAGATGAATCCCAACCTCTCTCTCAGCACCCAACTTAGCAAGGAAATCAGCCGCTTTATTGAGAGATCTACTAGCATAAATAGGAATCACATCCTCAATTTCCTTCCAAAGCTCTAAAATTTGGGAAACCAAAATCCGGAGCCTCCAAGCTTTTAATGCAAAGTTCCTCAGGCAATCAAGAGCACCAACCAAGATTTGGGTATCAGACTCAATGATTATCTTTCTGTGACCATGTTTGACGGCCCAGATGGAGGCAGATTTAATAGCAAAGGCCTCAGCTTCATTGTTTGTGGCATATCCCAGACCTTGCAATTCCCAATATAGCATAGTCCCAGCATGATCACGATAGATAACACCACTGCCAGCATTGCCCGGATTACCTTTAGCAGCTCCATCAGTATTGATTTTGACCCAGCCTTCTGGGGGAGGTTTCCAACAACTTCTTACCTATCTCTCAAGATCAGCACCTCTCCCACTCAAAGGCTTAGAAGCTGACTGGTTTTCCTTCTCAGCATAGATGGCAACGGTTTCCAAAACTTTGCTCCAGATGACCTGCCAAATCCCATCCACCGAAGAGAAGGTTTCACAAAAAATACAAGCATTTCTTTCCAACCAAACCTGCCACCAAATAAAAAGGAAACCGAGCTCCCAGCCAGTACGAAGAGCTTTAGAAATAAATCTACCTCTCTTCCAGCTTTCCCATAAATTGGTCTGGGACAAATCTCCAAGCACCTGAAGTTTAAAGTGGGAGAACCAATGGTGCCAAATCTGCTGTGTGAAAGAGCAGTCAAATAGAAGATGATCCACAGTTTCCTCATTCCTATAACATAAAACACACTGGGAAGGGCCAATGATGCCTCTAATTCTGAGGTTGTCAAAGGTCAAGATACCATTATGCATCAGTTGCCAAGCAAAGAAGTTCACTTTCGGCCAGCCCTTGGGATGCCATATCTTCCTCCATTCATGAACAGGAAAAGAGTGTGGGGGGGGATCAGGTAGGGTCGAAGCATAGCCCTCCTTCATAGAATAAACCCCAAGGTTCCCAAAGCCCCAAGCAAGCTCATCCTCCTCATCTCTCCCAGATAGAAACCTTTCAGCCAAAAGTTTTTCCAGAGTTGGGGCCTGCTCCGGAGGGATTGGAATAGGCCATTCACCCAGCCGCTTAAATTTTTTAACCTTATACTCCCCCAATTGGCTGGTAGTGAAGTAGCTCTGAATATTAATCCAACCTTTATCTTCAAGAGCTGTTTTTAACGGAAGTAAATCAGGAAACACAGCAAGGATAGGAGGATGCTGATCCCAAGAGTCATTCCAGAATCGGGCCTTCTCCCCTCTCCCAAATTTCTAGAACAATTGATCTTTGATAATGCAAGATCCAAGCTTGAGCACCTACCACACAAGAGAACCATTACCTTCCAGAGGATAGCGGCCCAAGTCGTTGGGAGGAACAAGACCCAAGTATTTGCTAGAAAGGATTCTGCTGCAGAGGGACGAAGTCTGGGAAATCCACCTCCAATACAGTTTCCCAGCCACGGCCCGATTGTTAAACTTGGAACTTCTTAAGCCCAGCCCACCTTTTTCCTTGGGCTGGGTGACCTTATCCCACCCAACCAAGGCCCATTTCCTCTCTCCATTGGCACCTTCCCGGAGAAAACTTCTAGCCGCTTTGTCCAACTCTTTCCAGATTGAGGGAGGGGCGGCGAATTGAGAATTTGTAAATAGGCATGGCCTGAATAACAGACTTCAGAAAAGTTAGACATCCCCCATAGCTTAACCATCTATGAGACCAGTGATTCATTCTCTCTTTGATGCCATCTAGAAGGTCCTTCCAGAAATCAGCTGTCAGTTTTTTGTAATGCAGAGGAACCCCCAAATAAACAACAGGAAGGGAGGTCCGAGTGAAACCTAGAATCTCCATAACTCTCTCTTGCGACCTTTGATCAAGGTTGAAGAAGACCACTTTTGATTTTGAATCATTGATGACTTGATTAGAAGCCCGAAGGTAGACGTTAAGAGTATCTTTGATTCCTCTTGCTTCTCTGAGGCTGGTAACTCCCACCAAGCCCGTATCATCCACAAACTGTAAATGAGTCAAAACTTCGGCTTCGATTTTAATTCCTGTAATCTGTCCTTGACGTCTTCTTCTCAGGAGGAGTCTGCCTAAACCTTCAGCCAAGATAAGAAAGAGATATGGAGAGTAGGGATCTCCTTGACGGAGACCCCGAGAGGCTCCAAAAGGTGGCGAGGGAAGCCCCTTAATTAAAATAGAGTATGAAGGCGTAGAGATACAACTCATGACCCAGGCAATCCAGTCCTAAGAAAAACCAAAGGCTGCCAACATCTTGACCAAGAAACCCCACTCTACTCTGTCATAAGCCTTAGACATATCCAATTTGATGAACATTCCCTTGTTACCTGAATTATGCATAGAATGGATAGCCTCCTGATCCAAGATCACTCCATCCAAGATCTGTATTCCTTCAACAAAACCCCCTTGCTCAGGGGAAATTAAATTTTGAAGAAGGGGTTTTAGTCTTTCAGCCATAAGTTTAGTGATAATTTTGTAGATCACATTACATAAAGCAATAGGTCTGAAATCAGAAATGTGAGCCCCCCCCTCTCCTTTAGGAATTAAAGTGATAAAGGTGTGATTTAGAGCCTTGAGCATTCTTTTGTTAATTTGGGATTCCTCAATGACAGCCAACACGTCCTCCTCCAAGATATCCCAAAAGGCCTGAAAGAACTCAATAGGGAAACCGTCCGGACCAGGCGATTTTCCCGTGCACATCCCAAAGACCACCTTCTTGAGTTCATCACGATCAATGGGCTTAAGAAGGGACTGATTCTCTTCATGAGAAATAATAGAGGGAATTCCCTCAATGACTTCATTTTGAGCTTCCACATCATGCTGCATACTTTCCTTGAAGAGGTTTGAGAAGTACTCCATAGATAGGGAATGCATATCAGGAAGAGTGTCAAAAGAGTTTCCAAACTCATCTTGAAGGAACTCCATGTTATTCAATTGCCTTCTAGCACAGGCAGAGCGATGGAAAAATTTAGTATTTCTGTCTCCTTCTAATAGCCAAGTATTTCTAGCTCTCTGTCTCCAGTAGATCTCTTCTTGATTATCAATGTCCTCAACTGCTTTGCGTAAAGCGTCATCCTCAAATTTAAGATGCTCAGAAATAATTCCTTCTCTGAATTTTTTTTGCACCTCATTCCACCCGTCCGACAAGGGAGCCCGTTGGAGCCGGAAATCAGATTTGTTAGTTTGCTTCCACTGTTTCAGTTTACTCTTAACATAGAGAAGTCGTTTATGAAATTTGAACATAGCTGTTCCAAAAGGGGGACGGCCTTCTTCCCACCACTGTGGAATTTTCCTTCGTAGGTCCTCTTTTTGCAACCAAAAATTTTCAAATTTAAAAGGTTTGTAATACTTTCCTGACATAGTCCCTCCCTCCAGAGAAAATGGGAGAGTGATCGGAAATCGGGCCCTCCAAGATCCGGAATTTGATATTCCATCTAACATAAGCTTCCTCCGAGACCAAAAACCTCGTCAAGCTTAACCCTCCTACCGTATGGCTCTCTTCTCTTATTAGTCCAGGTAAAGTTTGTACCAGGGCCTTTGATGTCAACAAGGTTAAAGGCCTGGACATGGGCAATAAACAGCCGATCCCCTGTATCCAGAACAGGGATGCCACCTTCCTGATCTCTAGCAGATAATTTAGCATTGAAGTCCCCAGCTAAAATCCAATCAAGATCTTCCCGGGAGGACCTCATGTTTTGAACAGCTTTCCATTGAAACCGCTGACCTTCGGTATTCTGAGCCCCATAGAAATTTGTAATTAAGACTTGTTCAGCTGTAACTATATTCTTGAAAAGAGATGTTAGGACCCCTCTCCAGGCTATATGATCTATTGCTATCCATGCCAAAGGATTCCAAAGAGTAGCAATCCCTCCCGAGGCACCAAGAGCAGCCACTGCCATATGGCCAGCACCCCTCCAGATTCGGCCGACAGTTTTACTCATGAGGTCTAATGACATTTTTGTTTCCTGAATGAGCAGAAAGTCTGTTTTACTTCTTTCTAAAAGTATTTGAACAGCAGATTGATGGGTTCTACTTGTTTAAACCCCTCACATTCCAAGATTGTATAATCATTGGAAACCTTGGGAGCAATATGAATCAATTGTTCTTGCCAATCCTCCATTGATTAGCTTATCCCCTTGCACTGCAATTAGATCCTTATTGGATTTCCTGCCCACCCCTTGGGAATTACTATTTTTCGACCTCTTCTCCACCTGGGAAATTCCAAGAGCTGGTCTTTCTCTGAGCTTTTCTACAATTCCCATGGAAACATCTTTAATAACGGGCTGGGCTGGGGAGTGGATAACCAGAGTCCCGAGGTTTTCATGATGCAAAGTCTCAGAGGAGTCAATCGCCTGTTCAAGGATAGGGGTTGAGGAAGGAGGAGCATGAGTAAGGATGATATTATCCTCAAGGATCCCATCTGCTCCTTCCATAGGTTGGTCTTCTTGATCCACAAGAGATTTGAAGATTTCATACCGATTTGTTGGCTTGGGAAGAGCTTGCTCCTTACCATTTCTCTTTTGTTTCTTCTCATCTTCTGCTGTTCAAAGCCATCATTCTGGCCCTCAGACCCAGTGGGAATGACAGGTGGTTCCTTGGCCGAAGTGGACTTACCTCCTCGGGAGCGATTTGACATTCCCTGTGTAGCATTCGCATTGGTGCTCAAGATATTTGGACAGAACCTTGCCAAATGGCCATGCAAATGACAGACTCTACAACGGAAAGGTAGGGCTTCATAGTCTAACTGCTGTACCCAAGATTGTCCTGCTAGCTCCAATTCCATCTTAGCTGGTAGCGATTGACTAATATCCAATTCTACACAGATTCTTACATAAACGAAAGTATTTCCTTCAATGGTATCCTTAGAAACTCTCAAAAATCTACCTAGAGAGTTGCCTATCAATTCAAGAATCCGCTCACCCCAAAACTCCATCGGGAGAGCATACAGCCGGATCCAAACCGGGACAGCTGTGGGTTCAATGCGAGCGTCGAAACCCGCTCTCCACGGCTGGACAAATAACCCTGCCGGGCCATGGCTCCTCTTCTCTGATTCAAATGCTCTGTTTCTATCCATTAGGGAAGAAAAACTAATAATGAAATACCCATTGCTAATGGGCCATAAGGAGTACTCACCGATTGGCTCCCAGTTTTGTCTCACCCAGGAATGCAAAAAGTGCAGGGTGGGTCGAATGCCCATGAACTTGCAAATCAGATCATGAGTGGTCCAGTAGTTTATCGTGTCTTCAACCAGCTCTGGTTCGATGAATATTTTCGGTCTTGATGCAGATTGCGGGAGACATCCATTGATTCTGTGCCCAGGAGATCCCTTGCCCGCATTCTTGGCTAGCAGATGGAAGGCACTGCGTTGAGCATCAGCAGAGGAAGACGCAGGATTTTCTCGTAGAATCTCCGCATAAGAGGTCTTTTTTCCCTCGCGAGAACCAGGAAGAGACCCCATTGGGCCCTCCCGGGACATCGAAAGATCCTAGACCAGAAGCCTGCAACAAACCCCAAACACGTTGGAGGAGGTTTCCGAACTGAAACCCTAGAGCCACGGCTGTCGGCAGTGTAGAAGGATTCCCGCCAAATCGCCAGAGCTCAAAAAAACCCCATAAAAATTGATATTTTCACGATAAAGTAAAAAATCGGGGAAACCCACAACTACACTTGCACTCTTACTCACATGAAACTTGTGCATTTCCTACACATTACAACTTTAGATAACACTTTTCAAGATCTAGCTATATGTTAAGAAACTATCTAAGAGTGATAAAATCTATGAATCTGCTACCTTTTACAAAATTTGATTTATAGCCAATAGGGGGTAGTGATCTTTCAATGACACCTTATTAAGGTTTTTGAAGTTGACACATAACCTAATATTTCCATTCTTATTTTGGATTGGTACTAGGTTGGATACCTAAATGGAGCACTTAATTAGAAATATGATTTGGTCTTGCAAGAGTTTTAGGAGTTCTTTCTTCATAATTTTTTTGATTTTAGGATTCACATGCTATTGTTTTTAATAGAAAGGCTTTGCACATGGTTCTAGTTTGATAGGATGATCTATAATATTTATATCATATACTTTTTGATTTCTCTATATTTACTATAGATCCCTTTAAACAAATAAATTTCTTCTTTAGTGAATTCTTTACCAAGCAACAAGTTATTCCATTTGTGATCTCAATATTGTGATAAAAAGAGGCTTTCAATTTGATTCTAAATTTCTTTACATTTTCATCTAGATTGAATAAAATTTCTAGAGTGATTAACCCTTTTAAAAACTAATTTATATCTAACTAAAAAAACTTAATTTTTATGTCATGACCATATTCATTTTTATCTTTAGCATGCTAAGATTATTTGATGAGAAACTTGATGATTTTCTCATCATTTTTGAAGACCTACTAGTGATGGGAATGATAAAGTATGGTTGGCTTGAACACCACTAAATCTCATAGTTTATCCCAAATGTTAGCAATGCGATCCGATTTTTCTATAATTGATGCTAGTTCATATACTTAGGTGTTCAATTCCTTGGGAACTACCTTGATATCATAAATATTGAAGCTTTTTAGTGGATCCTATACCTGGTGCTTGTATGAATTTAAGTGTTTATTATTGCTGACACATTGGGAATTAACCTAGTTCATGAATAATTCAGAGTATACAAATACCTTTAGGTTTTTGATCCTCATCTTCTTAGAACTCCTCAAGATAGTGCACAATGCTTTGTATTTAACCATATTAATTGTGTAGTTGAACAATAGTTTGCATGTAAAATTAGTTTGTGCTCCTTATGGGTTGATTAATTATATGCCTACACTTGCTCTATTTTGGATTTTTATCCATAAAAATGCATTACCCATATTTTGTATGACCCTTATACTTGAGGGATGGTTAGATCTAGGATGCTAGATGGTTCTTCAATTACTAAATAGTTCCCAAGTTCAATCTATTTTAAGTTGACCTCTAGGTATTCATCATCCTCAACCAATATAATGATCATGTCTATCTCAAACATTTGGTTATCCTCTAGTACTTTATCATTCACAAAATTTGGCAATATATTCTAATTTACTATGCCATATTCATCTAGCTTATGAAACAAATAGTTACATGGAGGCTCATTTTTATTCTTAAATATTTTACCATTTAGTGGCACCTTCATATGGGTGTAGTCTATTACCAAATACCCATCACCATATATCTTACACATCCACTTTCTAGATATCAATATGATAAAATAGAGGTAAGGTTTCCAACTATTATCTCATATACTACCACTAGATCTCGATTCTTTGCTATGGTCATAATCATATCCATAAAAATTTATATGGTGTTTACCTTGGTGCCATTCATTTGAATTGGGTGTTTAGCTATTTTGGTATAGGGAAATCCCATATCTTTGTAGATTGCTTTTGGTTTCATAGTTATAATCACTTTTGAATCAACTACGTAACTTCTTAAAGGGAAATTCTTAAATTTTAGAGTCACATAGAATGATGGTGAATTCAAAGTTTTAGGATTTGGAATCTTCATGATATCTATTGAATTGACTTGAATATTACATGGATACTCCATAATTAAGTCATGCTATTTGGCTAGGCTAAGTTGAATGGGATTAGGTTACCTATTAATTAGCATAGCTTTTTTCTTGTTCCTTGAGATATTATTGAAGTAAGTACCTCTAACCAAGAAGGGATAAAACCTCCAACATAATCACCTTATTTAGATTATTATTTATCTCTTCTTTGATATTGAACCTAAAATTGACTAAGCTAATATCACTCCACATTGTCAACTTCTTATACTATTTAGTAACCATTGTGTATCCTTCACTCATAAGGGAAGAATAGTTTAGATGTTGATTTACCTCCTTATAAAGTTTATCCCTCTCTTTCATTCATATCTTCCTTAGATTTATCTATCAATTTTGGTTTTCCTTTATTTTATCTATCTCCTTGTCCTTACTAGCTCGTGTACTCTCCTAGGATGTGCCAATGATGTTTTTACTAGAATTGTATTTTTGTTTTCCCTATTGTGTAGTTGTTATTGGGAACTTATCTTTCAAGAGCAATTATGGCCTTCATCTCCTCAAAATTGTAGCGTATTTTCTTGATTCAATTAGTTTTTGCATTGAGGCTTGTTATTATGATGCTTTTGTTTTACTCTTACTTTTGATCCCTTGTTGATTCACATGTACTACATTATCCTCAAATGCAAAAGTTTTGTTTAGCAATACTAAATTTTTCAAAAATTACATTGTTAGGATTCAATAAGGAAAAACTATCTACTTTATTTGAGGCTACTAGTAGATGATTTGGTTTATTACTAGTTCCATTTGACCAACTACGATGACCTATTGAGCTTAATATTGCTAATCATACTAATTTATCTATAAAAACCTAATAGCCACTGCACAATTCGTAGGATTATACCCTACATTACATTGGAAACACCAAACATATTGATTTTACTATTGGTGTTTACCATGTTGCTCTATACCTGACATATACCCTGATTATCACCTTATCAAGGCACCTGATATTTAGTAAGATATGAGTTTTTGGGCTATCAATTCTATTATTATTTCCACCCATTGTTCTATGGACATTCCAATTTTTTAGTGCAATTCTAATTTTTGAAGGTCCTAATTACTACCAATGTCTCTTTCATATCAAACATGTATTGGTTGATAATGCTTTATCATTAGTGATAGATAACAATGAAATAGGTAGGGTTGGTAATTTTGGCTAGAATACAATGATTGATGATGAGATTTAGCAAGGATGCATCAAAATGTATGTATAATAGGTTACGTTAGTATGTGATTAGGGTTTTAGAATGATTGAGGTGGAGGACATACATCCAAGGATTTAAAGGTTTTGTGTAATATAGGTGGTATAGGCCATAGGTACGGAAAGTAATAATTTTCCTATCCTAATTAGAACATCTTCTACACATGTTGCTTCTTCAAAGGATATAGATAACATAGTGTGGTTAGAATTATAAACCATAAAAGCCAAATTAGATTGTAAGACTTTGATATAATATGGAAATACCTATTTTTTTTTGGCCAAACATTTTATAAATTTAAATTTAATATCTTCAAGAATCTAGTATTATAATCATGGATTTTTTCTTGAGGGTGTTTTTGCATAAAATTTAACTAAAATAGAATAGAGTACCCATAATTTATACTACCAAATATATGCATGCAAGGTATTGATGCCCAATTAACAAGTAAATTATCAAAAAAATCTCTATACCACAAATTTACTTTATCACATTAAAAATAAAATTGTAAGCATACCATGATATTTTCCTCCTAGATGCAATGAAAAAAATTAAGTGTAGAAAAAGTTTTTATAGCAATAACCAAGATAGGGGAGTAGGATCCTATATTTAATTATCTTGATAGGTCCAATCAGGAAGTTGGTTTTGGGGCCTTCGATTTTGAGGTGCTAGATTGTTATGTGGAGATTGACCATGTTGTATTGGATAGGGGTATATTGCATAACCTTAAGGTGAATATGGGAGAATTTAATGGTGTTTATATGTAGTGTACTAAGGTGAAAAACAAGGAGGATATGGAATTTGGAGAGGAGTTGGTGGGTTTGGATAATTCCATTATTGATTCAAAGGAACTTGCATATTTGGAAATAAAGGATAATACTGTAAGCCTTACAAAGGGTCTTATTGATTTATAAAAGGTTATTACTATGGATTTTATGATATATAGATGGTAGGAGGTGGTGTTTGACGTAAGTTCATTTTATAATTTACTAACAACACTTGAAAATGTCGAATAAGATCTTAAATTTGATTTAGAATAAAAATATTACACTAGATATCCTATATTTGGAGGCATGGATTGTTTATATGGAAGGTTTGTTGTGTTGAACATGCTAAATTTAGGTGGATTTTGTGATGAGGCCATACTAGTAGGAGGAGTGATTTGAGCATTACACACTAGAGGTTAACTTACATTAATTATATTATGAAAGTCCACATTGGATGAATTATTCATATAACAAGTTATTCCATAAAGGGATTGGTATGACTCAAGGTAGGGCTTGTACTTGCCCAATTTTAGATTGTAAGAGTAGATGAATAACTAAGCTAGTATTCAAGGAAATAAATCTCTTGAGATGTAGGGTTTTGAATGACATGTTTGGCCATTAGGCTTTTTCCTTTTGAGAGAGTAGGATTGGATGCACTAATTTCCTCAATCTCATTGTATTAATGCACCCATGTGATAATTTGTTCTTTTCTTATTTCTTTTACATTGTTTTGTTCTAGCAATCAACACTCTTTACCCAATTTTTGTATTAATGAATGTGTATACAAAAGCTTGACCTCATGCATGTACAAACCTATAAAAAATAGAAATAAATAATGAAATAGACGCAAGATTCAAGGTCAATTTGGGAATGGGCTTGATAAATCAAGTCCCCTAGCCTAATTAATTAGTCTAGATTCATGGTATGAAACTTTTGTTGATTCAGAGAAAATTAGCGTAGTGGAGCAAAATTGCTCTCAAAAGTGGACAATATTTGTTTTTAATTTTCTAGGTAATAGGCCTAAATGGAGGGAATTGCTACCTAGTTGATCAAATGCTTCCCACCTATGGTAAAATAAAAATTTGGCAACAAACCAAGAAATTATATCAAATATTGAATTAAGTGCTTATTGTGGGGTGAATAATGGGGATTTTTCCCACCAAGCCTACCCAAAAACTATACTAAAATGTGGAAGAGTATAAATTCTCAAGGAAATACAATTTTAATTTAAATAATAGTTGAATGGAAGGTTTATGACCTCTTCCAACCTCCATATTTAGGATAGCTCCCCACTATTTTTGCTAAATTCTAATCTATCCTAGTCTAGTTATATAAAATTACAATGTAAAAAAATTATGTAAAAGTAAATTATTAAGTTTTGGATGCAGGGTATTTACAGTTAATGATCAAAAGAATAGCAAGGAGAGTGTGTGATCAATGAATACATGAAAAATATAAATAACAATAATATTCCCATTTAATCAATATGAAATTATGAAAGGAATGAGTAGATACACAAAAGGGATGTGCCTCTCAATGAATACATATTTTGCAACCTAGGAGGGAATTACCATTGATGAATATTAAAATATTAATCAATTTAATACCAATTTCATGAATTAGAAGAGCACAATGTAGTTCTCACAAAGTGTAGCTCTAAATTTCTCAAGGAGTAAATGTTATTTACAGTGGAATTGGTGGCTCCTATTTATAGGAAGTTTATCCATGAGTTATATAAGTTAAGAAACTATTAATCCTAGTAAAAGTAAATATTTGGGGTATCTCTAACAAAATAATGCACATCCATATGTTACATTCCTCTAAATATACCTTGAAAACTATCAAAAGGCATCTAAAATAAGTTATGGTGCCACTACATGTCAAAATATCACTTTCCAAAGATCTTTCTTATCATCCACATTTTCCTTTTTACCCCTTTACTGGTCTATAGGCAACTTGTTCTAGTATTTTAGTAATTCACTAGCATTATCCTAGTGTTTCACTCCCACAAGCCAATCACTTCACATTACTAGTAGACCATGCCTACAACAAATAAACCTTTATGAAGTGAATAAGATTTTACCTCTAACTTAGCAAAATTTGAGAGATTTTAGAAGGTATTTTTTTATTGATTTCACTATTTTATAACCTTCCAAAATTATAAATTCCACAAGGTAGTAATCTATCACTATAGGTACTTCCTTGTATGAAATGGTAATTTGATCCACAAAATAATAATTCAAATATTAAACTCTTTTAGTCCATGCATGTTCTATTATAGTTATTTATAATGAGAATAAGATGTTGAACATTAAAATAATGAATGAGCATAATTGTTGTTCAAATGTGACATTGATATGTAATTATGAACCTTATAATTTCTCTAATACGTGTAAAAAACTAAAGGGAAAAACTTGTGTGGTCTCCTTAGGGTTTCAAGGATGAAAATATTAGAAGAGGAAGATATGAACATTCCTAAGGATGGAATGGTTTAGGGTAAAGTAAAGGCATTTTTTAAGCCATTTCCAATAAGATGGAGTTAGGATCTCCTTACAAAGTTAAAAAATAATGTGGGTGGCTTGCATATATGAGAAAAAGTGGGAGTTTAGAGTCAATTGGTTCTACTCCAAGGCTAGAATTTAGTTGGGATTGCATCATGTCTTAATGAGTGTAGTGGATATTGGATCCTCCACAAGAAGTTAAAATGGATCTAGGATCTTCTCAAGAAGTGAGTGAATTACTAGGTGGATTTTATGTTAAAAGAAGTGGAATTTTTGAGCCAGTTGGAGATACTATGACACTAGATGTTATTTGGAGCTTTACCTGATGGATAAATGAGTGGAATGGAGCTAGGCTCCTCCATAATATTCTAGTGCTATAGTAAGGGTCATAAAAACCTTAGAGATCACAATTACCCAATCTAGTTGTATAGTGTTGTGTATAATCACCTAATGATGTGTATAATATTGTGTGCACAACTTTCCAATGTAAAAATTGGTCCTATCATATGAATAACACTACTTCTAGAATACTACAATGTTTTTTTTGCTAGGCTTTGTGGGTGAATAGGTGGTACAGGCCATCTTACTTTGTTTAGTTTTGAATTATGACTACCATTAGAGTCTAAACGTTCAATCTTGCATGTGGTGTACTTGCTCGATATCTTGGTATTGATATTATTTTAAAAACATGATCAAGTAAAGAAAGAAATTTTGAGGACCTATAAATGGTACCATGCCATTTAAACTAACATGTATGAATGCAAATATTTTATAACATGATTATGGAACTACATCAATCTATGAATTTTGGAAGTGATATATTAAATAAAACTAAATGTGATATTGTAATTTTAATCAAATTATATATTACTGGATAGATAAGTATTGTTCAAGTATTAATCTTCATTGGAGATATATTTTAATTATAAATTTTAAAATATTTATGGAGATAATGTGCTATGACATATTTTGTAACTGAGTTATTATTCTTCAAAATGAAAATCTAATAATAGTAAGTAGATTCTTGATTTTGTAGATGTTTAACACTTCAAATATCATATAAATTCAATTGTAACCTTGTATATTTGATGGATTATTAGTAATTATTTTAATTTTAACAAGTTTGCAACTCATACATTTATCATCCTAGCATATTTCTAAAATTTTTCTCATAGATTTTTGTAAAAAATTATATATTTTACATCTTCATTATATTGAATTAATTGTGTGTTTATGTATGTGAAACCTCTCTATGTGTATGTGTGTGTGTTTTCCAAATTGAATTTTTTGGAAACATTTTTAGATTCTAGATTTTTTCTAAACCTCTCAAAAAAATCAAATTTTATGAACCTAATACCTATGGTGCTAGGAGTATATGATTAAATATTAAGCCACGTTGATTGTACACCACAAAATATTGGAGTAAATGACTATTTAAAAATATTATTGCCTCAGTTTTAGCTTTGTATTTCCAATCATAAAAAATATAAAACCAATATTTAGCCAACAATATTTATTTAGCTCCATAATGCAGTACCCCATATCCCTAGAGGATAATAAATTATAAAATTTTACCTTCCATGTAGATTTGATGAGGGAAGAAAAGGAAGATTCAAATAGGGGGTGAGAGAAGGGTTTAAATATTTTATCTAATACAAGGAGGATCTTTGTATTTAATATAAATTAGTAGATTCTAGTTCAGTTTTCTTTGATCTATTAAATATGTATAGTATCTATTTTGCTATGGTGAATAAAAAGACATCAGTGATTTGGTCAAGAAATAATGTCTTGAAATTTAAGATGATATAAAAATACAATTCCCTTATTGTTGTCCTGTATATGGGTTCATACTACTATAAATTTTGATGAATTATGATTCTGAGATTATAGTTTCAAACTTTTCATTAGAATACAAATTCTAGTATCGTATATTTTAGTTTTCAAAAATATCATTTACATGGTTATGGACAAGTGATTTTGGCATGCAATTTTATATTTTTGTATAAGGTGAATTTTAATAGGAAATAGTATTTATAAGGAGATCAAATCTGTCATATAACTTGATTCCTAAATTTTGCATCTTCAAAATCTAACCAAACCTAATATAAGAATTAAATATATTTTTAGTAATACACTATGGTGTTATTAATCAATAAGTTTCATCTTGTACCTTAAATCACTCTATGATAATGCCTAGAAATGTCACTTTTGCTTCATCATCATGATCTTACATTAGATACAAGGGTATTATCATACCTCCTTTATATATTTTGTGGCATTTGTGATTTGAAAGAGTATTATGAAATGTTCTTTACCAAATGCATGCTAATATTTAGACTCTAAATTGTTAGACTAGATTTGTTAGGATTCTCTTTGTAGGACTTTAGGTTCTTTCCTTTGATATAATAAAAATAATCCACATTGTATTTAATTATAAAACTAGTTATCTTGATTTTTGTTGTAAAATTATAGTCATGTGATAGATTTAGTGTATAGTGTGATGTATGACAACATACAATTTATAAAAATCCTTTTATTCAAGAAATACTTTGCTCTAATAAACCATTACAAATCATAGGTATATTGTAGAATTATTTCGTATAGAGACATATGAAAATTAACAGAATCTCTAAGGATAGATATGATATATTTATGTTATAAATTTCCTAACATTTTATCCTTCTGAAAAATATAGAGGGAGATCATATACATGAGAAGAAATGTGAAGTCACTAGAAAAGATGCAATAGCTAATCTTCTAATATTTACAAGAAGAGTCACAATAATTTCTTAGCTATCAATAATTCTATTCCCATGGTTCTTATGTGTACTAAAAGCACAAGGTATAGAGGTAACAAGTAGTGCTACCTATGGAAAGCTGCTTTGCTGGAATTTTTTTGAGACCTATCTGGTGGGCTCTGCGGGGATGGCAGCAGTTTTTGGAGGAGGTATGAACAACTGGAGGAATGTAGTGATGGCATCAGGTCCGTCACAGAGCGTGCATGCTAGGGCTGGTATTTCTTTTAAAAATGATTGGAAGGAACAGGATTTCCCATTGCATGCCAGGAATTGCTTGTTAAAGAACAATGGATGTTTGGAACGATGTGAAGCCAGGCCGATTCTAGTGGTTCAACCAAACTTGGTGGCAGAAGATGTGGAGTATTTAACCAAACATGCACTTATTGGTAAATTTATGGGCATCCAAATTTCTCTTCCCTTTATGGAGGCTTGGGTTAGGAAGACTTGGAACCCTGAAGGTGATGTGGAGGTGATGCTGAGTGCAAACATATATTTTATGGTGGTTTTTTCTTGTCTTGCGGATTGTAACAAAGCATTTGAAGGAGGTCCCTATTTTTGTAACCAAGCGGGACTCTTTCTTAAACCCTGGCATGTGGGTTTCAACCCATCAGAGGAGCGACCGTCACGGGTTCCAGTGTGGGTTCGGCTTTCGTGGCTCCCATTGGAATTTTGGAGAAATGACATCTTGCATATGATTGCCCTTCTACTTGGGAAGCCGGTTGGGCCGTCACGACAGACGCTGGATAAAAAGGTAATCTCTGTTGCCCGTATCTGTGTTGAAATTGATTTAAAAAATCCTATTCTAGATTCTATTGAAATACAGTTCGGATCAACCAAATGGGTTCAAAAACTTGACTATGAAGCTCTTCCTTTTCGTTGTCGGATTTGCCATGAATATGGCCACTTACAAAGAAAGTGCCCTAAGTTTGTCCCGCTCGTGGCTTCAAATCCTGGGCCCTCTCGAGTCGTACAAAATATGGATAAAGGAAAAGCCCCGATAAAGGAGGGGGATCAAGATAAGGAAGGCTTTGTTACGGTAAAACCTCGAAACAAAGGAAGAAAGGCAAAAAGAGACATTAAGGATAACCAGCCAAATGCTCAGCTCAACCGTTTTGAAATTCTAGAGAATCTTGATCAGTGCGTGGAGATACTTGAAACATCGCTACCTGTTATAGATATAACATGACCAAATCAGTTGTCTCTTCATGAGGTGGAACCAAGGGAACCAAATATAGGGGGTTTAAATGAAGAACAAAGGGCTTTGGTTTCGAGTATAGGTGATATGGTTGGCCCTAGCCCTGGAAGTGAAGTTATCTTAGAAAATGGCACAGATTTAGATATGCCCTCTCCTACGCAGGAACTGATGCAGTCATCCATGGACTGTAAAACTCCTATGGTGCTAGGATTGCAGCATAAAATAATTAAAAAAAATTCTTCAGATAAGAATATGAAGGTGGGTCGAAAGAAAGACCAGGATAAAATTAAGTTAATGGGGGAGACTTTGGTAGAGTCAGGTTTGGTGAAAACATTGGATTCCAATTTTTATAACCCCCAAAAATGATTATACTTTCATGGAATGTAAGGGGGTTGAACAGCATCCCCAGACAAAAAGTTGTTCGTGATTTGATTCGTGTTCATTCTTCGGATGTGGTTTTTATTCAAGAGACTAAATTAGCTATTTATATTTTGTTTAATATTGCTCCCAAGTTGTGGAGAAAGGGGCAATGTCAGTGTATTGGTGCATGTGGATATGCTGGTGGCCTTGCTTGTTTATGGGATCCAGTTAAGATCTCTCCTCTTACCTGGATTTCTAGCAGGTGGTCTATTTCGATGATCGGGCATGATAATGAATCTGGTGAGACCATCCTAATTACAAATGTGTATGCTCCTATTGATTACAATGGTAAAGTGAATTTATGGGAGCACATTAGCTTTGTGAGAAGTCTGGCTCCCCTGTACCCATGGATTTTGGCTGGAGACTTCAATTCTATCACTTATCTGGAGGAAAAACGTGGTGGGATTGATCGTCTTGAGCCTTTTTCTTCTGTCTTCAATGCTCATATCCGGGCCTTGAACTTGGTTGACATCAAGCTGAATAATGGGATATTTACCTGGCATAATAGAAGATGTGGGGAATATTCCATTTTAGAGAGACTGGATAGGTTTTTGATCTCTAGTTTTTGGATTGGCAATAATAGAAGTGCTAGTTCTATGATTCTGGAGGGTAGAGGATCTGATAATTGGCCTATCAAACTCTTTGCTCTGGAGTTAGGGCTAAAAAAGAATCCCTCATTTAAGTTTCAACTTATGTGGCTACGAGATCCTAAGCTTCATGATTTCATGCGAGGCTGGTGGACTAATGGCAAACCTCCTCATGGCACCGCTATGTACTCCTTTATGAAGCGGCTTCAATTTGTTAAGCATAAATTGAAGAGATGGAATATACTAAATTTTGGGAACATTTCCTTGGCTAAGCTGGCAGCTCTTAGGAGGGTGGAAGAAGCCTCAAGGAAGATTAGAGATCAGGGACTCACAGAGGAGCTTCTTGTTGAGGAATCTGAGGCTGTAAAAGACCTTGTTGAATGGGAACTGAGGGAAGAATTTTTTTGGAAGAATTTTTTTGGAAACAAAAAGCTCGAGTAGATTGGCTTCAGGAAGGGGATAGGAACACAACCTTCTTTTATAACTCTGTTAAGGCTCGTTGTAATGGTAACCTGATTACCTCTCTTGTTAATTCTCAGGGTGCCTTGCTTTCTTCTTTCAGGGATATTTTAGAAGAGACTAAGAGGTATTTTTCCTCTCTCTTCAAGGAGGATGCCCTCTCAGATGATGAGGAAGAAAAACTTATTCTAAACTATATTCCCTCGATTTTTTCTATAGAGAAGAACGAGCACTTGATGGATCCAATTTCCTTGGAGGAGCTGAAAAGTGTTGTATTCAAGATGAAAAATGGGAAAGCCCCGGGTCCGGATGGATTCCCAATTGAGTTTTATCAAGAGTTTTGGGAGTTAATCAAATTTGACCTTTTGGAAGTGGTCCGTGAGTCCCAAAAGAACAAACAGATGCTAAGGGCCCTAAATGCTACCTTTGTGGTGCTTATTCCCAAGAAAGAGGGAGCGAATTCCTTGGATATGTTCAGGCCTATTGCTATCTGTAATGTTGTATATAAGATCATCACAAAAATTATTGCTGAGAGGATGAAGATATGGTTGAGAAAAATCATCTCTGAGGAGCAAGGTGGGTTTGTTGCTGGCCGACAAATCATGGATGGGGTTGTTATTGCTACAGAAGATATTCACTCAATGGAAACTTCCAAGGAGAAAACTATGTTCATTAAGTTGGACATGGCAAAAGCCTATGATAGATTTAGATGGTCCTTTCTTCAAAAAGTTCTTGCTACTTTTGGCTTTGAGGAGGAATGGATTAGATGGGTGATGAGCTGTATTTCTTCTTCCTCATTCTCTGTTCTTGTTAATAACGAGACAACAGAGTTGTTTGAGGCCTCAAGGGGATTGAGGCAAGGAGATCCTCTATCTCCTTATTTGTTTATCATTATGGTAGAAGGGTTGGGTAGATTACTCAAGTCTCAGGTCAGGCATGGTCTCATTCAGGGGTGGAAGTGGGATATTTGCCACCTCTTTCCCACCTTCAATTTGTTGATGATACTGCTTTGTTAGGAGTTGCCACTATCAAGGAAGCTGGAAACATTAGACAGTCTCTTGACATATATCTTGGTGCTTCTGGATAGGTGATTAATGAGGACAAGTCCGTTATTTTCTTCTTCAATACCCCCCCTCTTATTCAAGCCAGGATTGCTCGCATTCTAAGATTCCAGGTCAGGACTCCCCCCTTCATTTATCTTGGGATCCCGATTTCATCTCATCCTCTGCCTAGATCTTCTTGGTAGTCTATACTTGATAAGTTTAGAAGGAAGGTAAATCACTGGACTATCAGATGGCTATCCTCTGTAGGTAGAGTATTGCTTTTAAAATTTGTTATTCAAGCTTTACCCATTTATAGATGTTTTGTGCAAACAGCTCCTTCTCGTTTCATCAAGGACATGGATGCTCTGTCAAGATAGTTTTTATGGTCTGGCAAACTTGATCAATCTAAATGGAGTTTGGTTAGATGGGATTCCATTTGTAGGCCAGTTCAATAGGGAGGCCTTGGGTTGCGACAGGCAACTCTTTCTGGGCAGGCTTTGGCTACGAAACTTTATTGGAGATGGTGTACCTCTCAAGATCAAATTTGGGCTAAAATATTATCTTATAAATACTTGAGAGGTATTTCTAGGCGGATATCCCTAGAGCCGCTTTGGTTGGGAAAGGTTCCGTTATCCTGGGACACTCGAAAAGAGGAGCTAATTTAATTAAGCAGGGTTTGTTCCGGATTTGTAATCGGGGGATCAGATGTTCTTTTTTGGGAGGATTCTTGGGATGGCCACCCTCCTATCTTGAATTAATATCCCAGGTTACATTCCCTAAGCATTTGTTTCTTGGAAGCAGGCTGGTATCATGTGGAGGACTTTAAAAAAATCTAGTATTTTGGAAATATGGAGATGTACAAATGGAAAGATCCATAGGAATGGCCCTAGGGGGGATTGGCCAAGGATAGAGATGTGCTTGCTCTAATTATTATAGGGAGGTACTGTTATTCATTGAGGGATAAAGACATTCTGGCTTGGAACCCTAATCCCAAGGGAACCTACTCCGTAGCCTATGGTTATCAAGTTCTTGATAAGCAAAAGTTCGAGAGTCTCCCTGTCACATGGTGGTAAAAGGTGTGGAATAGATTTGCTTGGCTGAAATGTAACTTTTTTCTCTAGCTGGTAGCTCGTAATAAATGCCTCACTTGGGATAACTTGAGGAAGAGGGGATTTCAAGGTCCCTCTTTATGTGTCATTTGTGGTAAGAATGAGGATGACTCTTCTCATTTATTTTTCCAATGCTCCCTTGCCAGAGACATTTGGCATTGTTGGTGGAGTTCCTGGAACCATCCTTGTTTTCATGTGCTCTCCCTAGTGGAGTTTTGGAGTAGTCTGGGCAGACCTCTAGCCAAGGCCCCCTTCCTCCAAGTGGCTTGGAATTTGGGCCCTTCTTGCATCATCTGGAAGATTTGGCTCGAACGAAACCGACGCATTTTTGAGCGAAGTCATTTGGCTATTCAACAGATCTGGCAAAGGATCCTGTGTATGGTTCAAGAAACTATCCATAGTAAATGTGATGTGGACCCTCATTTGGACTCTAGGGAGGAGAAGGTACGATAGGCCCTTGGTTTTTTTGGGGTTGGTGTGAATTCTTCTAGCCCTAGTAGTATTCCTCAGCTTAGCAATAAGGTTAGGAGAGAGGGTAGATGGAGATTGCCCCCTAGAGGAGTTTTAAAAATTAATACTAATGGGTCGTCTAGGGGCAATCCTGGACATGCTGGAATTGGTGGTGTTGGGAGAGATTCTTCTGGCATGGTCAGTTTTTTCTTTTCCATTTATAAAGATGTTCACTCCAACAATCTTATGGAAGCTCTGGCGATACTTGAGGCCTTGCAAAGGGGTTTTTCTCTTGGCTGGCGTAGGATTCTTTGCGAGTTTGTCTCTCAAATTTTGGTTAATATTTTAAACAGCAAAAGAGTGGAGGATGTTAATTGGTAGTTGGCCTCTGTGACCATTCAGATTCTCAGAATGAGTGAAGAGTTTGAATTTATATCCTTTGTGCACATTCCAAGGGAATGGAATGGGGTTGTCGATTACCTGGCCAAAAGGGCTTTTGAGCTATTGGATACTCAGAGTATTGATAACTGGGAGAGTCTCCTGTCTAGGGATTCTCAACACCTATGGGAGTTGATCCATATGAATGTTCAGACTTAATGTGGTTTGTTTTTTTTGGTTTTCTTTGGGAGTTGACCTTGTCTGGTGATTTAGCCTGTCTTGTTGCTTATTTGAGCCCTGGGTGGGGGCTCAGCTGTACTTTGTAATCCAGAATTTTTATCAATAAATTTTTACCCTTTATTTAAAAAAGTGCTACCTATGCGATGAAATAGTATTAAAATAAATTTTAACATTATTTGGTATTGGATGGAATTAAAACCATACTTATTAGTGTTGACTCTAAGTCTAGAAATTTGTGGAAATATAGAATATGGTGCTAGATGTTCACAAGATATTATTTAGTATATTTTTATTTTAAAACAAAATATGTATGAAAACAATAATCTAACCAATTAAAACATAGTGTGATAGATCATAATATTAATTTAGACTAAAATTCATATCATCTTAAATTAAATATATCTAACCATTATATATATGAATTTATGTTTTATATACCCCAATTCCAACATAGCAAGTGTGTTAGATCAAACATAACATCACATCTACATTGAATTTTTATACTGATGAATCCATAATGACAATAGTCTTTGTGGTGGTTTCCACATGATACCATCAATAGAGAGTTAGTATTTAGTGGTACAAGTGGTGAGACAAATCAATAGTGAATTGGTGATTTTGTTATATGAAGGGCTTTTTTAGGAGCTAATGTGGCTAGGTGTGTATTGGTAGAACATGAGAACTACGAACATATATCAATAGCATGTAAGGCATAATTTTTTTTTGACATTGGTGAATATAGGCCCCAATAAATATTATAGAGAAACATTTAAAATATATCCCCAAGGAATAGAACAAATAGATTTTATCTCATTCTTTATTTTTATTAACCATAAAATTTACATTTCCATCACCAAATTCTCCAACCAAAAACTAAAATTTTTCTCTAGTTTATTTCAAATGAGACTAATTCAATAAGTGATGATCTCTTGTTATAGATATGTTGAAGGCAATTGGATCTAAAGCAAGTTAGAAGGATTCTAAATTTTTTAGAGGTATAATTGGAGGTATGTAGCATTTGGAGGTGTAACATTTTGCTCAAGATGCCGCAAAAAATTACTTTTACTAGGAGTAAGTATTTCTCACTCAAGGTAATTCAGGTAGGAATTATTTATATAAATAGGATCCATAGCTCCATTATAAACATATTTTGGCCTTGAGAAAATCAAAGCTAAAATTTGTGAGTCTCACATTGTAATTTATCTTACTTATTTTTGAATAATAAGAAAATGATGTGACTTTTTGCTTTCGATGATTATAGAATATATGATGATTATGATACTTCCTTTTTGCCCTCATGTCATTCCTTATTAGTCTAATTTCATATGTATGGCATACATTTTGTTATTTGATTTTCTTATGTGTTTATTGATCACATAGTCTCCTTATTATGGTTACAATTACCTTTTATTTAAAATCTCTCTTACCCTAAACTTAAAAAAATTATTTTCATGCATTTTAATTTTTACATTTATTTTCTATATTTATGTTGGATTATATAAGATTTAGTGATGATATTGAAGAGCTAGCCTAAATTTATAGGTCTAAAGAGGCACAATATTATTTATTCCATTTGTTAAAATGAATTTTTGAACACATAATAAGTTGGGTATTTCCATAGTTCAATATGCTTATAGCATGTACTATGGGAACAAGGGTATGATAAGTTTAAATCTAGTCCCTTTTTGAATGCTAATTTTACACATATTCCAAATTTGCATGTGTTTTTGTAGGTTCTTTGTGAATGGTGACTCCATTTCAAACCTCATCAAGTTTCTAAGGTTTTCATGAAGCAATAGCAAAAGCATTAAAAAATCATCAAATATTTTCAATTTTGGCATTAAATTATGTTTTTCCAGTACAAAAAGTGATTTGATAAAGTTTGATTTTTTTTGCAAAATATTTGAGGAGTGATTCACTCCATATGGAATTATTTGCTTCATTTGGAGCAAATACCCTTAAAATAAAACTTTCTCTAGTCTCACTAAAGAAGTGATTCACTTAAACATTGAGAATTTTTTTCTAGAATTTCAAAGTGATTTGCTTGGACCTCTTTTATCAAAAATTTCTCAATTTTCTTTTTGGAAGAAAATCACTTCACCTAATGAAGCGATTCATTCCCGTATATGATTTTTATTTTTATTTTTTGAATTTAAAACTCTATCTACATAGGTGAAAATACAATAGGACCCAAGATTATGAATACATGTTCAAAGGTGATACTTTGAGGATGGCGACTCTCCTGTGAACTTTAGAAAAATGCTAAATCAAATTTCTCATGAAATTGGAGCAAAGGTCCTCCAAAATTAGTGATTCATTTCATTTTAATTTTAAAATCATGATTTGCCAATGGCAAAAAGCAATTTTCTAAGTATAATTTTTTTGCTAAGTTTTTATTGAATGAGTGATTTGCTTCATCCACAAAACAATTCACTTACTTTCAATAAAAGTGAACATTTTGTTAAATATCAAAATAACAAATCATCTAATTTCAAAACATGAGTTGATTGATTATTGGGAAAAAGCCATTCATCAAATTTAAAGAAATTTTTCCAAGTCCTTATCAAATGAGTGATTTGATAGCCAATAAGCAAATTGCTCTTGAGTAAAATCAGGGAAGAAATTAGATCCCCTCACCCTAAAAAGAAGAAAAGAATCATATGAGCTTTGCTCATATCTTTGATATATTTGAGCTTCGAGAAATATTGTAGTGGTTCAAATAAGGAGGAATACTAAAATTATATAGAATATGTTGTTGGAGGTATTACATTATTTGGTACCTTGAGTAATTTTATAAATATTTAGATTAGGGTGTGTGTTTATTATTTGAGTCAATAGTATGTGTCAAGTTGTAAATATGTGTCATGTAATCAAGTGTGAGTTATGAGTGTGAGGTGTCATGTGTGTAAGTGAAGAGTTATGAGTGTGATGTGTCATGTGTAAGTGAAGAGTTATGTGTGTGAGGTTTCTTATGTGTAAGAGTGAGTTATATGAGTGATGTGTCAAGTTTAGAAGTAGGAAGTTATGTGTAATCATTAGAGATTTTATCAATATGTAATATATGAGATCTGTTATTTAAAGAGGGATATATGAAATGTTGTATATCTAATTAGTTTGAGGAGAGAAGATTTCAAGAGTTAGGTGCATATGAAGAGTCTCATGTAAGTTTATATCGAAGATAAATCTCTGTATTATATAATCAAAGAAACTCAAAGTAACTCTGCTTTATGCATGCTATAGTAGATGTATTTTTTAATAAATATTTTATTTTTTGGTGTGCAATATTATTGTTGAATGGTTGAATCAGTTTATATGAGAGATAACATGATCCTAGGAATTATTGATCTATGATAACTAGGCTCATTTCCTAACATTGGTATCAAACCCACATTCATTAGCCATCCAAGTTGGAGAGAAAGAGAGGATGATAGGAGTTGAAGGATATGATAAGATAATTATTGGAGTGAAGGATATTGAAGGAAGATATTGGACATTATTGAAATTGAATACTAAATAAGAATCATGCATAACCAATGTGAGGAGACATCTAGATGACAGCACACAAAGAACATGTAGTTTGGAGAGAAATATATACAAATTGGAGAGAGGTATATTTATAGCATGCAAAAACAAGTGTATTGTAGTTCATTACAATCATATTGAAGGGACAAAGTTGATATTCAACTTAAGGGAATACAAAAAATAAGTTTGCAATTTCATGAGGTGAAGCACCTGAGTACATTGGAGGAGAAGCATTGGCTAAGTACATTGGAGGAGAAGTAGTGACTAAGTGTGATGGAGGAGCAAAACTTGAGTACATTGGAAGAGAAGCTCTAGGGAGAATTGGAGAGAGCTAAAGTAGAATTTATGTCCAATCGATAGATAATAAGTGAGAAATGTTGGCTATTTATTATAAATGAAGAAAATACTAGAGAATTCTAATTATTTACTATTGGTGTTGGTAGCCAAATTTAGAGGAGAAACTACATTCAGATGAAATGTCAACATAAAGTATGTAGAGATGTGAATAGATAATGTAGGAGATTAAGGTAACTCAAGACATATGGATAAAACCATTTAATTCCATAGCAAAAAATTGGAGCATAAAGAAGTCCAAGCGAATAGGCTAGAAGATGAAACTCTAAGAAGTTTAGTAACATACCTATAGATTATTATAACATCCAAAGTCATCTTACATGCACATGCTAAAAATTTAAGAATCAAAATTGAATAAGGTAAGGTCTGCCTTATAAAATTGACATGAGATTTATTAAAATGTTAGAAGCATAATTCAATTTAAGGAGTGATTTATTTTATGAAATATTTGGAGAATGTTTTTTTGATAGATTAGCAGAAGGGGTTTTTAAAGAGATCCCAAACCTTTTACAAAGTGGCAAATCCAAGAAGGAAAAGGTAAGGTTAAATAGAGTTGCCCACCATGGAGAGAGTCACACAAAAAGGACCAAGACAAAATAGACCAAGGCACCCCCAATCAGAAATAGGGGGCCCACAGACCCTTGACAAAAACCAACTAAAAAAAAAACCAATAGAAAAGACAAAAACCTATAGAGATAATAAAGGAAAATATATAATCAAAGCATCAAGCATTGGTGCTTCTTTCAAATTATGAATTGGAGCTTATGAAAGCAATTGAAAGAGGAAGTGGACCAAAACATAAAGGAGAAGGAAACACTATAATATCTAAAGAATTAACAAGTTATTTCCCTTTCATAAAGGTATTTTACTTCTTTGAAGAGGATATTCTAGAAGAAATTTACAAAATTCATAATTTTCAATGTGAGACTTAGATCGATGTAATACTCGAAGCACCTAAGATTAGAAAATGTTATATTCCTATCTAAGATGTTGTCATGTGTGATCCCAATAAATCAATAAAGGAAGGTGAAATATTTGGTCTTCCAAAATATAAGAAACTTGAGTTCTACTTAGAGGAAGAGGATCCTATAGAATAAGTAGAGGTGTGTATATAACTATAGAAGAATTTGTATTAGAGGTGATATTGATACTATAGAATATACAAGAAGAAACTGAGCTAGAATATGAAATATACAACTTCATCTTAAAGAAAGATAAGTTTATAGGATCTAGAGAAATCTTATGAAAGCCACCTACATAGAAATATTCCTTATTAAGAATGAAATCCTAGAAGTATACACCATTCAAAATTATAGAAACCTTAATGTCCACCCATGCTCCAAACCACTCTAGGTTTAAAATGGAGTATCATTTTAAAGGTAGTTGGCATCAAGAGGGGAATAAAAAAGAATAATGGGACAAAAATTTATTCTAACTACCTAGACTATGACATCCATTCATGGTATTGATTATTTTAATGAATAAATATATCACCATCTAGAATGCATGCATGAAGCTCTAAATTAGAGACCCCTTGGAAAAGACCCTCCATATATGCTATTAATTCTATCTAACTAATTATTTACATAGGTGCTATTAAATATTGAGTTGGAATGTCGCCATAAAAAGGGAGGGTAACTATTCTTTTATGCCTATAAACAAGACTATCTTTTGCTTATCAAAATAGTTGTTTGTTCTATTAATTACTATTTCTCATTTCCCCTTTTTTGATGTCTATATTTAAAGAGAAAATATCACAAGAGATACTTAGGTTCCCAATTATTTCCATCTATTTCTTCTAATATTGGTTAAATATCTCTCCAATATTAGCGGTTTATTTCTTAAAGCTGATAAGATGAGATTCTAACCCAAGAATAATTGATGATAAGAAAGAAATTATTAAGATTTAGACCATTTTTTGGGTAGGTAGGATATTATTTCCTTCTTGACTCTATATCCTAATGAATAAGTTAGAGTTTGAGATAGGCCATGATGACAATGTAGTCATAAAAAGTAATTCTAACATGAAGGTTGGTAAATATGATATAGGATCTAATACCTTTGATGAATCAAGAAATTGAAGGATTAAAAAATAGAGAGAAATTATAGATAGCATTTAAGAGAAGAGAAATGAAAAAAAAAAGTTTACCTATAAGGAAAAGAGTGGACAATAATGACATCTACTAATTTGTAGAAACATAAATTACTTCCATCATATTTTCCACAACCATATTCACTTCACTTCCACCCCCTATTTCTTCTATTCCCATATTTATTTTCTTTTTCACTCTTATTTATTCTAGTCTCAATTCACATCTCTTGCTATTCCTATATCACCTCAAATAAGTTTAGCCTTAGCCTTAGTGTCACTAGCAAGTTTATTTGTTCAAGATATTAGGTCACCCCCTATACACCATTTCCACCCCATATTGTCCTACCATCATCAATGCCATTGTCATATCCCATCACCATATATATTTCCTTCCATCCCCATATTGCAAGCACCATTACATCACCATATGTGTTCTTGTGTTAAGCTTTATCACTATGCTTACCACCTAGTTCATACCATCATCCATGTTGTCATGTAAAATGGGGTATCCTCACCCTTATTGGTCCCTAGGTCATTGTAAGTGTAATGATATTTTTTCTTGTTAATGCTAAGATTTTCCAAGGTGATCCACACTACTCCAAAGAAACATTCTAATCTTGATGTAAATTAATAATTCCTTTGATATATGATAGAAGAACCCAATGGGGGTAGGGGATAAAGGAAATGTCAAGCATCATGCATAAAACAAAAAATTAGATTGAATAAGATGACACCAATAAAAGAGCTTTAGCATATGCTCTTCTCGTTACCCACCATTCTTTACTGATAAAAGAGAAAAACTATTGGTTCTTAAGGCACTTACAATAGGTTCAAGCAGGCTCACAAACTATTCCAAATGACTACACAATTAGAATTTCAACTCCATACCAATCAAGATGTGACCCCTTCTAGATGATGCTATTAAAATTATACAAGCAATGAATGACACTAAAAAGGAAGTAAACCTAATATAACCTATAGTAATTGAAAAAAATGGCATGATGATAAAAATAAAGTGATATAGTTGTAAATGAGTTGGATATTTTTAAAGCAATAATAATGGTTTCAGAGGGCTAGAAGTAAAAAAAAATGAAATTAATGTAGTATGGAAGTCAAGAACTTAAAGATGAAGAAGGTCAAGTCCCATTGGAACATAGTGTGCTAATATGCACCATGTATATCTCAAAAAGTATGAGATCTTGCTTAACCAAAATTCAATGGTTATTAAGCATGTGAAAGATAAGTTTATAGCCTATTAAAAGTATAATCTAACTTCTTGCCAAGACTAACATTGTATGATGTAATATTAGACAGGGCCAAGGGCATTTCATTGTACAATGTATTTCAACTTATTGTAGGTTATTTTTATCATATAATCCCTATGTGTTGTGATTAATATTATTATGGTTAAACCCACCTTATAACTTATAGTTAACATTGTGGGCCAATACTGGGTCCACATCAACAAGACTATGTAGATGCTACCAAAGCAATACTATTGCTAAGAATTGTTTAGGCTGGGGGCCAAACACATGGCCAAAATCTATATGTCACTAACCATACAAAAATTTAAAGAGGCCCATCCACTTCAAAATTTAAAATAGATGTGGATGAATAAATTTCAAAGTCAACATCAGCCAAGGCGCTTAAGAGTTTGGTTGATTTGAGAGCCAGAGTGAAAAAAATCCTTAGTGGTTGGGGGCTTGAGTAGTTGGAGGATGGGGTGGCCAAATATTTCAAAAAAATGATGTCAATAAATCCTACCCAAAGTCCCATCTAGGTCTATGAGACTTTAGAAATAAGTTGAAGCCTTCAACAAATAATGACAAAGACAAAAGACTTCTTGATTACTCCCTTCTAGAAGAGATCATGCATGCCAAAATATGAGACTATCCAATTACCCTTTAGCTATCCAAATCCATTAGGTAAGAAAGTGACAACTAGTCTTAGGAACCTACAAAGATGGTGGTAGCCTCTGCTCATCATGAATGAAGGTGCCTGCAAGTATGACAATGAGGTAACAATAAAGCATAGTGGAGAGAAGTTGAGCATGCTCAAGTGGCATGGGCCTTCTAAATACACATGGATCCTAAGGAGTGTGATTGTCCATAGGATAAATAAAATTGACCAAGTTAGAGTAGGAAAACGATGCCCGCTCTTCTCAAACATGTTGATTATACCTGAAACTTGGATTGCACCAAATTGTACATACACATATCATGTGAGAAGATGCCATATATGTAATGATTAAGCTAGAAACATGGATTGTAAAAAAATATAAATAACTTAATTATCCTCAATATGAGGGTCAATAATTTGTGTTTTCCTATTGTATAATATGTAATTATGTTATAGTTAGATTATAGCGGTTAGTGTGAGCATGATCCAAGAGTAAGTGTAGCAGTGAGTGCAAGTGTGAGCTAGGAGTAAGTGCAGCAACAAGTGCAAGAATAATCTGGGAGTAAGTGTAGTAGCAAGTGCAAGCATGATATGGGAGTAAGTGCAGTCAAAAGTGAGTGCAAGCATAAGATAAGAGTAAGTGTAGCAATGAGTGCAAGCGTGATATGGAAGTGAGTGTACAAGCTATGAGTGAATGAGATAAAAGAGGGAGTGTGAAACAAGGAGTGCAAGTCAAGATTTATTCATGGTAGAAAAGTGGTAGGTTCATCCTACGTGAATTAATGCTTAAAATCCTTACCATGAATGTGTGGAACATTATTTTCAAAAAATTGTTGAAGCCAAGAAACACCAAGAAAATAAGAGATAAGGACAATTATGATCCAAGAGGAAGTGCAATTTAGGAGTGAGTGTGAGGTAGGATAGAGTGCGAGGAATGATAGAGTGTGAAAAAAAGGGAGTGCAAACTAAGAGGGAGTGCAAGTTGGGATTCAATCATGGAAATAAAGTGGTAGGTTTATCCAAATTGCACCAATGCTTCAAAACCTTACCATAAATACGTGGAATATTATTTCTAATAAATTATTGAAGCAAAGGAATATCAAGAAAAATAAGAGACATGGGCAATTGTGATCCAAAAGAGAGTGCAAAATAGGAGTAAGTGTGAGGCAAGAGAGAGTACAAGCTAGGAGCAAGAGTGAGTGTGAGCAGAGAGGGAGTTTGAACCAAGAGGAAGTGCAAGCCCCATTGGCTATTGTGGAAGGAAAGTTATTTTTGAAATCCCTAATGGGAATTCAGGATGCCCTAGATAGAAATAAAAATGCCCTAGTTAGAAGTATGAAGGCCCAAGATGAAGATAAGCAGAAGAGTGAATACATGGTAAGTTTGATTTGGATAGCAGATGGTACACTAGAAGTAAGTATCAAGGATGAGATGATTGAGTATGATATACTTGTTCTTAAAAGTAGAGGGCTACTATTTAAATTCCATAGATCATGGCAATGTTTTTTGGAGATTCAAAATTAGATCAAGTGTAAGTGGAGATTGAATTAAAATTATTCGATGAATTTTATTCCTAAAGGTTATTTCCTCATCATCTATTCTAGTTCAGAACCTAGGGATAAAATAATGGTTGGTGGCCCATGGTTTAGGGGAAGAGATGCACTTAATTTGAGACCATGGAATGAATTTTTTTTCATTGAGATAGAAACTATTAAGAAGCTTCCAATGTGGGTTAGGCTTTTTGGACTTCCATAACAAATTATAAATAAGGATGTTTTGAAAAATATTTGAAATACCCTAGGGGAATTCATCAAGAAAGGACCAACAATTAAGGAGCAAAAGCATGTTATGTATACTCAAATATTGTTGCTATGGATATTTCAAAACCTTTGCCATAATCTATTAAGATTAAATTTGAATAAAGAGAATGGGATCAACAAGTATATTATGAAAAAAATGTATTTCGTTGCCACAATTGTTTTAATATTGGACACATGGCAAGAGTTTGCAAAGTAAAAACTATGAAGAAAGAGACAAAAAATTCTAGCCATGAGATAAACTTCAATATGAAGCAAGGAAATCATTCAATAATAGAAGCTAGATCAAATCAAGGATATTCCACTCCAAAATAAGAGGTAAATAAATCCTATTGAAAATATCAATTGGTAAGTTTAGAAGGAATTAAAGGTGTAAAAGAAGATGTGGAGATAAAACCCAAAATAAAGACAATAAAAAAGGTTAATTTTATTCCAGGTAAATCATTTTCATTTTCCTCAAGTAGTATAGAATCCTATTCAAATAATAAAAGTGAAAATGGTGAAGATGTTATCCCTTGCACTTTAAGGTTTCAAGAGTAAAATAATATAGAAATAAGGTTGGATGAAACCCATAATAATTTAGGGTTTTTAGGGAAAAATAAGAACGTAATTGATACATAAGAGCATCCTTGAACTTTAGGGTTTCTAAGGAAATATAAATAAGATTGCACTTTTGAGGTTGTTCCTTGCACTTAAGATCCTTTAAAACAAGGTAAACCTAAAGATGATAAGTATTACTATGAGAAGTGTGAGAATATTGAAGAGATTGATGAAGATGAAAGTATTGCTAAGAATGAAAAATAAGAGAGGAAGACCCAAGAAGCAAAAATAAAGAGAAAAATAAACACAAAGGGATATTGATATGGGAAAACAAAAGCAAATATTACAAGTGTTAACAAGAAGTGGGGCTAAACCCACAAGTAAAATGAAAAAGTAACAATGAAAATAATATCTTGAAATATTAGGGGAATGAATAAGAACCCTAAAAAAAGGTATTAAGAAATTGTGAGGTTGTTATAGACAAGATATTTTTAAATATAAAAGCTAGGCAACAAAATTTTTAGCCATTCACAGTGTTGAATTTAATCTTGATAGAATTAATTTTTTTGAAGATATTGGATATAAAAGGAGTTGATTGTGGAAACTTAGCAGTCTGAGGAAGATGAAGAATATATTTAGTAGAAGGGAAAACGAAGAATATATCCAATAGAAAGAAAAAGTTGGATATGCTTTAATTAATTTTTTAGAAATGTAATGAGACCAATGTAATGTTTTGTTTTCATAATGGGAGTGGCCCCCAATAGAAACCATGCATAACTTATTAAAGAAAATATCTTACAAATAATGCTCTAAATTTTTTATTGAATTATCTTGCTATTTGACCTTTGCTAGTAATGTGTTGTGGAATTTTTTAGTTTATGAATTCTCTATAGGCTATATATATTTTTGTAAAAGCTTTATGTGTAACAGCCCCACTAAAATAGTTATTATTTAAACAATCATCTATACTTGTTTTGTTTCTAGGATGAGATACTACTAATAGATCTGTGAATGCAAGAACAAGTGTCCATTTTTGGTAGGAAGGTCAAGAGGGCCAGGTACCCTTCTTCAGGCAGGTAGGGTGGGTTTAGTTGCAAGACGTAAGGAGGGATATTATGGAAAATCCACAGTTTATGAGTACATTGAAGCTCACAAAAATGCATTTCATATAGGAGCATCCTGATTGCTGGTTGCATCATGCATATACCTTTATTGCTTGATTATATGCTATATTTCTCTTATTCTTGATTAAATTGATATGGTGTTTAGATAATTGTTTTATATTTGATTTTATAATTGTCATTTAATGTTAATATGTAAATATTTAAATAAAATAAAATAAAATAATACATAAATTTTATAACTATAAAAATATAAGTTTCCTTCTCATAATATGTTACCATTTTAATATAAGTAAATTTTACTTATGTGGGTTGTGGAATGAAGTGCCACTCGATGTTTGCTTGAATGAATTTGCATGTGTTAGCCATCTTCCATGCTCAAATTCTATTTATGAATGAATGAAACAATCTCAAGGGTATTATTATTTTTATTTGGTCTTGGTTGTTCTTGGTTTTTCTAGATATTTAGTGTGGTCTTCTCATGTGCTTCATGTGCTTTTGGTGAAACATAATTTGTGGACTGGGAATTTTAGTTCTGTGGACAAGCATACCAGGTCAGAGTTCCTTTTGCTTATAGTCTATAGTATTCTATGTTTTTTTTTTGTGAATGAACGATATATTTTATTTTGATTGTTGTTTGGATTTATTTCCTTGGAGAAATACTAGCCAAATTGCTTTTAATTATATACAGGTGTATTTACGTAATTTACTAGCTAGACTACATAATGAGCTAGTGACCAATGCATGGTATTGTTTGTCTACTTGACGACTATGTATTACAATTGATATATAAAAATAAACATTATATTTGAGTGAGAAGAGAACTTGGCTTGGAATGATACCGTATGCACTGTAAACAAAGAAATTATAAATTTTAACTTATGGAAGAATTTTTGGTATGTAACCACCTGTTGCATATTGCACTGAGAATAATCTTTGTTGGAATGAGTAGATGGGGCTACTCAAGAAACTATCTTATATTTAGGCATAATAATATTTCATTAATTTAAATTATGGTTGTGCATTTGTATGGAATTGCATTATTGTTTGTTAGTATAAAACATATCATTGCATACATTTAGGCCATGCTGATCCCACATCCCCACTTTATACCCACTCTACTAGAGAGAAGCAGGCTGGGTGCTCCTTGGAATCATACAGTGGTGTTACTAATCTATGGAGGATCCAACACTTAATTACCACCATAGATAAATGTAACCTGAGTTGATATCTCATTAAAAGAAATATTTTTGGCACTCCACAACGAAGATGTGAAGATTGCCTGCATTTGTGAGAACGTGTATGGCTTTCTTATATTCAAATTTTGTGTAATAGATTGTATAAACTAAATATTGAAATTGGGCCTTTAGGCCACAACATTAATTAGCTTATTTGGAAAAATGTACCTGAAGATAATTGTGATAACATTCATAGAAATAAGTTGTATTTTGATGCATAATATTATACCACTTAAAATTGTGTAATAACTGCTATTAGAATTGGTGATATGAGCTTTTTTGAGATTATAAATAATACATTAGATTATTAGTTGATACTATTTTGGATTTAAAAATCTCTCTTGTAGTGGTGTTATATAGTTGAAGGATTCATTTATATTATTGATTTCAATTTTAGTAGTAGCTGTTCCTTGAAGTTTCTTTTATTTGGTATTTATAAATTGAAAATAATTGGTAATAAATGATTAATTATACCTTTCTATCTAAGTTCTCTTCAATATCATTAATTGATTGTTATGACTTGTTTTACTAATGTTTAAGCATAGGAGCTTAAATAATTAAATCCCCGAGGTTGGCGAATGGGAGAGTAATGAATGCTTTATTAGAATAATTTTTTAGCATCTTGTGTTAAGTTTGGTAGCCAAATTCATTTACTATACTTTTCTAGTCCTTGTTTAGATGTTAGAAGTGATGAGAGTTAAAAACCATACCTTTGAAAAATGTTTGGGTGCATTCTCCTGGGAAATATCCAATTAAAACAAATTAATCTCGAGCTATGAATTTTAAATTCTACCAACCACCATACTGAGTTGAGAGGTGCCCTAAAACAATGCCTGATGTTGCGACAAAAGGGCTAATGGATATTTTTCATTAAAATAGGGTCGATTGAAATGTCTCTTAAGTTGAATTTGTGATGTTTTTGTTTTCTTTGATCATCATGCTTTAGACGAACTTGAATATCAAAATCATGAACTATTACTTTTGTTTGTTTTTTTGTATATATATACACATGTTTATAACATGACATATAAGTTTATTTTATTAATTGCTTAAGTAGATAGAATAAAATAATCTTTATATACCTTGATTACATGTATTCTGGAACATGTATGTGTAAAGTAAATAAAATAAAGTATTGTGTAATTGTTGGACATGAAAACATAAAAAAAGTATTACTCTCATAAGCGCCTAAGTATTTCATTTGACTATTCATATTATTTATTTTAGAGTTGATTTATTCCTTTAATAGTAGAATTCAGGATTGTATATCAGTGAACTATTTATGTTGGTTCTTAGTTAAGTATTGATAAAATCAAATATATTGGTTTATTTTTTAAGAGAGGTTCATAATTATATTTGTACAATTTTGCATCATTAATTCTTATGTTCTCAAATGCTGAATGAGAATATTTAATGTAATCTTTGGTTGGGTTTGATTATCTGGAGCAAAAAATATAACACATTAATTATGAAGCCTGGAATATAGTATTTTATTTTATATAAAAACTATGGTGGAAGTCTTCTCATTTGTGATTGTGCAGTATGGATTTTGTGACATTCTAATCAATAGTCTATAATATAATATAGTGATCTATATGTCATATAAACCATTGAACGAAAGAAATGGAGGAAGCATTGTTGTTTCTTTTTTAATTACTACAATTATCCCATGTGGTCCTTGTTGAATAATTATGTTTAAATATTGGTATTTTGAATTAAATCCTATAAATTAGACTTATAGCTCATTTACATCAAGAAAATAAAAAGCATGAATCGTGGATACCCCTATCACTAGTCAGCATAAATTATAACCATGAAACATCCTTGTTAAATAAACTAAGTCTATTATGAAAATTATATATCTTAGGTAATTATTTGAGGTGGAAGAGCGTCATCGTTCGAGGTCCTGAATATAGTAATAGGCAACCTCCAAACCCTATTGGTAGATGAGAGCAATTATGTTTACCAAGTAGCATGAGTGCACTTGAAAAGTGTGCACATGAGACTGCATTAACTTTCCAACAAAGAGACGACTAAAGGGAGTTCCACATTAGGTTAAGATAACACAAAACCTACACATAATCCTAACCTTGTGCATTCTTTAAAAGATTCATATGATTAATGAGTTAAAATATAAGATTTAAGCGTAGAAGTTGAGATGCCTTGGAAAGTCTCGGTGGTTTCCAAAAATTAACTAGAGCTTGAATTTAATGAAAATACAAATATTGTGAATAGAATTTTATGTTTTAGTAGTAATATGATTTAGTATTTACATTTTTTTATCATTTACTTAGTTAAATTATTAACTTTTCTAATGTTTTTTCATTTATATACTTCGGTGAATTTAACTTCAGTGTTAGTAAATCAAATTACTTAATTATTCTCCTTTTAAAGCAAAAAGTAAAGTGTGTTTCAATAGTCTATGAAATTATTAAGTGTTTCAACAGGCTATAGATAAAATAGAAGGGTTTCTTTTACTGTAAATAAATCTCTTTTTGAATTTATTATATTGTTAAAATAAAGGTTATTCTATAGTTTTGATCCATAACATGATATTATGTAGTTTAATGGAAGGAAAAATAATGAATGTTTAATTGTTATGTTTTTGCAAGCTATAGCCTTTCAGATTGATTATTATGCTTCATTTACAAAATATGAATGAAAATACTATGAGAATTAAAAATGCTATGAAATTCTCAAGAGAGTGTATATAAATATGAATTAAAACATCTCTAGCCATAAATCTTCCTTTATAACTTTTTTCACCTTTATAATATTTTTCATCATAAAGGATGACAAGATATCCATTGAGAGGATGGTAAAATGCTAGCACCCAATACCGATGATTGAGAGTTGGGCAATCACTATGATTCAAGAATGACCACTTTCTAGCAAACCAACTCAAGATGAGTGGTCCTTTTTCCAAGAACAAGTAACGAGGGGCGGTATGGGACGCCACCTCTAGGTTATTGTGTGAGTAGTACAATGAGATGTCCCTTACTCATTGTACGATTGAGAGATAACTAGTAGGATATCGATACTAGGAGATAGCTAGATATCGATGCTAGTAAACTTAGTGATGAGTTGGCATGGGATAACTCCTCATAAATCATGCTATGACAAGGGATACCTAGACCCGAGCTAGTGTAATTTGTTGACTCCAAGAAAATTTGGACTCTCAACTAGGCACAAGGCATATTTATGCTATCCCTTTGCATGTTTAAAATCTAAGACAAAAATTAGACCAAAGGAACCTAAGTCCTCCATGCTAAGGGATGGGGAATTATGCGTCCACCCTCTAGGTGTTATGGGCCCTAGAGGATAACCCCAACTATGAACCTACGGACTCTAGTAAAGGAGAAAACATGTTCACAAAAAGGTACCTTTACTATGGGATCTAGCCAGTCTCAACCACTTGGGAGACCATTTGTAGCAATCAGTATTCCCAAATATGGGATTTTCTATATCTCGTACTAATAAAACGTTGGATGATCATCAATATTTCTTCTTGAGATTTATTTAAGACCTTGAAACTAGTTAAAATTTTCACTTTATGATTACAATGAGCAAGACTGGAATGGACAACCAAGTGTGTTAGATATGGGTTGTTACAGTTGGTATCAAAGCCCTAGTTTGTGAAGCCCTAGGCCATAAAATCGTAAGGTTGTAGGATTATTTGTATCATATTTGTGGGCTTGGATGTAATGACCCCAATTTCAAGACCAACCAACCTTAGGGATTTTTATTTTATATTGTTTATATTTTATCATTACCACTAGTTCATGAGTGAATTGAAAGTCTCTCCATGTGGTTCTCTTATAGTTTAGTTTCCAAGTAAGATCAAGGTGACACTTCATAGGATTCCAACATGGTTAGTGTCTATCCTATGGATAGGAGTGGTCCTAGAATGACCTACAGGTAAGGTTTCTTTACCTTGCAATTGGGAATTCTCCTATCTAAAATAGGAACACCCTTTTTTCCTACTAGTTTAAATCAAACATTAAACTAGCCTTTTTGTTAGGTCTCTTTCAACCCATACATTAGGTGTATGCCTTGAGGATTAGTTGATTCTTCCTTAAGGATAGAACAACAATCGTTGCAATGCTTAACCTTCCCATATCAACCATAGGAAGCTAAGGGGGTTATCACACAAACCCTCATAGACTTATGAATGTCTACCATTTTTACCTTACTTGATTAAACCAACTATAATCTCCATGAAACGGATAACTTTCGAGGTTTTTCCTCTATAATCACTTTCATAGTTAATCCTTAAGTGACATGCATAAATCATACATTCCATCTAGTTTTAAGGATACACTATGTCCAATAGACACAATTCTTTAATTCCCTTTTAGTAATTCCAACCTTGTCATGAGATAACTTCATATCATGATATAACTCTATTTTTCCTTCTATGAATATTTGAAGTCAAGTATTACATAGTATACACATCCTCTCAAGGAGTGATATAATCAATTACAATTGATTTCAATAAATACATTTTACAATTATGGGGCCTTTCATTAATGAGGCCCTTGTTACATCATGTGTACATAATCAATAAGAGTTGACTAGTTCCAACTTTAGCTTGGTTCCATTTGAGCCACCAGTACTAGATTGTAGTTGTTTTTGGGATCAAGACAACCCATACATGTATATGAAATGCATTCTAGACAAACAATAGTATGTAATAATTCTACATTGAATGCAACTAAACACATTACATCCATAACGTAATTGTCTAAAGCATTCCACCATTCAAAGGAAGGAAATCCCATACTTTCCTAAGACTGAAAATCACATTTTCATCTCATATATTCCTTTGAAACCAATATTATTACAATCAACTATTGCTAGTCTATTTAAAAGAATGTCATAACTTTCATTCAAAAATGAGATCCCTTTCATGCATATGGCAATTAAACATATCATACTTTCACAAGTATCTCATATTTCTTCAAACAAAAATAGCATTTAAACAAATCATATTTCTTCAAACAAAAATAGCATTTTTTCCATCATATTTCTTCAAATAGAAATAGCATTTTAATCCATCATATTTCTTCAAACAAAAATAACATTTGAACAAATCATATTTATTCATACAAATATAGCATTTTCATTGAATATCTCATATTTCTTCAAACAGAAATAGCATTTAATCAAATCATATTTATTCACACAAAAAAACATTTAAAAATCATATTTCTTCACATAGAAATAACAATTAAACATATCATACTTTCACAAGTATCTCATATTTCTTCAAATAGAAATAACATTTAAACCAATGGATTTTAATTGTAGATCTACAAATCCTTCCAAGGTTTAATCACAACCTATTACCATGTTATAAACTAGATTTGTTCTATGATCCATTATTATGGTTACACTATAGCTCCTTTTTATGAATGTGTTTGCTAATTTGTAGTGTAATCTATAGTCTTTCCACAAAATTAGGCTACCAAGTTGTCTCACGATCTATTACCAAGATTGTACCATAGTTACCCCAAGATTAGCTACAACTCTCTTTCAATCTACCCTTAAGATCACTCAAGTTTAGCTTTGATTGGTCTCGTAATATACCCACGAGATTACTCTATAGGTTTACAAACTTGGCCCATATTTTTTTACAAGAAATATACTATAGATACATAATTTTAGCAAATGAGGTTTAGTAACCAATACCTCATTAAGGATAACTATAGTCTTAAAAAGATCTATCTCTTGTCTCCTTATTAGGGACTTAATCAAGTTAAGCAAAATTTACTCCTAACCTTTGTTTCAAGATGTACAATTTTACTTCTAGAATTTGTCCCAATATATACAAATTTTATTCCTAAAATTTACCCCCATAATCCTTAGTATGATTATTGGTTTTTACCTAAGGGACTTGATAGGTTTAACACCCAAATTCCTTAAACAACATGTCTCATAAGTTTAAGTATTTTCGTAGTCATTTGGCAAGTTTCATTCCAAATGTATTATTCCCTTTAAGTTGGGTATTTTCCACTTGGTAAGTTCCCATTATGATTTAATACCAAGTTGGCTATTACATACCGAGCCCGAATGAAGGTGATTTTGGGTATGTGACCAATATAAATTTTTGTGGACCGATTTTCCTTTAATTTTTCAAAAAGTCATATCTTTTCGATCGAACAACGTGCAAATCGGGGACCATTAACCCCAAATTGAAGCACCCAAACCCGAGGTCTCATACTAAAGGAAGGAATCATTTAATGCACCCATCATGCTAGCTTCTACGGCTAGGCCGTCCACCTTCATGTGGTCATTTATGTAATATAGTAAATTACTTTTTACACCAGACCCACTATTTTTGTGAGAGGTATGTGGGACTATCATATTGCATATTAAGATGTAGAATATCCTAGACTATTTGAATACTAAGCATTTTTAAAGGTATGACCAGTATTATAGTTTAAATGATCTCGTTTATGAGTCAGACATCAGTTACTTATTTTGTGGTAAGGCATCTACCAATCGAAGCCTCGCATTTCATCGAACGAGGGGGTGTACTTTGTTGGACGTAGATGTCGCTTAAATGAGTTCTTAACAATGCTTATCCTCCTAGATTCATTGACCTAGGATAATGAACATAAACCTCTCACATATTTTCTTTCCTAGTTGTTACTGCATAGGTAGCATAAGCCAGGGGCTATCTAGGCATAGACTACATGGTAGAAAATCCTAACGATCATCGTCACTAGGTAGTGCATAGATATTACAAAATTGATTTCCATGACATTAACAAGCTTGTCAGGGGTCGTTTATCTCAAATAAACTTTATTACATGATGTCGCATGATTTCATGATTGAGTCCACAAATTTTGCAAGGTTGGGATAGGGGTTTAATCCTCCCTTCTCTATACTCTCAATTCAGACCAATGCATGATTCCATTGTGAACCATGCAGTCAGATAGCACCACCATCTACCAGAGATCTTCAAAATCTAGGTTACGGTCAAGGGAGTATAAAGGTTCATGCTTCATGGTTGATTTTGTTATCCCACACATAGAGTATTGTGGGCAGTAAGTGATACAAAAGCACTTATGCACTGTAAGGTTAGTAACCACCCAATGATGGTTTTCCTGGTGGTGGTTATTCTATCTAGGGCACTAGCCTAGTATACCTTCGAATCTCTAAGAATTTGATTAAAACAAGGTTCGGCCCTCAAAGAGTTTAATTAAAGCCTAGTTCGATCGAGTGGTCTACTTGAGGATAAAAACATCATTTTTATAAAAGCATTAGATACCATTGACACGTCATAGAGGATAATTATTATAATTCAGGAAGACATTAGTCTAGGGGTTTTAGGTAGGTTGACTTGTGGTTGAAGGTCCAAGCCTTGTGCTTATCACTAGACCATAGTTTCAAATAAATTGATAGATCCAATCACACCCAAACATACAGACCATTCCAATGTCAATAATCAAATGCGCATTCAAAATAAAGAATATGCTAACAAAATGGCATAGAGATAAGGTGTAAAGTGACCTGAGTAATTTCAAGCTCCTTGAAACCTTTCTCTATCCAATCCTCCTTGCTTGCTCTCCCTTCTATGAATATCTTGACCAAAAGTCTCTAAAAAATTAGGGTTGTTTGGTTTCTGATTTACCAAAGGGTAAAGAGCATAATCCCTAAGCCCAAGTTTACCTATCAATATTTCTCCCAGAATTTTCCAGCATCCATGCTCTCTTTTGGTTAACCCATGGTGGCTTTTTATAGCATTCAGGGGTGCCTTCTCCAAAGGTGAAGGGTAGTCTAGGTAATGACCTGTTGGAGAGGTCATGAGGATGATGATGTAGGCAATTTAGTGGCATAGTATTTTTCTACATCTTTGAGGACATGATGCACATCAAAGGGCAGCCAATAGTGCTTTGGAGGACTTTGAATGACATATATATATTTTAAATTCTTTCTAGAATATGGAGGGTACAAATTCTTTTCCTCATGGCCCTTAATGGCATTTTAGGACCAAAATACTTTTCTCAAAGTATTTTAACACTATATTAGTTTGCAAAGCACACTAATAATTTAATTCACATGAAAACTCCCTTTTCTATTAAAATATATGTTATTTCTTTTCTTGGATGCATTTTTCAAAAATATTAAATAAATCACCACTATTTTTAATACCTTGAAAATTTCAAATATTTTCTAGGCCTTCATAATTTAAGCATTAATTTCATTTTTCCAAGCACAAGGGTTCGGGTCGAGGTGGGATGTGACATACTCCCCCCTTAGACTAAACATAGTCCCTTGTGTTACCATAGTTAGCAAACAATAAAACATTAATGCATAATCAAAACATAGCAAAGGAAGCAAATAACCATAATGCTTTTTACCAAATTGCAATCATAGGCAACCATGCAATCTCAATATTCCACACCATTGTTTTATCCTGTGGATGACCTCTTTAATATAGGCTCGCTATCACCATCATATCCAGGAGGCTAGTCTCAGACATCATTGCCCAATGGTGTAGTCATGAGTATACCTATATGCGGGTAATTATCCATGTTACCCATGGGTTGTCTTCATCATCATTTCCCTTTTTTTCTAGTATCTCATTCCTGGTGGTCGAACAACTCCTTCTTCCCATGAGAAGGCCAACTTCTTCCACCCATGAGAGCTCTTGGACCTATGATGCAATAAAATATCAGCAGTACCATATTCTTCAAGAAATAAAACATATATACTACATGAAAATCATTCATCAATGATTACTTTGCATGGTAAGATCAAAGCATAAAACATAAATATCATCATAAAGTAATGAGATATAAATTAGTGCATACATACCATCATCAATGCATAAGTATCTCTATCAGAGTATCTATCTATGCATCACACAAAGTCTATCTGAAATAATATTACACATTGTTTTCAAATAAATAAGGAAAGTGATTCCTCATGTCCTCCACCTTTTCCTAGGTGGCATTCCTTTCAGAATATAGGTCCCATTGGACCTTGCATTGCTCTATGTTTCACTTCCTCATGGTCTTGGAATGAAACTCGAGGATTCTTACTGGTTTCACCTCAATGTACGTTGGATCCACCATCTGCAACTTTGAGACATCCAACACATGATTAGGATCATCAAGATATTTCCTAAGAAGGGACACATGGAAAGAATCATGGATCTTTGCCAAATTAGGTGGCAAGTCGAGTCTGTAGGCAACAGGGCTAATTCTTTCTAGGATGGTGAATGGTCCAACATATCTTGGATCCAATTTTGTTGACTTGATAGCACTTTTCATAGGCTTTACCCTCAAGAATACCCTATCTCCCATAAAAAATTCTTGAGGAGTCCTCTTCAAGTCAACATAACTCTTCTGGCGATCCGAAGCTTCCTTAAGCCTTTGTCGGATTACCCTCATTTGTTCCTCCATCTCCTTGAGTGTATCGGGTCCAATAATATCCTGATCCTCTAGATTATCCCATGACAATGGTGTTCTGCATCTCTAGCCATACAAAGCCTCAAAAGGAGCCATCTTTAAAGAAGCATGGTATCCATTGTTGTAGGCAAACTCTACTAAAGGTAAGAAGTCTTCCCATCGAGACTTTTGATCCATGCAATACATGCGAAGCATGTCTTCTAAGACTTGATTGACTCTTTCTGTCTACCCATATATCTTCGGGTGGTAAGCAAAACTTATATTTAGTGTAGTGCCAATTGCATGATGGAGGGCTTGCCAAAAATCAGATGTGAACCTAGAATCTTGATCAGAGATGATCACTTCAAGAAATCCATGCAACCTGAAGATCTCTTTGGTGAATCTATTGGTGACCACTACCACATCATCCTTGGTGCTACTTGGTATGAAGTGTGCTACCTTGGTCAGTTTTTCCACCATGACAAGTATCGCATCATGTTGGTACCTAGTCTTAGGCAACCCAACTATGAAATCCATTGATATCACTTGCCACTTTTGCATGGGTACATCATGTGGGTATAACTGACCTATTGGGTGCTTATGCTCTACCTTCACTTTCTGGCATTCCAGACATCGGGCAACAAATTTAGTGACATCCTTCTTCATACCAGGCCAATAGAAGGTCTTCTTCATGTTCTCCCTCATCTTGGCCCCTCTTAGATGAGTGGAGTATGGGGATCTATGAGCTTCCCTCATGATCACCCTTCTTAGATTACCAACTTTGGGGATGACTACCCGATCCTTGAAACACAAAAGTCCATCCTTGAGACCATAATATCTAGCTATCTTAGGATCTTGTGCCATTTTGGCTTGGATTTCAATACAAAATTGATCCTGAGATTGGGCTTGTTTAACTTGATCCATAAGATCTATATGACTTCGGGTTAGTGCAGTAATGTGCCTTCTTCTACTCAAAGCATCGATGACCTTGTTTTCCTTACCTTTGATATATTCTATGCCAAAATCATATTCGACCAAGAACTCAATCCACCTTCTTTATCTTGCATTTAGCAAAGGTTGAGTAAAGATATACTTTAAAATCTATTGGTTCTCAACTCAAAGGATTTACCCACAAGGTAGTGTCACCAAATTTTCAAGGCATGTACCACTACAACTAGTTCTAAGTCATGAGTAGCATAGTTAGCCTCATGTTTCTTGAGCTTTCTTGACTCATAGGCCACTACTACTTTATCTTGGGATAACACTCCTCCCAATCCTTCCAAAGAAGCATCTGTGCACACTAAAAATTCACCTTGGGGGTCTAGGATTTTTAGTATAGGAGTAGAAGTGAGCTTTTGTTTAAGCAACTGGAAGGTGGCTTCACATTTTTCCATCCATATGAATACCTTTCCTTTCCTTTGAATATTTGTTATTGGGGAGGCTATCTTAGAATAGTCCTTCACAAATATTCGATAATACCCTGCTAAACCCATGAAGCTCCTCACTTTTGTTACATTAGTGGGAGGTGGCCAATTCAAAATGGCCTCGATTTTTTGAGGATCTACCGCAATCCCATTTGTAGAGATTATATGTCCCAAGTAGTGTACTTATGACACATAAAAATCACATTTGGAAAGGTTCCCGTAGAGTTGATTTCTCTTCAATAACTCTAGCATGATCTTCAAGTGTCTATCATGCTCTTCTTTACTATGGGAATAGATTAGAATATCATCTAAAAATACCAATACAAATCGGTCCAACTAATTTCTAAATACATTGTTCATCATATTCATGAATGCAATTGGTGCATTGGTCAACTTGAATGGTAGGACTAGTGAACTCATAGTGCCCATACTAGGTTTTAAAAGTAGTTTTGTGAGTATCCTCATCCTGGATCCTCAATTGATGATATCTCGATTTCAAATCAATCTTGGAGAAGATGGTGGTGTCCTTTAGTTGATAAAATAGATCTTCTATCCTTGGAAAAGGATATCTATTCTTGATGGTGGCTTTGTTCAACATCCTGTAGTCTATGCAAAGCCTTAGCGAACCATATTTCTTCTTCACAAATAGTACTGGTGCACCCCATGGAGATACACTTGGTTTGATTAACCCTTTGTCAAGTAATTCTTGAAGTTGCACCTTCAATTCTTGCATCTCTATAGGGTTCATCCTATAAGGAGCCCTATGGATGGGTTGTGCGCCTAGTACTAGATCAATGGTGAAGTCAAATTCTCGCTTGGGAGGCATCCCAAGAAGTTCTGAGGTAAATACTTCCTTATATTCTTGCAGAATTAGGAATTTTTGAAATGCTTCCTCCTCATTGACATCTTCAACTTCTTTCAATTTAACCATGTAGACCATACCTCCTCTCCTTATGGCCTTATTTAGTTGCATTACAGACAATAGCACAGGTTTAAAGGAACCTTGTTCACTAACCATTTTTACCCTTTCTTTCCTATCATTAGTGAACTCAATCCATCGATCTTGGAAATTGATCAAAGCTTTGTGAGCTTTTAACCAATCCATGCCCAAGATGATGTCGAAGGCATGTAGCAATGCTACATATAGGTGCCAAATGGTAGAGCTAGTGGGTAGGGAAATTTTAGCTATGGGGAAGCATTGATCCATGGAGTAGGTCTAACTTGACCCATACTCCACTTTCCACCCTTGTGCCAAAGATCTAGGTCTCTCTAGCATGTCCCTTATTATGCTACTAGAAATAAAGCTATCTGTAGCTCCACTATCTATCAAAATTTTAACATCTCTACCATATATTTTACCATTTATGAGTAAAGGAGTTGCTTGTCCTTCTAGGTTCTAGTTCCTGATGGTTGCATAGATCTTGTGGCCCTTCCCATTTGCCTTCTAGCTAGACTCTACATGAAGGGGACAATTCTTGGCATAATGTGGACCTCCACATTCATAACATCTTGATTTATGATTCTGGCCTATCCCTTGATCTGGCTTATCCTTCTCATTGGTAGGAGGTGGTCCTACTTGTTTTAGAGGTTGTGGTTTTTTAGCATTATTGTTGTTCTTATTCCTTGGTTGGAACTTCTTCTTAAAGTGCCCTAGTTTCTCATTGTTCTTCTTTGCAAATTTGGGATTTTCCTTTCCTTTCTGACTTGGTTCAGGCTCCCACTTCCTCTTTTTCTGGTGATGATGTTCCTTCTTTGACCCATTTGAAGAGTTGCCAAATTTCTTACTAGGGTGTTGATTGTACTCTACTTGGCAAGCCAACTCATAAGCTATCTCCAAATCACTAGGTTTATGCATGCTTACTAAATTTTTGATATGATATCTAGCTCTAGAGAGGAATTTATGCACTTTCATCTTGTTATCCTTCTCAAAATATGGAGCATATTTAAGCAGTTTCAAGAATTACCTATAATACCCTTCTACGGATTGAGTCCCTTGGTGGAGTTGAACAAACTCATCAAGTTTCTTCATATAAAACTGCTCCATAAGGAACCTCTTTCTGAAGGCTTTCATGAAGTCCTCCCATTTGAAATGAATGGCATTGATATTTTGCTCCTTACTATAGGTCTCCCACCATTCCAGACTTATTTCAGTCATAAGTCCTATGGTCCAGACCATTTTAGTTGTGGAGGAATAGTTTCTCATGGAGAAGTAGATCCCTAGCTCATTCAACCAAGATTCTATCGAATCTCCCCCTTCTTTTCCAGAGAACCTTCTAACCTTGACATGTTTCAGGTCCTTTTCTAGTTCTCCATTAATACGGGCCTTAGTCACATGATCCACTTCATCTATGTCATTAGCCTACCCTATCATGGGGTTTGTTGGCTCAAGATTCCTATTCTCTAATTTTTGCATCTCTGCCCTAATGGTTTCCAACAAACTATTTTGTTGAACCATTTTCTCTCTATACAGAGTCATTTCCCCTTGCATTGTTTGCACAATAGTTGTGAGATTTTCTACTCTATTTGAATTTCTTGAACTATCCCCTATGGGTCTATCCTCAACATTATTAGTGCTAATGGGCTTCTCCTTTTGAGGAACCCTCGGCCTTCCACTTCTCAACCTAGGTGCCATGTTTTCCTGAATTTAAGAGTAGTGTCAGTTTTGTAATTACGCATTTATTCCTATTATATGTGAATCTTAAATACCACATGCATTCTGCAATAAGGTATCTTACTATATAAATAGTATGCAACACTTTAATATAATTGACTACCATTTGGTGGTCATGTAATGGTGTTTCAACCATGGTAAAGTTTTAGTTTACTACTATTGGTGGGATATGTTTCATCATATCCTAGTTAAGTTTCATATGACTTCCATATTCGACCAAAAGGTCATGTTGTAACATCAATCAAAAGAAAAATATTTTGATATTTTCTTCTAATGTGAAGATCCTACTAAGATAATTTCTTATTATTAGGATCTATAAATAACTCTTGTTGATTTGCAATACAGTGTCTGCATAAGGAAGAGGCTTAGCTTGGAGCTACGAATGTCAAGTACAATTTCTCAAAAGAGTATCAGGTACACCACTTAAGACCCACTATCATGGAGGGTTCGCTTAACTCTTCCAAGCCGATTCACCAATGGTTCGGTCTTGGGAGAAAGGACTTACCCATTGGTAACCTCCAAGCAATTTTTCTTTCCTTACCAAACATGTATTTATTCAGAGTTCTAACATTTTCATGGAAGCTTTTGTGCCTAATCAACCTAGGCTCTGATACCAACTGTAATAACCCCAATTCCAAGACCAACCAACCTTAGGGAATTTTTTTTATATTTTTTATTTTTATCATTGTCACTAGTTCATGAGTGAATTGAAAGTCTCTCCATGTGGTTCTCTTATAGTTTAGTTTCCAAGTAAGTTCAAGGTTGCACTTCACAGGATTCCAACATGGTCAGTGTCTATCCTGTGGATAGGAGTGGCCAACCCCTATAATGACCTGTAGGTAAGGTTTCTTTACCTTGCAATTGGGAATTCTCCTATCTCAAATAGGAACACCCTTTTTCCCTACTAGTTTAAATCAAACATTAAACTAGCTTCTATGTTAGGTCTCTTTCAACCCGTACATTAGGCGTATGCCTTGAGGATTAGTTGATTCTTCCTTAAGGATAGAACAACAATCATTGCAATGCTTAACCTTCCCATATCAACCATAGGAAGCTAAGGGGGTTATCACACAAACCCTCATAGACTTATGAATGTCTACCATTTTACCTTACTTGATTTAACCAACTATAATCTCCATGAATTAGATAACTTTCAATGTTTTCCTCTATAATCACTCTCATAGTTAATCTCTAAGTGACATGCATGAATCATACATTCCTTCTAGTTTTAAGGATACACTATATCAAATAGACACAATTCTTAATTCACTTTTAAAAATTCAAACCTTGTCATGAGATAACTTCATATCATGATATAACTCTACTTTTCCTTCTATGATCATTTGAAGTCAAGTATTACATTGTATACACATCCTCTCAAGGAGTGATATAATCAAATTACAATTGATCTCAATAAATACATTTTACAATAATGGGGTCTTTCATTAAAGAGGCCCTTGTTACATCATGTGTACATAATCAATAAGAGTTGACTAGTTCCAACTTTCGCTTGGTTCCATTCGAGCCACCAGTACTAGATTGTAGATATTTTTGGGATCAGGACAACCCATACATGTATATGAAATACATTCTAGACAAACAATAGTATGTAATAATTCTTCATTGAATGCAACTAAACACAATACATTCTCCACAATGTAATTGTCTAAAGCATTCCACCATTCAAAGGAAGGAAATCCCATACTTTCCTAAGACTGAAAATCACATTTTCATCTCATATCCTTCTTCACAAGGATATGCCTTTGAAACAAGTATTATTACAATCAACTATTGCTAGTCCTTTTAAAAGAATGTCATAAATTCATTCATAAATGAGATCCCTTTCATGCATATAGCAATTAAACATATCATACTTTCACAAGTATCTCATATTTCTTCAAACATAAATAACATTTAAACAAATCATATTTTCACAAGTATCTCATATTTCTTCAAATAAAAATAGCATTTAATCAAATCATATTTTAGTAAGTATCTCATATTTCTTCAACAAAAATAGCATTTAAACAAATCATACTTTCACAAGTATCTCATATTTCTTCAAACATAAATAACATTTAAACAAATCATATTTCTTCACAAAAATAACATTTAAACAATCATATTTCTTCAAACAGAAATAACATTTAAACAAATCATACTTTCACAAGTATCTCATATTTCTTCAAATAAAAATAACATTTAAACTAATGGATTCAATTGTAGATCTACAAATCCTTCCAAGGGTTTAATCATAACCTACTACAAGGTTATAAACCAGATTTGTTCTACAATCCATTATTATGGTTACACTATAGTTCCTTTATGAATGTGTTTGCTAATTTGTATTGTAATCTATAGTCTTTCCACAAAATTAGGCTACCAAGTTGCCTCACGATCTATTACCAAGATCGTACTATAGTTACCCCAAGATTAGCTACAACTCTCTTGCAATCTACCACTAAGATCACTCAAGTTTAGCTATGATTGGTCTCGTAATCTACTCACAAGATTACACTATAGGTTTACAAACTTGGCCCTTAATTTGTTACAAGAAATACACTATAGATACATAATATTAGCAAATGAGATTTATTAACCAATCTCTCATCAAGGATAAACTATAGTTCTTAAAAATATCTATCTCTTGTCTCCTTATTAGGGACTTAAGCAAGTTAAGAAAAATTTACTCCTAACCATTGTTTCAAAATGTACAATTTTACTTCTAAAATTTGTTCGAATATATACAAAATTTATTCCTAAAATTTGCCCCCATAATCCTTAGTATGATTATTGGTTTTTACCTAAGGGACTTGATAGGTTTAACACCCAAATTCCTTAAACAACATGTCTCATAAGTTTAAGTATTTTCGTAGTCATTTGGCAAGTTTCATTCCAAATGTATTATTCCCCTTAAGTTGGGTATTTTAAATTTGGTAAGTTCCCATTATGATTTAATACCAATTTGGCTATTACATACCGAGCTCGAATGAAGGTTATTTTGGGTATGTGATCAATATAAATTTTTTTGGACCGATTTTCCTTTAATTTTTCAAAAAGTCATATCTTTTTGATCGAACAACGTGCAAATCAGGGACCATTAACCCCAAATTGAAGCACCCAAACCCGAGGTCTCATACTAAAGGAAGGAATCATTTAATGCACCCATCATGCTAGCTTCTACGGCTAGGCCGTCCACCTTCATGTGGTCATTTACCTAAGACAGTAAATTCCTTTTTACACTAGATCCACTATTTCTGTGAGAGGGATGTGGGACTATCATCTCATAGATTAAGATGTAGAATATCCCAGGGTGTGGTAACAATGACCAAACTATTTGAATACTAAGCCTTTTTTAAGGTATGACCAATATTATAGTTTAAATGATCCCATGTATGGGTCGGATATCAATTACCTATCTAATGGTAAGGCATATACCAATCAAAGCCTCTCACTTTGTCGAACCGAGGGGGGGGTTTACTTGGTTGGGCATAGATGTCGCTTAAATGAGGTCTTAAAAGTGCCTCTCCTCCTAGATTCATCGACCTAGGACAACAAACACAAACCTCTAAACATCTTTTCTTCCCTACTTGTTACTGCATAGGTAACGTAAGCCATGGGTTATCCAGGCATAGATGATGTGGTAGATGATCCTAATGATCATCCTCACTAGGTAGCACATAGAGATTATAAATTGGATTTCCATGATATTAACAAGCTTATCTAGGGTCATTTATCTCAAATAAAATTTGTTACATGATGTCACATGATTTCACGATTGAGTCCATGAATTATACAAGGTTGGGATAGGGGTTTAATCCTCCCTTCTCTATACTCTCGATTTAGACCAATGCGTGATTCCATTGTGAACCACATGGTCAGATAGCACCACCATCTACCAGAGATCTTCAAACTCTAGATTACGATCGAGGGAGTATAAAGTTTCATGCTTCACGGGTGATTTTGTTATCCCACACAGAGTATTGTGGGTAGCAAGCGATACAAAAGTGCTTACATGATTGTAAGGTTAGTAACCACCCAGTGGTGGTTCCACTAGTGGTGGTTATTCTATCTAGGGCACTAGCCTAGTAAACCTTCGACTCTCTAAGAATTTGATTAAAACAAGGTTTAGTACCCTCAAAGAGTTTAATTAAATCCTAGTTCGATCGAGTGGTCTACTCGAGGATAAAAACATCATTTTTATAAAAGCATTAGACACCATAGACACATCATAGAGGACACTAGACCATAGTTTCAAATAAATTGATAGATCCAATCACACCCAAACATACAGACCATTCCAATGTAAATAATCAAATGCACATTCAAAAATAAAGAATACGCTAACAACTGGCATAGAGATAGGGTGTAAAGTGACCTGAGTAATTTCAAGCTCCCTGAGATCTTTCTCTATCCAGTCCTCCTTGCTTGTTCTCCCTTCTATGAATATCTTGACCAAAGGTCTCTAAAAACTTAGGGCTGTTTGGTTTCTGATTTACCAAAGGGTAAAGAGCATAATCCCTAAGCCCAAGTTTACCTATCAATATTTCTTCCAAAATTTTCCAGCATCCATGCTCTCTTTTGGTTAACCCATGGTGGCTTTTTATAGCATTCAGGGGTGCCTTCTCCAAAGGTGAAGGGTAGTCTAGGTTATGACCTGCTGAAGAGGTCAAGAGGATGGTGATGCAAGTAAATTAGTGGCATAGTATTTTTATCTGCAGCCAAGAGGACATGATGCACACCAAAGGGTAGCCAATAGTGCTTTGGAGGACTTTGAATGACATATATTTATGTATATATATATATATAAATTCTTTCTAGAATATGGAGGGTACATATTATTTTCCTCATGGTCCTTAATGGCATTTTAGGACCAAAATACTTTTCTCAAAGTATTTTATCACCATATTAGTTTGCAAAGCACACTAATAATTGAATTCACATGAAAACTCCCTTTTCTATTAAAATATATGTTATTTCTTTTCTTGGATGCATTTTTAAAAAATATTAAATAAATCACCACTATTTTCAATACCTTGAAAATTTCAAATATTTTCTAGGCCTTCATAATTTAAGCATTAATTTCATTTTGCCAAGCACAAGGGTTCGGGTCGAGGTGGGATGTGACATTGGAAGGATTAAACCTAAAACAATTAACATAGCTCTTTTATAACTAGAGGGAAGATGGAGGATTTTGTAGCAATGATCAAGTTGTTTGAAGTGCAGTTGAAATAATCTACAACTATGATTAAACTAGTAATGAAAAAGTTGGAAAATTTGGAATCACGATAGATAAAGATAGAGCTTATTGTCAATCAAGGGCATAGAAGTAAACATGAAAAGCTAGGAAATAGGCTAAAGCTTATAAAGAAAAATAAGAAGACCAATCAGGGAATAAAACCAAGGAAGTTGGTTAAGAGTTTGTTAAAAATATTGAGTTGTCATTGATGTCAAATGTGCATGGTAGTCAAGGAAAAAATATTTCCCATGGGTTTGATTAATAGAAACCAATGGATAAAATTCAAAAGCAAGGCATATGGGAAAAATTCAAGGCAAGATACTATGGAAAAAAAAATTCAAGGTAAGGTATATCTCCAAAGTATTTTTCTAAGAGAAGGATTAATAATATTTAAATGTCAAATTTAAATATTATGAAGGACAAGTTTTAAAAGGTTTTATTATAATTGTGTGAAAAATATTTAAATACCACAAGAGGAGGCAAAGGTTTATAGAAAAATATTTATTTTTCCAAGGGCCAAAGGTTTAAATATTATAATATTTAAATCTTTTAGATTTAAAATATTATAATCAAAAGAAGGTTTAAAAAGAAAGAGCACCAAAAATTATTAGAGGCTATATGAAAGTCAAAAATCAAAAAGAAAAACATGAGCACCAACGTCATTGTGAAAGGAGGCAATATGCATATAAATAATGCACTAAAATATTTGTTTGGCTAAGGTTTTTGTGTAGTGCAATTCAAAATCCTTTCGTGCGTTGAAACTGTGAATCACAAGAAGAAGGGAACGTGAATTTTGGTAGGAGGTAAAGTGAGGATAAGGAAAAGGTGTTGTGCTATAGGTTTCAACTGGGTAGCTAGCCCAGTTGGTCGCTTGGCTAGCGCTAAGGTGCTACAGGGGAGAAGGTTGCAGGTTCGATTCACGTAGACACTATTTTGGTGGCAAAAACATTGTTTTGAGTGGCAACAAAGAGGAAGGTTTAAATTTACATCGTGCATTATTGTTGCTACCCATTGGGGTAGCCCAAATGGATGCCTAGCTAGTGCTAGGGCACTGTGGAGTAGGAGGTCATAGGGTCAATTCTTGCAAGCACTATTTTGCAAGGCAGAGAAAGGAAATCGTGCGCTTGGTGGAAGGTATGCATAAATTTTTTTGATTAAAATTAATTTACAAAGGCAAATCATTCGCTGGGCATATTGAATATAAAGGGGGAAAATATTTTGTTTTAAATTTGATTTAAAAAGGGAGTCATAAGGTGTAATAAGGATTATTTGATATTGTAATGTTTGCATGAGGAAAATAGACATAAGGTGATTTGGGTATTATTTGAAAGTTGTAATCTTGCATTTTTAGAAAGGAGAGATAAGGTGTATTTGTGATTATTGTTATTTGTATTTTTACATTTTTAGAAAGGAGAGATAAGGTGTATATGTGATTATTGTTATTTGTATTTTTGCATATTGTAGAAAGGATAAATAAGGTGTATTTGTGATTATTGTTATTTGTATTTTGACATATCATAGAAAGGGGATAAAAGGGTTTGTGTTATTGATGAAGCTTTATATTGTGAGGAAAATATAAGATATTATTTTCAAGCCTTATTGTGAACATTGTTGAAAAGGGTTTTTAATGTGGATGATTTGAAAAGGAGATTTGCTAACCAGTTTTTGAAGTGGCACTAGAAAAGAAAATTACTTGTCAAGATAGATTTGGGAAGCTCATCATCATCAAGGTAGATTTGGAGGTATGGTGATTTAATTCCTTTCTCAAGGGTGGTTTTTGTTTGAAGGAAATATTTTGATGTCATATGATTGGAGGTATAAGGATTGATTTGATGTGCATTAGTGTTGATTGAAATTGGTTTTGAGTGATATTGGGATTGAAAGTGCAAGAGTTATAGATCAGTTTTGAGAAGCAAATTTATGCATTATTGTGATTGATATTGGGAGTAAATTTGCAAGGGTTATAGATCATATTTGTGAAAGCAAAAGGTGTACATTGTGTATGATTGGGAGTATATGAGCATGATAGATTTGTGGATTGTTATATTTAGTTTTGGGTATAGATGAGTATTTTTTGTATGTAAGATTTTGGATCAGATTTGAGCAGGTTTTGATGAGCATATTTGAGCAGAGTTGTGAGCATATTTGAGCAGGTTTTGGTGAGAAGATTTGAGCAGGTTTTGGTGAGTCAATTTGAGCAAGCCTTATGTGTAGGATTGGAGTAGACCAGATAAAAGTATATTGGTGTCTCCTATGGATAGAGGTCCATGAACAAAGCAAAGGGATTGGTGTCTCCTATGGATAGAGGTCCATGAACTAGAGCAAAGGGGATTGGTGTCTCCTGTGGATAGAGGTCCATGAACCAGAGCAGAGGGGATTGGTGTCTCCTATGGATAGAGGTCCATAAACTTGAGCATAGGGGATTGGTGTCTCCTTTGGGTTGGTGCCCATAAATATTGTAATAGGGAATTGGTTCCCAAGAGATTTGTTGAGAAAATTTATAAGAAATATTTTCTCCGTGGATGTAGCCCACATTGGGTGAACCATGTTAAATCTGTGTCTCTTATGTGTGTGATGATATGTGCATTGTTTCATTATTGCAATTGATAATATTGGATAATATTGCTTTGGAAATAAAAGTAAAATTTTTATCTTATATTGTTCACCCCCTCTCAGTATAAGCTTGTGTTCTTCAATTGGTATCAGAGCGGGTTCCTTCGTGAAAGCCTAACAACTTGAAGGAAGATCTTACAAGAACACACATGGCCACTGAAGTGATAGAAGATGCTCCTATGGTTGAAATCAACAAGAAATATTCATAAAAGGAAGAGGAAGCCATAGTTGATATGGAAAAGGAACTTATTGTTGCTCTTGGAGAATTGAAAAGGGTTAGAAAGAAGAATTCAGGATTGAAGGCTCAAGTTCAAGAGGATGAGGAAACAAAGACAAAGCTTCTACAAGATCTCATAGACTTAAAAGTGAAGGTTGAAGAGACAAAAATAATTGAAGAAGTTATGGTTGAGAAATTAAAGGTAAAAGAATTAGAATGTGAAAAATTGGAACATGAAGTTGTCTCTCTAAGAAAGGAAGTAGAAAAGTCTAAGGATAAGTTGCAGCAAAATATAAGGTTAGAGAAACAGAAAGAGGAGTCAAGCTCAAAAGGAACAAAGACATCAAAGAAAGTTAGTAAAAAGGAGCCCATGACCTATGCTGATGTATTGAAGGAGGAAGAAAACAGAGAATCATCATGGACAAAAGTCAATCATAGGAACAAAAATGAAAGAACCATGCGACCATATCATCCAAGGCAATCAAACAGGTTTAAAAATTTCTTCCATGGTTATTGTTTTTCATGTAACAAATATGGTCATAAAGTTGTACATTGCATGGTCTATGTGAAAAATAATGTTGGCATCATCAATAGAAATTACAATTCTTTTGCACCTCTCATGAATAACAATGTCATGTGTTACAAATGTAATAATTTTGGGCACAAAGCTAGATGGTGTAAAACAGTATTTCCTAAACTTCCTAAATCAAGCAAGAAAGAGGAAGGTCAAACAGTTCAAAAGGAGATGTCCTCAAAAGTTTGGAAAAAGAAAAAGGAACAAGAAAAGGAAAAGTCCATGTTGGTACAAACAACTCTTCATGTGCAAAATGAAGGAAATCAGTGGTACATTGATAGTGGTTGTTCAAGCCATATGATAGGTGACAAAAGCAAATTTCTTTCTCTCAAGAAAATAAATGGAGGAACAGTGAAATTTGGTGATAATGCTTCTGCCAAAATTGTTGGAAAAGGGACTTTGAGTTTGGATAATGGAAAATCTAGGACAGAAAATGTGTTATATGTTGAAGGATTGAAGCACAATATACTAAGTGTAAGTCAACTATGTGATCAAGGGCACACACTCACATTTCACCCAAATGGATGTGAGATCAAGAAATCCAAGATAGGAAAGCTTATTGCAGATGCCAGTAGAACTACAAACAATCTCTACATGTTGAGTGAAATTAAGGGAGGAAAATGCTTTTTATCACAAGAGGATGAGAGCTGGTTATGGCATAGAAGAATGGGTCACCTGAACTTTGACAACATAGTGAAAATAAGCAACAAACAGGTAGTCAGATATTTTCCCAAAATAGCAAAACCCCCAAGCACGATTTGTGCACAATGCCAGCATGGTAAGCAAATAAGATCAAGTTTCAAATCAAAGGAGTTTTCTTCATCCAAACCCTTGGAGCTAGTTCACACCGATCTATGTGGGCCTACAAGGACAAAGAGTTTACAAGGTGAGAGTTACTTCATGTTATTTATTGATGATTTCTCTAGAATGACTTGGGTAACATTCTTAAAGAGAAAAATCAGAAAGCATTTGAAAAGTTCAAGGTATTCAAGGCACTAGTAGAAAATAAAACAGACAAAAATATCAAGTGTCTAAGATCAGATAGAGGAGGAGAATTCACTTCAGGTGAATTTGTAGAATTTTGTGAACAACATGGAATCAAGAGACAATACTCAACAACAAGAACTCCACAACAAAATGGAGTAGTTGAAAGGAAAAATAGAACTATTCAGGGTATGGCTAGGGCTATGTTAAATGAGTCTAATATTTTTGATGCATTTTGGAAAGAGGTAATTCATATAGCTATTTACATTATCAATAGAGCTCAAATAAGAGTAAATCACCACAAAACCCCATATGAGCTTTGGAAGGGAAGACCAACTACTGTGAAGTACTTCAAAAATTTTGGAAGCAAATGCTACATTAGACGAGAAGAGAAAAATCTGGGCAAGTTTGATTCCAGGTGTGAAGAGGGTATCTTCCTTGGTTATTCCACTAAGAGCAAAGCCTATAGATGCTACAATAAAATATCACATAAAATTGTGGAAAGTACAAATGTAAGAGTTGATGAAGAAATAGATCTAAGAGAACCAACTCAAGAAATTGTGTATCAAGAAGGAGAAAGTTGCAAAGAAGAAGAAGGTGAAGAAACTAAAGAAGATGAGACACAAAGGGCACCACCTAAGACACCATCCAGGTATGTGCAAAATAATCATCCGAGAGAACTGATTATTGGGAATCCAGATGAGAGACAAACAAGGAGGAAGATAATAGGAACAGGTGAACATGTAAATTTTTCTTTGCTATCCAAAGTTGAGCCCAAGGATTTCAATGAAGCAAGTGAAGATAAATATTGGATTAAAGCAATGGAAGAAGAGTTAGACCAAATAGAAAAGAGTGAAACTTGGGAACTTGTCCCACGTCCAAAAGACAAGAATGTAATTGGCACCAAATGGGTCTACAGAAATAAGTTGAATGAATATGGTCAGGTTGTCAGAAACAAAGCAAGACTTGTGTGCAAAGGCTACGCACAAGTTGAGGGGATTGAATTTGAAGAAACATTTTCTCCCGTTGCACGTCTTGAAGCCATAAGAATATTCCTGACTTTCTCAAGCTTCAAAAACTTCAAGGTGTATCAAATGGATGTAAAATCAGCTTTTCTCAATGGTTACTTAGAGGAAGAGGTCTACATAGAGCAACCAGATGGTTTCATCCTGACAGATAAGCCAGACTATGTATGCAAATTAAATAAAGCTCTCTATGGACTAAAGCAAGCCCCTAGGGCTTGGTACTCAAGATTGGATAAGTATCTCCAAGAACAGGGTTTTAGAAAAGGTATAGCTGATAGCAATCTATACATCAAAAATGAAGGAAATAACTTGTTGATTGTAGTGGTCTATGTGGATGATATCATTTTTGGAGGTAGTAATGACAAGATGTGTCAAAAATTTGCAAAGTGTATGCAAAATGAATTTGAGATGTCTATGCTTGGTGAGTTATCTTTCTTTCTTGGGTTGCAAATTTCACAATCAGATAAAGGTATATTTCTCTCTCAGACCAAGTATGTGAAAGAAATGTTGAAAATGTTTAGGATGGAGGATTGCAATCCTGTGAGTACCCCCATGGTTACAGGATGTAAGTTAAGTAAATATGATGAGTCTCTTGAAGCAAATCAGACATTGTATAGATCCATGATTGGAAGTTTACTATATGTCACAACTACTAGACCAGATATAATGCAAGCAGTCGGATTGGTGGTAAGATTTCAAGCTGCACCAAAAGAAACACATGTACAGGTAGTAAAGAGAATATTTAAGTATTTGAAAGGAACTATGAGTTTTGGACTATGGTACCCCAAATGTAATAATTTCACACTCACTGCATATACAAATGCGGATTGGGCAGGCAATGTTGATGACAGAAAAAGCACAAGTGGAGGAGCATTCTTTCTTGGAGATTGTTTAGTCTCTTGGCTAAGCAAGAAATAAGCATCAATATCCTTATCCACTACAGAGGTAGAGTACATTGCAACAGTTGCTTGTTGTACATAGGTTTTATGGATGAAGTAGACTTTAAGTGATTTCAAAATAGAACATGATCATCCTATCCCCATACTTGTGTGATAATACAAGTGCCATTAATATCTCAAAGAATCCAGTGATGCATTCAAGGACTAAGCACATTTCAATAAAATATCATTTTTTGAGAGAGCAAGTGACTGATCAACAAGTCAAATTGGAATACATTGCTACAAAGGAACAAATTGTTGACATCTTTACCAAGCCACTTCCAAAGGAAACTTTTGAGTATCTCAGAGGAAAGTTGGGAGTAACTTCACTCCCATATCAAAATTGATCACCTCAAGGAAAGGAGGTGGTGAGGGGGCTATGCTAAAGTGTCTTATTTTTAGCCCCAAGGAGCCCTTTGCCATTGATGTCAAATGGGAGAGAATTCAGTGAGGAGGAGCAACTTGTTAGGGGAGTAGTTATTGGAATCCAGTTGTAGTAAAAGAAGATTTTTTTGAAGGGTTGCCATCAATGACAAAGGGGGAGATTGTTGGAAATATTGAGTTGTCATTGATGTCAAAGGTGCATGGTAGTCAAGGCAAAAATATTCTCCATGAGTTTGATGAATAGCAAGCAATGGAAAAAATTCAAAAGCAAGATATATGGGCAATATTGAAGGCAAGGTACTATGGAAAAAAATCAAGACAAAGTATATCTCCAAAGTATTTTTCTAAGATAAGGATTAATAATATTTAAATGTCAAATTTAAATATTATGAAGAAGGACAAGGTTTAAAAGGTTTTATTATAATTGCTTGAAAAATATTTAAATACCACAAGAGGAGGACAAAGGTTTAAAGACAAAGATTTATTTATTCCAAGGGCCAAAGGTTTAAAGATTATAATATTTAAATCTTTTAGATTTAAAATATTATAATCAAAAGAAGGTTTAAAAAGAAAGAGCACCAAAAATTATTAGAGGCTATATGAAAGTCAAAAATAAAAAATAAAAACATGAGTGTTGACGTCATTGTGAAAGGAGGCAATATGCATATAAATAATGCACTAAAATATTTGTTTGGCTAAGGTTTTTCGTAGTGCAATTCATAATCCTTTCGTGTGTTGAAACTGTGAATCACAAGAAGAAGGAAACGTGAATTTTAGAAGGAGGTGAAGTGAGGATAAGAAAAAGTTGCTGCGCTATAGGTTTCAACTGGATAGCTAGCCTTGTTGGTCGCTTGGCTAGCGCTAAGGCACTATAGGGGAGAAGGTCGTAGGTTCAATTCATGCTGGCACTATTTTGGTGGCATAAACATTGTTTTGAGTAGTAGCAAAGAGGAAGGTTTAAATTTACATCATGCATTATTGTTGCTACCCAATGGGATACCCCAGTTGGGCGTCTAGCTAGTGGCAGGGCACCATGGAGTAGGAGGTTGTAGGTTCAATTCTTGCAAGGACTGTTTTGCAAGGCAGAGAAAGGAAATCATGTGCTTGGTGGAAGGGATGCATAATTTTTTTGATTAAAATTAATTTACAAAAGAAAATTTTTCACTGGGCATATTGAATATAAAGGGGGAAAAATATATTATTTTAAATTTCATTTAAAAAGGGAGTCATAAGGTGTAATAAGGATTATTTGATATTGTAATGTTTGCATGAGGAAAATAGACATAAGGTGATTTGGGTATTATTTGAAATTTATATTTTATATTTTTAGAAAAGAGAGATAAGGTGTATATGTGATTATTTTTATTTGTATTTTTGCATATTGTAGAAAGGAGAAATAAGGTGTTTTTGTGATTATTATTATTTGTATTTTGACATATGGTGATTTAATTCCTTTCTCAAGGGTGGTTTTGTTTGAAGAAAATATTTTGATGTTATATGGTTGGAGGTATAAGGATTGATTTGATGTGCATTAGTGTTTATTGAAATTGAAAGGGGAGGAGATATGAGATTTATGAGAGTGATATTGGGATTGAAAGTGCAAGAGTTATAGATCAGTTTTGAGAAGTAAATTTATGCATTATTTTGATTGATATTGGGAGTAAATGTGCAAGAACTATAGAACAAATTTGAAAGTAAAAGGTGTCCATTGTGTATTATTAGGAGTACATGATCATGAAATATTTGTGGATTGTTATATATGGTTTTGGGTATAGATGAGTATTTTTTGTATGTAATATTTTGGATTAGAATTTGAGCAGGTTTTATGAGAATATTTGAGTAAAGTTGTGAGTAGATTTGTGAGTATATTTGAGTAGGTTTTTGTGAGTATATTTGAGCAAGCCTTGTGTGTAGGCTTGGAGTAGATTATAGCAAAGGGTATTGGTGTATATTATGGATAGAGGTCCATGAACCATAGCAAAGGGGATTGGTGTCTCCTGTGGATAGAGGTCCATGAACTAGAGTAAAGGGGATTGGTGTCTCCTATGGATAGAGGTCCATGAACTAGAGCAAAGGGGATTGGTGTCTCCTGTGGATAGAGGTCCATGAAACTTGAGCATAGGGGATTGGTGTCTCCTTTGGGTTGGTGCCCATAAACATTGTAATAGGGAATTGGTTCCCAAGAGATTTGTTGAGAAAATTTATAAGAAATATTTTCTCTATGGATGTAGCCCACATTGGGTGAACCACGTTAAATCTGTGTCTCTTATGTGTGTGATGATCTGTGCATTGTTTCATTATTGCAATTGATAATATTGGATAATATTGCTTTGGAAAGAAAAGTAAAATTTTTATCTTATACTGTTCACCCCCCTCTCAGTATAAGCTTGTGTTCTTCAATTGGTATCAGAGCAGGTTCCTTCATGAAAGCCTAACAACTTGAAGGAAGATCTTACAAGAACACACATGGCCATTGAAGTGATAGAAGATGCTCCTATGGTTGAAATCAACAAGAAAGATTCAGAAAAGGAAGAGGAAGCCATAGTTGATATGGAAAAGGAACTTATTGCTGCTCTTGGAGAATTGAAAAGGGTTAGAAAGAAGAATTCAGGATTGAAGGCTCAAGTTCAAGAGGATGAGGAAACAAAGACAAAGCTTCTACAAGATCTCATAGACTTAAAAGTGAAGGTTGAAGAGACAAAAAGAATTGAAGAAGTTATGGTTGAGAAATTAAAGGTAAAAGAATTAGAATGTGAAAAATTGGAACATGAAGTTGTCTCTCTAAGAAAGGAAGTAGAAAAGTCTAAGGATAAGTTGCAGCAAAATATAAGGTTAGAGAAATAGAAAGAGGATTCAAGCTCAAAAGGAACAAAGACATCAAAGAAAGTTAGTAAAAAGGAGCCCATGACCTATGTTGATGTATTGAAGGAGGAAGAAGATAGAGAATCATCATGGACAAAATTCAATCACAGGAACATAAATGAAAGAACCATGCGACCATATCATTCAAGGCAATCAAACAGGTTTAAAAATTTCTTCCATGGTTATTGTTTTTCATGTAACAAATATGGTCATAAAGTTGTACATTGCATGGTCTATGTGAAAAATAATGTTGGCATCATCAATAGAAATTACAATTCTTTTGCACCTCTCATGAATAACAATGTCATGTGTTACAAATGTAATAATTTTGGGCACAAAGCTAGATGGTGTAAAATAGTATTTCTTGAACTTCCTAAATCAAGCAAGAAAGAGGAAGGTCAAATAGTTCAGAAGGAGATGTCCTCAAAAGTTTGGAAAAAGAAAAAGGAACAAGAAAAGGAAAAGTCCATGTTGGTACAAACAACTCTTCATGTGCAAAATGAAGGAAATCAATGGTACATTGATAGTGGTTGTTCAAGCCATATGACAGGTGACAAAAGCAAATTTCTTTCTCTCAAGAAAATAAATGGAGGAACAGTGAAATTTGGTGATAATGCTTCTACCAAAATTGTTGGAAAAGGGACTTTGAGTTTGGATAATGGAAAATCTAGGACAGAAAATGTGTTATATGTTGAAGGATTGAAGCACAATCTACTAAGCGTAAGTCAACTATGTGATCAAGGGCACATACTCACATTTCACCCAAATGGATGTGAGATCAGGAAATCCAAGACAGGAAAGCTTATTGCAGATGCCAGTAGAACTACAAACAATCTCTACATGTTAAGTGAAATTAAGGGAGGAAAATGCTTTTTATCACAAGAGGATGAGAGCTGGTTATGGCATAGAAGAATGGGTCACCTGAACTTTGACAACATAGTGAAAATAAGCAACAAATAGGCAGTCAGATATTTTCCCAAAATAGCAAAACCCCCAAGCATGATTTGTGCACAATGCCAACATGGTAAGCAAATAAGATCAAGTTTCAAATCAAAGGAGTTTTCTTCATCCAAACCCTTGGAGCTAGTTCACACCGATCTATGTGGGCCTACAAGGACAAAGAGTTTACAAGGTGAGAGTTACTTCATGTTATTTATTGATGATTTCTCTAGAATGACTTGGGTAACATTCTTAAAAGAAAAATCAAAAGCATTTGAAAAGTTCAAGGTATTCAAGGCACTAGTAGAAAATGAAATAGACAAAAAGATCAAGTGTCTAAGATCAGATAGAGGAGGAGAATTCACTTCAGGTGAATTTGTAGAATTTTATGAACAACATGGAATCAAGAGATAATACTCAGCAGCAAGAACTCCACAACAAAATGGAGTAGTTGAAAGGAAAAATAGAACTGTTCAAGGTATGGCTAGGGCTATGTTAAATGAGTCTAAGATTTTTGATGCATTTTGGAAAGAGGTAATTCATACAGTTATTTACATTATCAATAGAGCTCAAATAAGAGTAAATCACCACAAAACCCCATATGAGCTTTGGAAGGGAAGACCAACTACTGTGAAGTACTTCAAAATTTTTGGAAGCAAATGCTACATTAGACGAGAAGAGAAAAATTTGGGCAAGTTTGATTCCAGGTGTGAAGAGGGTATTTTCCTTGGTTATTCCACTAAGAGCAAAGCCTATAGATGCTACAATAAAAGATCACATAAAATTGTGGAAAGTACAAATGTAAGAGTTGATGAAGAAATAGATCTAAGAGAACCAACTCAAGAAATTGTGTATCAAGAAGGAGAAAGTTGCAAAGAAGAAGAAGGTGAAGAAACTGAAGAAGATGAGACACAAAGGGCACCACCTAAGACACCATCCAGGTATGTGCAAAAGAATCATCCGAGAGAACTGATTATTGGGAATCCAGATGAGAGACAAACAAGGAGGAAGATAATAGGAACAGGTGAACATGCAAATTTTTCTTTGCTATCCAAAGTTGAGCCCAAGGATTTCAATGAAGCAAGTGAAGACAAATATTGGATTAAAGCAATGGAAGAAGAGTTAGACCAAATAGAAAAGAGTGAAACTTGGGAACTTGTCCCACGTCCAAAAGATAAGAATGTAATTGGCACCAAATGGGTCTACAGAAATAAGTTGAATGAAGATGGTCAGGTTGTCAGAAACAAAGCAAGACTTGTGTGCAAAGGCTACGCACAAGTTGAGGGGATTGAATTTGAAGAAACATTTGCTCCCGTTGCACGTCTTGAAGCCATAAGAATGTTCTTGGCTTTCTCAAGCTTCAAAAACTTCAAGGTGTATCAAATGGATGTAAAATCAGCTTTTCTCAATGGTTACTTAGAGGAAGAGGTCTACATAGAGCAACCAGATGGTTTCAGCCTGATAGATAAGCTGGACTATGTATGCAAATTAAAGAAAGCTCTCTATGGACTAAAGCAAGCCCCTAGGGCTTGGTACTCAAGATTGGATAAGTATCTCCAAGAATAGGGTTTCAGAAAAGGTATAGTTGATAGCAATCTATACATCAAAAATGAAGGAAATAACTTGTTGATTGTAGTGGTCTATGTGGATGATATCATTTTTGGAGGTAGTAATGACAAGATGTGTCAAAAATTTGCAAAGTGTATGCAAAATGAATTTGAGATGTCTATGCTTGGTGAGTTATCTTTCTTTCTTGGGTTGCAAATTTCACAATCAGATAAAGGTATATTTCTCTCTCAGACCAAGTATGTGAAAGAAATGTTGAAAAATTTCAGGATGGAGGATTGCAATCCTGTGAGTACCCCCATGGTTACAGGATGTAATTTAAGTAAAGATGATGAGTCTCCTGAAGCAAATCAGACATTGTATAGATCCATGATTGGAAGTTTACTATATGTCACAACTACTAGACCAGATATAATGCAGGTAGTCGGATTGGTGGCAAGATTTCAAGTTGCACCAAAAGAAACACATGTACAGGTAGTAAAGAGAATATTTAAGTATTTGAAAGGAACTATGAGTTTTGGATTGTGGTACCCCAAATGTAATAATTTCACACTCACTGCATATACAGATGCGGATTGGGTAGGCAATATTGATGATAGAAAAAGCACAAGTGGAGGAGCATTCTTTCTTGGAGATTGTTTAGTCTCTTGGCTAAGCAAGAAACAAGCATCAATATCCTTATCCACTGTAGAAGTAGAGTACATTGCAGCAGTTGCTTGTTGTACATAGGTTTTATGGATGAAGTAGACTTTAAGTGATTTCAAAATAGAACATGATCATCCTATCCCCATACTGTGTGATAATACAAGTGCCATTAATATCTCAAAGAATCCAGTGATGCATTCAAGGACTAAGCACATTTCAATCAAATATCATTTTTTGAGAGAGCAAGTGACTGATCAACAAGTCAAATTGGAATACATTGCTACAAAGGAACAGATTGCTGACATTTTTACCAAGCCACTTCCAAAGGAAACTTTTGAGTATCTCAGAGGAAAGTTGGGAGTAACTTCACTCCCATCCCAAAATTGATCACCTCAAGAAAAGGAGGTGGTGAGGGGGCTATGCTAAGTGTCTTATTTTTAGCCCCAAGGAGCCCTTTGCCATTGATGTCAAAGGGGGAGAGAATTTAGTGAGGGGGAGCAGCTTCTCAGGGGAGCAGATTTGGAATCCAGTTGCAATAAAAGAAGATTTTTTTGAAGGGTTGCCATCAATGACAAAGGGGGAGATTGTTGGAAATATTGAGTTGTCATTGATGTCAAAGGGTGCATGGTATTCAAGGCAAAAATATTCCCCATGGGTTTGATGAATAGCAAGCAATGGATAAAATTCAAAAGCAAGGTATATGGACAAAATTCAAGGCAAGGTATATCTCCAAAGTATTTTTCTAAGAGAAGGATTAATAATATTTAAATGTCAAATTTAAATATTATGAAGAAGGACAAGGTTTAAAAGGTTTTATTATAATTGCTTGAAAAATATTTAAAGACCACAAGAGGAGGCAAAGGTTTAAAGACAAAGATTTATTTCCAAGGGCCAAAGGTTTAAAGATTATAATATTTAAATCTTTTAGATTTAAAATATTATAATCAAAAGAAGGCTTAAAAAGAAAGAGTGCCAAAATTTATTAGAGGCTATATGAAAGTCAAAAATCAAAAAGAAAAATATGAGCGCCGATGTCATTGTGAAAGGAGGCAATATGCATATAAATAATGCACTAAAATATTTGTTTGGCTAAGGTTTTTGTGTAGTGCAATTCAAAATCCTTTCATGCATTGAAATTGTGAATCACAAGAAGGGAACATGAATTTTGGTAGGAGGTAAAGTGAGGATAAGGACAAGGTGTTGCGCTATAGGTTTCAATTGGGTAGCTAGCCCATCTGGTCGCTTGGCTAGCGCTAAGGCATTGCAGGGGAGAAGGTCATAGGTTCGATTCACGTAGGCATTGTTTTGGTGGTAGAAACATTGTTTTGAGCGGTAGCAAAGAGGAAGGTTTAAATTTACATCGTGCATTATTGTTGCTACCCATTGGGGTAGCCTAAATGGATGCCTAGCTAGAGCTAGGGAATTGTGGAGCAGGAGGTCATAGGATCAATTCTTGAAAGGACTATTTTGCAAGGCAAAAAAAAGAAATTGCGCGCTTGGTGGAAGGTATGCATAAATTCTTTTAATTAAAATTAATTTACAAAGGTAAATTGTTTGTTGGGCATATTGAATATAAATGGGACAAAATATTTTGTTTTAAATTTGATTTAAAAAGGGAGTCATAAGGTGTAATAAGGATTATTTGATATTGTAATGTTTGCATGAGGAAAATAGACATAAAACAAGTCCCTAGGGTTTGGTACTCAATACTGGATAAGTATCTCCAAGAATAGGGTTTTAGAAAAGGTATAGCTGATAACAATCTATACATAAAAAATAAAGGAAATAACTTCTTGATTGTAGTTGTCTATGTGGATGATATCATTTTTGGAGGCAATAATGACAAGATGTGTCAAAAATTTGCAAAGTGTATGCAAAATGAATTTGAGATATCTATTCTTGGTGAGTTATCTTTCTTTCTTGGGTTGCAAATTCCAAAATCAGATAAAGATATATTTCTCTCTCAAAGCAAGTATGTGAAAGAAATGTTGAAAAACTTTAGGATGGAGGATTGCAATCCTATGAGTACCCCATGGTTATAGGATGTAAGTTAAGTAAATATTATGAGTCTCCTGAAGTAAATCAGACATTATATAGATCCATGATTGGAAGTTTACTATATGTCACAACTACTAGACCAAATATAATGCAAGTAATCATATTGGTGGTAAGATTTCAAGCTGCACCAAAAGAAACACATGTATAGGAAGTAAAGAGAATCTTTAAGTATTTAAAAGGAACTATGAGTTTTGGATTGTGGTACCCCAAATATAATAATTTCACTCTCATTGCATATACAAATGTGAATTGGGCAGACAATATTGATGATAGAAAAAGAACAAGTGGAGGAGCATTATTTCTTAGAAATTTTTTAGCCTCTTGGCTAAGCAAGAAACAAGCATCAATATTTTTATCCACTATAGAAGTCGAGTATATTGCAGTAGTTTCTTATTGTACAAAGGTTTTTTGGATGAAGTAAACTTTAAGTGATTTTAAAATAGATCATGATCATCCTATTCCCATATTGTGTTATAATAAAAGTGCGATTAATATCTCAAATAATCCTATGATGCATTCACAGACTAAGCACATTTCAATAAAATATCATTTTTTGAGAGGGCAAGTGACTGATCAATAAGTCAAATTGGAATACATTGCTACAAAGGAACAAATTGTTGACATATTTACCAAACCACTTCCAAAGGAATTTTTTGAGTATCTTAGATGAAAGTTGGATGTAATTTAACTCCCATACCAAAATTGATCACCCCAAGGAAAGGAGGTGGTGAGGGGTCTATGCTAAAGTATCTTATTTTTAGCCCCAAGGAGCCCTTTGCCATTGATGTAAAATGGGGAGAGAATTTAGTGAGGAGGAGCAACTTCTCAGGGGGAGTAGTATTGGAATCCAATTGCAGTAAAAGAAGATTTTTTTTGGAGGGTTGCTATAAATGAAAAAGAGTGAGATTGTTGGAAATATTGAGTTGTCATTGATGTCAAAGGTGCATGGTAGTCAAGGCAAAAATATTCCCCATGGGTTTTATGAATAGCAAGCAATGGAAAAAATTCAAAAGCAAGGTATATGGGAAAAATTCAAGGTAAAGTACTTTGGAAAAAATTCAAGGCAAGGTATATCTCCAAAGTATTTTTCTAAGATAAGGATTAATAATATTTAAATGTCAAGTTTAAATATTATGAAGAAGGAAAAGGTTTAAAAGGTTTTGTTATAATTTCCTGAAAAATGTTTAAAGACCACAAGAGGAGGCAAAGGTTTAAAGACAGATTTATTTTTCCAAGGGCCAAAGGTTTAAATATTATAACATTTAAATCTTTTAGATTTAAAATATTATAATCAAAAGAAGGTTTAAAAATAAAGAGCACCAAAAATTATTAGAGGCTATATGAAATTCAAAAATAAAAAAGAAAAATATGAGTACCGATGTCATTGTGAAAGGAGGCAATATGCATATAAATAATGCACTAAGATATTTGTTTGGCTAAGGTTTTTGCGTAGTGTAATTTAAAATCCTTTTGCACGAATCACAAGAAGGAAATGCAAATTTTAGCAGGAGGTGAAGTGAGGATAAGGACAAGGGGGTGTGCTATAGGTTTCAACTAGGTAGGTAGTCCAACTGGTTGCTTGGGTAGTTCTAAGGAGCTATAGGGGAGAACATTGTAGGTTTGATTCATGCATGCACTGTTTTGGTGGCAGAAAAATTGTTTTGAGTGGCAGTAAAGAGGAAGGTTTAAATTTAAATCATGCATTATTGTTGCTACCCATTGGGGTAGCCCAATTGGACATCTAGCTAGAACTAGGGTACCATGGAGCAAGAGGTCACAGGGTCAATTCCTGCAAGCACTATTTTGCAAGGCAGAGAAAGGAAATCATGTGCTTGGTGGAAGGTATGCATAATTTTTTTTGATTAAAATTAATTTACAAAGGCAAATCATTCATTGGGCATATTGAATATAAAGGGGGAAAAATATTTTGTTTTAAATTTGATTTAAAAAGGGAGTCATAAGGTGTAATAAGGATTATTTGATATTGTAATGTTTGCATGAGGAAAATAGACATAAGGTGATTTGGGTATTATTTGAAATTTGTATTTTTACATTTTTAGAAAGGAGAGATAAGGTGTATCTATGATTATTGTTATTTGTATTTTTGCATATTGTAGAAAGGAGAAATAAGGTGTATTTGTGATTATTGTTATTTGTATTTTGACATATCATAGAAAGGGGATAAAAGGGTTTGTGTTATTGATGAAGCTTTATATTGTGAGGAAAATATAAGATATTATTTTCAAGCCTTATTGTGAACATTGTTGAAAAGGGTTTTTAATGTGGATGATTTGAAAAGGAGATTTGCTAAATTTTTGAAGTGGTGCTAGAAAATAAAATTACTTGTCAAGACAGATTTGGGAAGCTCATCATCATCATTATTTTTATTGATATTGGGAGTAAATGTGCAAGAATTATAGAATAAATTTGAAAGCAAAAGGTGTGCATTGTGTATGATTGGGAGTAGATGAGCCTGAAAGATTTGGGATTTTTATATCTAGTTTTGGGTATATATGAGTATTATTTTTATGCAAGAGTTTGAACCATATTTGAGCAGGTTTTGGTGTGCATATTTGAGCAGTGTTGTGATAAAATTTGAGTAGGTTTTGGTGAGCAGATTTGAGTAGAGTTGTGAGAAGATTTGAGAAGGTTTTGGTGAGCAGATTTGAGAAAGCCTTATGTGTAGGCTTGGAGCAGACCAGAGCAAAGGTGATTGGTGTCTCCTATGGATAGAGGTCCATGAACCAAAGTAAATGGGTTTGGTGTCTCTTATATATAGAGATCCATGAACCAAAGCAAATGGGATTGGTGTCTCCTATGAATAGAGGTCCATGAACTAGAGCAAAGGGGATTGGTGTCTCCTATGGATAGAGATCCATGAAATTGAGCATACAATATTGGTGTCTCCTTTGGGTTGATGCTCATAAACATTGTAATAGGGAATTGGTTCCCAAGAGATTTGTTGAGAAAATTTATAAGAAATATTTTCTTTGTGGATGTATCCCACATTGGGTGAACCACGTTAAATCTATGTATCTTATGTGTGTGATGATTTGTGCATTGTTTCATTATTACAATTGATAATATTGGATAATATTGATTTGGAAAGAAAAGTAATTTTTTTTATCTTATATTGTTAAACCCCCTATCAGTATAAGCTTGTGTTCTTCAGATTTATAGGGAGTGAACTGGAGTCTAAAATTGCTCAAGAGAATAAGGAAAATATTCGAGCACCAAATCAAGGTTGCTATAATTGTGGAGAGCCACCTTATGCTCATTAATGCTCTCAAATAATTGATCGAAAGTAGAAGAAACACGAGGTAAAATATGCCATCCATGAATTGGAATTAGCAGTAGTTGTACATGCCTTCGATATCTGGAGGTATTAATTATTTGTAAAAACCCTTTGAATTAAAATAAAATCACCAAAATCTCAGATATATCTTTACCCAACCATTTTCTAGACAAAATCAGTAGATAGATTTTTCGATAGAATACAACTTTGGAATTGAATATAATAAGGAAAAAGAGAATAAAATAGTGGATACCTTGAGCAAGAGGAGACATATAGCTGTCATATCCTATTGTTAGTAAAATTTGGTCAATCAGGTAAGGGAAATATAAAAGAAAGATGATTTCTATTTGAAAAGTTGATCTCAGGTCATGCTAGGACCTAACAAGGACAAAGATATTACAGTCAAGGATGACTTGTATTTTAGATATAGATTGATCACTCTAGATAACAAAAAATTAAGGGATAATATTTTTGAGGTATAATGCACCCCTTATTCTGTGCACCTAGGTGGGGAAAAAATATAGGTGAATTTGAGGAATGTATTTTACAGACTAGATAAGAAGCAAGACATAAAATGTTAAAAGATCAAATATGGCAAGATATTGCTTATGGATTGTTATGAATCTACCAAATTTTGATGGTGATAAATATATTTACACCTAAAAATATACAAGATGATACACCTGTTCAATTGCATAAGTCTACTATTTTAGATAAAGATATTAGATTTACCTTAGAATCATATAGATGGTCAATCAAGGAGGATTGACCCAACACTTTGAATACATAAATCCTTATAATTAGAAGAATATCATATCGAATAATGTTAATAAGATAGAAGAATAAATTAAAGTGATCAATGCACTTAAAAATATCAATATGAACATGGGGAGATTCTATGAAGAAATATAAAGATTTCATAAGGATTAAATTTGAAAGAGAAGAGAAGAAACCACCATGGGAATCCTCTACTTTCTGTAAAGGTGGAATTCAAAAAGGAGAACATACTACACAATTGAAAACTACCTATATTTGGTAGAATTTAATTCTAATAATAGTTATCATGCTGCATTGGGCATGGCTCTGTTCAAAGCCTTGTACGAGTAAAGGTGCAGAGACTCATCTATCATGGGATAATCTAAAATATCAAGTAATGATCAAATCGAACACTATAACAATTAAAGGAAATGCATCGAAGGCTTAAGGAAGCCTCAAATCGATAAAAGATTTATGCTGATCTCAAAAGAACATTGAAAGAATTCTTTGTATCTTAAGGGTGAAACCTTCCAAAAGCTCTATAAAATCTTCCAAGATCAACCTAAGATTTGTGGGACCCTTTGAAATCATTGATAAAAATAACTTTGTTACCTATAAGTTGCCTTACCACACAATCTATCAAAAATTCATGATACCTTCCATGTGTCCCTCCTTAGAAAGTATGTTGTAGATCCTTATCTTACAAATTTCAAATCCCCATAACATTGAGATCTGACCAGTTAATATCCTTGACTTCAAAACCAAATAGTTAAGAAAAAGAACAATTTCCTTATTTGTTTGAATGAACATTAATATATTTATTTTATCTGAAGTATATTTATGAATGAATGTGAACTTATTTGATATAGCATTATGATAAATGTATAATTTATTTGAGCATGCATTACAAACATAGGGACTGTGTTTAATCCTAGTGGGGGAGAATGTAACATCCCCACTAGAACAATTACTATTTAAAAAATCATATATACTTATTTTATTTATAGGATGAGATACTGTTGATAGATTTGTGAATGCAAGAAAAAATATCCATTTTTAGGTAGGCAGGTCAATAGGATCAGGTACCATCCTTCAAGAAGGTAGAGTGGGTTTGGCCACAAGAGGTAAGGAGGGATATGATGGATAAAACCACGGTCTGTGAGTACATGGAAGCTCACCAAAATGCATTTCATATAGGAGCATCTTGATTGCTAGTTGCATCATGCATATACCTCGATTGTTTGATTATATTCTATTTTTATATTGTTTTTTATTAAATTGATATGGTGTTTAGAACATTGTTTTATATTTAATTTTATAATTATCATTTAAAGTTAATATGTAAATATTTAGTTAAAACTAAATAAAATAATATATAAATTTTATAAATATAAAAATATAATTTTCCTTTTCATAATATGTTACCCTTTATATATAAGTAAATTTTCCTTTATGTGGGCTGTGGAATGAAGTGCCACTCGGTAGTTGCTTGAAAGAATTTTCGTGTATGTTTTGCCTATGTATTGACTGTATTCCATGCTCAATTTCTATTTATGAATGACGAAACAATCTCAAGGATATTCTTTATTATGTTGGTTTCGGTTGTTCTCAGTTTTTCTGGATATTTAGTATGGTCTTCTCGTGTGCTTCATGTGCCTTTGGTGAAACACAATTTGTGGAGTGGGAATTTTAGTTCTATGGATAAGCATACCAAGTTAGAGTTCCTTTTTCTTATAGTCTATAGTATTTTGTGCTTTTTCATGAATGTGAGAACAATATATTTTATTTTGATTGTTGTTTGGATTGATTTCCTTAGATAAATGTCAGCCAGTGTGTTTGCATAATTTACTAGCTAGACTACATAATGAGCTAGTGACCAATGTATGGTATTGTTTGTCTACTTCATGAATGTGTATTATTATTGATATATAAATATAAATGTTATATTTTAGTGAGAAGAAAACTTGGCTTGGAATGATTTCGTATGCATTGTAAACAAGGAAATTACAATTTTTAACTTATGGGAGAATTTTTGGTTTGTAACTGCCTGTTGCATATTACACTAAGGATGAGCTTTGTTGGAATGAGTAGATGACATTACTTGAGAAATTATATTATCTTTAGAAATGAGAATATTTCATTAATTTAAATTCTATCTATGCATTTGTATGGAATTATATTCTTGTTTGTTAGTATAAAACATATATTTACATACATTTGGATCGTATTGATTCCACGTCCTTACTTTATACCCACTCTACTGGAGAGACATGGGCTAGGCACTCCCTGGAAGCATGCAATGGTGTTACTAAGCTATAGAGGAGCCAACACTTAATTACCATCGTATATGAACGTAACCTGAGTAGATATCTCATTAAAAGAAATATTTTTGGCACTCCATAATGAAGATGCGGAGATTGCCTGCATTTGTGAGAATGTGTATGGCTTGCTTATATTCAAATTCTATGTAATAGATTGTATAAACTAAAGCTTTAAACTGGGCCTTTAGGCCACAACATTAATTAGCTTCTTTGGAAAAATGTACCTAAAGAATATTGTGGTAATGTACCTGAAGATACCACTTAAACTTGTGTAATAACTACTATTAGAATTGGTGATATGAGCTTTGTCAAGATTATAAATAGTACATTTGCTTCTTAATTGATACTATTCTGAATTGTTCTTTAAAAAAATTAAAAGGCTCTCCTGTAGTGGTGTTATATAGCTAAAGGATTCATTTATATGATATTGATTTTAATTTAAATAGTAGCTATTCCTTGAAGTTTCATTTATTTGGTATTTATAAACTAAAAATTATTGGCAATAAATTATCCATTATACCTTTCTATCTGAGATCTCTTCAGGATCGTTCATTGATTTTTGTGACTTGTTTTACTAAATTTTAAGCATAAGAGCTTAAATAATTAACTCCTTGAGGTTGGTTGATGGGGGAGTAATGAATGCTTTATTAGAATATTTTTTTAGCATATTGTAATAAGTTTGGTAGACAAATTAATTTACTATAGTTTTATAGTTCTTGTTTAGACATCAGCAGTGACAAGAGTTAAAAACCATATCTTCAAAAAACGTTTGAGTGTGTTCTCATGGGCAATATCCAATTAAAACAAGTTAATATCAAGTTATGAATTTTAAATTCTACCAACCACAATACTAAGTTGAGAGGTGCCCTAAAAAAAGGCTCGATGTTGTGACAAAAGGGCTATTGGATATTTTTCCTTAAAATAGGATCGCTTGAAACATCTCTTAAGATAAATTTGTGATGTTTTCATTTTCTTTGATTAGTGTGCTTTAGGTGAACCCTAATGTTAAAATAATAAACTATTACTTTCGTTTGTTTGTATGTTTATATATACACACACATTTATAACATGATATATAAGTTTATTTTTTTAATTTCGTTAATAGGTAGAATAAAATAATATTTATGTACCTTTATTACATGTATTATGGAACATGTATGTGTAAAGTAAATAAAATAAAGTATTGTGTAATTGTTGGACATGAAAACATAATGGAAGTATTAATCTCATAAGCACCTAAGTATTTCATTTGACTATTCATCTTATTTATTTAAGAGTTGATTTATTCATTTAACATTAAAATTTGGGATTGTATATCAATGAACTATTTATGTTGGTTCCTAGTTAAGTATTGATAAAATCAAATATATTAGTTTATTTTTTAAGAGAGGTTCATAATTATATTTGTACAATTATACATAATTCTTATGTTCTCAAACGTTGGATGAGATTATTTAATGTAATCTTCAGTTGGATTTGATTATTTGGAGCAAAACAGATAGCACGTTAATTACAAAGCTTGTAATATAGTATTTTGTTTTATATAAAAACTATGTTGAAAGTCTTCTCGGTTGTGTTTGTGTAGTATGGATTTTGTGGCGTTCTAATCAATAGTATATAATATAATATAGTGACCCATATGTCATATAAACCATTGAATGAAAGAAATGAAGGAAGCATTGTTGTTCATTTTTTAATTACTAAGATTCTCCCGTGCGGTTGTCATCGAATAAATATGTTTAAATGTTGGTAGTTTGAATGAAATCCTATAAATTAAACTTATAGCTCATTTACATCAAGAAAATAAAAAGTATGAATTATGGATGCCATTCAAGTCCGTTCTCACCAGTTGGCATAAATTATAACCATGATACATCCTTGTTAAATAAACTAAGTCTTTTTAAAGTATCTTAGGTTAATTATTTGGGGTGGAAGAGTGTTGCCATTCGAGTTCCTAAATAATTTCGTTTACCAAGTACCATGAGTGCACTTGAAAAGCATGCATATGAGACTGCATTAACTTACCAATGAAGAGGTGACTAAAGGAAGTTCCACATAAGGTTAAGATAATATGAAACATAATACTAAGCTTGTGCTTTATTTAAAATATTCATATTATTGGGTTGAGCAATAGCGGAGGTGATGGCGAGCGAATGAGCGGTTTTAGGTGATCGGATGGCTTTAGGGGAGTGAGGGGAAGGTAGGAATACAAATTTTCAAATATCTACAGGTGGATCTACCCCTCAGAACTCATCAGAGATAGGTAATGCATGTGATAGTGAGAAAGTAGGCCCTGATTCAGAACCAGATGGTAAGGATCCTCCCGATAAGGGACACATGTTCAATGGGTCCCTCTCTCAAGACTGTGATTCCTCTCCTCGGTCTTATGCTAAGAAATTAAAAGGGTCTATGAAACCTCCTTCGGGTAGTGGAACCCTCTTACTCCCAACGGGTGAAGACCTAGTAATTCCTGAAACCCTAATGGTGGATTACATTTCTATTGAATCCCATAATATGGTGGGGAAATTTATTGGAGGATGGCCAGATATGGAATCTATTCGGTGGTGGGCCTATACCAAATGGAAAACCCTAGGCAATATGGAGTTGGTTGCCCTTTCAAAGGGCTTTTTTCTCATTCGACTCAACAATGAAGAAGATGCCTCCTGGATTCTTACCAGGGGTCCTTGGTTCTTCGATCGAAAGAGTCTCTTTCTTCGAAGGTGGGGTGAATATTTCAACCCCGAGATGTAGAGCATAAATTTTGCACCAATATGGGTTCGGTTTCTAGATCTGCCTACCCATTTTTGGCATGAAGATATTTTAAAGGGTATTGGAAAATATATAGGTGAGCTGGTTGCAATCGACCTAGTGACCAGAGCACGCACTCGCATGGTACATGCTAGAATTTGTGTTAACACCAATCTAGATTCCTAGCTTCCCACTCGGATAAATTTGGTTTACGACTCCTATCGTAGATGTCAGGCCATAGAATATGAGAATAAGCCTGCATTCTACATTGAATGCAAGGCTTAGGGCCATCTCAAAACCCAATGCCCATTGCTAAGAAACTCAAAGGAGATGAAATTCCCCAATACCTCTCGAAGTGGGTTGCAGATTGGGCAGCAACAAGGTAGACCCCTACAGGGCAAGCAACAAAGCAACTACTACCAGAAGAAGGATCAAATTCCAGAAAATTCCAAAGGAAAGCAGATTGAAATCCAAGATTCGGAGAATGATCATCCAAAGGTGAGTTCCATTTTTGCCTTCCAAAATTATTTTGATGTTTTAAAAGGAACTACTTTTCATGGGCCTAAACCTGGTGAGGATGACATTACCTCACATCTAGCTGAAACCCTAGTTTTTGACCAAGATGAGCCTCAATCCTCGACTATATCTGGGCCCTCCAATACTGTCTCAAAACCTCCATCCACCCCTGAGGGGCATATAGAAATTGGTAGTCCCATCTCAGACAAAGTGGAGAAAGAAGATAAATATGATTTCAGCCCCATTAACACTAGAAGTCTCAAGAAAGCTTCTGTTGACATCGATAGTGAAAAGAAAAAAAGGGAAGACCCTCTATAAATGATCAAAAGAAAAAGGAAACAGAAAATGATATTGCAAATGGTACCCAAAAAACCCTATTCCAAGATCTTCTCGAACAGGAGAAGGATGAATCAAAAATACCCAAACCTCCCTTGCAGCAATCTAAGGGAGGCCAAAAACTTTCCAAAAATTCTAAATGAGGATCCTCTCATGGAATGTGAGAGGCCTCAATAGTGTTGTCAAGCAAAGGCTTGTTTGCACTCTGAGGAAAGAACATAGACCCACTATCATAGTTCTACAAGAAATGAAGATTGACCAAAATAAAATCCAGAAAATCACAAATTCTATCTGGAAAAATGGTGAGTTTGCTTTTTGCCCCTACTCAAGGTACATCTGGGGGACTTCTCTGTATTTGGGACTCAAACAAGTTAGAAGGCAGAATCATTTCCTCTTCCGATAGGGTCCTCAATATGATGTTCTTCTATAAAAGCAATAATTTCTCTTGGGTTTTGTCCAATGTCTACGCCCCTAACAATCCTCTCAGCCGTAGGGGCCTATGGGATACTTTGAGTCAGATGAGAAGTGCTTTCTTAAACCTTCCATGGATTATCGTTGGAGATTTCAACTCTCCCCTTTTTCCTTCTGACAAGCAAGGAGGGAACCTGATGCCCTCCAAAAGCATTGAGGATTTTCATAACTTTGTCACTGATTGTGAGTTGATGGATGTTCAGACTAAAGGGGAAAAATACACCTGGAGCAATAGGAGAATTGGGGATCAACACATTCAAGTTAAACTTGATAGGGTTTTTTGTCTCAAGAAGCTATACCGATGATGGGTGATGGCACTCTTATCTATCTTCCCAGAGTTGGATCTGATCATTGTCCTTTACTGTTTGAAGTCGATAAAGGTCCTTGTTTCAAAATCCCCTTCATATTTGAAGCTATGTGGACTCAACACCCAGATTTGCGGATGCAAATTGTTGACTGGTGGTAATTTGACTGTCATGGGTCCTTTATTTTTAGGGTTTCTCAAAAACTTAAGTGTGTCAAATAAAATATTTGAGTCTAGAACAGAGAAGTTTTTGGTAACATATTTGAAAATAAGGAGAATATTTTGCAAAAGCTAAAAAGTATTGAACTCCAAATTCAGAATGGGTAGCTCAATGAACAACTCAGAAATGAAGAGAGACAGGTTCTTGTAGACTATCATAATGTACTAGCTAAAGAGGAGACTTTCTGGAGGCAAAAATCAAGGGCCCTTTGGCTCAAAGAGGGGGACTCTAACACAAAATTCTTTCATGCCACTACCCTTAGGCACCGAAGTTCGAACAAAATTAAAGAATTAACCAGAAGTGATGGCACCATCATCAAGGATATTTTTGAGATCCGAAATGAAGCTTCATATTTCTTTGAAGGCCTTTTGGGAGCCAACCCCCAAAATACTACCCAGGTTGGTAGACAATTGCTCCACCATATTCCTATCCTGGTCACTTCAGATATGAATTTGACTCTTATCAAACCCCTCACCCCTGATGAAATTAAAGAGGCCCTTTTTTCTATGCACCCTGATAAAACCCCAGGCCCTGATGGGTTTTCCCCCCGGTTCTACCAGACCTTTTGGGACATCATTGGGCCTGACATTTGTAATGCCATCATTGAACTTCAACAAACTAAATCTATACCCAGAAGTATCAACTCCACTTTCATTGCCTTGGTTCCCAAAGGGCCTGTTTGCAAATCTATGTCATATTTCAGACCCATTAGTCTCTGCAATGTTCTTTACAAAAATCTCACTAAAGCCATGGCTACAAGACTCAAGGATATCCTTCCTCAGATCATAGACCCTTGTCAAGGTAGCTCTATCAAAGGAAGAAATATTATTGATGGTGTTATCACGTTACATGAAGTCCTTCATTCTGCCAACCTTAACAAAAAAGCTGCCATGTTTTTCAAAATTGATATGAATAAGGTATTTGATAGAGTTAACAGATATTTCCTGATTTTTGTCCTTCTCAAATTTGGATTTCATAGGGAATGGGTTGATCTTGTTCACAATTGCATCTCTAATCCTTGGTTTTCAGTCCTGGTAAATGGATCTACAATAGGGTTTTTCCCTAGTAATAGGGGCCTCAGATAGGGAGATCCTCTCTCCCCCATCCTTTTTATCATTCTTGTTGAATCCTTGGGTAGAGCACTCAAAAATTCCTGCTCCAATGACATAATTTTAGGCATTAAGGTTGCATCCAATTTAAGAGCCCTATCTCACCAATAGTTCATTGATGATACCATCATTGCTACTCATGCTTCTGTGTGGGAAGCAAAAGCCATTAAGAGTATTCTTGATACTTATGAGGAGGCTATAGGTCAGAAAATAAATTATATTAAAAGCAAAATCTATTTCATCAACACTCCCCAAGAGAGACAAGCAAATATTGCACGCATTTTTCAATGTGTTATATCTCAGTTACCTACTCAATATTTGGGCCTCCCTCTTTTCACCAGTGCTCCAAAGGAATCCATGTGGAGTAATGTTATTGAGAGGATTAACAAAAAACTTGCAGGTTGGAAAGGGACCCTCCTCTCTCAAGCAACCAAAGCCACCCTGACAATGGCTTATCTCCAAAGTGTTCCTATTTATTTCATGTCCATATTCAAAGTTCCTGCTACTATCTGCATGAAAATTGAGCAAATCCAAAAGAGATTTTTGTGGGTAGGTGCCGAGGATAGGAAAAGATTTCATCTGGTCAGTTGGGACAAGGTGTGCTCCCCAAAAATTTAGGGGGATTGGGGCTTCGAAGAGTTTTTAATATGAACACAACCTTGTTAGCCAAGCAAGCATGGAAGGTTTTCACCAACAACAACCTTGAATGGGTCTCAATTGTCAACAAAAAATATCTTCAAAATCGTTGTTTCCTGGATGATGATATTCCTAGAGATGGGTCCACTTTCTGGAAATCAATTATCCAAACCATATCTCTTATTCATAAGGGGATAAGGTGGCAACTAGGCACAGGGAGAAAAATTAATTTTTGGACTGACAGGTGGATTTCTAATCAACCACTTTCAGAGAACAATGAAATTGTTGTCTTACAACCTTTCCTGGACACTTTAATTGGTAGCAAGGTTGAAGATTTCATTGACATTTCATTAGATTCCAAGTGTTGGAAATATTTTCATATTCCATGTGCTAATGGTCAAATCTCTGCTACCTTAGAAGTTCTCAAAACCATCCTAAATGCAACAATCATCCCCACTAGTAATTCCCTTGACTCTCCTTTTTGGAAAGAAACTGATTCTAGGTTGTTCACTATTAAATCTGCTCATGATCTGACTATTGATTATCAAGTGGTCCATATCCCTTATGATCGAGTGTGGATTAAATACCTCATTCTAAAAGTTGCTCATTTCAGTTGGTTGGCCATTCAAAATAAGATTCTAATGATTGATAACATTATGAAAAGGGGTATGTCTATCCCCAACAGATGCTATTTGTGCATGAATGCCTGGGAATCTACCAATCACCTCCTTCTAGAGTGCCCTTTCTCCAAGATAGCTTTGGATCACCTTATGTCCACTTTTCATATCTCTTGGGTTCCTCCTAATTCGTTGAGTCACCTTTTCACCCAATGGCCTACTCCATTCAAAAATATTAGATTATCTTCTTTATGGAAAGTGAGCCTTCATCATATCTTATGGTAATTGTGGCTTGAAAGAAACAATAGGGTTTTCTCTTCCTCCTCTAAGGATCCCATATCTGTAGCCAACAAAGCTATTGCCTTTGTTGTCGAGAATTCCTAGCTCTTCCCTTGTCCCAAACCACCTGATTCTAGATTGGAGTCTATTCTATTCTCTTCTTTAAATATTCCTTGCAACTCCAGTTCTAGTTTACCAGCCCCCCATCCTAGAGTGGGTGCCCATTGGATTCCTCCCCAAGTGAGTGGCTGAAACTTAATTTTGATGGTGCCTCCAAAGGAAACCCAGGGGATGTTGGTGTAGGTGGCCTAGTCAGAGATAGCAATGGTCAAGTTATTATGGCTTATGTTGAGTATCTAGGGTGCCAAACAAATCATTTTGTTGAAGGTCGTGCACTGTGGAGAGGGCTAGATCTTCTCAAGGATTATAAAGGCAACCTTTTTATTGAGGGAGATTCTTTGAACATTATAAATGCTCTTAAAAACAATAGGGTGTCCTCTTGGAATGTCAAAACTATTGTTCAGGAAGCTAAGAAGTTATCCCAAAATTTCAATGATATCTCTATCAACCATGTGTACCACGAAGCTAATAGACCTACATATATTCTTGCCAATTGGGGAGTTACCCATAAATCTCTATCCATTTGGAAAGAAAGCTTTCCCCAAGAAGTTTTAAATGCTACTAATAATGATTTGGTTTGAAAGTTGTGGTCACAGGTTTTGGTGGGTCAACTTCTCCAATGCTGACTCTACCCTTTTCAACATGATGTGTTTCTTTGGTTCCAATTCTTATGGTGGAAGTTTTTTGATTAGCGTGACTCTCTACCTTGCTATCAATGTTGGCATTTGGTTCTCCCGTTTCCCTTCTATGAAGTATGCAATGTCCCAAGATAGGCCCTGTCAGTGGGTTTACCTCGTGGTTGTCTTCTCCAAGCATGTCAAGTCCTTGAGTAGGTCTAGGTTGTGCAATTGGATGTTATCAAACAATGTCAATATGCGTCAAGTCTTGAGATGCTTAATTTTATGTCTTGTGAATTTTGAGATTCATTATTTCAGTCATTTGGCACTCCCAATCCTATCCCAGCCCTATCATGTGCGAAGTTTGTCCTGTGCCATGTCTATTTTTTTGGTGTCGGTTCCCTATGGAGAATTATTATGTGGTCTACCAATCACACCAACTCAGCTTTCGAAAAGGGCATCTATTGTACCAAAAATTTCTATATTTACATCCTTGGTCTGTGTCAGTCCATTGTCATCTAGTTTTGTTCATCGTTGTGTGTCCTAGGTAGTAAGAAGCTTTTGTGGTCTTCCTTTCTCCTCAGTCTTGCCAATATGGCCCTGCTTGAGCCATCTACCCTTCAACTTGATCCCCTATCTCACACCTTTCTGGAAGCTCATGGTCTCATTCTATTTCTAAGCAAGTTCAAAGGGGCTGAGCAAGATATCACTGAAGCCTTTGTCATTTCATGGAATAATGGTTATGTTGTTGTGCGTAACCTCCATTTCAGAGTTACTGTTAAGTTGATGGTTGAGGTGATAGAACTACTAGTGAAAGGGTGAGCGGTGTGAAGAGATCATCATAATTGGGAACTTGAGCTCTAGGGTTTCCCAAATCATTCAAATATTTTCAAGTGGAAGGGTGTTGTTGTTGATCATGAGTCATTGCCTACGCCCTAGCCCATGGTGTCTATTATAGTTTTTATGGATATTTTGTGAGCTTCCCCTACATGGGTTTTTGTCATAGCTCCTTTACAAGTTTTTTAGATAGTTACTTCTCTTAAGCAACCCCTATGTGGGTATTGCTCGGACTGCATTTTTATTTTTCTGACATCAAGCATCCATCCAACCTTCTCTGCTATTGTTTGGACCTTTTTCTTCAGGTTGTTGCTGGCCAATATGCAGGCTATGTCATCTTATGCTATTGGTTTAGCTACCAGTTTATGTACTTGGGTTTGGGGCCCATTTAAACCCCACACTTAATCAATTTTACCTACCAAAAAAAAATCTTCATATGATTAATGAGTTAAAGTATAAGCTTTAAGCGTAGAAGTTGAGATGCCTTGGAAAGTCTCGTTGATGCCCAAAAACTAACTAGAGCTTGAATTTTATGAAAATACAGATATTGTGAATACCATTTTATATTTTAGTAGTAATATTATATAGTATTTACATTTGTTTATCTTATACTTGGCTAAATGATTAGCTTTTGTAATTCTTTTTTATTTATATACTTCAGTGAATTTAACATCGGTGTTAGTAAATCAAATTACTCAATTAGTTATTTCTCCTTTTAAAGTAAAAAGTAAAGTTTGTTTCAATATTTTGTGAAATTATTAGGTGTTTCAACATGTAATAGAGAAAATAGAAGGGTTTCTTTTATTGTAAATAAATATCTTTTTGAATTTGTTATATGGTTAAAATAAAGGTTATTCTATAGTTTTGATCTATAACATGATATTATGTAATTTAATGGAAGGAAAAATAATGAATGTTTAATTATTATGTTTTTGCATCCTTTTAGATTTATTATTATGCTTCATTAACAAAAGATGATTATTATGCTTCATTTACAAACGATGATTATTATGCTTCATTTACAAAAGATGAATGTTTGAAAATGCTATGAGATTTAAAAATGCTATGAAATTCTTAGGAGAGTGTATATACATATGAATTAAAACATATTTAGCCATAAATTTTCCTTTATAACATTTTTCTCCTTTATAACCTTTTTCATTGTAAAGGATGACAAGATATGCATCATGAGGATGGTAAAATTCTAGCACCCAACACCGATGATTGAGATTTAGGCAATCACTGTGATTTGAGAACTACTACTTTTTGGTAAACTAACCTAGGATGAGTCGTCCTTTATCCAAGAAAAATTAACAAGGAGCGGTATGAGATGTCACCTCTAGGTCATTGTGCGAGTAGTATGGTGAGGGGTCCCTTACTCATTGTACAGTTGGGAGATAACTAGAAGGATACTAGTACTAGGAGATAGCTAGATATCGATGCTAGTAATTACAGTGATGAGTTGGTATGGGATAACTCCTCATCAATTATGCCATGACAAGGGATACCTAAATTTGAGCTAGTGTAATGGTGAGTCCTAGTTGAATCCAAACAAAGTTAGACTCTCAACTACGTACAAGGCATATTTATTCTACTTCCTTGCATGTTTAAAACCTAGGAAAATAATTAGGCCAAAGGAACCTAAGTCCTCCATGCTAATGGACAAGGAATTATGTGTCCACCCTCTAGGTATTATGGGCCCTAGAGGATAACCCTAGCTATGAAACTATGAACTCTAGTAAAGGAGAAAATGGATTCACAAAAGGCACCTTTACTATGGGATCTAGTCAATCTCTACCACTTGGGAGACCGTCTATAGTAGTCAATATTCCAAAACATGGGATTTGCTATACCTCGTACTAATAAAATATTGGGTGATCATCAATATTTCTCCTTGAGCTTTGTTTAAGACCTTGAAATAGGTCAAAATTTTCACTTTGTAATTCCAGTGAGCAAGATTGGAATGGACAACCAAGTGTGTTAGATCTAGGTTGTTACAATGTGGGTGGTCCATTATGTTAGGCCTATGTTTCTATTTGGATTATCACTATGGGCTATTGGAATATTAGGGATGCTTAGTGTTCTAATATGTGGTTATGCTTTATTCTATAAAATATTTCTTAGGGTGCTAGGGGATATTGGAATAGAAGGTATGATTTAAGCTTAATTTACATTCTACAATGATTTACTTAGTGATTGACATGTTAGGAATTGTATGCAGTTTAGTTGTAGTGTGTTTTGCAAATGATGTGGTAGTGCTATTAGCCAAATTTCATCTGCATTTAATCCATATTTCTCTCCCTTCTCTTTTTAACCCTCCATTTCTCACTTTAGTATTTCTCCATTCCGTTTATTCTTATTTTTTGCTTTGGAACAAGAAATCAACCTTCTCTAGAGGTTGTCTAAGGATAAATCTTGAACCATCTAATATTGACTTTGCAATATAGGAAACACTTCTCAGCACTAGATAGATCATAGACTAAGAGTTTTTTGCATGCTTGGTGGGACAAACCATTCAATATTTATCTCATATACTTGGAGGCTCAAGATTTTGGTGAATATCATAACCTCACAAGAAAATAATACACATTCACTTGGTGAATCCATTTATTTAAGAACCTAATATTGGTGATTCTATTGAAGGAATGATCTCTAGGGATGAGCTTAAAAATCAATTTATAACATGATCAAAGTCTAAATAAACTCAAATGATCCCATGTAGATCAATGATTTTTTAATCATAATAGAATATCTCATCAAAAACCATGGTTGGATGCATATATCCAGTTTGGAATAATGTTGGACCCCTAAACCTCCCTAATATCCATGACATTCCTCAAGTTGTTATAAAGGCTTTGCCCTCCTATGATGGTAGAAAAAAATGACTTATGAATACTACCAAGATATCATTCCTTTGGATACTATCTATGAAATTACTCATGAATACATAATGGTAAGACTTTTTGCACTCTCTTTTAAAGATAAAGTATTGGTATGGTATCAATCATTAGAGGAAAGCAACATAGGCACTTGGGATGACCTCACTAAATATTTCATTCTAAAATTTAATGAGGTAAGGGATCCTTTCATACTGCTCAATCAATTCTTATCCATTCAAATACATCCCTAAGAAAGCATAATAGATTTTAATTCTTGAGTCAACAAAACTTGTGGAAGGATTCCTCAAGATATATAACCATCACATGTCCAAGCCTACATACTCTACCATAGATCTTTCTTCCCTGAAATAGGGATTCATATCCAACAATCCAATGATATGAGGTTCCCATAAGTTATTCAAGTCACTATTGCAATAGAAAACACACATCTCAATTGGAATACTTTCCCCCAAAATTATTATACCAGATATACCCCAGTTTTATTTTGACAAGCTCACAAGCTACCTCTATGGCCTTGTCTTCCCCTTCACCAGTCATAATGTCTGAATCATACCCTTAATATTCCATGCTGATGAGTTCTATACCTACTATGTCCACTTTGAAATTAAAATAATTACAAGAGTTGAGAGCTATAATACAAAACATGATAAACAAGCTTGCCATATTAGAGATAAAATGTTGAGGAGAGATCTGAAGAATATCAACAAGAAGAACCTACTCATGATTTAGAGTATAATTTTATACCACTTGGTGAATATGATGAAGAGCAAATCACTATCATTGGAGATGAAGAACTAGAAGCACATGCTAATCCATATGAATGTTGGTGCTCAACATTTGACAATAACAATGGGGATACATGCTAAGATTATGAGAATCAACTCTAGCTAGCTATATTATAATAATTAGAGGAAGAAATAGAATATCTAATGACCTTGATGATCTAGAACAAAATCAAGTAGCTAAGAAGCCTTTACAACTAGTTTGGCTAGTATATTCATTGGATCTAGGGGAGGTCTTTTTTCATCATATACTCAAGAACCAAAATATCTTAAAAGTGTAGAGGAATAGAGGGAGTATATTGAGGAATAAAATCACCCAAAAAATATATAAATAGTACCATATACTCAAAGAAATTAGCAAGTAGAGTGAAAGTCACAAGAATATTAAAGTTGAGCTCAACAAATAGCACCGGTAACCAACCACAACCAAGTATCTCGATAAATTTTGAGAGCACCACAAGTAAATTATAAAAAGGATAAATCCTTTAGAAATATATGGTACCCTTTAGTAAATAAGAAGTACAGGAAAGAAGCTATTTATTAGTACCAAGGGAGGATTAAGCAATCATCTAGTAAGGAATAAAAGTTACCAAAGAATATTGGTCACAACTTTTTGAGACAAGTGAAGAATATGGAAAAGTTGATATAGTGTAAGTAACTCTCAAAATATTAAAATATGATGAAATGACCCTTTATGAATTCAAAATAGCACATGAGCTATCATCTCTAAGCACAGGTGATATCAAGCCTTTTTCCTTCTATTTGTCTCTATGTATGGAGGTCTAGGTAGTTCACAACTAAATGATAGGATCTAAAGCTATTATAACAATAATGCCTTAAGTAGTTTGTAATATTATGTTCTTGGAATACACCTAGGCTACTTCTAGAGTGTTATACATAAATGGATTTTTGATCTAAACAATAGGGATTGTAAAAATATATACTACTACACAAGTTGCAAGAAATTTCAATAATATAGGAGGTAATAATGGTGGATCTACCACTACTATTTGGGCTATGATTATCAAGGGTATTATGGCTAAGGTAGGGGGTATTTATTAGAATATGAAACTCACATGGTAATCCCTTGCATAGAAGAAGATTTAAATCTATGGCAGGAAGACTAGACCTTATCATGTAGAAAGGTATGAAGAGCAAAAGTATAATATGGAGCATCCAAAGGTGGAGATAGAATATTGGTCAGAAGGTTTGGTGGAATCAAAAGAGAATGATTTTTCCATGACTAGTCCCAATTCACTGATTCATTCAAAAATGGAGAATTAGTGGGATATCAAGTCAATTTATAGTTAGTTTCAAGGTTTAGTGGGCCACATGTTTTAACAAGTGCATGCAAAGAATATAAGGAAGCTAGCATATGAATCATTGTCAACCAATAAAATGTGATGCCCCATCCAAGCCAAAAATGTGCATGAGCCTAGGAACTCATGAAAAGCAAAATGCCAATCTAGCACAAGGGTCAAAATATATGGGAAAATTAGCAAAGGAGTCACAATATAAAAAAAAGTTGTCATTTCTAAGTTTTGATACTATATATCATTCAATATTTGGAATTATTTCCTTCTCTAATCCAACCCAATGACAAATATTTCCAGAAGAAGTTGTGTTCTATATGAATAACATGTGAGAAAAAAAAGTTGACACTATATGGTTGGGTCATTATAGATTCCAATGAGGTGGTAATGATCGATAATATTAGCATAAGAAAGCATGCCAAAATTTTATGTAAATAGGTGGCATGTAAATAAATCCAACTATAGCTAAATATAATAAAGTTATTGGCTAAATAGATAACAATATATTATCCTTATGAATTAAAGTTTTGAAAATTGTACCAGACTAGGAGTCTTAAAATAGGTAATTATATCAGTTGTTGATTTAGTTTCCTTGAAAAGTTTGTTCACATGAGTTGGCCAAAGAATTAATGCTAAGTTAGGTACACAACTTCAACAAATTTCCAAGGTGGAAAAGCCTATATAAGAACACCCTTTCTCTTGCCATTTCATGGATCATAAATAAAATTATTCACAAGTGCCATTTTGTTAATCAAATCTAAGGAAGCATGAGAGGGTCCAAAGCTCCACCAATTTTTCAAGTTATTAATGCTCTATTAAATATGATCACAAGGGAAGGCCTTAAACAAAAATTATAAGCAAGACTAAAAATACCTATGCTATGAGGATCAACAAACCCATTGAATTGGAAGAATGATAAATCTTAGCCTTCTTGGTGGTAGCTAAAGTAGAACTAGACCTTGTCATAGGTGATAATCCAATAGCCATCTCAATTTAGCTAAAAGGGTTCCTCCATTGGTAAGGTTTGCATCCAAATTGTAGCTGTAGATATATCTCTTAACCTGAGAGGTAGGCCAACTAAAACAAGCACACTCTTTGGCAATTGAATTTGTAGCTCATCATATATCATGTTGCTATCTTAATATGGAAATAATAATAAGGTAAAAAAACAAATCCCAAGAACAAAAGAGAAAGAAAAAACAAAAATTCTAAGAGGTGGGTAAGCTTGCTAGAGCCTGCTTGACCAAATAGAGGTTTCCCTTAAATTTATGGAAACTACAATAATCATCCAAGTGTTTCAATTTGTCTTCAATTTTGCATACTAAATAAACCTCCTCAATCATGGCATAATATATTTTGATATATGTAATTTCCTAACTTCTTCACTAGGAACAAAAGAGAGTAAATATGGCACACTAAGAAAAGAAAATAGTTTAGCATGAATGAAAAAACCTAGTAGCTCTCACATGATATCAATAATGAAGCATTAAAAATAAAACAAGGAGAAAAACATCAGTAGAAATAACAAGGGACTAAAAAGATATTTCTCGATTAACAAAACTAAGGTTTAAGAATGAGAATAGTTGCAAAGTATTATCAAAAGGAATCCAACTCTCCTAAAGGTGCCATTATTTAGGTTTAACCATTTTCCTTACTCCATATTCCAATATAATTCTCCTCCTTTTCCCTCCATATATTATTTCTCTTTCCTTTTATTTGCTCTAATTCATTCCTTCCCATCTAAGGTCTCACTTCTCTAATTCTTCCTGTAGCTCAATTTTGTTATTTCACTCCCAGGATAGGTTCTAGTTGTTCTCTACCAATTCTAGTTATTTTCCTCCTATTTCTATGACATATAATCATAGAGGTTGCTAAGGGTATTTCTCACCATATATCTTAAATCCCCTATTTAAGTCATAGAATCCCTCCTTACCCAAAAAATTATTTGTTTTTCTTATTAAATCCATTTAATTCCTAAATGTTTCTTCTCCTTTAGATTTCTTCTCACTTCTAACTCTATTTCACATTGGATAAAGGTAGTTGGGTTCTCCTCTTTACAAGCAAAAAATATTGAGAGTCATCAATAATGTGGGGCAATACTTGGTCCACAAGGTTATATAGATGCTATCAAAGCACTACTATTGCTAATAATTATTGAGGGTGGGAGCTAAATACATGGCTGAGCTCTATATGTTACTAACCACACTAAAATTTCACTTAGGAAAAGAGGCCCAATAAATTTGAAGATTGGAATAGCGGTGGCTAGATAGATTTCAAAGTTAGCATTAGCCAAGGCATTTTTGCATTCTAGTTAAGCTGGAAGCTAGAGTGATAAAAAATATCAATGGCCAAGGGATAGAGTAGCCAAAGGATGGGGTGGTTGTATATTTCTAAAAAAGTGATGCCAAAAAATCCTACCAAAAATCCTAGCTAGGTCTCTGAGACTTTGGTGATGGGCCAAAGCCTTTAGTAGATAATGACTCCCTTAAAATAGAGATATTACTTATTAGAAGCTATGACCACCTGGTCACCCATCACTATCTAAATGAAAGCCATTAGGTAATAAAGTGATAGCCAATCTTAGGGAAATACAATGGTGGTGGTAATCCTTACTCATCATGAATGAAGGTGCTTGCAAGTATGACAACTAGGTAACAATAAAGTGTAGTGAAGAGAATTTGGGCATATGCTCAAATGGCATGGGCTTGCTAAGGAGAAATGGCTACGAAGGAGTGTTATTATCTATTGGATCAAAAATTCTACCAAGAAAAAGTAGGAAAAATATGCTCACTCTTCTCAAAAATGTTGATTATACTTAAAACTTGTACTATGCTAGACTATACATACACGTATCAGGCCTAGGAGAGGCCATCTATGTAATTACTACGCTAGATTCCATGGATTGTAAAAAATTATAAATAGATTAATTCTCTTCAGTATGAGGGTCAAAAATTTGAGTGTTTTCCTATTGTATAATATGTATTTATTCTCTACAATTTTAATGAATCATATTGTTGTTTGACCTTTGCTAGCAATGTGTTATGGAATTATTTAGTTTATGAATTCTCTATAATTTCTAGATATTTTGATAAAAGATTTGTGGATGGTCTATTATGCTAGGCCAAAGTTATTTTTTGGATTATCACTCTAGGCTATTGAAATATTAGGGATGCTTAGCATTTTATTATGTGGTTTTTATTTCTTCTATAAAATCTTGCTCAGGGTGTTGGGGGCTATTGGAGTAGTATAGGACATGGTTTGAGCTTGATTTAAATTCTACAATGCTTTACTTAGTGATCGGTATATTAGGTCTTGTATCTAGTAAAGTTGAGTGTATTGTGTATAGGATGTGGTAGTTCTACTATCCAAATGCCATCCATGTTTAATCCACATTTTTCTCCCTTCTATTTCTAACCCTCCACATTTTATATTTGCTCTTATATCTAAATCGGAGAAAACTTTCCTTATTCATTTTCTTTGTTCTCATCAAGAAAAAAAAAGTATTTCAGATCTATAAAATTTAACCTACTATATTTTCACTAAGGAGGATTCTATCTCAAACATAAAAGATATAATTTTTCCATGCTTAGAAACTATTTTAAAATTTAAAATTATGCATGAACCATTTAGATTTAAGTGTGAGTGGTTTGTGTGTACTATTTTTCACTTTCTTGGTTTGTTATGCATATTTTCCTTCTTTATAGAAAATGCGGGATCAATATTTCAATGGAATAATAAAGTAACATGGCTATGTTACTACACCTAAGACACTTGGAGGAAATTGATCATGGGTTTAAATTGAAGACTTTTTATTGTACCATCCATCATCAAAGAAAAAACCCAACACTCCAAATACCTTCAATAGATGTACTACATTTGTTGTTTGGAAAAGATATTTATTTTTTGTGCATTGTGAAAAGGAGGTAAAAAGTTCAAATCTCATGCACTTACACTTTGCATAAAGGAAATTTCAATTTCTATGGAGAATGTTTACATTCAAGGAGGTAGGGGTCATCTTAATGCATTCATATAGATTGATATGGAAATTAGTTAGAGGATGTTTAGAATGGTAGGTTGGAAGTTTGAGTTTACCTTTTGTTTTTCCTATGGGTTAAGAGGATAGTTCCTATTTTTGAAAGGATATGTGACAGACGTAGGATCAATTATACCTCACTTTAATTCCCTTTGAATGCACCTATGCTATGTAATGGATGACATGGATGTCTCAATGATGTGGTACAAATCATGACACCTCCCATTGCCATGCAATCATTTTTTATACTTATATCATATCAACCAATCAAATAGAAGTAGGTTTTGGTTTTACAATGCTTAAGTGGAACCCACATGGCAAAAAATGAGTGGTTGAAACTAGAAAATTAGCAGGCAACACATGGTAGGGTGAGACTAGCTACAATTTTCCTAAGGTTTGTAGGGTTATTTTTAATTTTTTGAGGTTTATTTAGAAAAATATTTGAGGCCTAAATTTTACATACAGAAGCATTTTGAGCATTTTTTCAACTTACATGATTTTTTAAGCTTGCTCATTGGTGACACTAGTTTATTAACCTATTTTACTAGTACGGTTTGAAATGTGTAGAATATTACTCAAGACCTACTTCCCTATTTTGAAAGGACAAATTTGTTAGTTTATTACATTATTTGGTACTTATAAATATTTTGTAAATATATGGTATGAAAATATTATTATAAATATGAGTCATTTAAAGTTTATCATTTAGTAATCATTAGAGGTTTTTCATTATTAGGAGTCAATAAAATATATTTCTCTTATGAGAAATATGAAGAGTCATATCTCCTAGAAGTTTAAGGAGTCTAAGGAGATGAATAGTTAGATGAAATTGAAATGTCAAGAGTCATTGTAAAATTTATATGTAGAGCAAGCATATGAGATGTGTGTGTTGTAATATTTTTAGTACTTCATTTGATAAGGAATGCATATGATAAAAAGGTAAATAATATTAAATAATATTAAACTTCTAGAAATACATGGTTGATTAGCATATGTTTATAATTAGGCACATGTTTCTAAATGTGGATAACCTAACCACCTTCAAGAAATGTAGGCACATTAAATGGATATTGACCACATGATTTTTGACCAAATGAGGATTGTAAAGGTATTTTATACCTATAAATATATTTAAGTTCAATGGAAATGCAACTTGAATTGAAATCAAGCTTGTTATACATCATTGGTATTAGAGTGGTAAAACCCTACTATGGGTTGCTTAAGGCACCATGTTTCCTAATTGAGAGTACATTTATATTATCTCAATTCAAGAGCTAGCATAGATGATAAAATATTTATGTTTTGATATGATTATGACCATGTCAAATATGAATGACATAGACCTAGAGGAGATCCTCAATGTTGAGGATCCCAAGCTGACTGTTGTAGAAGATAAATTCACCTTTATCGGTGCCAATGTAGACATTAATCAAGTGAGTGGTTCTTATAAGAGAACTACCTTGCATTGTGGTATTTATGGAGGGTCCTCTTACATCATATGATTTGAGCCTCATGTCATATGCGACTACATGATAGAGGAGGAATTGAACAATTTCAAACCTCTATTGCACTTTTTGAATGCATGTACCCATGTTATTGCAAATGATGGATCTGATAGCCTTATGGAACAGAATATGAAGAATCCTCTCAATTAGGAACATAATTCCTTGTATTTTATTTACTTTTATGAGATCTTCAGTAGGGTTTGGTCTTGTGTTGAATCTGACCATTCTAATGTTAAGGCTACCTCCTTCAAGGAAGTAGAAGAAGCTATAATAGAGAATAAGACTTACAAGAGAGGATAAGAAACCTATAAATGTCATGGAAGAACCTTTGAATCATGTTGAAGCCAAGAACCAAAGGCATGATAAATTGAATAAGAGGTTCTATACCCTTCAGATTGTTGTTCTCAATGTGTTAAACATAGATAGGGCTTACCTACTTGAGGATATTACGACTTACATTAATGATATTTAAAGTAAATTTTAGGAACTTGAGATTGAAATAAAGGAGCTTGAATCCCAATTTGAGACTACCAAGAAGGTTTTATTGTCATATCATTTTGGGTTCTCTAGTATTGGCTTTGACTTCATGAAGGGTCCATCTAGCTCTTCAAAAATACCTAATATAAAATGATATAACAACATCATCATGTGACCTCCTCCATGGCCACCACCTACTATCCCTATAGCTTTTCTCTATCTCATTGTAGCCACTTTTCTAGTATTAAACAATTTTATCATCTAGAATCCATTGTGTTTGCATGAGACTTGTTGCCCAAGTGAAGCACAACCACATTTTCAAAACCTTAGCCCCTGGTCCATGCCAATTTTTCAGCCTATTATAATGATTGCCAATATGATCATTTCCTCTCTTTCTATAAATGCTCCCTATTTTGCAAGTAATAGAATTAAATCATGTCAAGGATATAGCAGGTCTCTACATTCCCAATGTTGATACATTTCTTGAGAAATTGATGCAATATTTCCCAAAATCTACTCATAATTTCTCTTATTTTACATTACCTCTCTTCTCCATGGTGGTATCCATGACCTTATTGCATGGAACCTTGGTTCAAGCAATAGACACTGGTCCTCAATTTGAATAATGAGAGGTTGCACTCTTGTTAACTATTTTTAGGTTGGGAAAATTTTACATTAGGAAAACTTTTCTTGGACTATAGATGATATTGAAATATGGCATGATTCACCAAAGTCATCGAAGAAGGGTATACCTTGTATTTGTTATAATTTTGAATGAGAGGAAACTCCCGATTTGCCCTAAGAAACTGCGTACATCAGTCTGAGTTTGTGGAGGAGGGATGTTTTTGATGACTTCAACCTTCTTAAGATCAACCTTGATTCCATAAGAAGAGATATGATGTCAAAGAACAATTCCTTCCTCCATCATTAAGAAGCATTTCTCAGGATTAAGAGAGAGGTGGTATGTTTCACAGTGAATCAACACTTTTTCAAGCTGTTCTAATGCATATTCAAAACTATCTCCAGATACTCGTGAAGTCATCCATATAAATTTCAACACTTTCATTTGTTAAATCAGAAAAAATTGCTAAAACAACTCTCTGAAATGTTTCTGGAGCATTACATAACCCAAAGGGTAAAATCCTGTAAGCAAAGGTTCCCCAAGGACATGTGAAGGTAGTCTTTTCCTGATCTTCTAGCGCAACTTGTATCTGGTTATACCCTCTAAAACCATCAATAAAACAAAAAAATTTCTTTCCAGCAAGAGTATCCAATACGTGGTCTATGAATGGTAATGGGAAATGATCCTTATGTGTGACCTTATTTAATTCCCTATAGTCCACACATACTCTCATTTTACCATTTTTCTTTGTAACAATGACCAGTGGTGAAACCCACTTACTGTCTGAAATTGGATAAATGAATCCAACATCTAAGAGTTTTTCAATTTCCTCTTTCACAATCTCCTTTAAAGTAGGATTCAAGCATCTCTGAGGTTGCCTTACTAGTTTTACATCTTCTATGTATATCCTATGTGTACATACCTCAGGATGAATTCATGTCATGTCCTTATAGGTCCATTCAAAAGCTTGAACATGTTTATGTAAGATTGCAAAAAATTTGGTTTCTTGGTCCTCAGTTAGCCGACTATTAATGTTCAAAAATTTACCTGGCTATATTTCAATTTGTTTGATCCTTGGATGGACAGAACTAGCTACTTCATAGTTACTGATTAATGCATTTAATGGACAATGATGTGGTTGCAGAGTATGAAATACTCTAGAATCTGTCTTAGATATGATACCTGATGGAATCAGAGGACATTTGAAGGTGTTAAGGAGATGATAATGATGATGCCATCCATGTGGTAGTATGAATGATCTTTCCTGACTAGGCATGGATGACAGAGGTTCTAAAATTTGTTCCTCCTCTTTCCACAACAACTTATGAACAAGAATTTGATCATTAGTTAGTCCTTCTGATTGTAATGTTTCAATTAGGACAATTTCATTCTCGAATATTTCTCTTTTTGGTGTAGTGATTTCCTCAATATGTTCCTTCACTACAACTGTAGCCAAAGTGGAAATGGTTTCTTGTTCTTCATCAGATCCAGGATACCAAATTGTCCAAAAATTTTAGTTGAAGGTTGAGCTGGTGGATACAAAGAAATTTTCTTCAAGTCAACACCATTAGAAATGGTCATTTCCCCTGACCTGCAGTCTAGAAAAGCAGCTGTAGTAGCCAGACAAGGTCATCCTAGAATGATAGGGTATCCATTGACTAGATTTCTAGGCTGCAACACTAAGAAGTCTACAAGATATTCCCAAGAAGAGACTTCAATGGCTACATCTTCTAGGATACCTTCTGGTTTAGCAACTGACCTATCTGCCATTTCCAAAACTCTGGTGGTAGGACTGAGATTATTGAGATGTAGTTTTTGCATTGTATCCTTAGTCATTACATCAATTGCAGCTCCAAGATCAATTAGCACATTAGGAATTTGTATTAACCCAATAGTAATTGTAACTACTAGATTACCTGGGTCACTATACTTGGGAGGAACTAGTTTCCCAGATAATAGATCAGCTAATTTTCCTTCTACCTGAACATTTTTAGGAAAGGCCTTTTTTTTACCAGGTTTCTTGATATATAACTCCTGAATAGTCTTTATAATTAAAGTCACATCCCTTATTTCTTGCAAAAAAGGGAGAGAAATTGACATCTTTTTAAGTTCTGTCACTAATTCTGATTTAGGGGCAGTATCAATATGATCAAATCTTTCAGGGTATGGTAATGCTACTGGAGAAGATTCCTGCATTTTTTTTGTTATTTCTTATTTTTGTTTTTTTTGCAGTGTCTCTTTATTTGGAGGTTCTTGTTTCTCACTAATTTCTTCAATGGTGGATGGAACAGGTTTAGGTAAAACCTTTCATGAAAGCAGCTGGATGTTACTACAGTCAAGTACATGAACTGCAGTAGAGTATTTAGACTCAGCCTCATAAACAGGGGTTGTTTGTTTGGTATTATTTGGGTTAGTCACAGGCTGAGTTGGGAGTGGAGGTTGTTTCACTGGTTGTGTTTGTTGATGTTGTGCTCTTCCCTAAAAAATTGGATTAGGAGCGGGCAGCAAGTTTTGAGCTTACCCTTGATACCTTTGCTATCATTGATATGGTGGGTATTGTTATCCCCATATTTGTCCTTGTCGTGTCCATTGTGGATGAATTGTATGCCAAGGTGGGTTAATCCACCCACAATGTGACTAATCCAGAGGAGCTATCCAAGGTTGGTTCCAAGATTGTGCAGAAACTTCTACATGTCCCCATGGCATATTCATATTCCAAGGAGGTTGTCCCCAATTTGGAAACCGAGGAGCATTGGGATATTGTGCATAGCCACCATCGGATCTCTGCCCAATAGCATTTAGTTCTTCTATTTGGGTGCCCAAAATAGATTTTAGATGAGGCAACAAAGGATATTTATCTGTTGAGTGTTCCTTGGAACAAATTCCACAAATAGAAGTTTTGTTTAAAGGGAAATCCTGCAAGGCATGCTTATTTCTACATCTCGGGCAATAAATTGCCAAAGGTGGTGTAGAATTGGGTTTTGTGTTTCTCTCACCTAATGCAGAATTAAGTTGAACAAGGATATCAGTTTTTAAATTAGCCATTTCCTCCATCAAATCCTTTATGTCACTATTGCCAAAATTTTGCTTCTTTCTTTGTTGGTGAGTACGAGAATAATTTTTGCATAACTTCACAATATCTTCAATGTCAAGTTGATCTATGTCTCCTTTTCCCATTAAATATAACACTTCCCTAGATTCATCCTGCAATCCTCTTAAGAAGATAGGTTTTAAGAAATCTGGCTCTACAGGACCACATCTCTTTTGGACAAAGGCAAAGCGATCAAGATAATCCTCTAAACTCTCATCATCTTCTTGCTTGATCCGAAACAACTCATCTTTCCTATTTTGTACTCTACAATAATCTTGATATTTATGTAAGAATGCAGTCTCCATGTCATCCCAAGTATGGATTGAATTAGGTTCAAGATTACTCATAAACCATTGGAGAGCAGCATCCTTAAGCATGGAAGGAAACAATTTCAATTTTTGATTATCATTTATGTAGTCATAAGTTTGACATAACACTTTGAATTCAAATAGAAATTGATCAGGATCTTCTGAAACAGTTCCCCTAAAAATTAGCAATATGGATGGAGAAATAGTTTTCATGGGAGCATCTAGAGTTGGATCCAACTGTATGGGGTATTTAAAAGTCTTAGGAGGATCATCAGCATTATTATACCCACTTGGTGGTGGTGGTGGTGCTGCCATAGTTATTTTCTTTCTTGAGTTTGATGTGGATTATTCAGGCTTAGGGGAATGTTTAGCAACAAGTGCTTCAAAAAGCTCTTGTTCTAATATTTCCAAAGCTTCAGTTGGTGAAGAAGGTATGTCTTACTTAATTTTCTCAGGGATTTAATACACATGCAATTATTCATCTGATCGAGAAGAACGCTTTGGTGGTTTAGAACTAGTTCTGATAAACCTCCCTCTTTCGTCTCTTGGCCTATGCATTCATGCCTATTCACTAAATGAATTGAAATGCAATATTTCAAAAATTGTAACACAATTCTTGACATGTTTCACTTTTTCTAACAACATCGTTTGTTCCCCGACAATGATGCCAAAAATTATGAGGGTCATTGATCTTTGATCATTTAGTAATTATATGTCAGTCCAGGGCAGTGTCCAAAGGCTGCATATGATAGGAGGTGTCACAGTTGCAGGTTCATTTTATCCAAGAACAAGATTTTATTGATGGATCAGTTAGTGTTTGGGGGTTTGGTGTGACCTCTAACTCCTAGAATTGGAAATAAAATTGCAAAAGCTAAAACTGAATTAAAATTGTAGGAAAATGAAAATTGCAAAATCTAAAATAACAGGAGGTGAAATGTTGCTAAATTGAAAGTGACAGAAAAGTAAATTGTAGAATTGAAAACACACACACAGTTGTATAAAATTCAACTACTTACAGAGTTCACAATTATATGAGCATGTTCTAAATATATAAAATCAAATTAACATCTATTGCAAAACTGGAGAATAACACAAATCTAGAAATTGCAGTGAAATGATAGAAATCTGGAAATTGTTGCAAAGCTAGAAAATGACAGAAATATGGAAATTATAGTGAATTATGGAAAATGCTATCAAATCCTATTAAATGTTGAACACTATTCCAAATATGTTCTAAATACTATGGTGCACTTATGAAATGAAACTAATTCTGCAAATAAATGTTGACAGAATTCTGTTGATCTGCTGTAGCAAGAAATCAACAAGAATTTTCTATCACTGTGATGCCTTTCCTCTGATCCTGCAAGTGGCCCTTGCTTCCAAAACTAGAAGAGGGTGCAAAATTATACCAGGTAAATTAAATGTGCACTATCAACCATCAAATTCTAATAAAATCTGAAGAATGCACCTTTTATTCCATTTGAAACTGCATTACAATACTGTAGGAAAAATCTTCAATTTACTGTAATGCTACAAAGATTTTATCTGCTGCTAATAACTATTTTTTATTCCTCTATCCCTATTTCTCCATATGTCTATCTCTTATGCTCAACCGTGCTGGGAGATTTATTTATAAGACAAAGTTAATATATCTGTTTGCTGAGTTTCAGGGATTTCCAACTATTTACAAAATAGTTTCCTGGAATGCAGGGTTATCATTTGCCAACCTTTATCCCTTTATCCTAGATGGTCTGCCTATGGTGAAGGAACGGAGTCCAAATAGGGTGGAATAACTGCTTGGTTAATTTCAAATCATGATTTCCATGGTTTTGGCGCATTTTGACCATTTTTTATTATTCCTGCACTATTCTCTATTCTTGCGTCGCTTATTCATGCACTACTCCGAAATAACAGGCAGGTGACCATTCATTGCTTATCTATGCTCCAAATGTGTAGGGAGGAAGTTTTTGACTGTTTGGATTGTTTTACCTTATCTTGTACACCCTTCTGCATTGGTGGCACATGCTAGAGTGACTGATTCCAAGCCCTGCTATATATGTACATCTGGCTGGAACTGTCACAGTTATAGCCTATTTTTCTACACAGTCAGCTATAGTGGACAAGTTCTTGATACCTTTTTCCATTTGAATTAGTTTAAACAAAGGAACACAATATTTTTAAGCACCATATATTCAACAAGGTCTATATTATGATTCTGAATTACTACAACACTACTAATTAATTAACTAAAAGCAGGTGAAATTGCAGTAAAAATAGTAAAACAGAGTATATGCACTTTGTCATTTCAGAATATGCAAACACCATTATATAATGCATTTTACCCATAATTAACATAAAAACATAGTAAAAAAGGTGAGTCAAATAGTTATAATTTATCAAAAAGTGTTCATGGATGAGGCAATTCCTGGCCTCATCAATCTAAATGATGTACATTGGGTATGTCAAGTACCCCTCGAAGTGATCAAACCATAGGAATTTGAGATCATGTAGAAGAAAATCATGTGGCCCCTCTAGAAGATTTGAATTATTAAAGTGAGGGTGATACATCTTGTGGGTAATTGGCAACTTGAATGCCATGCTCAATGCAGTGCCCATATATGCATATTCAAACTCAAGAATTCATTATGCATTTAATTATTCATAGAGGAGGGGCATAATGGCATTACCAAATTTTCTTCAACTGCATAGCACAATTGAGCACGTGGCAACTAATTTTTTGGTTGCATCGAAATGCAACTTCTAATTTGAGAGGCATCGTTTGAGTCCTGATGTGGGGGTTCAAAGTCTTGCGATGTCAATGAAGTTTTAAAACTCATGATGTGATCCATAGGGGATGACGATGTGACACTACTACATGGATAGACTGAGATGCGATGGCAAAGCAGAGGAAGTGGTCATTGTAGAGCTCATCTACGAGCTGGTGGTAGCAGTGGCTTACACAGTAGTGGAAGATTAACATTGTGTGTGGCTGGGCACTCTTTCTTTAGCATATATTATTTTGATTTATGGTTAATAAAACTTATAAAAGTGGACATATTATTAAAAATGCATGGCCCATTGTTGGCCACTTCATTTTTCTATTGTATGGGCCTTAATAGATTTTTTTAAATATTATTTCCACGTGGGCAGTGGAAGGGCTACCTGGCATTTTTACTCAAAAATGAAGGGCCATATGAACCCCTAGTTATTATTTTTGGTCATGTAAAAATTTCAATTCTGAAAGATTCCTTTGTGAAGGAAGAAGAATACTGTTGTTTTTCAGGCATATGAAGGCCAAATTGACACCCGATTATAGGAGTTTTTATAGTCGATGGAAATATTTTTTCACATCGAACACAATGGTGGTGTACTTTTTTAGTTTTGAAACTAATTTTTTTACCTCTTTGTGGCTCAAATATAGTTGTATCATGGAGTGCACTCTCGGTTGAACTTGACACTCCCATTGCATTTGTTGTGATCCTAGTATCTAGTCACCTTCTCTATAGCACCTGGTGGATGCAGCGGTTGGTTACCCATGCATTCTAGTAGGATGAAGAGGTCACCATAAGGACACATTTGATAGCCATTGATGCCATTTCATTCCCTTGTTTTTAGCTATTTTTCCACTCAGTTTGGACCTTGTTATCACCCCATTGTGTGTGTATATGTGGACACCACATATTTGTGCCTATAAAGTCTATTTCGGACTTTCCTTATCAATTTGGTGCTTCTTTTTCCACACTATCTTCACACTTTTGTGAGACTATTTGGTTTCAGGAGATTTTTTTTAGTGACTTTTTTCATTGTCACATGCACCAGTCTGGGAGTGATATTTTTTTCAGTTTGGTGATGAGGCTTCTCTATTTTTTTGAGACATCTCATGGATCCTTTGCAGGCTTCTTGATGGAAGTTGTCCTAGGGGGTTGAAGAGGACATCTTCCTCTCCATCCTCCTTCCACATCTTCTTTATTATTCTTCTCTTCTAGAAGATGGTTTTCTCCCTTGTGGTTTTTTATCATCTCTCCAACAAAGTTTATTATGCATATATTATACATGAGTACCTTATCAAGCCTTGTTACCGGGACTCATACTTATGGATATGCAACTTGTTTGGTTTTGTTGTTTTTCACTACCTCCTAGTATCACTTAATGGGGGTGTTAGAGATATCCTAGTACCACTTAATGGGGGTGTTAGAGTATATTATATCCTAATTTGTTACTAGGATAATTTGTGTGGCTGAGATCAACTCAGTTAGTTATGATCCAATGGATCAGATTGTATGCACTTGTTATTTAAGCAAGGTCCTTTCAATAGAATAAACATGAAGTATTTTATTTTCCAACAACTTAGGTGTAAATTATTTCTATAAATAAGATCCATAAGTTCCATTGTAAATATATTTTGTCCTTAAGACAATAAGAGTTACAATTTATGAGTTCCACATTGTAATTAATCTTGTTTCTTTTTAAATAGTAAGAAACTGATGAGACTTTTTCCTTTCTATTAGTGGAACAACCCTCCTGGATTGTAGAATCCATGATAATTATGGCACTGTCCTTTTGTACTCATGTCATTCCTTATTTATTTTATTTTATATGTGTAGGATTAATTGTTGATATCTGATTTTCTAATGTGTTTATTGATCACACACTCTCCTTTCTATGGTTTTGACTATATTTTATTTTCAATCTCTTGCACCCTAAACTTTTAAATTTCCTTTTATGTATTTTAATTTTTGCATTTAATTTTTGTATTTAGATTAGGTAGAGTAGTTTACCAAATATAGTTGGGATTCAATGTAAATATAGAGGTCAAAGTAGGCATGCTTATATTTCTTCCAATTTGTTGAAATGGATTTGCAAGCATGTACAAAGTTGAATATTTCTACAATTCAATAGTAGCATGACAAAAATATTAATTTTAAAAGTCTTAACCAGAAGTAAAAATGCCTTAGTTGGAAGTATAGATAACCTCGTATAGGATATGAAAAAGAAAAATCTATGGAAAATTCTATCAATGTAAGAGAGTATGATATAATGATTCTTAAAAGTAGAGGGTTAATATGAAAATTCTATGGAAACTGACCAGGCTTTTTGGGGATTCAAAATTTGTACAATTGAAAATTGGGATTGAGTTCAAACTACTCCATGAATTTTATTTCAAAAGGATTTTTACTCATCATCTTCTCTAGTTCAAAAATCAAGGACAAAAAAAATGGATTATGGTCCATGTTTTAGGGAGAGATAAATTATATTTAAGACCATGGAGTGAGAATTTTTTATGGATATAAAAATAATTAAAAGAATTTTTGTGTGAATTAGGATTTTTGGAATTCCCTTCAAACTTATCAATAAGGAGATTTCAAAAACTTTTGGTAATACTATAGGGATTTTATTTAGGAAGGACCAACTACTAAGGCGTGAAGGCATGTTATACACACCTGAATATGTGTTTCCATGGATATTTTAAAATCTCTAGCACAATTATTTAGAATTAAATATGGACTAAGAGAATGAGATTAATCAGTGGATTATGAACACATTTTCAGAGAATATTACATTATTTGGTACATGTTAATGTACCCCCATGGTACTTTCATGGTACACCTTGTAAATATTAAACTAGGGTTAAGTATTAGATTAGAGTGTGAGTAAATATTTTATGTAATGTACTAATGTACAAGAAATACACAAGTGTCATGTGTGCAAGTGTGAAAGTGCAATGTGAGTATATGTTCACAAGTGTCTTTATATGTGAGTGTGCATACTTGTCTTTATATTAGAGTATGCTAAGTGAAAAGTCATGTCTAGGTGTGCATACAAGATAGATTCATGTGTATGCAAGTGTCAAATAGAGAAGCCAAGAGTCATGAGACTTGGCATATAGAAAGGAAGAGTCAAGCATACAAATATTCAACCTACTATGGCTACATATTACTCCATAGAGGATATCATATACATCATCTACATTGTCTACATAGTGAGCATAGAAAGCATTGTTATTGTATGAGAGTTTTATGATACATTTGTAAGAGAAAGAGGAGTAATAAAGTTTACATACATTTGAGCAACTAATATTGTAAGTTGTGCTACATGTTTTGTACATGTATGATTCTGGCTACATTCATATTATTTTTTATTAATGAATGTTAGTTGATTTATTATAAGCCTTGATTTACATATTAGTTGGCTCATATTATTCTATTTACATCAATATATTTGATCTTGTGGAAATTATCCTATGAGTTTACATTAATATTAAGGATTCAAAAGCCATCAGTGGTATCAAAGCCACAATATTCCCATTTGATATTAAGAGAAATAAAGTTGATAAGTGCACCCAAGGATTAGCAAAATTTTAGGGTTGAAGAAATCACCCAAAGTTGAAAATAACTAGCTAAAAGGATCGCTAGAAAATTGTAGAAGAAATTTAAGGTGAAGAATGAAGAGAAAATCTAGGGTCTTTCCATAGTTGTAGAACAACTAGTGAATACTAGGACTCAACTAGGGTCTTTCCACTAGGTTGAAGGATAACTAGTGAAGACAAGGACTCATATTTGGGTGAATCAACTTGAAGACAATTTATTATTTAGGAAAATAGAGTAGGATAATTGGTTTCTCTAAAAGAAAGTTGAATAAGAAATTGTCCTTTATGCCCTACTAGGAGGTGGGTTGGTCTATGCTCTTGGGTGGATATTGGGTTTAATTTTAGTTCTTTTGGCCTTGGAGGTTGGCTTGTGCTTAATTGGTCCTCTATTTCTCTGTATTCTCTAATGTAAAAGGTTTTGGGACCTTTCAAAACCCTACTTTTTTACCATTAATAAAAAACATTGAAATAATGAGACATTTTGTTGTATCATTAGGCCACTTCTTGAGTATTGTAGAAAAATTGTACTTCCTATAATACCGTAGACCTCAATACAAGGTGTGGGATTTGGAATTAAAATTCTAGTTGGGGTGTATGAGGATCAACGACCCTCCATGTGGGGGTTTGGGGTAGAAGAACCGAAACTAAATTTTAATCCCCTAAATGTTTAGAGCATAAGTGGTTTCAACCCTCAAAACTTTTATCACCATTTTACATTAGAGATTTTATCATCTTCCAACCTTGAAATTATATTCACCATCTAACCTTAGAAATTTATGCATCAAGACATTTGGCTCTTGTATTTGGTCAAAATTTTTAAAGACTTTCAATTTTCAGATTCTTAGCCCTTTTGCAATTTTTGGTATATTTTGTCTTCTGATCCTTGGAAATTTTATGATAAAATTTTTGTTCCTCACTTTGTTAGATGTTTCCTTTTCAATTTCTCATGGTTTTCCCTTCTCTTAATATTTTCTAAAGGCAATAGTTGAGTGTACTGAGAATTCACTATATTTTTAGTGACTCAAGGAATTTTCATCTTGATGAAGATAAATAATATAGAAATAAAATTACCTTGTATAATGTGTGTGAAGTCACAAAGAAGCATTTGGGGTTGGATCAACCTTCAAATTTCTACAAGTTTCAAAAAATTGGGATTACACCTGATCAATGGTACTTACCTATAATAAAGCCTACAACAAACAAAAACATATAATAGATATGCACAAGGGTTATGTGTGTGGCCTTTATTCATTGGGAAAGAAGTCAAAAGAGCCCTCATAGTTGCTGCTTGAGTCCACTTTTTATTTATTTTCTAGTTCTTTTGGTAAAATGCCTTCACCCATATTAGAGTGGGACTCCTAAGCAACCCATTTGGTAGGAATGGGTAGGTAGTAGCAATAGCCCTTCTTTAACTCTTGGTGTCGTTAATGTACAAACCCAATCTATCGATCAAATTTTTAGCTATTTTTATGTCCTTAGGGATGAAGGTGCTCTTTTCTTGGATCAACTCAATGGCCCTACCTATTGACTCAAAACCTTCACATGGATCTATATCCAAGATTCGATCCACCCAGTAATCCACTTGGTCATCAAGGATGTAGAAGTGGACCAAATTGAGCTATCATTTTTTAACTTGGGTTGGGTTAGCACCTAGCTTGGATAAAGAAAGATTTTTTGCTTGAGGAACATGGAGAGGCTCCTTTGAGATGAGATTTTGTTGTTTAGGGACCCTACAAACATCCTCTTTGGTGTTAACCAAAATATTTTGCATCTTTTGTTTAGGTGTGGCCATGGGGAGAGTACTTGATTCAGGCTCCATCGACTTGCTCTGGGTGTTAAGACCCATTTGATTTTCTAGGAGAGATATCATTTTTCCCTTCAAATCCATCCATGAATAGGAAATCCAACTAGTCCCATTCAATAATTAAGTGTGGGGGTAGAGAGTTTTATGCCTTTCAATATTTGCCTTTTTGTGAGGCCACCCATAGTCCAAGGGCCACATATTTTTCTATGATGTTATGCACTTGATATAAGAATACCAATTCCCACAAATTTTCCAATAGGGTTATTGGGCCTTCATGATATATTATGGCAAGATTTCCAAGAATAAGCTTGAAATTTTACCCCTATGACTAGTGGCTTTGGAGGTCACAAAGGGCTCCTATCATTTTGGATAGGGTACAATCTAGGTGGTAGAGGGGCCATATTTGGTTCTTTGGGTTCTTTTGCTAGAGCAAAGTCTCCAAGTGAATGCAACTTATGCTATGGAAATAAATATATTAAGGTCTTCACTGAAGCATCAATATGATGTATTTCATAGTGTCTTTCTCTAGGCCTTCGTTCTCAAGCAAAGTCACCATATGAGTTTGATATGCTTCAACAAGTATAAATTGTTAGATTTTGAGAATATATGTAGTGGGAGAGATATATCACAGGTCCTAATAAAATGTAGAAAATATGAAAGAAAGTAATTTTGCAATATGACTAAAATATACTATAAATAGAAAGTGGTAAAAATACAATGTAGTATGGAGGTGATGGTCACTCCTTTAATATAAGCTAAAGAACTACATTTTAATCCATACAGGAGTTCTATACTATCTACTACTCTTTAATATAATGCACTTTATATGCTTGATATGAAATTGATATGAACTATCACTATGAGGCCCTTTATATAGGAAGATAGATTCCTTGGCCAATACTCTACCTAGTTGTACAAGGGGATACCTTGCACAATACAACTTGATCATTGATACTTGTACATTTATTACATTGCTTGAAGTAAGTAGCTAACTTCCCCCTAAAGTAATATCCTACTCTATGTACCAAAGGTGGTACATTTACATGACCCAAATGATGTAATATGCTCTAACTCTAACACCCCCTATATTACATTATTTGGGTATTGAAGATTTCAATCTTCAATATGGATCTTCTTCTTGAGAAAGGTCTTTGGCTTGCTCAGGGATATCATTCTCTTCTATCCATCCTCCTTTGTTTTCTTCTTTGTGAGTATCCTCATTTGGTTTTATTGCTTCTGCAAATTCCATTCGACTGAGTAGAGTATAGTATTGTTGACCTCTCATCTTTTTTATTTTGATTCTTCTATGCTTAAATTTATGGTGTGTTGGTTCTTAATTTTATTCAACCTATTCCTCAGGAAATGAGTTAATATCTTTTTTAAATACAACAATGTCTTGTAATATTTCCATTGAATATAGGATATATGGATTTCCATGGATTGATATTTTTACTTATATCTCACTTTGATTCATGATAAGACATGTATTGATCTCATTCATATATCTCAAATTTACTATCCAATTACTTTCTACTAACTTGCTTTATGCTTTTTGTAGTATAAAGTTTAGAAATTATTTGCTTGGTGTTTCACATCCATATCAGTGTATAGAATAAGTTTAGCTATCTAAAATTCTTAGTTTGTAACCATTAGTGATTTCAAGTCAGTCAAACCATTGTATATTTCTAGTCATGTGATGACTAGCTCCTAAGTTAATGTGCCATGTATTGTTTTGCTTTGTTGAATTTTCCATGCTTGGATAATTTTTGCATGTGGCATAATGTAGTGTGTGTGCCTTGTTCTTGTTTCTTTGTGTGAAAATATGTTCTTCTTTCCATTGTGGTATAATAGAACCTTTGTAGTAGTCTTCCTTATAACTCCCTAGTTTATAGTAGATGAGCTTGATTTGATAAAACCTTTTTAGAGCTTAGGTTTTATAGACTTCCTTATGACTCCAAATGGATTGATTACTTGATAAATTTTGATGAATGCTATTACTATCAAGTCTTGTAGAATGCATTATGTCTCCCTAGTGATTTTGGATATGCTAAATAATTAATAAAGTGCTTTTAGAAATAGTGGTTCAATTTTGGGTTGATTTTGTAAAGTTTTGTGAATAGCAAAAATCAACTTCTATTACACCTTATTGCTCCTATTGAACTTAAGCACTTTATAATTTAATGAGGTCCTAATGGTTGGATTTCTTTGACCACCTTGAACAAGAGCTTTAAAAACTCTTCTCCTTTATTATACACTGCAACTCCTTGCTACTACGAATATGCTTCCTTCCTTAGTCTCAAGCACCTTAAATAGGAAGAGGACTTGTTGAATATGACAAGTGTTATGGCAGTTTTATTTCAATGCTCAAAGAAGACACTTGAAATTTGCTAGAGGATAGATGTTACAGTCTTTATGTGAGTGCTTGTATGCCTTGGTTACAAGTGTCACCTCTTCTCTAACATAATCAATGTTCTCCCTATGTAACACTCCCTTTCACACATGCAATCTTGAGCATTATTTTGAGCACTCATTAGAGTTTCTTCAATGGTGACAAGTGGTGCCTTTTATATTCTGTGTGAACCTTCCTCTTAAACATATTATTGCAAGATTCCTCAATGTATTATTTCCAAGTCATCTTTTGTTGTGTTTTATCCTCAATGCTTCAATGATGCTTGGTATGTGAGTTGGTTACAACTAGGATAATGAGCACTACTACAATGGCTATGAGCTAGGACTATGAGCAATGCCAATGGTGTTTTGAATACTCCTTGTGGATGTATGTCTAGCTCTTGGGTATTGTTGAGTGGTATTTTCACCCAGTTGTGAAAATACCACTCAACAATCCCCATAGACTAAGTGTTGGTTCCTAGGGTACGAAATAACATTTCAGATTTCAAGTATTCGCCTAATGTAACCCAAAAAGATGGCATTTAACATTATCTATAAATTCAAAATATAAAAAATGAAAGAATAAACATTAAATCCATAGCATGCAAAGAAAATCTCCTTCTTTCTTGCCCACAAGATGCAAATTTCTGAACACTTCTACATTAAAAATATGTCATTTTACAATAGCAAAATTTTTGGTTTTTCCAAACCAGTCTGTGGAATAAAAACTACTCAAACAGGTCTAGAATGGCCTTCTCGCCTTCAGCTTTGCAACTCTGCTTGCAGCAGTTTTCGACCTCTTCTGGCCTCTTTGAATGGCGTATTTAAAATTCTAAAAAACTATTTTTCCTTCCATGATGGTTTGTTTCGTTTCGATGGCTGTTCGTTTCACCTTCCCTGACTGTTAGTTTCACCTTCCCTTGTATGTGTGTGCTTTGGTTTCCATATCGTGGCCCTTCACTGTGCTTCTCCACATGGGCTTGCATCTGTTTCCCTCTGTGTGTAACGACCATATTAAATGATCATGTAATGCTTCTTATTCATTAGATTTTGTCCTTATCTCCACATCACTATGCAGGTCTGTTACCCTGGCGAAACAAGAACATGTCGTGATATCGCAACACTTTTGCCTCCTTGCTCTCTTTTGTTGCTTGTAGCCACAAAAATGTAACATGTTGTGATATCATGACACTTTTTCCCTTTTGGCCGTGACAGTGCAACATGTCACGATATCGCGACACTTTTTCTCTTTTGGATTTCTCTATGCTTTGAATCACGAAAATGCAACATGTCGCGATATCGCGACGCTTTTTCTATTTTGGTCGCGACGGTGCAACATGTCGCGATGTCGCGACACTTTTTCTCTTTTGGCCATGATGGTGCAACATGTCACGATATCGCGACACATTTTCTACTTTGGTCATGAAACTGCAACATATCGCAATATCGCGACACTTTTTCTATTTTGGCCGTGAAACTGCAACATGTCGCGATATCGCGACATTTTTTTTCCTTGTGGAGTTTTGCTTTTTTCCTTGATTTTTAGCCTATGGGCCACTTCAGTCTTCTTGGAACACATGCAAAAGGGTGGGTCCCCAATTTTGGGGTACGTTGTGGAGCAGCCACAACAGGTATTTATTTCTCTACACTTGGGTTTTTCCCTGCTTTCAATTTTCTTGTAATTTTACCTTTGTATATGATAGATTCTTCTTCTACTATACTATGTATGTTGTGCAGGTTTCTTATTGTGGTTGTCCAAACCATGGATGATTTGATCTCCTTGAAGGCCCATTTTTACCTTGCTCATATAGTGCTTCTCTATGGCTTATTGCAGATGTTTCTTCCTTATGAATAATGTGTATTTATGACACTTTTACCTTGTCCTTTTTCCTATGTAGGACAAAATATTATGGTGCAAGATAATGTAAATAAACTTTTAAATAGAATACCTTATTTTTGTACCTCCTTTTGCACTTTTTTCTGTTTGTTTTAATGACTACTTTCTTATAGGCAAGGGCTGATTTAACGTTGTCTCCTTTGCTAGATAACTCTGTCTTTTGCTTGGTTACTTTGGTAATAAATCCAAGCTAATAACCACATATATAGAAGCTTTTATAGAAGTAATTTCTGCACTATTTTTTTTCTTCTATAAATAGCCCTTAGTGCACCTCAAATATGAGACTCACCAAGTCTTGATTTTTAGCTTCTTTTACTGATTTTTATGGTGGCTTTCTTCTCCACTCCTTGGAGGAATCTGATATAATTTTGGTGGCTTCTTTGGTCCATAAAATATTGTAGGTTCTATGCACCAAATAGTGTCTCTAGACACTTTGATAATATGTTGGTTTTGTGCCTTTGATCTTTAACAATCAACAAACACAAACTAACCTTTTTTAGAGTAACTAGTTAAATATCAACTAGTATAGTGCTAATGGACTAATAATGTACCTTAATGGTAATAATAATATCACCTTATTACTCCTCTAAATATTCTCTCAAAATAATTTCAACTGCACTTAATAATATTTGCAAATTTTAAGAGTAATCTATAAAGAACCCTAAATGAATAATCTACAATTTTCACTACAATTAGTATTGTATAACGTAGTCTTCTTTCTTTCTAGATAGATAATAGGTAGGTGATAGTTTTATTTCTTTCAAAAAATGTCCAACTCCTATTTAATGTGCAATTATATCTTTAAAAGTAAATCTCCTTTTTGCACTTTCTTGAAGACTATAATATAAGCTCTTTTTCTTTGCAACTCTAATCTAAAATGGTGCTTAATGGAATTTGATAATGAACCTTTATTTTAAGTTCAACTGATTGCACCCAAGTTGCTTACCTTTTAATAAATTTTATAGTAGACGTAGATCTTGGTGTTTTGATTTACCAATTTTTTGCCTTGTAATTAATGAATTCACAACTTCTTTTTGGTTTTCCAAAACAACTTCTTGCTTTACCAAACTGTGGTTTCAAACCTTCTATCTTGAGCCTAGGATTTGGTGGCTTGATCCTTCCAATGATCTTCTATTTTTTGCTATAGATTCAAATAAATCTTATCTCTGATCTATGCCCTCTTGTTATGAGAGGTAATATCCAAGTCTCTTGGATCTTGTAGACTTCTTCTATATGAATCCTCCAATATTCTTGTTGAATTCTAATTTCAAATAGGATCTTCTTCTTTTCAATATTTTGAATACCTTAAGGCCTTCACTGGATTCTTCTTTAGGATTTGACACTCTTTACCAAATTCTTCTTCTCTTGGGCTTGTTGTCATATGGTGACAATCATCCCAAGTCCTTCACTATCAAGAGCTTCTCCTTGGTAGTGGATTCTCAAATTAGTTCTTCTAGAAAATATTTTGATGATGCTTCTATGAGATTTGCAACAAGGTTCTCCAATCCTTCTTCTTTTCCTCCTTGAGACCCCTCCAAGGTCTTCTATATTGAACTTATTTGGTCTTCCAAATGAGACCTTTTCTTCAACCTTCTGCTTCTAGAAATGTTGGTGATGATATCTTCTTCCTGGATATCTAAAATATACTGCTTCTCTAGATTTTGTAATGGAACCTTGCTAGTCCTTTTCTTATGCAATTTTCAGGCTTTAATGAAGATCACCAATCTCCTATTTCATGAAATATTCTTAGAGTCTTCTTTAGGAACTCTTTTTTGGTTTCTTCTTCTAAATCAAGAATTATTCTCTAAAGTCTTATTTTGAATCAGGAACTCTTCTTTAAAGTCTTCTTCAGAAACTTTTCTCTAGAGTTTTCTTCAGAATTAAGGCTTCTATGGCCATTTCTTTTAGATCAAGACTTCTATGGCATTTTCTACTTTTGTACTCTATAGGTATTGATCTTGAATGGAAATAACCAATATCATATCTCCTACTTGATCATCTTCTAGATTATGTTCTTTCTTGAGTCTGCTATAAGGCTATTGTGGTATTTTCTTCACTTCTACAATCTGCAAGATTTGTAGCTCTTGTAAAGGGATATTTTTCCAAGATACTTGAAACCTTAAATATTCTACTTGTTACTACAAGTGATGGAATCCTAGATCTCTTTTAGGAAGCTTCTTAACCTTTTTTTGAATATTATTTCCCTAAAATAAGTTTTTAGAAACTAGAACAGAAGAATTTATAATTCTGGAGATAATAATATTCACTAGTTGATTTATTAATCTAGTGGTTTAAATGTTGAGTCCTAGTATTCATGAGTTTTTGCAACTCTGTGGAAAGACTCTAGCCAAATGTAATATCAAAATTTTTATAACTGAGATTTATTTTAGTCCTTTCAATATTTCTTGTGACTCTCCTCAATCCTATTGACCTACTGGACTTCTCTTATGATGACTTTTGCAAGTGGTGATGCACAATGATGAGTCTAGTTTGCAAAATGTAAAGAGGAACTTATGATGGATGTAGGCCCTCCTATTCTTGATTCATCGTGGCTCTGATACCACTATTAGCTTTTGAGGATATATATAGTGGGAGAGATCTATCATAGATCCTAATGCAAAAAATATAAAAGAAAGTAATTCTGCAATATGACTAAAATATACTATAAATAGAAAGTTATGAAAATACAATGCAATATGGAGGTGATGGTCACTCCATTAATATAAGCTAAAGAACTACATTATACTCCATATAGGAGTTCTACCAATATCTACTACTCTCTAATATAATGCATTTGATATGCTTGATATAAACTTGATATGAACTATCACTATGAGGCCCTTTATATAGGAAGATAGATTCCTTGGCCAACACTCTACCTAGCTATACAAGGGAACACCTTGCACATTACAATTTGCACATTGACACTTGTGCATTTATTACATTTCTTGAAGTAAGTGGATAAATTATCCCTAAAGTAAAATCCTACTCTAACTATGTACCAAAGGTGGTACATTTACATGATCCAATTGATGTAATATACTCTAACTCTAACATAAATAGGTAGATGCCCTCACCAAATTCTAATCCTAACTTGTTCTTTATTACGAAATGATACAAATCAATGGAGTCCCATCAGGTATGCCATTAAACTTAGAACTATAGTGAATTCTCACTACACTTAACTATTGCCTTAAGAAAATATTAAGAGAAGGGGAAACCAATGGGAAGCTAAAAAGGAAGTGTTAGAAAAAGTGAGAAAAAAGTTCCAATTATAAAAGTTCCAAAAATTGAAAGGCAAAAAATCCTAAAAAGTGCAAAAGGGCTGAGAATATAAAAATTAGAAGTCTTTAAAAGATTTGACTAAAAGACAAGAGGTAAAAGTCCTAACGCATAAATTTATAAGGTTAGATGATGAGAAAATTTTTAAGGTCAGATATAATAAAAGCTTTGATCAAATGATGATAAAAGTTCCAAAGGCTAAAACCAACTTTGCTCTAAAAATTTTGGGGATCAAAATTTACTTATAAGGCTTTCACCCTAAACCCCCTCATGGAGGGTCGCTAGCCACCATACATCCCAAGTGGGGTCATGACCCTAGACCCTACACATTATGCTAAGGTTGATAGTCTTCTATGGAGTATAGTCCTTTCTATAATAGATCACAATATATCTCTCTAAAAAGATAACATCTTAATAAGAAATCCCAAATATGAAGCATTGATAGCAAAAATATTCTACATGTAGACCATAAGAATACCAAAAATGGGTAGATGGAAATAATTGTGGTAGCTACTCATCCAAAGACTTAGAACCATTTGATAATTATGATCACAATACATTAGAGAAACCAAAAAAATAAATGAACATATGGGCTAGCACCACGAACAATATGCATATTGAAATCTTTGCATGAGTTTTAAAGGGAAACTTCTTCTTTATATTTTAGAAATATTTATAGTTTTATCATTGTAAAGGATTGACAAGTTTGTATAATATTTTCCTTCATTTCCCTTTGTATAGTAGTACACATTTTTATATGTGGTCTTATGGGAAACTTGAACCTCCACTCCTGGAATAATATTTGTAATACTTTTTGCATGCATATATATAGTAGAGGCTTATGCATATACTTTGATTCCATATATAGATCTCATGCCCTAACCCATATATTTTTTGTGTGAGTGTGCTTGCATTTCTATATTTCTATGCTTATATATGTCGAGGAGAGAAAGTGTTCATACTGACACATTAAAGTTAGAGTTATTGTGTAGGGGATCTTACTTGATCTTTGGCACATTGCCACCTTGTTAGCTTAGGTTTTTCCTTTTTGCTATCTTTATTTTTCTTTATCTTACCCTTTGGATTTTTTCCTAAGCTGTTAGATTATAAAAAGTGTTACTAAGATCACATCTTATAAAGGAGTTGGTCTTTTTCACAATCTTATAGGTTGTTGACGGAGCCAACCCCCCATGCTCTTCATATTAGCCCTATTGTGTTGCTCTATATGGGGTACAATTTGCCTCATCCTCCTAGTCTACACCACATCCAACAGTTAGGACTATTAGAGGGGATAATAAGTATAATATCTAGGCTAGATCTAGAGCTAGAGCCAAATCTAGAGCCAAACCTAGAGCCAATGCCAGAGCCAAAGCTAGATCTAGTTCTAGATCCAAAGTAAAAGCCAAATCCAAATCCAAAGCCACACCATAATATTATTACCCTCAACATTAAGGGGGTAGTAATTTTTTGTAAAAGGTGCATTGCCATCCATGATTGACACCTTCAAATATTTGTTCTACAAAATAACATAATAAGAGGGAATATTACATAATTATTATATTATTTGATGTAATTTGATATTCAATAATTATTTTACACCACCCACGTGTTGTAGGTGAGTTGGATAGGGTAGGGAAATCCTCCAAGGGAGGTCCTTGGTTCGAATCTCCACCCTACCAAATGCACATTGGGTACACAAAATCTAGTTGATTATGTTGGTGCGGTCAGGTCTAGGTGCGACTCTTGGGTGATTTTGACAGTTTAGACCCCCCTAGTCATGGTTTCTCAGACCTAGGTGGCCCCACAAGGGTTTTTTGCTAAATTCAAAAAAAAATTATTTTACACCTCATGAGAGGTTGATAAAAGCTGAATAATTATGATGGTGAAGCATAAAAAGTCACTTGAGACATCCAAGACACATTCTATTATATGTACAAATATTAGTGTATATATTAAATGTGATTAATAGATTGCAATAAAATATTCTATTTTCAAATTATATCAATAAGAAATAGTATAAATTAATGGAATGGACCAAGATATTTATGAGCAAGCAAATAATTACTTCCTAAATATCGTAATGTGGTATAAGAGGAAGATTGATGATGGACCTACAAATCTAGGTGGACATGGATCAAACAAGGGGATAGAGATACCAATATTTTCATGGTACAACCAAAATAGATTTCTCTTTTAATTGAACCAAAATTATCCAGATGGAAAAAGTCTTGAAGAAGAAGAAGATATTAAGAAGAAAGTAATCATTTAATTTAAAAATATTCTATCAAAAGTTGGGCAAGGAGGCTTAGGGTAAGTTTTTATAAAATATTTTATCAATTATTATACAAATATGACATGCATGTTTGATAATGAAGATATCTATGGAAGATCTATAAGAGGTAATTTTCACTTTCCACTCTTATAAGCATATAGGCCTAAAGGATTCATAAAATATTATTTTAAAAAAATGGGGATTTGCTAAAGAGAGATATGTTAGATTCAACTTAAGAATCTAGGAAGTAGAATGCTATAATAAGTGAGATCAATATCACCATTGTTACATTCATTCCCATGAAAGACGGTAAAATACTTTGATAATTTTTACCTAATAAGCATGTGTAATATGATTTATAAGATCATTTCAGAGATTATGATAAATAGATTTATGTACCCTTAGATTGTGTTATCTTGGAGGAAAAATATGGTCTATCAATGGTAAATAAATTCTTGATTTTATAATCTTGAAATAATAACCCCTATTCTACTTTAATAAACCCTAGGCCTAATTCATATCATCCTTATTATTTTTACAAAATAATATTTATGGTAGGATGGTTTAATAAGTTGTTAACTTGTTATACTTAAGAGTAATTAAGAAATTCACAACCTCCATTAGTCCTAGAGATTTAGTCTCTATCTAGATTTGATGAGGTTTCTCCATTTTCTATGGCCATGGTAGCCCCTAATATTAATCTAGTTATCTTATGGTATAAGCATAAATTGGGTTATATACACTCTCTTTATGGAGAACATCATCTGAATTTGCCTCATCACTATGACATCTATGTTCAAGGATTTATCAAGTAACATTTTTTTTTCAAGTTAGTATTCTTGTTTGATTTACAAATTTTGCTTTTATTTTTAGCCTCATCCTAGTTAATAAAAATTACCATTAAGTGGGTATTACAACCTAAATGTGTTTAATTTAGAAACCCATTAATTAATAATAAGTAACTAAGTTTAGTTGAAGGTCCAATAGATAATTCTATATTTTAGGACAATCATTTCATGGTTTCCTCTACCGAAAAGTGATTGTTGTAATGGTTTAGGTAAAGATTAGAACAAATTTTTCTTCAATAAAAGTAAGATGAAACCAACTTGTTCATCTATCTATCATCTTTCTAAAAGTGAAAAAAATCTTACAATATATAAACTATTTTTATTCTTACATAAATAACTTGTAAATTATTACCATCATAACAAATTCAATTTCAAAAAGAGATAAACTATCATATTTTATTTTCTAATACAAGTTGTATAATGTGAAGAATATGATGGAATTACTTTAAAAATAATTTCTATTATATAATTATACTGCAATCATTAGTTGATCTTACAAGTTTGGCATCTACAAAACATTCAAGTTATTCCTTCTTGAATCTTAAATGTACATAAGTTTAGTTTTGAAATTCAATAGTATAATTCCTTTCATTATATATCTTCTTCCAAACCTAGGCTAATAGTTAAAGGAAATAAGGTATCTGTTGAGAAGCAACACACCCCCACTGAAAAATAATTTTCCATCCTTTGAAAACATTAAGCTTTCATTTTGTAGTAGGGACCCTCTTGATGATTTTCAGGTTTTAATTCCAATTTTTACTTGCCTCTTTCTTCTTCAAGTTTTGCCTGTTTCTTTATCCAAGTTTTCTTGCATTCTGGCTTTGTTATCTCAGACTTCACTTTTTACATGCTAGAATCATTCATGGATAAAGAAAATCTTACACCGGTACGAAGAAAATGCAGAAAACAGATAGATAAATTCATTAAAAATCAAAACTTTCCTTTTTTGGAAGTGTCGCGATATCGCGACGGGTTTTTGAAAATCGGCTAAGTCAGAAATGCGTAGCGAAATCGCGACACTTTCCAAAAATGGAAATGTCGCGATATCGCGACATTTCCATTTTTGGAAATGTCGCGATATCGCTACCGGTTGGAGAGAGAAGGCAAGTCGTACGGAACGTCGTGAAATCGTGACATGTCACATTTTCAGGAGAGAGAAAAATCGACTAAGGCATGAAATGGTCGCGATTTCGCGACATGTCACGAAATCATGACAAGTTTGGAGAGAGAAAGAAAAGTCGTACGGAACGTCGCGATTTCGTGACATGTCGCGAAATCGTGACATGTCGCATTTTCGTGGCTGATGAAGGAGAAATTTGGCTAAGTCAAGAAGGTGTCGCGAAATCGCGACGTCGTGAAATCACGACGTTTTTGGAGGAAAGCTCGGAGGGTGTACGGATTGTCGTGATTTCGTGACATGTCGCGAAATCGCGACAGGTCCAAGTCAGGAAGCAAAGCCAGCAAAGAAAGAAATCAAAGTTGCCAAAAGAAAAGTCTAAGGCATGAAAGGTGTCACGAAATCGTGATGTCGCGATTTCGCGACGTCGCGAAATCGTGACACGGTTGAGAGAAAGGGGTAATCGTCGAAAGGTGTCACGAAATCGTGACGTCGCGATTTCGTGACGTCGCAAAATCATGACACAATGCATCAGAGGGAGCCCAAGGATGGCCATGTCATGAAATCGATACACGGCAGAGAGGGGCAGCAACAAAAGATGCCACCATGTCATGAAATCGTGACATGGTGGAGGGGCAGCAATAAAAGATGCCACCATGTCGCGAAATCATGACATGGTGGAGGGGCAGCAACAAAGGATGCCACCATGTCACGATTTCACGACATGGTGAAGACAAGAACAACGCAGGGAAGAATGCAAGGTGAGGCTCCAAGGGAAGACAAAGAAAGAAGTTGTCGAAGGGGCAAAACGGTCGTGATTTCGTGACATGTCGCGAAATCGCGACATGTCACGATTTCGTGACATGTCACGATTTCGCGGCCTGAAGCAGAAAAGTTGCCAAAGAGCAGGGGATGTCGCGATTTCGCGACATGTCACGAAATCGCGACATGTCGCATTTTCGCGACCTTGGCAGAAAAGACAACACGTAAAGGAAGACAGCTAGAAGTGGACACGTGTCACGATTTTGTGACACGTGTCAAAGCACATATCAGATAAATAAGGCCGACATGCAAGTAAACATTAGGGTTTTTAAATCTGATTTGATAATTAAAGTTTTGTTTTAATGTTTTATTAAAGTACTAATCCATCTTTTGTCCTTTTCATGCAGGAAGCCATCTGGCACTTACATGATAACGGAGAAATGGCCATAAAGGTAAAGCTTAGTGCAAATTAATCAAAGACGGCCATATAGAAAGAAAAGATGCCGAGAATTGCTGTTTCATCCAATTTTTACAGATCTGTCCGCAAAGAGATTTTACGGTGACTAAGCAGTTGCCCTTTTAATGGAATATGTCGAGAATTGGCCGGGAAGTGAAAATATCTACACTCAGTTACCGAAATTTCTCGATGGATGCATTTAATGAAGATTTATGGCAGACTTAATGGCTTGCAGAGATTTTCAGCTCACGGATGGCTCTGCGGAGATGAAATGTCAGAGAAGTGGTGACTCATCCAGCTTACCCGAGGGAATTAATGAGGGCATTTATTTACAATTGCGGGTGAATGCAAGTGGCATTCGAATTCTATCTTCTCCATTTATGGCAAGTGACTGCACCGATTTGCAGAATGGTTAAGTTTTATCCGGACTTTGTTTTAAATGGCTTTATATTGTAAAACCCGGGTCCTAGGGTTTGAGATGATAAGATTTAGGGTTTGAGAGGAAGATATTTTTGAAAAGATCAGGGTCTGTCCTGAGTCTATAAATACTTCTTCTCAATGTAATCGCAAGAGGCGAAGACTTAGAAATAAAAGGCTATTGAAGCAATTTCTTGCAAATTCTGTGAAATATTTTATTTCTGGACTTGGAGTTGATGTGCTTTTGTTTTCTGTGATAGCATGGCCAGGAGCCTAATCTTTTGTAGATTGTGATAAGTTCATTTTCTTTTGTTATCCGTTTCATTAAAGTTTATTAGATATATGTTGTAAATCGGTGTTATCAAGATTAAATATGTTGTTAGGCTTCATTTGTTCCATTGTATACTAAGGAAAATTACAGATTTAAGGTTCAAGTTTGTTCTAATTGCTCTGTCCTCACTGTGCGAGCTAGGCTATCGATGAAAGATATCAATTTTAACCGACTTCCCTTCGGTTTATAATTTTCTGTTAGATCTGTTCCATCTCTGCCTTCTGCTCTTAGTAGAAAGTGATCTTAGAAAACTGGACACTTTCTTCTTTGATTTGTTCTGTTGTGAAGCTGATAGTATAAATAAAATTGGTAGTTTTGTTTTACAGTTAAATTGGATAAACTTCTCTTTCTGCCTTACCCTGCCCTCTTTGTTTTACCGTGAAATGATCCATTTTTATTTTCTTTATTTGTCTTTTATTTAAATCGCTGACCCATGAGAGCTAGATCAAAGAATTAATTTTAAATCCGATTGTCAACAAGTGACAACTTCCGAACATTACTAAGCAAGTTCATTGAGCCCGTTGTAAGGTAAGAAACAGTCCATATTGAAATCTATTCCGAAAGCGGAAAAGAGTGAATTGACATTCGACCCGACTCTGTAACTCACACCTTGGATAACCAGCTAGATCCTAAAGTGAGTGGGATTTATCCCGTATAAGTGTTATCAGAGTTTTGTGCTCATTCTTCACAGGGTGTGTATGAAAGTCGGACCAACATTTAAAAATGGTGCTAGAAGGAGGGCCTTTTGAACTCCGTTCAAGTATTGTAAGTTGTATGTGCTGAGTCTGGTATTTTATCTTTTGAATCCTTTTCCCTCCTCTTTGGCTCTTTTAAATTTTGTTGTTTGAGTTTTTGCCTAAACAGCGGGACTTAACACCAACATTTAAAAATGGCCTAGTGAGCTCCGATCAGTATTGTAAATTGTCAGTACAGTTTTTAAAATTGCCAAAAGAGAGCACCTCAAGTTCAGTACTCTGTTAAGGATTGTCAGTTTGTAAGTGCTTGTGAAAAGTTGGATTCTACATACAGGGTAACAAGGTCCCACCCCAGAGCTGGAGAGCTCCTTGTCCCTGAATTAGAAACTCCGAGAAGAAGTGGCCTCATAAGGGCTAAGTCTCTATCGAAATAGTTTTATCACCGCCGATAGTTACTCCAACCACAACTCGTAATATCACTAGCAACCAAGTAGTAATGGCAAATTGGTTGGGCTCCACCGCTTTGAATATTTCGGGTATTGCCCATGACCCCGCCCTAGAAATCCGGAAAGATATCTCCCCATATATAAACATGATGGGACAAGAACTGCAGAAGAACATTTGGTTGCATTCAAGAATGCTTTGAAATTATTAAATGTACAGCATGAGGATGTTGCCTGTAGACTATTCCCTGTTCACTCTCCAGGAGGGAGCTTATGATTGGTTTCTAAACCTCACTAATGATTCTGTCACCACCTGGAATGACTTAGAAAAAGTTTTTGTGTCACAGTTCGGAGAAGTGATAGATCCTAGTATATTGTACCAACAATTTTTTGGCATCAAAAGAGAATTAAGTGAATCTATCAGATCCTATAATGTTAGATTCCAGAAAGATTATGGCAGACTTCATCGGGTATTATGTACCGAATGCCGACCCCGGCATTAGAGATCTTTAGAAACTCTCTGGATCCGATGACCTCTCGTCTTTTTGAAGAGAGATCCCACTGTTACTAATTTGACGAAGCTTATAAAGAAGCTTTGATTCTAGAAAGACAGCTTGGGACCCCAACCTTTAAATGCTCAACGAAGTTCCTCCGGTTGCACAAGCTACCCCTGTGTTCAATCCTATTCCACATCAGGTAATGTTGCCAGTTTGTCGGACTCTACCATCAAGAAATCCATTGGTCGTAGCACCTGTTGAGAATGTACAGAACCCAGTGAAAGAGGCTGACAATGCAAGAGTGGAAGAAGTCTCAAAGATTGTTCAGAAGCTGGCCAATGATTTCTTGAGTTTTAAAAGGCAAGTTTCTACTAGGGACAACTCCAACAGATATTCATATCAACCAAACAGATTCAACAGGCCCCCATATGAACCTAATAAAGATTACAAGGGCAAAGGCCATGATGTGAACATTTGTGATTTAGCTCCGCCCAACTGGTGCAGAATACATGCCACTTCACAAGCATTGGGAGTTGGATTGTCTGGAATTTTGCAATGCATTTGAAGCTTTGTCTGGAGATTTGATCTCTCCCAAAAATCAAAGAACTGTTGATGGCCCAAGTTCATCCGGCCACAATGCAGCTATGGTCCTGGATTCTTTCACTTTCCCGGATGAATCTGAGAATGTAGTTGAAATGCCTATGGATGAGGTGCAGGCTTTCCAGTAGTATAGAAGAGATAATTACAACCTGAGAAACAGGAATCCGGAGCCTAATACTACATCAACTCCTCCGGACAACTCTCACAATGTTCCTCCCGACCCCTCTCCAAGCAATAATCCATCTCCACCAAAGGGAGGAAATCATGAGAGGACCAGATGCTTTTGTCCCTCCACTTAACAAAGGATATAACATAGTGGAGGATATGAAAAATATTAAGGCCAACATTACTCTGCATGAGCTGGCACATATTTCAGAGCAGAGAGACAATCTGATAAAAACATACTCTGGCCCTGCTACTAAACCTGTGGACAAAGGAAAGAAAATAGCACATGCCAATCTAGCCATGTACAAAGAAAAAACTGAAGTTCCCCCTTTTTACTGACTGTCCGTATTTTTGGGAAGAACTTACATAATTGTTTGGTAGATTCAGGTGCATCTGCAAATGTTATGCCTTTGGCCATTTGTCAGCAGCTGGGTCTGACCCCAATGAAGTCTGAAAGGAGAGTTGTCCAATTGGACAAATCAGAGGTTAAAGTTGTTGGAGAGCTTCAAAATATTCATATCCAATTAGCATCTGAGCCAAGGGCTCAACATAAAATTGAAATTCAGGTTGTGGATATCCCTGTGGGGTACGGGATGCTGTTGAGTAGAGATTGGTCGAGATCTCTGAACGGATACTTGGCAACAGATTTTTCACACATGTGGTTGCCGTGGAAAGGAGTGGCAAATCAATTACGGGTTGAAAGAGAACCCAGGTACAAGCATACAATTACTGAGTACAATGCAGCAAATGAAACTGTAAATATTGCAGAGGTAGATATTGGAGTCTACAATTTAACAACGGGACAGATTAACAAGTTTAATAAAGCTCATCCTGTACATACTAATGAAGTCTGGACACTTCATGTGGATGGAGCTAGATCTAAATAGGGTTCTGGAACAGGGGCAGTCCTCAAAGGGCCTAAAAGTCAGACATACTTTATGTCTTACCGCCTACAGTTCCCTTGTACAAATAATTTAGCAGAGTATGAAGCTCTGATTTTAGGTTTGAAATTTGCTTTGGACAAAAGTGTGAGAAATATTCAAGTTTTCACTGATTCAGAATTGGTGGCAAATCAAGTCAAGGGTAAATTCCAGTGTAAAGCATCTTATTTAAAAGGATACAAACACCGGGCTTGGGATCTTGTAGAAGATTTTGATGCATTTAATCTGACACATATACCCAGGGAGCAGAATTCACATGCAGATGTCTTGGCTTCTTCAGCTGCAAGTTTAAAGCCATTGGAAGAATTTAAATGGAACAAGTTTTCAATTGAGTTAGTCCCTTGTCCTTCAGTTCCAAACAATATAGACAATTTTCAGGTTTTCTCTGATGATCAACAGATTGTAAATTTTTTGCAGAGTACTAACACATTTGAGAATGCTATAATTGATGAGGGCCAAAGAGACACCCTGCTGGAACAGTTAGATGATGACAGGGGAATAATGAGGTTGAAAGACAACATAATTCCAAAAGGCATGGTGGAGCTGGAGCGGCTCTTTGATGTTGACAAAATCAAGCAAAAGGTGAATTCTGAGGATTATGTGGCTGCCACAGATAGTGGGACTGAAGACCTGAACATAGGGACTGAAGAAGATCCCATGCACATCAAGTTGGCTAAGAACCGTGATCCAGAAATAAAGAGAAGTATGATTGATTTTCTTCACGAGTCCAAGGATGTCATGGCCTGGTCATACAAAGACTTAAAGGTATTTGATCCTAAAGTTTACACTCACATTATACCTTTAAAAGAATTTTGCAAGCCTTTCCGGCAAAAACAGAGGCATGTCAATGCTCGTTAGAGCCCATCATCCAGAAAGAGGTAGAAAAACTGTTGAGTGCCGCCATTATTTTTCCCATCAGGCATTCTACTTGGGTGGCCAATCTGGTGCCAGTCAGAAAGAAAAATGGAGAGATCCGCCTGTGTGTGGATTTTAGAAATTTAAACAAGGCATCTGAGAAAGATAATTACCCTCTACCTTCCATGGATGAAGTCTTGCAGATTGTCAATGGTTCAGAGATGATGTCTTTCCTGGATGGTTTCTCAGGGTACAATCAGATATTGGTTGAGAAGGAAGACATAATGAAGACTGCTTTCACAACTAAGTGGGGAACTTTTGCTTACAAGAGGATGCCATTTGGATTAATAAATGTCGGAGCTACATTTCAAAGAGCAATGGATCATGCCTTCAAGGGGCTTATGGGTAAATGTATTGTTGTTTACATGGATGATTTAACAGTCTTCTCTAAATCTCGGTTTGACCATGTAAAACACTTGGAGTCTGTGTTTAACAAATGCAGGGAGTTTGGCATTTCTTTGAATCCAAAGAAGTGCATTTTTGGTGTAACTGAAGGAAAGCTCCTTGGGCACTTGGTCACAAAAGATGGCATTTCCATGGATCCAGGCAGAGTTGAAGCCATATCCAGCATACCATTTCCCAACTCCAAGAAAGAGTTGAGGTCCTTCTTTGGAAAAATTAACTTTGTCAGGAAGTTCATCTCCGGTTTTGCAGAGATAGTCAAGCCAATGAATGACATGCTAAAGCAAACTGCTCAGATTGTCTGGACCACAAAAGCTAAGATAGCTTTCCAAGAAATCAAGACAACCATAAAACAAGCACCAGTTCTGGTAAGCCCAGATTTCAGTGCAGATTTTTATCTATACACTTTCTCTTCTGAACATACACTTGCTGCAGCTTCTGACCCAACGGAGAGAAACCGGAGAACATCCAATTGCTTTCAAGAGTACCAATTTGAAGGGGGCTGAGCTGAAATATTCTCGTTTAGACAAACAAGCTTATGCCTTGGTAAGAGCGGTTAAGCGACTCGAGCACTATATATTAAGAAGCAGAATTCATGCTATAGTTCCACACCCAACTGTTAAATACCTTCTAAGTCAAAATGAATTGGGTGAATTGAGGGGTAATTGGGTTACAAGGCTGCAAGAGTATGACTTAGAGATTCGGCCTGCTAAATTGATCAGAGGACTTGGTTTGTCCCGACACATTGCCGAAGTACCTATACGGGAAGAAGTTAATCAGTTAAATTCTGAATCTGATGACTGGTATGGGGATATTACTCATCTGCTGCAATTTGGAATTTGCCCATCTCACTTGAACAGAACCCAAAGGAGAGCATTAAAACCGAAAGCTGCTCATTATCTCCTCAAAGCAGGTAATTTGTACAGAGAGAATTATGCTGGCATTTTCCTAAGATGCATTTCTCAGAGTGAAGTCAATGAAGTCATGTCCAGTTTTCATGAAAAGTTAGGGGCAGGGCATTCATCGAGATCTCGCTATCGCGCATAAAATATTGAGAGCAAAGCTATTATCGGCCTACACTATTTAAAGATGCACATCAGCATGTAAGAACCTGCCATCGATGCCAAACTTTTGCAGCCAAAGAGGCCAACCGGGCTCTCCCATTGCAACCTGTTGTAATAAATAAACCTTTCATGCAATGGGGACTTGATTTTGTGGGAGTGATTAATCCAAATTCTTAAGCAGGGCATAAGTATGTTCTGACAGCTACCGATTACTGCACAAGATGGGTTGAAGCAAGCAACCACCACAAGAAGTACAACTCATGAAGTCATTGAATTTCTAGAATTAAATATCATAACTAGGTTTGGGGTTCCTCTGAATTTGGTGTGTGATAATGGACCAGCCTTCCAATCATTGGAGTTTGCAGAATGGGCATACCAGATGGGGATAGTTATCAGATTCTCATCCAACTATTATCCCCAAGGCAATGGACTGGCTGAGTCCACAAACAAGAATTTAATGAATGCCATCAAGAAATCTGCAGCAGATAAACCCAGGCAAGTGGCATACATTATTGAAATATGCACTTTGGGCTGACCGGATAAAATATAAAGTGGCTCTTAAAACTTCTCCTTTTGCTTTGTTGTATGGTACCCACCAATTGTTCCCATCTCTCTGAAGTTACCTACTTACCAATTTGTCTTAGACTATTTTGAGGATCAAGATGATGCAGAGGCTCGTGTTTTAGATCTAACTAACTTGCAGGATGAAAGACTCCAAGCCCTGGAACACTTCAGTCGGCACCAAGAAACCGTCAAGCGGTGGTTTGACAAGAGGGCCAAAGTGAAAGCTTTCAGACTGGCAGACTTGGTGCTTCTATGGGACAAGGCCCATGAGAAGAAGGGTAAGCATACAAAGTTGCAACCACTGTGGATAGGCCCCTACCAGATTGCTGAGATTCTGGGTAACAATGCATTTCGATTACAAGACCTTGATGGTAATTTTTTGGACCTCCCTGTTAATGGTCAATACTTAAAACATTATTTCTCGACTGTTCCGTCCAATGTATCATTTGAATGAGTCATAAAGAAGTTGTAACATGTGTATACATTGTAAATAACTCTGCAGTTTATCTGCTTTAGTTTACTTTTAATGTCTGTACGCTTGTTTAGTTTAGTTTACTCTTCATGTTTGTACAGTTCTTTAGTTTAGTTTTTTTTAGTTGTTTAGTTTACTTTTAATGTCTGTACAGTTGATTGCTTTAGTTTAATTTTAGGTGTTTGTGCAGTGCTGTTTAATTATTTTAATTCTATCTGGTGTCGTATGCTTTTAGCTTTAGTTTTAATTTCCTGTACAGTTTTTAGTTGCTTTGTTTTAATTTGTTTTTAAATTTTTGTGCAGTGTTCTTTTGTTTTATTTAATCCTAATTTGCTTGTAAGTTTTATTTTGTTTCCTTTGTAAATAACCCTGCAGTTTTGTTTTCTTTGTTGCTCGTACGCTTTATTTTAAAGTCTCATGCGCTTTTATTTTATTTTGTTTTTAGAGGCTCGTGCTTATCCTTGGAAGTCTATACAAAGTTCTTTGGCTTTTAAAATTTTGTTCTTTAACCTTTACCTGAGCATTCATAAAAAAATGTCAGCCTTCCAAAAATTGTTTTTATTCTGAGTTGATCAATCCAGTGTACATTATCACAATTGTGAGATAGTCTGTTTGAACTGAACAGTGGAACTATTTTTTAGTCAGAACAACAATGGAAGGATGATTGGATTTTGTGTCTTGCTTGCCACAGTTGTTTTAATTATAAAGAAACTGCTATGCTGTTTGGTTGGAGGAACTCCCGGGGAATCCAAGAAAAGTTGGTTATAAGAGGGGACTATGATTCATGTAATTATTTGAGTATCCATAGAGGCTATCAGTGCCTAGGCTGAAGCAGTTCCAGATTGATGAAATGTTAAAAGAAAATTGTTATTCTTTCTAAGGCTTTTCAGATGTTGATGTATTTCAAAAGAAAGAGATGAAAGTTGAGCAAGAATTGGCACTCTATCATTTCCAATATATATATAAAAAAAAAAAAAGATAAAAAGAAAAAGAAAAAAGAGTTATATAATGAAAGAGGCAGCCAAGATTTCAAAAGATGTTTTTCTTCTACCAAGTTGTAGATTCTACCTTACAGTTGTAAATTTGGGTCATGTAAATCTAAAGGGTAACTTTTTCGTGGCTGTAAAAGGCTAAACTAGTAAACAGAGCTCTACTCGGTTTCCCCTTTTTACAATCTAGAAAAGCTGATCAATCCCGAGTTCAACATTCGATCCAAGTCATTCTTGAAGAAAGTTTTATACCCTTGTAATTGCACATCAGAAATCTTCCTTAAGTAATTCAGCCTAGTATGTCCTTGGGAAATTTTAACAACTATCAGTTAGTAGTCAATTTATTGTGAAGAATGTCTGTGGCAAGGCAAGATACATGGTCTATGTTGTTTTGAAACTAGAGTCCTGGGTTCTAAAATAATGCTACTATTTTACCCGCAGATATCGCCATTTGTTGAGAAGCAACACACCCCCACTGAAAAATAATTTTCCATCCTTTGAAAACATTGAGCTTTCATTTTGCAGTAGGGACCCTCTTGATGATTTTCAGGTTTTAATTCCAATTTTTACTTGCCTCTTTCTTCTTCAAGTTTTGCCTGTTTCTTTATCCAAGTTTTCTTGCATTCTGGCTTTGTTATCTCAGACTTCACTTTTTACATGCTAGAATCATTCATGGATAAAGAAAATCTTACACCGGTACGAAAAAAATGCAGAAAACAGATAGATAAATTCATTAAAAATCAAAACTTTCCTTTTTGGAAGTGTCGCGATATCGCGACACTTCCATTTTGGAAGTGTCGCGATATCGCGACACTTTTTTGAAGTTCGATATCGCGACGTTTGAAGTGTCGCGAAATCGCGACACTTTCCATTTTTGGAAATGTCGCGATATCGCGACACTTCCATTTTTGGAAATGTCGCGATATCGGATTTGAAGGAAAAGAAAAAATCGCTACCATTTTGGAGAGAGAAGGAAAGTTGTACGGAACGTCACGATTTTGCGACATGTCACGAAATCGTGACATGTCGCATTTTCATGGCTGAGAGAGAGAAAAATTGACTAAGGCATGAAATGGTCACGATTTCGCGACATGTCACGAAATCATGACAAATCTGGAGAGAGAAAGAAAAGTTGTACGGAACGTCGTGATTTCGTGACACGTCGTGAAATCGCGACATGTCACGTTTTCATGGCTGATGAAGGAGAAATTTGGCTAAGTCAAGAAGGTGTCGCGAAATCGTGACGTTTTCGAAGGAAAGCTCGGAGGGTGTACGGACTGTCACGATTTCGCGACATGTCATGAAATCGCGACAGGTCCAAGTCAGGAAGCAAAGCCAGCAAAGAAAGAAATCAAAGTTGCCAAAAGAAAATTCTAAGGCATGAAAGGTGTCGTGAAATCGCGACGTCGCAAAATCACGACATAGTTGAGAGAAAGGGGTAATCGTCAGAAGGTGTCGTGAAATCGTGACGTCGTGAAATCGTGACACAACGCATCAGAGGGAGCCCAAGGATGGCCGTGTCATGAAATCGTGACATGACAGAGAGGGGCAGCAACAAAAGATGCATGGTGGAGGGGCAACAACAAAGAGCCACCATGTCACGAAATCGCGACATGGTGGAGGGGCAGCAACAAAGGATGCCACCATGTCACAATTTCGTGACATGGTGAAGACAAGAACAACACAGGGAAGAATGCAAGGTGAGGCTCCAATGGAAGACAAAGAAAGAAGTTGCCGAAGGGGCAAAACGATTGCGATTTCACGACATGTCACGTTTTTGCGGCCTGAAGCAAAAAAGTTGCCAAAGAGCAGGGGATGTCACGATTTCGCGACATGTCACGAAATCGTGACATGTCGCATTTTCGCGACCCTGGCAGAAAAGATAGCACGTAAAGGAAGACAGCTGGAAATTGACACGTGTCACGATTCTGTGACACATGTCAAAGCACGTATCAGATAAATAAGGCCGACATGCAAGTAAACATTAGGGTTTTTAATCTGATTTTGATAATTAAAGTTTTGTTTTAATGTTTTATTAAAGTATTAATCCATCTTTTGTCCCTTTCATGCAGGAAGCCATCTGGCACTTACATGATAACGGAGAAATGGCCATAAAGGTAAAGCTTAGTGCAAATTAATCAAAGACGGCCATATTGAAAGGAAAGATGCCGAGAATTGTTGTTTCATCCAATTTTTTCAGATCTGGCTGCAAAGAGATTTTACGGTGACTAAGCAGTTGCCCTTTTAATGGAATATGTCGAGAATTGGCCGGGAAGTGAAAATATCTACACTCAGTTACCGGAATTTCCCGATGGATGCATTTAATGAAGATTTATGGCAGACTTAATGGCTTGCAGAGATTTTCAGCTCACGGATGGCTCTGCGGAGATGAAATGTCGGAGAAGTGGTGACTCATCCAGCTTACCCGAGGGAATTAATGAGGGCATTTATTTACAGTTGTGGGTGAATGCAAGTGGCATTCGAATTCTATCTTCTCCATTTATGGCAAGCGACTGCACTGATTTGCAGAATGGTTAAGTTTTATCCGGACTTTGTTTTAAATGGCTTTATATTGTAAAACCCGGGTCCTAGGGTTTAAGATGATAAGATTTAGGGTTTGAGAGGAAGATATTTTTGAAAAGATCAGGGTCTGTCCTGAGTCTATAAATACATCTTCTAAATGTAATCGCAGGAGGCGGAGACTTAGAAATAAAAGGCTATTGAAGCAATTTCTTGCAAATTCTGTGAAATATTTTATTTTTGGACTTGGAGTTGATGTGCTTTTGTTTTCTGTGATAGCATGGCCAGGAGCCTAATATTTTGCAGATTGTGATAAGTTCATTTTCTTTTGTTATCCGTTTCATTAAAGTTTATTAGATATATGCTGTAAATCGGTGTTATCAAGATTAAATATGCTGTTAGGCTTCATTTATTCCATTGTATACTAGGGAAAATTACAGATTTAAGGTTCAAGTTTGTTCTAATTGCTCTGTCCTCACTGTGCGAGCTAGGCTGTCGGTGAAAGATATCAATTTTAACCGACTTCCCTTCGGTTTATAATTTTCTGTTAGATCTGTTCCATCTCTGCCTTCTGCTCTTAGTAGAAAGTGATCTTAGAAAACCGGACACTTTCTTCTTTGATTTGTTCTGTTGTGAAGTCGATAGTATAGATAAAATTGGTAGTTTTGTTTTACAGCTTAAATTGGATAAACTTCTCTTTCGCCTTACCCCCGCCCCTCTTTGTTTTACCGTGAAATGATCCATTTTTATTTTCTTTATTTGTCTTTTATTTAAATCTACTGACCCATGAGAGCTAGATCAAAGAATTAATTTTAAATCTGATTGTCAACAAGTGACAACTTCTGAACATTACTGAGCAAGTTCATTGAGCCCGTTGTAAGGTACAGATAGTCCATATTGAAATCTATTCCAGAAGCGAAAAAGAGTGAATTGACATTCGACCCGACTCTGTAACTCACACCTTGGATAACCAGCTAGATCCTAAAGTGAGTGGGATTTATCCCGTATAAGTGTTATCAGAGTTTTGTGCTCATTCTTCACAGGGTGTGTATGAAAGTCGGACCAACAGTATCATTTGGGCGTTTTACTACCCAACCTAGAAATATTTCTTGAATGTCCTTGTATCAGCTTAATAGTATAAATATCCAAGCTAATATAAACCATCAACCAATATGCAAAAATATCAAATCATTCATCCACAAATAAATATCCAATAATAATGCATACAATGAGATAGAGATATATAATACCCTTTAGGTAGAGAAACATCAGTAATACTCTTTAAACAAGGAATAATTTCAAAAGCCACTTAGAGAGGGAAAAGTATTATAATTCATTTCATTGGCAAAGACAATTACATATGTTTGATCTCAATGATGATTACAATGGCAATATCCCTTCTTTATATACCCATCTTCTAATTCTACTTTGGGGAGCCAACTTGAACTACTAATATAATATAATATTATATTATAATCAACCTTGGGTTATGTGTGGCCCATGCCAACCCTTATACAATATAATATCATATTCCCATATACCTATTCCTAGGTACCCTAACATTCCACCCTCACAAATGTTTCATCCTCGAAATATATGAAGGAACAAGATAATATGATTTTCTAAGCAATGTTAGCAACTGGTATCAATCTCAATCATCAGTCCATCCTAGTGAAACTTTGATTGGTAGAGGTCTATGTTGATTCTAGTATATCATTTTTCCACCTGAGTATCCTAAACCACTTTGTTGGATGCATGCTTATGTTTGTTTATTATGATAATTTGAATGATGGTTCCATTTGTTCCTTGATGTTTTGGCACCACTTTGAAAACTAGGATCACTATGCTTTCTCTACAAAATATTGCCATACTTGTTATGCTTTTGATTCCATATAGAACCATAATATTTTTTCCTAATCAATACCTCTAAGATTTTTACCACTCTTGGTGGTGTGGATGGCCATATGCTAAAACCTTAACTTGATGTTCTACCTTCTTTGACTTCTCAACATTTAGCTCAAATTTTTTAAATTCTTCTACATGTTCTTTCATGTTAATTTTGTTTGGTGTGTCCTTGTGTTCTTCTATCAAAGCTTCCTTGGACTCTGCTACTATTCCATAGACTCTATTGCTATTGCTTCTTCCATGGAATCTATCATTGCTACTTCTTTCTTAGATTATATTTTAGGTTCTTCCTTTTTTTCTTCAATTTATTTCTTTTCAACCACTTCTTTTTTTTCCTTGGGTCCTTGCTCCTTAAGCTAATAAATATCCTATACTATTATCTTCCTTTTACTATACCATAACTTCATAAGTTTCTTTTGAATATTAATGTTAACAGTACCCAAAGAATATAACCAAGGATAAGAAATAATAATATCAACATCATCCATTGTACTAACATGAAAATCTGAATGCAAAACATATTCATCCATGATGATCTTCAAATATTCAAAAATATGAACATTATCATCCTCAAGTTGTATGTCCTTAATTTTTGTTGCTTGAACCTACAACCTCTTAGCCAAAGCACTATTAATGAAATTATATCTACTACTAGGGTTAATGGAAATAATAACCTTTTTCTTTTTATTGTATCGATGAACTTGTAAAATAGAAGTTTTAGATAAATTTAGATCATTTTGATCCTTCTCTTGTTTTTGTAAATCCAAATATGTGGATTTTGAATTATTCTCACTCTTAAAATTTTCCTCTTTCTTTTCCCTGAGTAATTTTATTTCTTTTTAATAGCCTTGATTTTGTTTCTTAAAACAATTCTACTCTCTTTTTGTTTCCTTTTGTTCTTTTTAACGCATGTTTATTTCTTCTTCATATCCCTTGAAGGTGACCTTCAAAATGGCTATCCTTTTATATAGGTGACATTTACTCAAGAATGCATAATCCATTTTGTCCCAAGTGAATACATTTACTAAAATTTATCCACCAAGAACAAGCTTCCTCTTGAAATCTTCTTCTAAGGAAGAATTTCCAAAAGGATTTTTTTTTTTTTAATAAGATATGTGTGGCTTCTATTGGGGGCCACTCCCATTATGAAAACAAAACATTACATTGATCTCATTACATTTCTAGAAATTTAATTAAATCATATCCAACTTTATATTTCTATCAAAGATATTCTTTATTTACCATTCTATCAAAGACATTCTTCATCTTCTTTAAATTGCTAAGTTTCCACAATAAACTCCTTTTATTTCAAATGCTTTCAAGAATTTAAATTCTATCAAGATGAAATTCAACACTATGAATGGCTAAATTATTTGCTTCCCAACTTCTATATCCAAAAATATTTATCTATAACAACATCACAATTTCTTAATACCTTTTTTAAGGGTTCTTATTCATTTCCCTAATATTCCAAGATATTATTTTCATTGTTATTTTTTAATTTTATTTGTGGGTTTAGCCCTACTTCTTGTTAACACTTGTGATATTCATTTTTTTTTTTCATATCAATATTCCTTTGTGTTTATTTTTCTCTTTGTTTTTTCTTCTTGTATCTTCCTCTCTTTTTTCATTCTCAACAATACTTTCATCTTCATAAATATCTTCAATCTTCTCACATTGCTCATAGTAATACTTATCATCTTTAGGTTTGCCTTGTTTTGAAGAATCTTAAGTGCAAGGAATAACCTCAAAAGTACAATCTTCTTTATATTTCCCTAGATACCCTAAAATACAAGTATTCTCCTCTGTAGTAATTACCTTCTTATTCTGCCCTAAAAATCCTAAATTGTTATGGGTTTCCTCCAACCTCATTTCTATATTATTCTGCTCTTGAAACCTTAAAGTGCAAGGGATAACATATTTACCACTTTCAATTTTATTACCTGAAAAGGATTCTATACTAGAGGAAAATTAAGATGATTTACCTAGACTAAAATTGAATTTTTTTCTATTTTTGTTTTGGGTTTTATCTCCACATCTTCTTTTGCACCTTTAATTCCTTCTAAACTTGCCAATTGATATTGTTAATAGGATTTATTTACCTCTTATTTTGGAGTGGAATATCCTTTATCTGATCTAGATTCTATTATTGAATGATTTTCTTGCTTTATCTTGAATTTTATCTCATGGCTAGAATTTTTTCTCTTTATTCATAGTTTTTACTTTGCAAACTCTTGCCATGTGTCCAATCTCAAAATAATTGTGGCAATGAAATACAATTTTTTAAAAATCAACTTTTTGATCTCATTCTCTTGATTCATATTTAATCTTAATGAATTGTGGTAAAGGTTTTAAAATATCCATAGAAACACATATTCGAGTATATATAGCATGCTTTCGCTCCTTAGTTGTTGGTCCTTTCTTGATGAATTCCTCTAGGGTGTTTCCAATATTTTTCAAAACATCCTTATTTATAAGCTGATATGGAAGTCCAAAAATCCTAACTCACACTGGAAGCTTCTTAATAGTTTCTAACTCAATGAAAAAAAAGCATTCCATGATATCAAATAAAGTGTATCTCTTTCCCTAAACCATGGGCCACCAACCATTATTTTATCCCTAGTTTTTGAACTAAAAAATATGATGAGGAAAAAACCTTTAGGAAGAAAATTTAAAAAATAATTTGAATTCAATCTCCACTTCCACTTGATCCAATTTTGAATCTCCAAAAACCTTTTCCATGATCTATGGAACTTACATATTATATATCTACTTTTTAAAACCATTATATCTTGCTCAATCATCTCATCCTTGATACTTACTTCTAGTGTACCATATGTTACCTAGATCAAACTTACCATGTATTCGCTCTTTCACTTATCTCTAGCTTGGGCCTTCATACTTCCAACTAGGGAATTTTGATTTCTAGCTAGGGCATCCTAACTTCCCATTAGGGCTTTCAAAAATGACTTTCTTTCTACAATAGATAATGGGGTTTGCTATTTGCTTGCACTTCCTCTTGGTTCACACTCCCTCTCTTCTCACACTCGCTCTTATTTTCAGATTGCACTCTCTCTTGCCTCACACTTGATCCTGGATTGCACTCCCTCCTAGCTCACATTTACCTATGTATCTTCCTTTTCTTGGCATTCCTTTGCTTCAAAAGTTTTTTGGAAATAATGTTCCACACATTCATGATAATATTTTGAAGCATTGATGTATTTTGGATGAATCTACCACTCTTTTGCCATGATTGAATCCTAGCTTGCACTTCCTCTTAGTTTACATTGCCTTTTGGTTTGCACTCTCACCTACCTCGCACTCACTCCTAGCTTGCACTCCCTCTTGGCTCAAAATTTTCGTTATCTCTTATTTTCTCGAAATTCCTTGGCTTCAATTTTTTTTTTAAACAATTTTCCACACATTCATGGTAAGGGTTTGAAACATTGATGCACTTTGAATGAACCTACCAATTTTATACCATGACTAAATCTTGGCTTGCAGTCCCTCTTGCTTCACACTCCCTCTCTAATCTCATTCACTCTTGCCTTTCACAGTCACTCCCAACTCACACTCTTACTTGTTGGTGTACTTACTCCTAGTTTCACTTACACTCACTTTTGGTTGCACTCACTCACACTTGTTTTTTGTTGTATTGGAAATTTGAGCAAGTTTTGTTGTCATTGATGTCAAGAGGTTTGATGTCCAGTTTTGTTGTCATTAAGGTCAAAAGGTTGATTTCTCCAAAAGGCAAGGAAGTTGTTAAAAGGAAAAGGGTATAATATTTATTTTAAATATTATATGCCTAAAGAGGCTAAAAAGGTTGAAGACCCAAGAAAAGAGAAGCAAGTTTAAAAAGAAATAATAATATTATAATATTTAATATTATAATATTTGGGCAAAAGGAAGAGGTGAAAAATAACAAGGTCCAAGAAATCATTAAAAAAATATATCCCTGACAAGGCCCATTGAGCAAGTTATAAAGGTTGGCAAAGGTTTTAATTTATTTAAATTAAAATATTTTAACCTAAGGTTAAAATTTTAATTTAAATAATTAATGGCGCCAAAGTTTCAAAGTTTCAATTCGAATTTAAATTTGAATTCAAAGGAGGGCCGACGTGTTTTAATCCAAAGGCAAAAGTATTTAAAGGAAATGATTTTTCATTTCCAAAGTCTAAGTAATTCGAATGCCCATGTGATAATATAATTCGTGCACTCCATATTGAAAGGAAGAAGATATTTATGAGTTTAATGAAGGAAAGAATAGTGGTATAAAATGGAGACGATGAAATAACATAAGTGGTAGCATAGATGGTAGTTGGAAAGTGGCTAAGGTGCTTGTGAAGGGAAGGTCATGGTTTCGAATCCCACGCAGTTCATTTTGTTGAAGGAGGAAAGAGTTTTCATTTTTGATGAAATTCATGAGAGGCAGACTTTAATATGAAAACATGGACCTTTGGTTCATGTGGGTGTGTAGCCCAAGTGGTAGCCTAGCCTTGGGCTAAGGCATTTGGTGGCTTAGGTCATGGGTTCGAGTTTGGACGCTGGTCATTGAGACGTGCACAATATTTTTTGCGGCATGGGCCAACAACATTAAGGTATGCATTTTTGAATTAAATTTTGCCAAAGGTTTTGGAAAGCGGAAAGTTGTTTTAAGGCCACGTGATATTAAAAAGGGCATGTGTGAAATTGTTTAGGGAGTCATAAGGGTTGTTGATTAAATATTTTATTTTGGGTGCTTAGAAAATAAATAAAGTATTGGAGATTATAAGGTGTAAGCAAGGAACTTTATTTTGATGTGTGTTGAATATTATTTTGAGAGTATTGAGATTATGGTTAAAAAAGTGAATTTTTTTATTTTTTTATTTTTTTAAAGGAGTGATAAGGTGTATTTGTGACTTGACATTTTATTGTATTTCTTGTATGGTGAAATAATTGTTGAGATAAATATTCTTGTGGAGATTTTGAGATAGATTATTGCTATCTAACCTAGAATTGGCAAAAGGATTTGGTTGTGAGTAAAACAGGTTTTGAAGACATATCTCCATCAAAGCAAAGAGGTATGGGCACATCATATTTTGTTTGAAATGTTGGAATGAATGTTGTGAAATATAAGGTGGAGTGAAAAGGATTGATGATAAGTATTGTTGGAAATGTATGAGCAAGTTTAAGTGCACCTTGTTGATGGATGATTTGATTTGAGATAGATATTGAGAATTATTTGAGTTAGGGTTTGAGACCCACATTGTGCTCTTTGTTTGAAGAAGTTTGAAAACACTTGTTTAGGGTTAGTGAGCAAGTTGTGTTTCATTGATTGAATGATTGAGTGAAATTCTTGAGCATTGGATTTGAGTGATATTGAAAGTGAATGTGCAAACATTAGAAACCAGATTTGTGAAAGTGATAGACTTAATGATTGAGTAGAACATATTGAGTTTTTGATAGAGTACATCATTCTCTATATGTTCTAGAGGTTAAATGAATTCTGAATAGAATATGTCTAAACTGCTTCAAGTTAAAGGAATTACTTTGAAGATTAGACAAAGCATTTGATAGCATTGTGTGCAAGATTTGAGATTGATTGAGCATATTTTGTGAGTTGTTTTGAGCATGTATTGAGAGAATTGAGCAAGTTCTTGAGAGGACTTGAAGGGATTTGAGGTAAGTCTTGGTGAATTGAGAAGTCTTGGTGAAGACTTGAGAGGTTGAGCAAGTTTGAAGGAACTTGAAGGTAGATTTGAGGTAAGTCTTGGTTGATACTTGTAGATATATTTGAGGAAGTCTTGGTGAAGACTTGAGAGCATATTGAGCAAGTTCTTGAGAGGACTTGAAGGTAGATTTGAGGTAAGTCTTGGTGAAGACTTGTAGGTAAGATTGAGCAAGTCTTTGTGAAGACTTGAGAGTAGAGTTGATTGATTTATTTGTTCAAGATTTGTGTTAAGGCTTGGGGTAAATCTAAGAAGAGTTGATTTGTGATTGGATCAAGATTTGTGTTAAGGCTTGAGGATATATTTGAGGATAGATTTTGGTATATATTTGTGAGCAGATTTGTGCTAGACTTGAGATAGAGTTAGAGCAAATTTGTACTAAACTTGGGATAGAGTTTGGTGTAGATCTGAGATAGAGTTGAGAGTAATATTTGGAGGTGATAGAGTAGAGGATAAGAGTCTCTAGTGGATAGAGATCCATTAGCTAGGGTAGTGAGGATAGAGGTCTTCTATGGAGAGAGATCCACAAGCTAGAGTAGTGGGGGTAGAAGTCTTCTAGAAGATCATCAACTAGAGTAGAGGGGAAAGAGTTCTCCTATGGATAGAGATCCATGAACTAGAGCAAGGGGAAAGAGTTCTCCTATGGAGTGTGATCCATGAACCATATGGGAAGATAGAGTTCTTCTATGGAGAGAGATCCACGAACTAGTTGAGGAGATAGAGGTCTCCTGGATCAAGTTCCATGAACTAGAGAAAAGGGAAAAGAGTTCTCCTATGGAGAGAGATCCACAAATCAGAGCATTAGGGGATTGGTGTCTCCTTTGGATAGAGGTCCATAAACATTGTAATAGGGAATTGATTCCCAAGAATATTTGTTGAGAAAATTTAGTAGAAATATTTTCTCCATGGAGTAGCCCACATTGGGTGAACCACGTTAAATTGGTGTCTCTATTGTGTGTGATGATTTATGCATTGCTTTGATTACTGCTATTGATATTGCCATTGATAATATTGGATAATATTGTTTGGGAAAGAAAAGTAAAAGTTGATCTTATACTGTTCACCCCCCTCTCAGTATAAGCTTGTGTTCTTCAATTGGTATCAGAGTGGGTTCCTTCAAAAGAGTTTAACAACTTGAAGGAAAAGTATATAGGAACATAGATGGCATCTCAGAGTGGATCTTCAGCAAATAAGGCACCATTGTTCGATGGGAACAATTATGCTTTCTGGAACATAAGAATGAAGACTTACTTGATGGCACAAGGATATGAGACATGGCAAGTAGTTGAGGATGGATACACACCTCCAACTAGTCCTCCTACAGATAAATATGGTAAGCTCCTACATATATATAATGCAAAGGCAATGAATGCAATATTAAGTGGTTTACATGAAGCAGAGTTTGTAAAAGTTATGCATTGCACATCAACAAAAGAGATTTGGGAAAATTTGAAGAAAACATATGAGGGAGACAAAAAGGTCAAGATGGCAAAATTGCAAAATCACAAGAAAACATTTGAAGACTTGAAGATGAAGGATGAGGAAGACATTGCTACATACTTACTTCATGTGGATGAGGTTGTTAACTCCATGCGAGGACTTGGGTTTAAATTTGAAGAATCAGATGTTTGTCAAAAGGTTTTAAGGTCACTCCCTATGAGGTATAGTGAAAAGGTTTCAGCCATAGAAGAAACAAGAGATATTGAAACTTTGACTATGGATGAGTTGCATGGAACTCTCACAACTTTTGAGATGAGAATAGGAAAGGATCCTATCCCCAAGAAAGAGGTAGCCTTCAAAGTAGCAAAGAAGACAAAATATAAGAAGTCAGATTCAAGTGATGAGTCATCCAGTGATGAAGAAGCAAACTATGGTAGAAGGAACAAGGACTCAAGAAAGCACAAAGGTACAAAAATAGTTAAGTGTTTCAATTGTGGTAAATATGGTCACTATGCATCTAACTTTCCAGAAGTTGGAAGTAGTAGTGGTGAAGAGAAATAAGATCATAAGAATAGGGAAGCAGGAAAATCTAGGTATGAAAAGAAAAATAGGGATAGACAAGGCAAGCATGGAAAGAAGTTTTTCCAAAGGTATAAGAAGAGTTTCTATGTAGATAAGATAGGCAAGAGTTCAAGTGATAGTGATGGAAGATCCTTAGATAATGAAGAAGAAATTCTCTTCTTGGCAATAGAGGAAGAAGGAAGTGCTTCTATTGAAGATAAATCTGAAAAGTATGAAGATGCTCTTGAAGACAAAGAAGTAGAGGAAGAATCAAAAAATGAAGAGGAGTAGTTGATCTAGAAGGTGAGATTATTTCTGCTCTTAAGGAATTAAGAAAGGTAAGAAAGCAGAATTCAAGACTCAAGGTTCAATTTCAAGAATGTGATGAAGAGAAAGGAAAGCTTATACAAGATCTGACAAACTCAATATCTAAGACAAGGATATTTAAAGAAAATTTAGAAGTAAAAGTCTTAGAATGTGAAATATTAGAGCATGAGGTAGCTTCACTAAGGAAGGAAGTGAAAGAGTCTAAATATAAGCTACACAGGTTTGGAAAAAGCTCAAAGACCTTGGATAAGATTATCAATGTACAAAGATCTTCATCAAACAAGACAGGACTTGGTTTTGAAGAAGGACAAAGAGAACAAGGAGAGGATTCAAGCTCAAGCTCCAAAGAAGAAGAAGCTTCAGAAGAAGAGAGTGAAGGAGAAAGTGAGACTTATGAGGATAAGTTGAAAAATAGAAGGTTCACCAAGGAAGGAAACAATGCACAAATAAGGAACATGGAACATCATAGGGAAGAAAGGACTAAGAGACCAATGGGTCAAAGGAAATATTTCTTCAAAGGATATTGCTTCTCATGTCATAGGTTTGGTCACAAGGCTATGCAGTGCAGGACACATGAAAAGAAGGAATATGGTTTCACTAAGAGAAATTTTAGAAATGGGTATCTCTTTCAAGGGTATTGTTACTCTTGTAATCAGTTTGGTCATAAAGCAATTCATTGTAGGGTTCATGATAGGAATGGGTATGGCTTCACCAGGAGGAACTTCAAGATATTTGCACCTTCTAGGAACCACAACATTAAGTGTTATAAGTGCAATAATGTTGGGCATATGGCTAAGTGGTGTAGAACAAAATTTCCAGAGATAAGCAAGAACATGAATACTCAAAAGAATCAGAAGGATCAATTGAGGAAGAAGGTGGACAAAGAAAAAGAGCATTGTATGCTGGGAGTAGAGATACTCCCACCCCAAAATTAATCACCTCAAGGAGAGGAGGTGGGGAGGGGGCTGAGCTAAGAGTCTTATATTTAGCCCCAAAGGAGTCCCTTTGCCATTGATGTCAAAGGGGGAGAGATTTGAGTTAGGGGGAGAGCATTCAGTCAGGGGAGTAGTTTCTCAGGGGAGCAGAATTGAAAAAGGTAAAAGGTATGCTTAAAGAAAAAGGGTTGCCATCAATGACAAAGGGGGAGATTGTTGGAAATTTGAGCAAGTTTTGTTGTCATTGATGTCAAGAGGTTTGATGTCCAGTTTTGTTGTCATTAAGGTCAAAAGGTTGATTTCTCCAAAAGGCAAGGAAGTTGTTAAAAGGAAAAGGGTATAATATTTATTTTAAATATTATATGCCTAAAGAGGCTAAAAAGGTTGAAGACCCAAGAAAAGAGAAGCAAGTTTAAAAAGAAATAATAATATTATAATATTTGGGCAAAAGGAAGAGGTGAAAAATAACAAGGTCCAAGAAATCATTAAAAAATATATATCCCTGACAAGGTCCATTGAGCAAGTTATAAAGGTTAGCAAAGGTTTTAATTTATTTAAATTAAAATATTTTAACCTAAGGATAAAATTTTAATTTAAATAATTAATGGCACCAAAGTTTCAAAGTTTCAATTCGAATTTAAAATTGAATTTGAAGGAGGGTTGACATGTTTTAATGCAAAGGTAAAAGTATTTAAAGGAAATGATTTTTCATTTCCAAAGGTCTAAGCAATTTGAATGCCCATGTGATAATATAATTTGTGCGCTCCATTTTCAAAGGAAGAAGAGTTTTTGAGGTTTTAGAGGTATAAGGTAGTGTTATTAAATGGAGAGTGAAGATAATTTCATATGCTAGCGTAGCATATGGTAGTTGGAAAGTGTGGCTAAGGTGCTTGTGAAGGGAAGGTCATGGTTTTGAATCCCATGTAGTTCATTTTTGTGAAGGAGGAAGGAGTTTTCATTTTTGATGAAATTTGTGAGAGGTAGACTTTAATATGAAAATGTGGACCTTTGGTTCACGTGTGGGTGTGTAGCCCAAGCGGTAGCCTAGCCTTGGGCTAAGGCATTGTGGTGGCTTAGGTCATGGGTTCGAGTTTGGGCGTTGGTCATTGAAGACGTGCACAATATTTTTGATGTGGGCCAACAATTAAGGTATGCAATTTTGAATTAAATTTGCCAAAGGTTTTTGAATGTAAAAGTTGTTTTAAGGCCACGTGATATTAAAAAGGGCATGTGTGAAATTGTTTAGGGAGTCATAAGGGTTGTTGATTAAATATTTTATTTTGGGTGCTTAGAAAATAAATAAAGTATTGGATATTATAAGGTGTAAACAAGGAACTTTATTTTGATGTGTGTTGAATATTATTTTGAGAGTATTGGAGATTATAAGGTGTAAAAAGGAACTTTATTTTTGTTTTGAGTGAAGGAGTGATAAGGTGTATTTGTGACTTGACATTTTATTGTATTTCTTGTATGGTGAAATATTTGTTGAGGTAAATATTTTTGTGGATATTTTGAGATAGACTGTTGCTATCTAACCTAGAATTGGCAAAAGGATTTGGTTGTGAGTAAAATAGGTTTTGAAGATATATCTCCATCAAAGCAAAGAGGTATGGGCACATCATATTTTGTTTGAAATGTTGGAATGAATGTTGTGAAATATAAGGTGGAGTGAAAAGGATTGATGAGTATTGTTGGAAATGTATGAGCAAGTTTAAGTGCACCTTGTTGATGGATGATTTGATTTGAGATAGAGATTGAGAATTATTTGAGTTAGGGTTTGAGACCCACATTGTGCTCTTTGTTTGAAGAAGTTTGAAAACACTTGTTTAGGGTTAGTGAGCAAGTTGTGTTTCATTGATTGAATGATTGAGTGAAATTCTTGAGCATTGGATTTGAGTGATATTGAAAGTGAATGTGCAAACATTAGAAACCAGATTTGTGAAAGCGATAGACTTAATGATTGAGTAGAACATATTGAGTTTTTGATAGAGTACATCATTCTCTATATGTTCTAGAGGTTAAACAAATTCTGAATAGAATATGTCTAAACTGCTTCAAGTTAAAGGAATTACCTTGAAGATTAGACAAAGCATTTGATAACATTGTGTGCAAGATTTGAGATTGATTGAGCATATTTTATGAGTTGTTTTGAGTATGTATTGAGAGAATATTGAGCAAGTTCTTGAGAGGACTTGAAGGTAGATTTGAGGTAAGTCTTGGTGAAGACTTGAGAGCAGATTGAGCAAGTTCTTGAGAGGACTTGAGGTATATTTGAGGTAAGTCTTGGTGAAGACTTGAGAGTATATTGAGCAAGTTCTTGAGAAGACTTGAAGGTAGATTTGAGGTAAGTCTTGGTGAAGACTTGTAGATTTGAGGTAAGTCTTGGTGAAGACTTGAGAGTATATTGAGAAAGTTCTTGAGAGGACTTGAAGGTATATTTGAGGTAAGTCTTGGTGAAGACTTGTAGGTATATTTGAGCAAGTCTTTGTGAAGACTTGAGAGTAGAGTTGATTGATTGATTTGTTCAAGATTTGTGTTAAGGCTTGGGGTAAATCTAAGTAGATTTGATTTGTGATTGGATCAAGATTTGTGTTAAGGCTTGAGGATATATTTGAGGATAGATTTTGGTACATATTTGTGAGCATATTTGTGCTAGACCTGAGATAGAGTTAGAGCATATTTGTACTACACTTGGGATAGAGTTTGGTGTAGATCTGAGATAGAGTTGAGAGCAAGATTTGGAGGTGATAGAGTAGAGGATATTAGTCTCTAGTGGATAGAGATCCATTAGCTAGGGTAGTGAGGATAGAGGTCTTCTATGGAGAGAGATCCACAAGCTAAAGTAGTGGGGTATAAGTCTTCTAGAAGATCATCAACTAGAGTAGAGGGGAAAGAGTTCTCCTATGGATAGAGATCCATGAACTAGAGCAAGGGGAAAGAGTTCTCCTATGGAGTGTGATCCATGAACCAACTGGGAAGATAGAGTTCTTCTATGGAGAGAGATCCACGAACTAGTTGAGGAGATAGAGGTCTCCTGGATCAAGTTCCATGAACCAGAGAAAAGGGGAAAGAGTTCTCCTATGGAGAGAGATCCACAAATCAGAGCATAGGGGATTGGTGTCTCCTTTGGATAGAGGTCCATAAACATTGTAATAGGGAATTGATTCCCAAGAAGATTTGTTGAGAAAATTTAGTAGAAATATTTTCTCCGTGGAGTAGCCCACATTGGGTGAACCACGTTAAATTGGTGTCTCTATTGTGTGTGATGATTTGTGCATTGCTTTGATTACTGCTATTGATATTGCCATTGATAATATTGGATAATATTGTTTGGGAAAGAAAAGTAAAAGTTGATCTTATACTGTTCACCCCCCTCTCAGTATAAGCTTGTGTTCTTCAATTGGTATCAGAGCGGGTTCCTTTGGAAGAGTTTAACAACTTGAAGGAAAAGTATACAAGAACATAGATGGCATCTCAGAGTGGATATTCAGCAAATAAGGCACCATTGTTTGATGGGAACAATTATGCTTTCTGGAACATAAGAATGAAGACTTACTTGATGGCACAAGGATATGAGATATGGCAGGCAATTGAGGATGGATACACACCTCCAGCTAGTCCTCCTACATATAAATATGGTAAGCTCCTACATCTATATAATGCAAAGGCAATGAATGCAATCTTAAGTGGTTTACATGAAGCAAAGTTTGTAAAAGTTATGCATTGCACATCAACAAAAGATATTTGGGAAAAGTTGAAGAAAACATATGAGGGAGACAAAAAGGTCAAGATGGAAAAATTGCAAAATCACAAGAAAACATTTGAAGACTTGAAGATGAAGGATGAGGAAGACATTGCTACATACTTACTTCATGTGGATGAGGTTGTTAACTCCATGCAAGGACTTGGGTTTAAATTTGAAGAATCATATGTTTGTCAAAAGTTTTTAAGGTCACTCCCTATGAGGTATAGTGTGTTGGCAATTTGAGTTATTTTGTGTTGTCATTGATGTCACATGGATCATTGATGTCACATGGATCACATTGAGTTTTTGTGGCAAAAGTACTTCATAAATAATAATTTATGATATTTTGGAGAGCATGCATGTATATAGGGTTTTGTGGCACAAGAGGCATATAATATTTAATTTTTAAATATTATATTAATGGTTTTTATTAAAACAAATGGTAAAGGTTTTTGTTAAAACCAATGGCAAGGGTTTTTATTAAAACCAATGGTAAAGGTTTTTATTTAAACCAATGGAAAGGGTTTTTATTAAAACCAACGGAAATGGTTTTTCATTAAAACCAATATGCTAAGACTTCTCCAAATAATGATGGATGAAAAGGATTTTCAAATAAAACCTAGGTGCAAAAATTTTCATGGAAAAATTCAAAATAATGAAGGAGATATCCCAATTCAAAGTTAAGAGGTGAATTATTAAATTCTTATTTAATAATTCTAAGGTCTAAAGTTGAATTTAATTATTCATCGACGTGCAATGGTTGGGGAGATTAATAAAATCCATCGACATCATTCGAAGGCATGGACATGCATATAAATAAAAGGTAAAACCTTTGTTTATAAGTGATCAGGAATATTGCGCATGAATGAGAATCATCGAAAGAGGAGCAGTGAAAAAATAAAGAAAAATAATTTTTGTTTGAGAGCAAGGTCAAGGAGACAGCGCGGGAAAGTGACGTCATGCATGAGCCTATAGCGCAGTTGGTAGTGCATGAAATTTGTACAAGGCAGGTTTGTTGTTCGAATCCCACCAGGGGCAAAGTGTTTTGCTAAGGAAGGCATTTTGAGTTTTCAGATTTGAGCGCAAGCAAATTTGGGTGTTTAGGATTAAATTCCAATGTGGGTTGATGCCCACATGGTAAGAGCTTCATAGTGCTAAGTTACAGGTACAGAGTTTGACTCTCGCAAAGGTGTTAAGGCGCATTGTTTTTTGCAAAGCATTAACGATTTCGAAGATGGTGAAGGCACATTAATTTTGGCAAAGGCCTTATTTATTTCGAAGGTTGCGAAGGCTAAAAATTTTGTAAAAAGGTATTTATCTCTAGAGCATGGTAATATTTGATATTTGCCAAAGTTTTGGTGCATTGAAAATCATTTCTATTATAACTAGGGAGTTATAAGGTATTTAGTAAAAATAAATGATTGTTGTATGTGCTTAGGGAGTTATAAGGTGTGAAGTTAAATATTTGTGATTTTTGTATGTGGAGTTATAAGGTGTGAAATTAAAAATAAAAAGCATAGGTGTTTTTTGTATGTATTAATAAAATTAAGGAGTCATAAGGTTGGAAAGTGTTGAACTTGTTATATGTTCTAGTGCATGATATAATCATGAAATTAAACTAGGAACTTGAGACCTAGTTAGTTGCCACCTTGAGTTAGAAGACATGCACATGAGTTAGGGTTTGAAGATGAAGACAAATTGCTTGATTATGTGCCTTGGCTATTAAGAAGAAGTGGATGGATTAGAAAATCAATTTTGTGGATAAAATTGATGCTTGAGTGCATTATTGCTTTAGTGGAGTTCATTGAGACTATTGTCATTATTGAGGAGGTTTTTGCCATTGCTTGAGGAGATAATTGTTGGTTACTTGTTGAGTACATTGCCACTATTTGAGACCATTGAGGAGATCATTTTCTAGTCACTTTTGGATACTTTTGTCTTTCATTTGAGGAGATCATTGTTTGCTATTTGAGAGCTCTTTTCTTGAGGGAGTTGTGCTTTTTTCTTGAGAGCTTATTGACATTGCATGAGGAAGATATTATTGAGAACCTATTGCTATCACTTGTGGATATTGTCCTTGGTTGGTTAAAGTCCTCATTGTTATTGCTTGGAGAGGTTTTCATTAGAGAGCTCATTTGCCATATATTTGTCATTCATTGTTGAGCATTGTTATCATCCATTTGAGAGAGCTCATTTGCCATATATTTGAGAGTTCATTGTTGAGCATTGTTATCATCCATTTGAGAGAGTATTTGTCATACATTATTGAGATCATTGTGGATCATTTTTGTCATCCATTTAAGAGTACATTGCCATTCATTTTTGAGTTCATCATTGAGCCTTGACTTCATCGATTTGTGGATGAGATTTGAGTGCTACTTGAGCATAATTTATTTAGCCTTTGAGAAGGCTTTTGGGATAGAATTTCTAGACAAATTTGAGGTAGTTTTTGTGCATGATTGAGTGAGCCTTTGAGAAGTCCTTTTGGGATAGATTTGGGACATCATTTAAGCAGGATTGTTTGAGCCTTGTGAGAAGACATTGAGGCAAATTTGTGAGTAGTGAAAGAGATAGAACAAAAATAGAAAAACCATACCAACACTAGTTTCCTAGCTGAGAAGATCAATGAAGATCTCACATGAGCAGATCAGGATTGCCTAGTTGAGCAGATCAGTGGATTTCCTAGATAAGAAGATTAGTGGATTTCCTAGTTGATCAGATTAGTGGATTGCCTAGCTAAGTAGATTAGTGGATAGCCTAGCTGAGTAGATCAATGAATAGCCTAGCTGAGTGAATTAGTGGAGCCCACCTGAGTAGATCAGGATAGCCTAGCTTTGAGAAGATAAAATTAATTATTTGTATTGGGATAAGGATCCATATTTCTTTATGAAATATTATAAGGATATTATCTTGTGGACTACCCCACATTAGAGGAACCACATTAAATCTTGTGTATCAATTGTGTGTGGTGATTTGTGCACTTGCTTACTATTGTTATCTATGTCATTAATGCACATTGCTATATTTGGTTATTGCAATTAAGGACACTAATTGATATTGGTTTGGAAAGAAAGTAAAAAGTGGGCGCTATATTGTTCACCCCCCCTCTCAGTATAAGCTTGTGTTATTCAATTTGTATCAGAGTGGGTTCCTTCTGAAAGGCTAACAAATTGAGGGTAGATTCTATAAGAACATAGATGGCTTCATAGAATGGATCACCTACAAGTAAGGCTCCATTGTTTGACAGTAACAATTATAATTTTTGGAGCATGAGAATGAATAACTACTTGATATCACAAGGATATGAGGTGTGGCAGATGGTTGCAAAAGAGTATAAGGTTGAAGGTGATCCCGAGATAGATAAGACTATTAGTAAATTGGTTGATATCAATGCAAAGGTAATTAATTGCATTCTGAGTGGGCTACATGAGACATATTTTGTAAAAGTATTAGTATGTAATTTAGCTAATGAAATGTGGACCAAGTTGCGGAATGCCTATGAAGGATATTCCAAGGTAAAGTTGGAAAAACTACAAACTCATAGAAAAAGAGTCGAAGAACTAAAAATGGAAGATTTTAAAGATATTTCAAAGTTCTTATTTCGAGTTGATGATATTGCTAACACCATGAGAGGTCTAGGATTTGAGATGAAAGAATCAGATGTTACTCAAAAAAATTTTAGATCACTTCCCATGAAGTATGATGCAAAAGTTTTAGCAATAGAAGAATCAATTGATATCGACAAGCTAACAATGGAAGAACTACAAGTAACTCTCACATGTTATAATATGAGGATAAGTAAGCATCAGGTTCCAATAAAATAAATTGCTTTCAAGGCTTCAAAGAAAAATAAATGGAAAGTTTTAGAGACAGATAGAAATTTAGATAATGATGAGGAAGCTAACTTCATAAAAAGGAAAAAGGACTTTAGAAATTATAGGGATATGAAGAAATTCAAATGCTACAAGCGTGGTGATTATGGTCACTATGCAAACAAGTGTCCACATGAAGAAAATAGTGATGATGAAAAATAGGGTCATAGAAGAAAATAATATGGAAAGCATAAGTATGACAAAGATGACAGGTATAAGCAAAGCAAGTATGAGAAGAAGAAAAGTTTTTGTAAGACAAAGAAAACTTTCTACATTGAAGAAGCAAGTGATATCTTAGATCACAACGATAGAGAGAAGATAGATGATGAAAAGGAAGAACATCTATTCCTAGGAATAGAAGATGAAAGAGAACAATGCTTTGTGTGTGGTCAAAGAGATCATAGATCAGGATATTGCCATGGCTTCAGTGATAGTGAATATGACATGACACATCAAGGAAACATGCATGGTCAAAGAAATCATGAGAGTTTGTTTGCTATAGAATATTATAATGATCTTAGTGATAGTGAATATGAAGAAGGGTTTTTCTATGGGATAAAATAAGTAGAATAAGAACACTCACTCCAAATAGAAGAAGTTAAATAAGAGAATATTGTAAGAAAGATAGATGTCTCAGTTGATCTAAAAGAAGACTTCAATGATATCCATGAGCAACTACAAGTGGTTAAGGAGAATCTAAAAGAATTGAGATGTTCCATGCTTTAGAAGTTTGATCCATCACATGACTCAAAAGGTCAAGATATTTTAATTAAGAAGGAAACATGTATTTTAGAGACAATAGAGATGGATGCCAATTTGATATTTGACACAAATGAAGAGAAAGAAGAGGAAGGTTCCAAATCACCAAAGGTCTCATATTTTAGGTTTGGGGAATCAAACTCAAAAGGAAAGGAAGTTCTAAAAAATGAAAGTAAGGAAGCACATAAGATTCATAAATAAAACTCCTATAGCTCCAAAAATCCAGTTTGGATCTTGTTTTGAGATAGGTGAGTCAAGTTCAAGAGGAAAATAACTTCTTGAAAAGGAAAGCAAGGAAGAAATTAAAGAAGAGGATTTAGATATTACAAAGAAGGATCAAGGATACAATTCACAAGTCAAATATTATCACAAGGATAATGGTCAAGAAAGGTATGAGGAACCAAGGCATGAACAAAGGAATTTTCAAGGACATTGTTTTTCTTGTAATGGATTTGGACACAGGGCTATACATTGTAGGGTCTATGGATCAAAGAAGTTTGATTTTTATAGAAAAAACTTCAAAGGAAGAAGGTATGATTTTCAAGGATATTGCTTCTTATGCAATAGGATTGGTCATAGAGCTTACCAGTGCAAATAAAATGAGCAACATGGTTTTGGTTTTAGAGCTACACAATTCATAAGTCATGGTCATAATGATTATGAAAACAGAACTTCACAATACAAGGTTTAAGAAAGGAATGGATATGGAAATTATTTCAAGGAATTCAGGATATGGGTACCATACAAAGGCTACAATATCAAGTGTTTTAATTGCAATAATTTTGGACATATTGTAAAATTGTGTAAGACTCAATTCCAAATGGGTTCAAGACAAGAAGATCAAGTAACTCATCAAGAAAAGGATATCAGAAATATGTGGAAGGAAGTTGAAAAAGGAAAGGAACAATGTAATATGGGAGTAAATGTACTCCCACCCCAAAATCAATCACCTCAAGAGAGAATGTGGTGGGGGGCTAGTCTTAAGAGTCATATATTTTAGCCCCATAGGTGTCTCTTTTTCCATTGATGTCAAAGTGGAAGAGATTTGAGTAAGGGGGAGAGCATTGAGTTAGGGGAGAAACCTCCAAAGAGAGCATTAATATAGGGGAGCAACCTCCATAGAGAGTATTGAGTTAGGGGAAGCACCTTTGATTCTCAGAGATGGTTTTTGCAGTGATTGTGGTGATTTGCATTAGAGGTGTTGCCATCAATGACAAAGGAGGATATTGTTGGCAATTCGAGTTATTTTGTGTTGTCATTGATGTCACATGGATCATTTATTTCACATGGATCACATTGAGTTTTGGTGGAAAAAGCACTTTATAAATAATCATTTATGATATTTTCGAGAGCATTGATGTATACAGGGTATTATGGCACAAGAGGCATATAATATTTAATTTTTAAATATTTTATTAATGGTTTTTATTAAAACAAATGGCAAGGGTTTTTATTAAAACCAATGGCAAGGGTTTTTATTAAAACCAATGGTAAAGTTTTTTTTTTAAACCAATGGAAAGGGTTTTTTTAAAACCATTGGAAAGGGTTTTTCATTAAAACCACTATGCTATGACTTCTCCAAATAATAATGGATGAAAAGGTTTTTCAAATAAAACCTAGGTGCAAAAAGTTTCATGGAAAAATTAAAAAGAATGAAGGAGATATCCCAATTCAAAATTAAGAGGTGAATTATTAAATCCTTATCTAATAATTCTAAGGTATAAAGTTGAATTTAATTATTCTCCGACGTGCAATGGTTGGGGAGATTAACAAAATATGTCGACGCCATTCGAAGGCATGGAGGTGCATATAAATAAAAGGTAAAATATTTCTTTATAAGGGATCGGGAATATTGTGCATGAGTGAGAATCATCGAAAGGGGAGAAGCGAAGAAATAAAGAAAAAAAATTTGAGGATAGATTTGGGACAGTATTTGAGTAGGATTGTTTGAGCCTTGTGAGAAGGCATTGAGGCAGATTTGTGACCATTAAAAGAGATAGAATATAAATAGAAAAAAACATACCAACACCAGTTGCCTAGCTAAGCAGATCAGTGAAGAGCCCACCTGAGCAGATCAGGATTGCCTAGTTGAGCAGATCAGAGGATTGCCTAGTTGAGCAGATCAGTGGATATCTTAGCTGAGTAGATCGGTGGATTTTTTAGCTGACCAGATTAATGGATAGCCTAGTTGAACAGATCAATGGATAGCCTAGCTGATCAGATCAGTGGATTACCTAGCTGAGTAGATCATTGGATAGCCTAGTTGAGCAGATCAGTGGATAGCCTAGCTGAGAAGATCAGTGGAGCCCACCTGAGCAGATAAATATAGCCTAGCTTTGAGAAGATCAAAGTAATCATTTGTATTGGGATAAGGATCCCTATTTCTTTATGAAATATTATAAGGAGATTATCTTGTGGACTACCCCACATTGGGAGAACCATGTTAAATCTTGTGTCTCAATTGTGTGTGGTGATTTGTGCACTTGCTTGCTATTGCTATCTATGTCATTAATGCACACTGCTATATTTTGTTATGTTATATTAAAATAGCAAAGAATTCATTAAACATATGATGCTTAAATAATACAAAATGGTGCCAGGATTAGTCCAGGAAATGAGGAACTAATCAACTGCAACACACTATTAATAATGGGACGTTCAAATAAATAGATACACCCAATAATAATGTAATAACTATATGCTAAAATATGAAATATGCTAACATCCCCCCTTATTACATTATTTTGGTAATGATAGAACTACTAGCTATATTAAAATCCCCCCTGATTACATCATTTTGCAATACAAAGAGAGCTACGAAACAATTCAAATTTGACATGTGCAAGTGCCTTAGTGAAAATGTCTACAACTTGAGCATCGATGGGAATGTGCTGGAGCTGAATTCGATGCTTCGAAACTTCATCTCGAATGAAATGACATTGTGTGTCAATGTGTTTTGTTCTTTCATGATGGATTGGATTCTTGACTAGGTTTAGAACACCCTAATTGTCGCAAAACAAGTGTATTGGAGATTTGGATGGATGACCCATACTTGTCAGAATGTGACGCAACCATATCACTTCGCACACAGCTTCACGTGCGACGTGATACTCTGCCTCTGTTGATGAAATATCAACCACCTATTGCTTCTTATTGTGCCAAGAGATAGGACCGAATCCAAGATGAAAAATATATCCTGAAGTTGACTTGCAATCATCAAATGATCCAGCATAGTCAGAGTTCGTGTATCCTTGCAAGAAGAATTTGTTGTTCCTCTTGTATTCTAGGCCATATTCCATTATGCCACGGACATAGTGAAGAAAACGTTTTGCTGCTTTCCAATGAGTGGTCTTAGGCTCCTGCATGAACCTCGAAAGAGAGTTGACAACAAATACGAGATCCGGCCTAGTATTGGTCAGATATATGAGACTCCCAATCAACTATCGATAGAGAGTACCATCTACCTGAGGTGAATCATCATATCACGATAACCGAAGTCCAGTCTCCATCGGAGTTGCCATTGGCTTGCAATCAGTCATGCGATATTTTTCCAACAATGTCTTGGCATATTTTTTTTGAGACACTTTGATGTAGTGCTCCTTCTGGCTAAATTCTAGACCAAGACAATAATGGAGAAGTTCGAGATCTGTCATCTCAAAATATTGACACAAGTCTCTTTTGACAGTAGAGATCATAGTTTCTGAACTCCCTGTAATGAGCAGATCATCAACATAGAGTACAAGCAACACTATCTCAGAACCCTATTTCTTGAAATAGAGGTTTGCATCTGACGAAAATCTCTTAAACCATGTTGTAGGAGGTGATTGTCCATTTTTATATACCAAGCTCGAGGAGCTTGTTTCAGGCCATATAAGGATTTGACCAATTTGCAAACTTTTTGCTTTTGGCCTTCCACTGCAAATCCTTCTAGCTGAGTCATATAGACTTCTTCTTGGATATCACCATTCAGAAAGGCACTTTTGACATCCATCTGATGAAATTTCCACCCAAACTGTGCTGCCATAGCACAAATAACTCGAATTGTTGTCATCCGAGCAGTAGGTGCAAAAGTTTCCTCGTAGTCAATGCCTTCCTTTTGAGCATAGCCCTTTGCAACAAGATGGGCCTTATGCTTATCAATTGTCCCATCTACTTTGTACTTGAATTTATACACCCATTTGTAGCCAATGGGCTTCTTTTTGTGCGGCAAATCGATAAGCTTCCAAGTTTTTTTTCATCAAAGACTTATACTTTGCATCCATAGCAGCCTTCCATTGAGGCTCACTGAAAGAAAATTGTACTGATGTAGGTTCAAGATCATCTATGGAAGACATAAACACCTTATCACTATCAATATCCATATCTTTTGTATCTCTTTCTGGATCTATAGAAAGTTCTTCAAAAGATTGACACAGATCATCAACCCCAGTATTCTCTGTTGCATCTTTCTCCTGTCGAGCCATGCTGCGAGTACGAGGCCTATCCAAAGTCAAATCTGGTGGAGTAGATAGCTTAGAGTCTTTGATTGTATTTGTATACCACTTTGGATTCTTCTTCTTAGGTTTTGAAGAAGATCCATGAGAACCTCCAACCTTTGATGAAGGATATTTAACAACCTGAGTTTCCACAAGGTCTAGGTATACATCTGATGTGTTTGCTGATGTGAAAGCCTCATCAAAAACTACATCTCTACTAATGTGAATCTTCTTGGTCAAGGTATCAATCAAACGATAACCCTTAGAGTGCTCATCATAGCCAAGAAGAATACACTTCAATGTCTTCTCATCTAGCTTCTTCCTTTTCTCTTTTGGTATGTGCATGAAAGCTTTACATCCAAAAATGCGTAGATGAGAAATGGAGGGTTTCCTACCACTCCATGCTTCCTATGGAGTCGTTCCTTGTAGGGCCTTTGTGGGTGCCCTATTTAACAGATATACTGCTATGGTGACAGCTTCTGCCCAATATAGTTGCTCAAGTCTAGCTCCTATGAGCATGCAACGAATCATTTCCATGATGGAACGATTCTTCCTTTCAGCAACTCCATTTTGTTGAGGAGTATAAGCAGTAGTTAACTGTCTTGTGATCCCATTTTCTTTCAAGAATGCAAAAAATTCTTTAGATGTGAACTCCTCGCCTCGATCTGAGCAGAGAGTTTTTATAGAAGTCCCTGACTCCTTCTCAACAGATTTCTTGAATTGCTGAAAGAAGCCAAATGCTTCAGATTTCAGTTGAAGAAAGAATACCCACATCTTTCGTGAATAATCATCCACAAATAACTAAAAATACCTCTTACCCCCACAACCGTTGGGAGTGAAGGGACCGCACAGATCGGTATGAACCAACTCCAGAGGTTTCTTTGCTCTTGTAGAGCTCTTTTCAAAAGGCACTCTATGCTGCTTTATTGCCAAGCAGTCAGAGCAAACTGGTAAAGTGGTAGAAAGGGAAGGAATACCCTTTACCATCTCATACTTACTTAACTCAAGTAAGTAACCAGAACTCAAATGTCCATATCTCTTGTGCCATAGGGAAGTTGCCTCCTTTTTAGAGACTATCATGGCAACATGTGGAGTAGAGATAGTATTTAAGGCAAATAAGCCATGCTTATATGAAGCGGTTGCAATGTTATTACCCCTCCTGGTAATAGAACAATAATTCTTTCCTCCCTAAACACTAAATTTCACAACCATATCTTTGTCCAGAATTTGTGTGACTGACAACAAATTGTTTGCCAATCTTGGAACATAGAGAACTTTATCAATCTGACACTTGCCATCAGGAAGAGTGACTGAAATAGTGCCTTCTCCCTGAACCTTGTAGGTTTTATCATCATCAATAGTGACAGGTTTGCCCTCTTTGGCCTCAAAAGACTCAAACCACGATTTGTCACCAGTCATGTGCTTACTGGCTCCAGAATCAACATACCATATAGGATCCGTCTACTTGGACACTGTGGTAGTCATGAGAACTTTGTGAGCTCTCTCAGAATCCATGTCAGATTCTTCAACAGCAACATTCACTTGTTGTTTGTTCTTTTGTGGTTTGTGCCAGCCTTTCTGTTTTGATTGCTTATTCTTATGCCAACATCTGTTTGTATCATGACCTTCTTTGTCACAGATCTTGCAATATCTCTTTTTTGGTTTAGGTTGTTGAGCATTTTTTCCTTTTGAATCCTTTTGTGAATTCCCTCCCTTCTAAAAATTACCCTTCTTCTGGTTTTGCCCTTGCCTATTGATGTAGATGGCAGTGTTAGAAGAATCATCTCACTGTAGTTGGCGTGCCTCCTCCTCTTGAAGCATATTAACCAATTCTACAAAAGTAACTTTTTGTTGTGATACCTGAAGGGAAGTGATCAACACCCGATAAGAATTAGGTAAAGCTCTCAATACAACTAAAGTAAGGAGCTTGTCTTCAATTGGTTCTCCCAAAGAATTCAACTTTGCTTTCAATTTAGAAACTCTGCAAAGAAAGAATTCAACTGTCTCACCCCTGCTTCATGCTTAGACTGTGTAATTGAGATTGAAGAAATAGAATGGTGGAATCATTCTTTCCCTCATATATAGTATTAAGGGCATCCCATGCCTCTTTACTATTTTCACAGTCAGCAATATGGGGTTGAACTTCATCAGACACTGCAAGCAAGATGAGCACCTTTGCTTTGTTGTCTAGCTTATCAAAGTCTTTTTGAGTAGTTGAAGGAGTTGTAGCACCAGTAGCAGATGAAGGTCTGGTTTTTGCTCCAGATACAACATCCCATAGATCATCCATTGCTAGGATGGCCTTCATCTTATTTTTCCATGGTGTGTAATTAGGACCTTTCAACAACTGATGAGAATTAGTCATTAGTTTTGCAGACATGATGAAGGTTCCTTATAACACCAATTGGTCCCCCTTTCGATATACCTTTTGCTAGGTCGTTATACCATACTAAATACCCTCCCTTACGTGAGGGAAACTATAGGTATTTAGAAAGATAAAAAAAATCACCCACCCTAACGTGAGGGAAACTATAGGTGATTTTTAGAGATCATACGATACATGGTACATAAGCAGCACTGAAAGGGAATAGTCTTGTTGATGGCACCTACCATAGAAAGTCTGCAATCCACATGCGTGGGGCGTAACTTCCCCTAAACACTTTGGATTTCAGAACTCTCATCAATATTTACGCCTAAACACAAGAACTATTAGGGTAATGGATGGAGTAAAAAAATGCAAAATGGCAAACTTATCTCTCCCCGACGATTTATAGAGAACAATCTCAGACATCGTTTTGGCAGCTATATTAGGCGACAGATACAGTAGGGCAATCACGACAACTTTACCTGTAAGTGCTGGCCAGAGGTATCACAAATACCGAACACTGCAATGCAATAAATTGCACGAATGGGTTTTAATTATTCTAGGGACTTAGGGAGTGAATTTGATTTTAACTTTTAATGTTGTAGTGCAAGAAATCAAATATGCAACATACAACAAAAAAAAGTGCCCACAGGAATGACCCACTAGGTTTCAGGCACAGCAGAAAATGCACCTTTACAATAATGCCAAATTTGCTTTTCAAAAAATTACTCACTTTCCCCCTTTGATTTTTGAAAAAAAATACCCCCCTTCTTTTTATCTTAAAAAAAACTCTCCACAAATGATTTTAAAAAATTATTTTATAACCTTAAAGTTAAAAAATATATATTAATTTTAATTTATATAGTTTTAAAAAACCTTTAAAAAGAAATTAAAATCAAATTAAAAAAATTTAATTTTAATTTATAAAGGTTAAACTATAGAAAATAAATTAAAATTAAAAATTAAAGTTTAACTTTAGGAAAAATAATTAAAAAAAAACATGTGAAATTTTTTTTTTACCTTTGTTGAAGGGGGGTCGACGGGATTGTAACCCGTGACCTATAGGCTCCCAGAGCCTTACCGCACAGTCCACCACCAAGTGGACTACTAGGCTGATCCGAAAGGATCAGGGAACCCCTCGTATTTGAGGAGGGTCCCGGTAGCACTGCTTCTCTCGGTGGGCATGCCCCCTCTCTCCTTGTTTGGCAGCAGCAGGTGGCCGCGGCCATGGCTGTGGCTGCCTCTGCTACTGGCAGCAGCTAGCGGGCCGCAGCTGCGACCTCTGCTGCTGGTGGCGACGGGGTTGGCCATGTCTGCAGCCTCTGTTGCTACAGCGATGATAGGGAGGGACAGGGTGAAGCCACAAAATATTATGACTGTCATCGCCTGGTCACGCGTGCAGTGCATGACCTCGACTGTCATGACAGTCGTGCGTGTCACGCTTGCAACACGACCTCGGGGAAGGGGAGGGGAGCCCTCCCAATGTTGCGACTATCACGACGTGGTGGGGAGGGAGGGGGGAGTCTCCCAAAGTTGCAACTGTCACGACGTGGTGGGGAGGGAGGGGGGAGCCTCCTAACGTCGTGGATGCACGACGTGTTGGGGGGGGTTGGGAAAACACATCGCGGATGCGCGACATGTTGGGGGAGGGAGGGGGGGCTGGGAAACATCTCATCTTTTAAGATCCATATCGCGCGACATTTTTTCCCAACCCCCCCCACCCCCCAACGTCGCGCGCAATCGCGCAACGTTGGGGGGTATCGCGTGGTGGGCTGCGTGATCCTCAATCAGCCCTCAATTTTTTTTTTTTAAATGCTGTTAAAAAATGCAGAGCGTTTCCAAAAAAAAAAAAAATAGCAAAAAAATGTTGTGTTTCCAGCCAAAACACTGCGCATTCCAGCCAAAAAAAGTCCATTTCCAGCCAAAAAAAAATTCACAATCGTATGTCCCAGCAAGCTTCTGCAAAAAAAAATTGCAATGGCTCGGATACCATGTTAGAGTAAAACAACAAAGAATTCATTAAACATATGATGCTTAAATAATACAAAATGGTGCCAGGATTAGTCCAGGAAATGAGGAACTAATCAACTGCAACACACTATTAATAATGGGACGTTCAAATAAACAGATACGCCCAATAATAATGTAATAACTATATGCTCAAATATGAAATATGCTAACATGTTATTGCAATTAAGGACACTAATTGAAATTTTTTTGGAAAGAAAGTAAAAATTGGACGCTATACTGTTCACCCCCCTCAAGGACAATGGAAACAAGAAGCATATAAAGAGGAGTCAAACACAAGCTCCAAAGAAGAAGAATTTTTAGAAGAAGAGAGTGAAGGAAAAAGAATTATGAGGATAAGTTGAAAAACAGAAGGTTCACCAAGGAAGGAAACAATGCACAAACAAGGAAAAAATAACATCACAAGGAATAAAGGACTAAGATACCAATGGGTCAAAGGAAATATTTCTTCAAAGGATGTTGCCTCTCATGTCACAGGTTTGGTCACAAGGCTATGCAATGCAGGACACATGAAAAGAAGAAATATGGTTTCACTAAGAGAAATTTCAGAAATGGGTATCTCTTCCAAGGGTATTGTTACTCTCGTAATCAGTTTGGTCATAAAGCAATGAATTGTAGGGTTCATGATAGGAATGGGTATGGATTCACCAAGAGGAACTTCAAGATATTTGCACCTTCAAGGAACCACAACATTAAGTGTTATAAGTGCAATAATATTGGGCATATGGCCAAGTGGTGTAGAACATAATTTCCAGGGACAAGCAAGAATAGGATTACTCAAAAGAATCAGAAGGATCATTTGAGTAATAAGGTGGACAAAGAAAAAGAGCATTGTATGCTAGGAGTAGAGGTAATCCCACCCCAAAATTTATCACCTCAAGGAGAGGAGGTGGGGAGGTGTATGAGTTAAGATTCTTATCTTTAGCCCAAATGGAGTCCCTTTGCCATTAATGTCAAAGGGGGAGAGATTTGAGTTAGGGAGAGAGCATTCAGTCAGGGGGATCAGTTTCTCAGGGGGAGCAACATTGAAGAAGGTAAAAGGAATGCTTAAGGAAAAATGATTGCCATCAATGACAAAGGGGGAGATTGTTGGAAATTTGAGCAAGTTTTTTTGTCATTGATATCAAGAGGTTTGATGTCCATTTTTGTTTTCATTAAGGTCAAAAGGTTGATTTCTCCAAAATGCAAGGAAGTTGTTAAAAGGAAAAGGGTATAATATTTATTTTAAATATTATATGACTAAAGAGGCTAAAATGTTGAAGACCCAAAAAAAGAGAATCAAGTTTAAAAAGAAATAATAATATTATAATATTTGGGCAATAGGAAGAGGTGAAAAATAACAAGGTCCAAGAAATCATTAAAAAAATATATCCCTGACAAGGCCCATTGAGCAAGTTATAAAGGTTGGCAAATATTTTAATTTATTTAAATTAAAATATTTTAACCTAAGGTTAAAATTTTAATTTAAATAATTAATGGCTCCAAAGTTTCAATTTGAATTTAAAATCGAATTTGAAGGAGGTTTGGTGTGTTTCAATCCAAAGGCAAAGGTATTTAAAGGAAATGATTTTCATTTCCAAAAGTCTAAGCAATTTGAATGCCCATGTGATAATATAATTTGTGTGCTCCAATTCGAAAGGAAGAAGACAAAAGGTTTACACTGAGTTTGAGGTAGAAGCTACGGTATAAAAGAATACGATGAAAGACTAAGTTTCTTCCACGCTGGCTAGCACATACGATAGTTGGAAAGTGGCTAAGGTGCTCACGAAGGGAAGGTTGTGGTTTCGAATCCCACATAGTTCATTTTGGTGAAGGAGGAAGGAGTTTTCATTTTTGATGAAATTTGTGAGAGGCAGAATTTAATATGAAAACATGGACCTTTGGTTCACGTGTTGGCATGTAGCCAAAGTGGTAGCCTAGACTTGGGCTAGGGCATTATGGTGGTATAGGTCGCGGGTTTGAGTTTGGGCGTTGGTCATTGAAGATGTGCACAATATTTTTTGTGGGCAATTTATTAAGGTATGCATTTTGAATTAAATTTTGCCAAAGGTTTTTGGAAAGCGCAAGTTGTTTTAAAGCCATGTGATATTAAAAAGGGCATGTGTGAAATTTTTTAGGGAGTCATAAGGATTGTTGATTAAATATTTTTTTTGGGTGCTTAGAAAATAAATAAAGTATTGGAGATTATAAGGTGTAAGCAAGGAACTTTATTTTGATGTGTGTTGAATATTATTTTGAGAGTATTGGAGATTATAAGGTGTAAGCAAGGAACTTTATTTTGATATGTGTTGAATATTATTTTGAGATTATTGGAGATTATAAGGTGTAAACAAAGAAATTTATTGTGATGTGTGTTGAGTATTATTTTGAGAGTATTGGAGATAAGGTGTAAAAAAAAGAACTTCATTTTTTATATATGTTGAATATTATTTTGAAAGTGAAGGAGTGATCAAGTGTATTTGTGACATGAAATTTTATTGTATTTCTTGTATGGTGAAATATTTGTTGATATAAATATTATTATGGATATTTTGAGATAGATTGTTGCTATCTAACCTAGAATTGGCAAAAGGATTTGGTTTTGAGTAAAACAAGTTTTGAAGACATATCTCCATCAAAGAAAAAAGGTATGGGCACATCATATTTTGTTTGAAATATTGGAATGAATGTTGTGAAATATAAGGTGGAGTGAAAAGGATTGATAGATATTATTGGAAATGAATGAGCAAGTTTAAGTACCTCTTGTTGATGGATGATCTGATTTGAGATATATTGAGAAATATTTGAGTTAGGGTTTGAGACCCACTTTGTGCTCTTTGTTTTAATAAGTTTGAAAATACTTGTTTAGGGTTAGTGAGCAAGTTGTGTTTCATTGATTGAATTATTGAGAGTAAAACTTGTGAGCATTGGATTTGAGTGATATTGAGAGTGAATGTAGAAACATTAGAAACCAATTTTGTGAAAGCGATTGACTTAATAATTGAGTAGAACATATTAAGTTTTTGATAGAATACATAATTCTCTGTATGTTCCAGAGGTTAAATGAATTTTGAATAGAATTATGTCTAAACTACTTCAAGTTAAAAAAATTACCTTGAAGACTAGACAAAGCATTTGATAGCATTGTGTGCAAGATTTGATATTGATTGAGCATAATTTACGAGTTGTTTTGAGCATGTATTGAGAGCATATTGAGAAAGTTCTTGAGATAAATTGAAGAGCATATTTGAGGTAAGTCTTGGTGAAGACTTGAGAGAATATTGAGCAAGTTCTTGAGATGAATTGTAGGCAGATTTGAGTTAAGTCTTGGTGAATACTTGAAAGTATATTGAGCAAGTTCTTGAGAGAACTTGAAGGTATATTTGAGGTAAGTCTTGGTGAATATTTGTAGGTAGATTTGAGGTAAGTCTTGGTGAAGACTTGAGAGCATATTGAGAAATTTCTTGAGAGAACTTGAAGGCAGATTTGAGGCAAGTCTTGGTGAAGACTTGTAGGTAGATTTGAGGTAAGTATTGGTGAAGACTTGTAGGTAGAGTTGAGCAAGTCTTTGTGAAGAATTGAGAGTAGATTTTATTGATTGATTTGTTCAAGATTTGTATTAAGGCTTGGGTTAAATCTAAGCATAGTTGATTTGTGATTGGATCAAGCTTTGTGTTAAGGCTTGAGAATAGATTTGAGGACAAATTTTGGTATAAATTTATGAGCAGATTTGTGCTAGACCTGAGATAGAGTTAGAGTAGATTTATACTACACTTGGAATAGGTTTTGGTGTAGATTTGAGATAAAGTTGAGAGCAATATTTGGAGGTGATAGAGCAGAGGACATGAGTCTCTAGTGGATAGAGATCCATTAGCCAAGGTAGTGAGGACAAATATATTTTGTGGAGAGAGATCCATAAGCCAGAGTAGTGGGGGTAGAAGTCTTCTAGAAGATCATCAACCAGAGCATAGGGTAAAGAGTTCTCCTATGGAGAGAGATCCACAAACCAGATCAAGGGGAAATAGTTCTCCTATGGAGTATGATCTATAAACTAGCTAGGAATCTTCTATGGAGAGATATCTATGAACCAGTTGAGGAGATAGAGGTCTCCTGGATAAAGTTCCATGAACCAGAGAAGAGAGGAAAGAGTTCTCCTATGGATAGATATCCACAAATCATAGCATATGGGATTGGTGTCTCCTTTGGATAGATTTCCATAAACATTGTAATAGGGAATTTATTCCCAAGAAGATTTATTGAGAAAATTTACTAGAAATATTTCTTCGTGGAGTAGCCCACATTGGGTGAACCACGTTAAATTGGTGTCTCTATTGTATGTGATGATTTATGCATTGCTTTGAGTACTATTATTGATATTTCCTTTGATAATATTAGATAATATTATTTTGGAAAGAAAAGTAAAAGTGGTAATATGATGTTCACCCCCTCCTCTCAGTATAATCTTGTGTTATTCAAGCTACACTTACTCACACTTGTTGTTGCACTTACTCCTAGATCACACTCTCACTTGTTGTTGCACTTACTCTTAGCTTGTGCTTGCACTCGTTGCTACACTTACTCTTAGCTTACATTCAAACTCATTGCTAGAATTACTCCCAGATCCCCAAATTGGATTATTAAAATATAGAGACCTAAACTCTCTCCACCATTCTCTGACATCAATATCATCCCCTCCAAAAAAAACTTGTAGCTCCATAAGTTCACACCCCAAGATAAATATAATAAAAATTAGAGTTTCATAAAAATATGTATCTCCTTACTAATTTGAAGCTACACTTCCATATAAACAATTAGTCTATAATTTCTCTTCAATACAAAATAAACCACAACTAATTTTCTTACCCCAACTGACAAATTATGTCTACCAAAAATATCATGATTTGAAAATTCATCACTACCCTTGTTCTAGATTATTGACTTCTTAGGATCATATCTCCCTCACTACTACTAGGATTTCTTCATATGGCCACTCATTTTAAAGTTCTTCAAATTCCATAAAGAATTATCCAAGAATAATATGAATTGGATAAAACTTTGCAGAGATATGGCTCTTAAAAGATGAGATGTTTTTCTGAAAAAAAATATCTACCCTAATTCTCCAGTCCACAAATCAATACCTACTCTACCAAAAGTGTTGTTCTAATACCACTTATTATGAAAATTTATTCTTATTAACATAAATCGTTAACCAATATGTAAAAATATCAAATCATTCATCCACAAATTAATATCCAATAATAATCCACACAATGAGATAGAGATAGATCAAAAGTTTAAGGTAGGAAAACACCAATAATACTCCTTAAGGAAGGAATAACTCCACAAGATCTCCCAAGATGAGAGCACCACTTAGAGAGGTAAAATTCCCATTATCTGCTTTGTAGATAAATATGATTACATATGATTGATTTCCATGATTATTACAATAACAATATCCCTTCTTTATATATGACTACGAATATAACATTGTAATATAATATTATAATATAATCAACCTATGGTTATGTGTGGCCCATGCCAACCCTTATACAATATAATATCATATCCTCATATACATATTCCTAGGTACCCTAACATGACCCTTCATGAATGGGAATATACATAGAACCACCTATCTAAATAGATAAAATATGCAATTCTTCGTACATACTTCCATGATATTCACGAGTATATAATCATGCCAGTACTTGATTTCAATGCAACATAAACTTGCACATTGGGAATGCAACTACTATGCACATACTTCCTACATTCATGGTGCACTATTTTATCCACCAAACCACTTCTTTCTATCACCTAGGTGTTCCTTATTTAATTTTATAATCAAGTATGCAATTTTTTGAATGCATTCAAATCCTACATGCAACTATATTTTTGCTACAACATTTTCAAATGAATAATCAATTCAATACTAATATTATTTTCAATATATGCATGGTTTACAACCAATAATAGTTACATAAACAAGAAAATCATAGTCAAGTTTAGCACCTTTATCAACATTTCATTGAGCAATTTAAAAAATATTTTTACTATCGGTATCCTACATTTTTAAACTATAGGTTTGGTGTAAATAACCAATAGTAAGTCTCAAAGTTTTCAAACATGAGAATGGGTTATTTACATTGTTCAAATTTAAATAATAAATTTAGTTAGTCATAGGAGACCTACAACCTAGTTTCTAGCTAGTGCTATAAAGCAAAAATTGTCTAGCCATAAGATATCACTTTATAATATTCAATGGTATGCATGAAATTATTTTTAACAAATTTCTATCAAGAATACAAACAATAGAACTACTATTTCAATCATGTAACACTAATCTCTAGAAAGTGTCCAGTACATAATAGCTAAAAGTTTATTGGTTGTACCACAAAGGAACTATAACACGGAATACATTCACCCTATATCAAGTCCTACATGTTTTACCAATTTTCAATAAAACGAGGCATACATTAAGATTAAAGTTTTGCTTCACAATATTAAATGAAAACAAGTAGCATTCTTAATACCCATTTCCTACCACATATCTAAATAATATTAAAAATTCCAATTTTTCTTGTATTTCAATAAAGTATCAACAACCATACTTAAGAACCGTGTATTTCCACATATATGAAATAGGGTATGATATAACCATCACCTACAACCATTCTTACATTCTTGAAAGTGTAATTTGCCTATGGCCAAGGTATACATTGTATAATATAATGAATAATCGTGTATAGGCCCATGGGCAACCGTTGTATGAATGTATTTAATTTATTGTATTATCTAAATGTATAATCCCTATGAGCCATGATTATCCTTGTTATGGTTAAACCCACCTTATAACTTGTAATTAACCTAAATCCTTCTTGTTATGTTGGCTTAGGTTAAACTTGTTTATGTAATTGGGGTTTTGGTATTGGTATGAATACCCCTCACCACTCCATCCACTACATCAAAGTGTCATGATTTTATATATGGATAATACAATAATTATTTGGTGCTTAATGGAATCCATCATATATGTACCATTCATCCTTTTTTATGTTTTTTGTATAATATTTGATCGAACTTATTGCTTTTGTTTGTTACTAGAAATTGGTGTGAGATCCGACATGGTAGTAGAGTAGGTATGAAGTTTCATTTCTTGGTCATGTAGAAGAAATATCAGAGGCTTCAAATAAAATTTTTGTATGATTAAGTGATGAAGCTCCATACCTTCTCTAATACCATGTTGTATTTTACACCAATTTCCAATAATAAAAAAGATCAATCCATTCACTCAAATATTATACAAAAAGCATAAAGGATGAAAGAGACATAGATGATGGGTGCACTTAAGCATCAAATAATCACTATAGTATTCATGTTTAAGAATCATAACATTCTAATATAATGGATTAAGTGATGGGGGTATTTATACCCATACCAAAACCCCAATTACATAAACATATTTAATCTAAAACCCTCTTGTTATGTTACCTTAGGTTAAACTTGTTTATGTAATCTGGGTTTTGGTATTGGTGTTAGTACTCCCCACTAATCCATTCATTGTACCAGAGTGTTGTGATTATCATCTATGGATAATATTGTGATTATAAGGTGCTTAAAGACACCCATCATCTATATTTCTCTTTCATATTTTTTATGCTTTTTGTATAAAACTTTAGTGAATGGGCTGATTTTGTTAGTTATTGGAAATTGGTGTGAAATATAATATACATAACGCCAATTTAGTATGTTACATCCTATTTATTTGTTTACAACCAATGAGCCAAGTACAACCATAGTTCCAAATTAGAGTACAACCATGTATTAACAATAGGGTACAATACATTTTCATTCAATGTCATTTATCCAAGATAGGGAACAAGATATTAATCATTATTTTTTAAGCTTACAAATTGGATACATTATAAATTTCACCTATTACCATACATCCAACTATGTACAGTATTATTTCTTTTATTTTCATGCATACACAATTATTTATATAATAATTTTCATTCACTTTCATGCATACATACTTGGTACAATATGAATTTTACTCTCTATCATGCATCCAAACTAGGGTATAGTAAGAGTTTCATTCACTTCCATGCATCAATATAGGTTACAACATATTCTTCAAGTAATATATAGCCACACGCTTGAATAATAAGTTACATCCAATATGCCAAGTAGGATCTTCCATCCAATTATGATGGTTACTAGATAGATTCAACCCATAGAGCAAAGTATAATGAGCATGACAGGACCCTGGGTCCTATCTAGTTTATTTGAATTAACAAGTGGATGAAAATATGAAAAATGGATGAGAATGCACAAAATCACCTTTGAGATGGAATCACTTTTACACTGGAGGAAACCCTGCCAATGGATAAAATAAATATGTATATTCTTGTATTTTATGGATGCCTACTTACACCCATTTGAATGATTATAAATATCTACCCTATAGTTGTGAGTGAAAGGACACAATGGTCCATAAACATAATGAGTGATTAATTAATGGTTAATGGTTAGGATTAGGATCCTAACATGCCACCCTCCTTAAAAAGAGCTTTGTCCTCAAAGAGAAAAGTGAGGAAATTATTGTTGGATGTGATGAAACATTTCAAATGTAGCATCTTCAGAAGGTAGAGCCCACCACTAAAACAAAATCTTAGTGATGATGTGATGTCGATGTTTTTGAGTGTGGCAATCCAAGATAGCTTCAGTTTCAACCATGAGTGATCCATCCTCTTTGAACTAAGGTAGCTGAGTTTGTGTGGTTATGTGTGTGTCGACTACTGGTTTAAGGCAAGAGACACGAACCACAAGATAAATTTTGAAATATTCTGGTAACTCGAGTTTATAAGCAATGGGTCCAATGCATTGTAAGACTTTATAAGACCCATAGAATTTTTGAGCTAACTTTTATGAGCCTTCGATTTTGAGAGAAGTTTGGTGATAAGTTTGAAGACAAAGGAATACCATATCACCTTCTTGAAATGCTCATTAGATCCTATGTTGGTTCGATTATTGCTTCATACGATGTTGGACAGTGAGTAAATTATCTTTGAGAAGGCGAAGAATATTAGCTTGAGTAGAAAGTTTAGAATCCACGACTGGCACATTGGTACTTCCTAGAATATAATAGGTGATGGAAGGTGGTGCTTGGCTATATAAAGCTTCATATGGTATCATATTAATGGTGGTATGGTATAAGGTATTATACCACCATTCAGCTAAAGGAAGTCATTTAACCCAATGAAGGGGTTGAGCAGAAATAAAATAATGTAGGTAAGTTTCCAAACATTTATTAACAACTTCTATTTGACCATCGATTTGGGGATGATAAGCGAAACTCATACAGACTTGAGTGCCTTGGACTTTAAACAATTCTCTCAAAAAAATTCTAGTGAAGGTGGGATCACGATCACTTACTATGGTGGAAGGCATACCATGTAGTTTAAAGATATTATCAAGAAAGAGTTGGTAGATGGTACTAGCTATGTAAGGGTGGCCAAAGGGCAAAAATGAGCATATGTAGATGAGTGATCCACCACAACTATAATATTAGTTTTACCTACTAATTTTGGAAGGTCCTCAATAAAATCCATGGAAATATCAGCCCATGTTTTGGCTGGGGTAGGGAGAGGTTGAAGAAGGCCAAGGGTACCTACTATCTCTCATTTTTGTCTTTGGCAGGTCTCATATTCAGCCATAAAATTTCTTGATATCTTGTTTCATTCCTACCTAAAAAAAGTATTGAGCCACTCTTTTATAAGTTTTGAGGAATCCTGAAAATCCTGCAAAAGGTGTGGCATGTAACTCATGGATGATTTTGGTTCGATATAATGAGGTAGAAGATAGGACAATATGCCCTTTGTACCTAAGTATGCCATTGTTACAAGAGTAGTGAGGTTTACTTGTGGGGTCTTGTTGGATTTGTCGAATTAACATTTATGTTGAAGGATCATTAAGCCATTCTTTTGTTACTTGGTCTATTCATTGGGGAATAGGAGATGAGAGGGTGTGTAATTGGGGTACTTCTTCAATTTTTTGCAAAAGGGCATTAGCGGCCATGTTATCCTTCCCTTTTTTATATATGATCTCATAATCATAGCCTAATAGTTGAGTAACCCACTTTTGTTGTTCAAGAGTGGATATATGCTACTCAATAAAATATTTTAAACTATGGTGATAAGTCCGAATAATAAAATGTTTGCCAATAAGGTAAGGTCTCCAATGTTGAATGGCATGAATAGAAGCCAACATCTCTTTCTCACACGTAGAGCAAGCCAAATTCCTCCCATAAAATGCCTTGCTAGTAAAATCCAAGGGTTTTTCATCTTGCATGAGAACTACTCCTATTCCTACTCCCGAAGCGTCACTTTCAATTATGAATAGTTTGGAAAAATCTTGCATAGCCAACACAGGAGTGTAACACATGGCATTTTTTTTAAGGCGGTGAAAGCATTGTTAGCCTTTGGAGACCAAATAAAAAAAAAATTCTTGAGTAAAGTTGTCAAGGGGGCTGCAATATTGCCATAATATTTAACAAATTTATAATAATACCCTGTTAATCCTAAAAAACCATGCAAGCCTTTCAATATTTTAGGGGTAGGCCAATTTTTCATATCTTCAATCTTGCGAGGGTCCACCTTAACGCCATATTTGGAAATAATATGTCCAAGATATTCAATTTCTTGTTGTCCAAAAGAATATTTGGATCTTTTGGCATAGAGTTGATTGTACCCTAAGGTTTTCAATGCTTGTTCTAAGTGAAACAAGTGGTCTTCCCATTTTTTGCTATAAATCAAAATGTCATCAAAGAAAACTAAAATATTTTTTTGAAGGTAAGGGTGGAATACCTGGTTCATTAAACTCTAGAATGTTGAAGGGGCGTTGGTAAGGCCAAATGGCATGACCATAAATTCATAATGCCCTTCATGAGTTCAGAAGGCTATTTTTGGAATATCGCTTTCTTTTACTTGAATTTGATGATTTCCCGATCGTAAATCCAATTTTGAGAAATATTTAGCCCCAAGAAGCTCATCTAACAATTCATCAATGACAGTGATGGGAAATTTATATTTTATGGTGAGTTTATTAAGGGCACGAAAATCCACACATAGATTCCACAATCCATCTTTCTTATAAACCAATAAAACTAGGGAAGAGTAAGGGCTCACACTAGGTCTAATAACCCCTTCTTTTAGTAATTCTTGCACAAGTTTTTCAATTTTTATTTTTTGTAGATAAGGATATCGATAAGGTCAGATATTAGGGGGTTGATACCCCAGGAGAAATTGAATTGCATGACCATGGCTATGTGGAGGGGGCAACCCCTTTGGTTCGTTACATACTTGAGAATGGTGTGCTAGAAGTTGTTGTAAATCGGGCACCTCTGGATGTTCTTCATTGGTGGGTTGGATGGAAAATAATTGTGCAATCATACCCTTACCTTCTTTTCTCCATTCGATGAGAACTTACTATTTGGTAAGGGCCTGATTTTATTCCTTTAATAGTATATGTTTTATATTTTAGTGTGAACTTCATCCATAAGTCCTCAAAATCCGATTGGATTATGTCAAGTATCCATAACCATTGCACTCCTAGGATGATATCGCATCCTCCTAACGGGAGTACATACATGTCTTCTTTCATATTATTATTACCCATAGTGAGCTTAATAATTTAACACTTTCCCTTGAATGCAATCCTTCCTCCATTACCAATCATGACCTCAAAGCTATTGCAAGGATGTATAAAGTAGTTAGATTGTTTTGTCACCCTTGGGTCAATAAAATTGTGTGTGCTTCCAGAGTCTATAAGCACAATGAGATTTTATTTTTTAAAGTACCCTTTGAATTTCATAGTTTGTGGGGAGGAGAACCCAATGAGGGAGTTAAAAGAGATTTTTGGTATGTCTTCAATGGTATCCTTAGGTGTATCCAACACCACTTCCACCTTGATATTATCTTCTTCATTTGAACTACAATGATCGATTGTATCCATAACATATAGTTTTGGTGTAATACATTTATGATTGAGGATAAATTTCTCATCACAATGATAACAAAGACCTTTTTCTCTTCTTTCTTTCATTTCTTCAAGGCTGATACGTTTAATTGGTAAGACTCTATTAATTTTTGGTGTGGTGTAAGTATATTTTGATTTTCTCATAGGTGGTCTTCCTAGTCGACGTTGGTTATTGAATTTATCTTCCGCCATTTGGGCTAATCCCATGGTCTACATCATGGTAGTGGGATTGAACATTTGTACTTCTAATCAAATTTCTTCCTTTAAGCCACTAATGAAACAATCTTGAAAGAATGAGGTATCTAACCCTAATGTGTGATTGGCCAATTTTTCAAATTGAGCTTGGTATTCATGCACTAAAGTGGTTTGATGGAGCTTGGTAAGGGCTCCCATGAAATTCTTGAATTTACTAGGGCCAAATCGTACTAATATATTTTTTGTGAATTCTAGCCATGTAGGGGTGCCATTAGTTTTTTGGTACCACTGGTACCATTGGGTGGCATTATTTTCCAAGTGGAAAGATGCAATGGAAATATTTTGTGCCTCAAGAATCTAGTAGAGGGAGAAGTATTGGTCGGCTCGATAAATCTAGTTAGTGGGATCACCTCCTTCAAATTTAGGAAAATCCAATTTAGTAGTTCTGGGTAGGATGGATGTTTGTGGCCCCCCAAGTGGTGCTTGGTATGTTGGTCCTCCGGTAGATTAGCCAGCTTGGACTAGTGCCATATTCTATTGTATCATATCGACGAAGTGGTTATGGACATAAATTTTTAAATCCATTGTTTCTGTTTTGTTATCATAGTCCTTCCTTTGTATACTACTATTTGTAATTTCATCCTTCCATTGGCGAAACTCCTCTCTTCGTATAGTACTATTTGTAATTGTGTCCTTCCACTGGAAAAACTCCTGGATGAATTCCTTGAAGGTAATGTCTTGTGATCTCCTACCATCGGCCATTTTAGGGTTGGTTTGCAAAATGTAAGTCTTCTTTGGCAAGTGAAATTAAGTTTTGAATTTTTTTTGCAAAAATTATATAATTTGGTTTAAAATTTTTTGCAAAAAGTTATATAATTTTTGTCAAAATCTAGCAAAAATTTACAAAAAATTGGTTTATAAATTATTTTGGACCTCAACAGTCACTCATTTTTTAAATTTGAATTTGAAATCAGGTGGGAGCGGTCATCAGCGATGGGAGTGACTTATTTTTGAAATTTGAATTTGAAATCGAGTGGTAGCGAGAAGGTGGCAGGTGACATTAGCGATGGGAGCATGGGATGGCGATAAGGAGCACGAGGGGAAATGCATGATAGTGGTATGGAGTCAATGACAGTGGTATGAGGAATGAGGTTGGGGAGTGGGTAAGGACGAGCAATGACGGTGAGCACAAGCCACGGTAGTTAGCAAGCGATAGGGAGCACAAGGTGACAGGAGGGAGAGAACAAAACATGAGATACGAAAGGGTGAGAAGTTTTTAATAGCTATAGGTGGTGAGGGTTGCACAAAGCGCATGAGGAGGGTGGTGTAACCTAAGTCACGCTACTTCTATTGCACATGATCGTATATAAATGGCTTTGCTTCCCTTTGCAGGGAAGATGTGGGATAAATCCCACGTCTTCTCTAGCAATTTTAACCCTTTTTGGATCACTTTGATGAAAAACCCACTAACGATGATGGAAAATGCTTTGACGGCGATGGCAATTATTTTAAACTTTAGGTTATTTTAATATTTATTAATTTTCTTCGCCCATTTTTGTTTACTCTACCAAAGATGGTGTCCATGCAAGAATAGCTTCTCAGACATTTTCTTTTACCGATGCAGATCTGGAATTGACCTCTATGCACAAAAGAATGATATTGTATAGCACAGTTTGTCAATATTTTGTCTCCTTGATCTGGCCCAGTGAATTTAACATCACATTTGATATGCTTGGCAGCGAGTCTACTATCGAAATTCATTGTTTGATATCACTGGCCGGATCATTGCTCAATATCTTTCTCATTGATTGGTACTTGTCAAAAAACTTACCTACTAGAATAGCTAGCCTACTGGGTGAAGGTGTTATCACTGTCAACCTACGGTGGTAGAAGGGTCAACGTCTTTTGAACAGTGGACCAATTTGTGTCATAAATGCTTTGTTGGAGATCGAATATGACATGTTGGTGCTTATCCCTTTCCTAGATCACCGCTCTGATACCAAATGATAGGCCCTGTGTTCTATCTGGTTTATTTGAATTACCAAATGGATGAAAAGAATCACCTTTAATACGGAATCACTTTTAAACTGGAGGAAACCTACCAATGGTAAAATTAAGTACCTGTCAACTAATTATCTTAATACCATTTACCATTAAAATCTTTTTAATTTCATCTATTAAAATTTATAAAACAATTAATGATATTACCAGATTTCCTATGTATTAAAAAAAAGATTTGATGCTCATGGAAGTCGCTCCGTGGTCTGGAAGTTACTGGGACCACCCCTCGGAATTTAAAACGCACAAATTCACGGTAGCAGGGGGCCACCAACACTGCCCTGAAAAGTGAGAGCCCACTGTAAAATTCCATTCTAACATGAGTTCCATGGGAATTTTAACAAATTCTGCACAGTCTTCGGCCTTGGCAATAAGCCGATGGAGCACCACACCCGCCAGAAATTGCAGGAGCAATAATAATATTGCATATGGCCGGCCGCTTAAGCTCAGGGCAATACGGGCCTCTGCGAGCACGGAGGCCGCGACCGGCCCCGGTCACATGGAAGCAAAGGGGACGGGGGCTAGCACTCTCTACGAGGTGCTGGGGATAGGGCGGTGCGCCCCTGCGGAGGATATCAAGAGGGCGTACAGAAATCTGGCGCGCCGCTTTCACCCGGACGCTGCGGCTTCTCACGCCAAAGAAGAAAGCACGAAGCTATTTTTGCAAATACACGATGCTTACGCGATTCTTTCAGATCCCGCGGCCCGCGCCCAATATGACCGTCAGCTGTGCGCCCGGATTTCGTTTCCTGGTGGTGCCCGCGGTCGCAAACCGGCGCCTGCGTACAGAAATGTTTATAATAGAAATAAGGGAAGAAGTTGGGAAACGGACCAGTGCTGGTAATTAGAAGAGCCGAGGAGAAGACTTGATTGTTATCTGGTGTTCGAAGATGCAGCTGCGAATGGAGGTCAATCGGGAAAGATAAAGAGCGGGGCATCGCTCCTATGTTCACCATGCGGCAAGCTCCGAAAGAAAGGAAAGAGGAAAACGTTCGTTTGAAAACTTATATCATTGTTCAAACCTTTATAAAAACAGTCTTTTTTCGTTATTTACAATTTACAATTTACAAAAGCAGTTCAAAATCAATTAAATGTTTGCAAAACGCCCCTCGACATAATTACATTATTTTTTTGAATTGGTTATATGGGATTGAACCTATGTTGATATTACAATAAACTTGAAATTTATTTGAACTTTGGTCTCTTTCTTAAAATTTTAGAAATCTAACCATTCGAGCTAATATCATTTGATGAAGTTCACCAACTTTTAATATAAAATTAATTTTATATTATCTTAAAAAATATATTTCTATATTTAAATGAAAAAAAATATCGATATCTTAACTAGATTAAATTTGTTTTATTAAATATTAATATCTATGTTCATTCAATTATATATTTAATAATTACTCAAATGTATAAAATTATAGATATTTGCACACCGTTTTATGACCTAAACTTCATACTAAATTTTATTCTAAATTTTTATTAATATTGAATTTATTATGAATTTAAAACCCCTTTAAATTTTGAACATGAACTCAAACCTTGTGACCATGGTGACAACAATGCACTCTGGTTCCTTTATTCTTACCCACTTTTCTCTCTACTATGCATATCCCTAACAATGATGACAAAAGAAAAGAATCTTTGTTATTCTTAGTGGCTCCTCACAAAACCTCACTAAACCCTTTTTCATTTCCAAATGTAAATGAAAAAGATTTGTGCCCTAGGAATTCAATGCATATATGGTAGTCAATAAAATAATTTTATAAGACACCAAAACACTTTCTTCTTTTTGGTTTAAAAAATTGAAACCAAAGTATCCATTAAGAACAATGTCTTGTATTGAAAAAGATCAAGGTTAAGGTTTATAAAGAAATAATTTATAAGGAAATCATTTATTAATATAATTATTCCATCCACTCTAAATTTTAGATCTATCAAAATTATTCAAATTAAAATCATGCACTTATTTATGGTAGTCATTATTTAATAGATAGACAAGCCACAATGCATCTATTATCATTTTTCATGTAAATTTTATGTGGTGTGTGAGATCTTTCTCTGTTGGTTGCTTCTTTCAATCTATCACCTTCTCTTAGATGAAAACTTTTTTTTCCGTCTAGGGAGTTGATCTATCAACAATTGTAAAAATTGCAAGATAGTTAATTTCATATATATAATTGATAAAAGTATAATTCAAATTCAACTTTTTTTAAGGGATTAAATGGGTTTGAGTCGTATTACATCATGATCACATGATGGTATTACAATAGCTTGACAATTATACATGTATCACTTGGTAATATTAAAACTTCAATCTCCTTGAAATTTAAATTTGAGGAAATTAAATAGTTGAGCTAATGTCATTTGATAATTCAAAATTAACTAATTAAAATCATGAAATTTAATTAATTTCTAAAATTTAATCACATCCAAAATAATTAATTTCATAAATAGATCAAATCGATGGTATGTGACAAATCATTGAATAAGACACCATACATTCTTTTCATTTTATAAAAAACCCACTTATGCTTGTAAAATTAGATATGTACAAAACATATGCTAGGGTTTGTTGGAGTTTTCTACATGAAATTCTCAAAAAAATATGTTTTGATCAAGGTTAGCATAAATAGATTAGGTGTTATAACACTCTAAAATATTCTATTTTGATTAATGGATTTCCTGCTTTGAATCATCCCATAGACTCCATTAGGTAACCCACTATCTCCATATTTTTTTGTAATTATTGTTGAGGTATTGGAGAGACCTTTCTAAAATGAAAATATAGGAAGAAAAAATTAAAGGTATTCAATTTCACAACAAATAGTCCCTTAAATTTCTCATCTTCAATTAGTTGATGGCAATTGTTTAGGTCACACTTAGCCAATGGGGCCATGAAACTTAAATCATTATTATCAAGCTATAAGAAGGTTGTTGAAAAATTGGTTAGTACTACAAAATCTAGGTGTTCTTCTAATTAAATTACCCTAGAGTTACAATGGATTATTATGGATATTTTAGGGTTTAATATTACAAAATTTACCATAGAGATATATAGGTCTTCCTTTTTCTACTAAAGAAAAGAAGATGGATAATTGAGACTTAATTTTGAATGCAATGAATCTTGTTTGGTAGGTTGGAGAGGTAAATTATTAACTATGGTTGAAACGATATAACTCATTAAGAATACATTGCAATCTATCTTTATATATTCTATGTCAATTTCAAGATTCTTCATATGCTTATCATTTAAATTTGAAAAAAATTAAAAAGATTTTCTTTGAAAAAGATGTGAGAAAAGTATAATGTATCTTTGTATATGGGATGGGGTTTGCAAAGGAATTAATATTGAAATAGAAAGATTTAAATTGCGGATGTATGAATTTAGCATTAGGGGCAAAAATTGATTGAATATTATTTAAATATTAAATAAATATTTGGTTAAAAAAGTTACTTCGAAAATGTATAGGTAATAAAACTCTTAAATAAATTAAACCTCCCTAGGGGCTCAATGATATGAAAATTTATATAGTATTAAATTTAGTAATAATCATATTACATGGTCAATCAATAAGGGGATTTAGCAAATTTTTTGTATGATTCTTAGTTGAAGCCTTATCCTCTTATTTTTTAAGCTTAAAAAGTTTAGAAGGTCAAAATTTATGTTACTGTGAATAACAATTCTATATCATGTATTTGTATTAGCAAATTGGTTCAAATACAATATCTCAATCAAATAGCAAATGAGATTTAAATTATACTTTAAGAGTTATATTTAATTATTTTGAAGTGGAATGATGATTTGGTTTGAAATATATCAAAAGATGGTGGATACTTGGTCAAGTTGGAAAATAAGGCTTTAAAGCAATTAAAATTTTATATTCTTAAATGTTTCCCTTAGAGTAATATTCAATCACTTTAGGCCCTGCTTAAGGCTTCAACATTCCTTTGTTTAGCAATCCAAAATAGAATTCTTACAAGTGAGAGCCTACAAAGAAGAGAATATGTTTTAACATTTTAGGTGTGCCTTGTGTAATAAGGATCTAGAAACATCAACTCATTTACTTCCTTGTTTTCCTTTTCCTTGCACCATTTGATGCTACATTTTCAAATAAATCTTAAAAGAAAACATATACTAGGTAGCTCCATCAAAGTTAAAAGAGTTGATGTCATATTAGATTAGGTATTTCAAAGCTAAGGCATTATGTATTTTATGGAGGTTTGGTCCTATTTTTATTTGTTATAATATATGGCTTGAAAGGTATAATATATGTTTTAAAAACAAATCTTAGAATCATGTTCAAGTTAGGAATTATATCATTGCCTCTCTCATAGAGTGCTTTTAAGTATGGTCTATTTTGTTTTGTTTTTGTACTATTGGTTTGAAATTTGGTTCATTAAACAGTAGATTAAACTTCAATTAAAAATAAGATAAACTTTGAAGTTGTCCATAATTTTATAGAAAGGTGGTTCCTTCTTTATGAATGTATTTTTGGGTTTTTATAGGTTTAAGTAAATTTGAAAAATAAAAGTATCATTGCAAAAAGTAAAAATGACTTGAGAATAACTTATCACTCTTATCCTAAGGACCCACAATATGTCATTAAAACTCAAATAATATGAAAATACAATAAATAAATAAAATATGATATATAAATAAATTACCATTTCCATATTAAGTATTCAAAGAATGGCATCTAGATTCAAAGAACTAAATTTCTATGCCACACATTTAGTATAGAAACAAAGTTCTTTTAATAAAGATAGCAAATCTAAGAGACAATAATGCCAACATCATGTAAATGAATCAGATAGTTTAAAGATACATTAATACTCCATTCAACTCTAAATAAATATGCTTCCATATATACTTTGAAAATTTGAAATTCAAATGGATTCATCCTCATTCTAATTCATATATTAAACACAATAACTTGCTAGTTTTAGATGATAACCAACCATCATTATCTTGTAACTAAGTATCTTTAACTCATTTTTTATTAACTCAATTGATTATAATAATTACAACAAAATTTAGTTTGGGTAATCCCCATGCCAATAAGGAAAACATAAATTTAACAAGTTTTCCAATTAAGGGAGTAGGTTAGACCATAAGCACATTAAGAATTAACTTCATAATCTTCTTTATTATTGTATATCATTTGATGGTAAGTTGACTAGGTCCATGGTTTCTTATTGAATTTGTAGACACCTAAAACGTGTCATGTTTAGGAGACTACTCATATGGGCACATCCGTAGACCATATGACCAATCTTGGACCTTTCCAAGAGCAAGCAGTGGTCCTAACCACTCAAAATGGTAGTTCTAGCCCATTTAGGCTTGGCAGTTGTAGACTAGAGCGGCCAATCGATAGCTGTAGACTAGAGCGGTCAACCAGTAGCTATAGACTAGAGCGGCCAGCAATCTTAGCTACTATAGGCTAGAGCGGCCACAACTAGCCACTATTGATGATAGCGGCTAGCCCTGAAACACGAATTGCCATGAGGGATTACCCAAATCATGGGCGGTAACTCCAGTTTGCATGCATTTCAAAGGGATCTCGGTAAGGAACTCCCAAAGTTCCTCCTGACTACCCCTTCCATGCCAAGTCAAGACTGAACCTTCCCTCTGGAATAGTTAGTTGGCATGCAGATCTGGAGCTTGGCTTCCCCAAGAAGCCAAGCCCTAGATCTAAACCTAAAACCTAGAATTCTATATATGCAGATTTCTAAGGAGGCAAAAGAGATAGAAAGTTCAAATTGTGTGCAGTGAAGCCCTGTCAAAATGGAGAGCCAATCCACACCCCTTGAGGAGCATTGGAGCACCATCCGGTTGAGCTACATCCACACACGTGCATTCAGATCCATCATTCTTAACCACCAATCAGTGTAGGAGACACATCCGGTGACCCTTGAACATCAATTCGAGCAAGGGATCGATTGCCACAATCCATAAGACCTGAGGTAACCTTTAAGTCAAAGGCCGCTATCTTTGACAGTGGCCCATAGTCATAGCTAGGTTTTAAAATGGTTGATTCCTTTGTTCTTAGTAATAGATCTGCATTTATTATTATTTCATTTACATGTCTTTAGCATAGATCTGAATATTTTATCGTATTTAGATTAGTATTCCTAGTTTCCTTATGCACATTACTTACATCTGCTTTGTTTTAATGCATTTCATGCTTATTTATCTAGATTATCATATGTGCTAACAAAAGGCCTCATCTAGGGAGGTTGCCCATTCTACTTATCGTGCTTTGTTGTTTCCATGAACGTAGGTACAGGTCTACAGGATCGGATCAAAGCATCAGGAGCACAAGGATCCCTCCAAGACCAGATCTGGAGAAGGAGGCATCTGTAAGCCCTCATACAGTTTCGTGTGCGGGATCGGGAAGCCTACGAAAGCGCACCTCCCCTTTGCGAGGGGATTTATTCCACCACCATTTATGCCTCGCTTGTAACTAATTGTATCACACACTGGGTATCCCTCAAAGGGATGAATATGTAACCGTGGATTGGAAATATCAATAAAAAGCATATTTATTTGTTTTTCTTATTTACATGTCATTTGCATGTTCATTCCTTTCAATTTGATATAATAATAAATACATTGCAAGTCGGGTCGGTTGTGGTGCGTGCTTCCCGGGGTCACACAGATGGCGATCATGGTGGGACACCCACCAAGTTTTTGTTTTTGGTCATTTTACTAATGTTTCAGGTATTTTTTTGTGTGCAGGTTTGGCCACTCTAGTCGACAATGACCAAAAAATCTTAGCAGATGTAGCTAATAGTGGCCAACTTAGAAGCTATAGCTGACAGCGGCCAGCTTAGCAGCTATAGCAGATAGCGGCTAGCTTAGCAATTGTAGTTGTTAGTGGCTAGCTTAGCTACTATAGCTATCAGTGGCTAATAGATCTTAGTTGTTGTAGCTATCAGCGACCAACAACAGCCACTCTGGTCAACATTGACCAACATCCAAGTGCAGAAGAAGGCAGAATTTCCATCATTAGAGCGGGATTTGAGGTTGGTTTCATCCTCTGTTTTCTCTATGATTTTCTATCTGCATTTATTTTCCAGAAACAACAAACAAAAACATAGTCTAATTAGGGAAAAATGAAGAAAATAAAAATAAATTTGCATTTTAAGTTTCTTAGATGTCTTTAGTTTCCTCTAGGCACTGCTAGGAACAACGGGCCTCTGCTTGTAAGGTCTGCCCTAGTCTCCAGCGTGCTAGGCTTCTGCGTGTAAGTTTGCTTGCATGTGGCCCAACCAGTGGCCGCCCATTCACAAAGTAGGAAGTGCATTGCATGAATATCATCTAGATTAAATTAGATATGCATCTTTCTGAATACAAACGTTCTTTTTAGGCATGTAGAAAAGTAGTCATGACTGTTGATTGATGCATCACTTTTTATTTCAAAATTCTAAAAAGAACCCCACACACTTGCATGTACTACAATAACATTGGTGAGGTTGGATTTCATCACCAACCCCCAATTCAGACCGGTGATGTTGGAATTCACCTCCTTCCATCGGCTTGCCCCCTAGATGTCCTTAGATAGAATAGGGAACTCCTTTAAGTTGGTGCAGGTCACTTGTGTTCAAACTGCCTCCCACTATTGGAGCAATTATTGATTAAGAGTGGAAGAGCTAGGTGAACCCCCCACTAGGATTTAAGCGGTGTACCCTAGACTCTTTTGAGAAATCATGTTTGGCACTAGTGTTCCTAGTCACCACTTTGATTGAGTTCCCTCATTCTAAGTCCAAAACATGAACAAGAAAGCAAAAGCAACAACACATCTGAAACACACTGAAACAAGTTCTTAGGATACACATTTAATCCTTAAAAGAGATAATCATATTGTTTGCTTTGTGTGTTTCTTTATTGCTGGGGTAATCAACCTAACCCTAATTTTTCAAAGAAATTTATAACACCCACAACCTTTTTCAGAAGTCAAATTTCACAAGGTTATGGTCAATACATGGGGTAGTCCCTAGTCCAAGACTAAGGTTGCACCCAATGCACCAGAGGGCCCAGACTACCCTAGAGGTAGCACACCTACCCAAAACATGTCTGAACAAACTTTAGGTAGTCTCAAGGGAGACAACACCACTCATAGTGGATCTCACCAAGAAACCCCACTCAAGAGAACTATCTCCAGATCTTCTCATGACCTAAATGAGAATACTTCTAGACCCACCACATCTCATTACACTGAGAGTTCAAAATAGCCTAATGAGGGGCAAGATAGAGGGAAGGCAACCATTCGCATGCCCATTGTAATGCCAAATCCTTCCAAACATGGGGGATGTCAGTTGTCTGACCATAGTATTGGCAAGGAAGGAACTCCTCTTGCTCAACCTTGGAAGACCCATCACCTTGACTTCCTAGATCAAGGTGCTAGAAGATCCCAACATGGGACAGTTGATCATGGTAGCATATATTGTGATCATACCCCTCATGGATATACTGGATCTGCTAAAGAATACATCATGGATGAAGGAACTATAACTCAGTTGCATCCTATCTGTACCCATGGTGAGTGTTCCCAGTGAACATGCGACACCCCCACAACATCCTTGCATGAAGATTGCACCCCTAGGGAAGAGCATAATATCAATGCAATATCGAATCATCGAGGGAAGAGAGTTGCCAACCTTGTTGCACAATTCAAAGTAAACAAGAACCCTCGCATGGAGTTGCAGAGTCATAGACCCAACATAGCAAATCGATCAAATCGGTCACATAGGTTAGATGCAATTCAGAGAGAACAAATGCTCCAAGATCATTTAGAGGATTTATGCATTGAGCGTGAGCATTTAGAAAATATAGAATGAGAAAGTGCAAAACAACAATGGTTGCACCAACAACAATTATATGAACACCACCTAGAAGAGCAACATCTCCTTGATCTAAAGGAGCATGAAGAGCGATCAAATAGATTGGCTCAATCAGAATTACCTTCCCATAGTGAGTATAGGCAGCAGCACAATGAGAGACATGCTACTTCACACCTTGAGCTGCATAATAGGTGAGTAGACGATTATATTCACCATACCTCTCAACATGCTTCTCGACCACATGAGCATTTAGTGCCAAACAAGCCCGAGCATAGGCATTATGAGAGATCAAATTTGGATGACCAGGATCAACAATATCCTGAACCATCTTCTGTAAACATGGTCGATGAATACAATCAACCACCCCATACTCAAAGAAACTTACCTCCACTTGCACCCTAGAGACCCCTTCGGGAGGAAGAGATCATTTCTTCTCAAGCATACAAAGTGCTAGCTGAGAGAGTCAAGCATCTCGAGAAGCAGGACATAGTTGGGTAGAATTCAACATTAAGTAAGATACATAATCAACCTTTGTGCCCCTCGGTATCGAGTCCTGCTTATCCTAGGCACTTTGAGATGCCTAGGTTAGAAAAATTCAAGGGAGAGGAAGACGTGCAAGAACATGTGACCAACTTCATGAACGCGTGCTTCCACCTTGAGAAGAATGACGCCCTGATGCTGAGGATATTCATCACAACATTCTTGGGCATGGAAACACAATGGTTCAACCAGTTGCCCAAGCATAGCATCACCGATTTTGAGCAACTGGTGAATGCGTTCCTTGAATGATTTTCCTTCGGAGCAAAGAAGAAGGTGAACCTGTCTGATCTGGCCAACTTGAAACAATATGATGATGAGCCAGTGATGGACTATGGGGATAGGTGGAGAAAAATCATGGCAAAATTATCATTCTCTGTCCCCACAGAGGAACTTATCCAGATGTTCACCAAGAGCTATGCAAAGCACATCTCCCTGTTATTGCAGCTGTAGCAATATGAATCATTCTAAGAAGCCTTGGCTCAAGCCAAGCTCATTGAATACATAAAGGTGGAAGAAGGAGACCTAAAGCTCCATAGCAAGGAAGAATGGAATAAGAGCATGCGATATCAATCACAATAGGCCTAGCCTGCATATGTCAACCAGATCATGTTAAGCATTCCAAAAGTAGCACAGAGCCAACAAAAGAAAACTATCAGGCTCAACCTCCTACTATGCATTACAACCAATGCAACAGGAATCAAAGTAGGGGCAAATAGAAACAACCCCCTCGCAACTATACACCATTGCCTGAATCCTTGGCATCAATTTTCAATCACCTTCTTGAGGCCAAGGTTTTAAACTTGCCTAAGGAGTGCATCCTGGATCCTAATTGCCCCAAACCTAAGGGGTATAGGGAAGATCTCTATTGTGTTTATCATCGAAAAAATGGCCATGATATCCAGGATTGTGTTGCATTCAAGAATGTAGTGCAGAATATGTTGGATAAGAATGAATTGCAGAACATCGACATATTCAAAAATTCTCCTCCCAATCATGGGGCCAACAACAATCAAGTTGAGCACATCAACGAGGTGCATATAGCCCCACCTGATGAGGGTTTTATCGGTATGATCAATACTACAATAGGAAGCAAAATATACCTTGATCAACCCAACATACTAAAAAAGTCAACTAAAGTTGATAATCTATCATGGTCCACACCAACAATGAGTTCAATTCACTTACAAAAGGACCCTATGATTACCTTTCATAGATAGGAGATTAAGCCAATCTCTCAGGATGAATCCGATCCTCTACTACACATCATAGCAAGCATCAATCAGATTCCATACAAGAGAGTCTTGATTGACACTGGGTCATCTACCAACATCATCACAGCTACAACTTTGAAGCACTTAAAATTACCGCCTTCACGCATTACGGACTCAACATTCACATTGAGGGCCTTCAATGATGCTACTTCCCAAAAATTGGCACAATAATCCTACCTATACAGGTTGGGATAAAGATGATACCTACATTGTGCCATATCTTGGGGGTGAGAGGTAGTATAACATATTGCTAGGAAGACCATGGATGAGGGATATGGAATGCATACCTTCCATAGTGCACCAAAACCTAAAATTCATACACCAAGGACAAGTGTATGTGGTCCCCCATGATCTTGAGCCATTCAAGTATTACAAGAAGGTCGATGAGACACAAGAAAAAGTGCCTTCTCAAGAGTTTGTGGTAATGGTCAACAACAAGACAGAGGACCAAGTGACTCTAAAGTAGATAAAATAAGATGTGGTGCAATCAGATGTTGCTTCCCCATTGAAGGGGTCAAAACCATTGGCATTAGTCACCCCTGACTCACTTCTCATGTTGCCTCCTCAAGAGCAAAAACAAGTGTTCCCCCCACATCAGATTGGGGATACTCAAGCTAGCATAGTGCAACACCATGAGATGAAACAAAAACACAAATTGAGTCATAAACATGAGCATGTGGATACCACTAATGAAGTGGATCATCATGAAGTGTCCACATTGACTCAAATAAAGGAAATGGGTGAGTTATAGTTAACTGGTGGATCTTTAGCACCTAATTTATCACCTCCTTCAAGTGAGATAATGGTATTTCAAACCAATCACTATAAATACACATGAGATCCTTATCAATATTGAGCATATCCAAAATCACCTCTATATATATAGAGGGTACCAAATGGAGCAACAAAATGAGGCATTGCACTTTATCATGAAACAACTTGAGAGCCTAGAATTACAGAAATAACCCTTCATCTGAGGTCAAACTATCTCCTGCACAGCCACAGGAAAAGCCTCAACTAGAACAAGCACCAACTCGGTCGCCTCAGCAACCTAGCAAGCATCCCTCATTGCCTAAGCCTATTGTATCGATTTTCAATCGGTTAATTATTGCAAATGCCATCACCCTACCTGAGGTGCAACCTTTAGATCCAAATCATCCAAAACCTCGAGGGTATGAGGAAGAGTCACATTGTCTATATCATAGGCAAAATGGTCATGATATTCAATCATGTCAGGGTTTTAGAGCCATAGTATATAACATGCTTGAAAAGAAGTAGCTTCGGGTTGTCGACCAATAGATGATCTTAGTCAGCAATTCATCTCTTGCATCGAAAAGGCAATAAGGGCCCCCTAAGCTAGTAAGTGACATACCTAGGGCTCAACCTGGTCCTCATACCAGGCTAAAGCATGCTAAACACTCAAAACAGCAGCAATGCATTTGGACTCCTTTAAATGAGTCTATGTCAGACATCTTTCAAAAGTTGTAGGAAGTTAAGGTCATCACCTTACCTGACATAAAACCTTTAGACCCAAATAGAGCTAAACCTAAGGGTTATAGGGAGGACCATTATTGTCTCTATCATCGAGTGTAGGGCCATGGCATTCATGATTGCCAAGTATTCAGACATGTAGTTCAAGATCTCATAGATAGTGGGGCATTTCCCATAGATGGTTCATCCATAGAACCCCAACCTACCAAAATAGAGGCTACATCATCCTAGTTGAGACCCCAAGGTCATTTGCAACCTCGTAGGTCTAAGCAAGCCACCTCAACAAGAGGTCACATTTGATATGACTACTATAACTTTATTTCAAAAGTTGTACAAGGTAAATGCATTTGTGTTGCCCGAGGTCAAGCAAAGAGAGCCCAAGCATGGGTCCACTGATGAAAGCATCCATTGTATGTACCATCGTATACAGGGGCATGACATCCATGACTGCCATTCATTTCGAAAGGTGGTCCAAGGTCTATTAGAATGAAATGAGCTCCACATAGATGGTTCACTCATTTCATCTCATCAAGACAGGGGCACCCCATAGAGGTCCATGCCCCAATTGGGAGATCTGATTTTTGTCACTCTTCCTAAGCAATATGATTACATTATGGTGGAAAACATACACAATGGGGATCCTAAAGGTAGCATACCTTCCCCACCATCCACATCAAGTTCAATGAATCAAAGTGAGACTGCTAAAGGTATCACACCTTCCTCACTTTCATTGAGTAGCACACACATGGGGGATACCTAAGGTATCATACCTTCCCCCTATCATAACAATAAAATTCAAAATATCAAAGACATTCAAAACATTCAAAATTACAAAAACATTATAAAACATCAAAAAATCCAAACAAATCATAAAACATTAAAATAAAAAATAAAAAGCTCCAAAGGCATCTAAAAGCCCTTTGGTCAAATCACAAAATCTCCAAAGGCATCCTAAGCTCTTTGGTCAAAAGCAAAACATAAAAGCACAAAAACAATTTAAAATCAAGAAAATTCAAAAATATTCAAAATAATCAAAAGTTCAAAAACAATTGAAAGCATAAAAAATACAAAAATATTTGCATTATGCATTCACACTCGCATCCATATAGTTGCATTGCATTAGGCATTTGCACCCATTACATTTGCATTAGATACATTTGTGTTTGCAACCTTACAAATGACACCACGTTTGTACCTCAATCATGCATCTTCAAAATCCATCATCATCCACAACCCATGTGTGTAACTGTGTTTTTCAACACAACCCCCTCCTATTGCTATAAGGAATATACTAGGGTTTTTCGGTCACTCAGCCATACCTAGTGGTTTTATCAAACTTTGTAGAAAGTTATCTTTGCTTTTGATAGGTGAGGTTTAGTTTTGATAGCACTTGGTATATTTCAGAATCCTATCACTAATCAAAACACTAAAATCCTAGTTGAAATAAGGGAAAGATGAATGCTACGAAGCGGTATTAGGTATCCTAAGGTGAAAAGGTTTATCTTGCTCATCCCCCTGTGCGACCGGTTTGGAAATGCTGAGAATTGGCAAAAGGACAAGTTCACCCCTACCCAAAGAAATCCCTTGCTTTAATCAAAACAAGCAAAATCCTGAACAAAGCAAAATTCAAAAACAAAGTAAACAAGTGATTATCATCACTACAAAAATCCCGAACAAAGCAAAAATTCAAAAACAAAGTAAACAGTGATTATCATCACTACATAAATCCCTTGCTCAAAAGGAAAACAAAAATTCAAAATAAACTATGATTTTCATCACTAAATCATGAGCAAGTATCCCAAATAAATATGAAGAAAAGAAGGGAGTATGAACTTGAATCCCTAGAATTCTCAGCATGAACGAGCCGTAAGGTATCCTTATGCATGATGATATGTCTGTCACATTAGCATCTCGCTTTTGTATAGACCAATGTTTGCATGTGGAAGAGCTAGCTTTAGGTGTCTTGTACTGCCTAGTGGTTTAATCCAACTGAGTCCAACTTAGGATTAGGATAAACATTTGAGGATCCCCAATACAACAATGGGCTGAATGAATCTCGCCTGGCACTGGGGTATGCTTATGTTTTATCTAATATATTCATTTGCACACATAGGGATAATGAGTATCTAGGTCTTCATGACAAAACTTTATCCTTCAGAAGCTCTGTATGGTCAGTATACAACTTTTGATCGAGCAACTAGGGTGTTTGAGTCTCATGGAAAACCTCAAAAATTCCCTAACAACAACAAATCATTCCATCTCATAAATCACTGCATACATATCATATCATCGCATCTCACATTTGAATGCTTAAATGATTAATTCTTATGCTAAGAGTTATTATTTACATTCATGATTGTTATACATTCTGTGGTGTCGCCCATTAGATTGTTAAACTCATATTACATTCATTCCTTATGTTTGAAAAGTGATTAAAGCATATAGGTTCATTTGCATTAGATCATCCTTATGTGATTAATGCATTACATATCATTTACCATATCATAACATAAGTTAGATGCATACAATTAAATCAAAATTAAACATGCATTTAACAATAAGCATTGCATCCATAAATGCATACATCATAAGTAGTCCATCTACACATCTAGATCATAACATCTAATCATACATCCATCATCTAGCTAGTGCATGTCACTAGTACATTGCATACATATAGCATAATCAAATCATTATCTAGGCATAGCATCCATCATTGCATCCATAACATAAAATCAAAACAAAAATATTTGCTAAACATCAACTAGGGCATTATTGGTATCATACCTCCCCTAATTAGCAATCAAACAGTTAAGCAATCAACCCAAAAGGCCCCAAAGGTATCCATAAACCCTTTGGTCAAACCAAAATGCTCCAAAGGTATCCAAAACCCTTTGGTCACCCAAAAGGCCCCAAAGGTATCCATAAACCCTTTGGTCAATCACAAAATGCCCCAAAGGTATCCAAAACCCTTTGGTCACCCCAAAATGCTCCAAAGGTATCCATAAACCCTTTGGTCAATACAAAATGTCCCAAAGGTATCCATAAGCCCTTTGGTCAATCACAAAAAGCCCCAAAGGTAGCATAAGCCCTTTGGTCAAACCAAAATGCCCCAAAGGTAGCATAAGCCCTTTGGTCAACCCAAAATGCCCCAAAGGTAGCATAAGCCCTTTGGTCAAACTAAAATGCCCCAAAGGTAGCATAAGCCCTTTGGTCAAACCAAAAATGCCCCAAAGGCATCACAAGCCCTTTTGTCAAAAACAAAAAGCCCCAAAGGTAGCATAAGCCCTTTGGTCAACTCACAAAATGCCCCAAAGGCATCACAAGCCCTTTGGTCACCTCACAAAAATCCCCAAAGGTAGCATAAGCCCTTTGGTCAACTCACAAAAGCCCCAAAGGTATCATAAGCCCTTTGGTCAACTCACAAAAAGGCCCAAAGGTAGCATAAGCCCTTTGGTCAACTCACAAAATGCCCCAAAGGCATCACAAGCCCTTTGGTCAAAAACAAAAAAGCCCCAAAGGTAGCATAAGCCCTTTGGTCAATTCACAAAATGCCCCAAAGGCATCACAAGCCCTTTGGTCAACTCACAAAAGGCCCCAAAGGTAGCATAAGCCCTTTGGTCAACTCACAAAAGACCCCAAAGGTAGCATAAGCCCTTTGGTCAATTCACAAAAAGCCCCAAAGGCAGCATAAGCCCTTTGGTCAAAAACAAAAATCCCCAAAGGTAGCATAAGCCCTTTGGTCAACTCACAAAATGCCCCAAAGGCATCACAAGCCCTTTGGTCAAAAATAAAAAATGCCCCAAGGTAGCATAAACCCTTTGGTCAATTCACAAAAGACCCCAAAGGTAGCATAAGCCCTTTGGTCAACTCACAAAAGGCCCCAAAGGTAGCATAAGCCCTTTGGTCAACTCACAAAAGGCCCCAAAGGTAGCATAAGCCCTTTGGTCAACTCACAAAAAGGCCCAAAGGTAGCATAAGCCCTTTGGTCAAAAAAAAATGCCCCAAAGGTAGCATAAGTCCTTTGGTCAAAAACAAAATGCCCCAAAGGCATCACAAGCCCTTTGGTCAACTCAAAATGCCCCAAAGGCATCACAAGCCCTTTGGTCACCACACAAAATGCCCCAAAGGCATCACAAGCCCTTTGGTCAAAACAAAAATGTCCCAAAGGCATCACAAGCCCTTTGGTCAACTCAAAAAAAGCCCAAAGGTAGCATAAGCCCTTTGGTCAACTCACAAAAAGCCCCAAAGGTAGCATAAGCCCTTTGGTCAACCCAAAATGCCCCAAAGGCATCACAAGCCCTTTGGTCACCTCACAAAATGCCCCAAAGGTATCACAACCCATTTGGTCAAAAACAAAATGCCCCAAAGGTATCCATAAGCCCTTTGGTCAATCCAAAAGGCCCCAAAGGTAGCATAAGCCCTTTGGTCAACTCAAAAAATGCCCTAAAGGCATCACAACCCCTTTGGTCAAAACCAAAATGCCCCAAAGGTATCCACAAGTCCTTTGGTCACCTCACAAAATTCTCTAAATACATCACAAACCCTTTGGTCAACTCATAAAATGCTCCAAAGGCATCACAAGCCCTTTGGTCACCACACAAAATGCCCCAAAGGCATCACAACCCCTTTGGTCAAAAACAAAACGCTTCAAAGGTATCCATAAGCCCTGTGGTCAACCCAAAAGTTCCCAAAGAGCATTAGACCTTTGGTAAACTCATAAAAGGCCCTAAAGAGCATAAACCCTTTGGTCATCTCACAAAATGTCCCAAAGGCATCACAACACCTTTTGTCACCACACAAAATGCCCCAAAGGCATCAAAAGCCCTTTGGTCACCACACAAAATGCCCCAAAGGCATCACAACCCCTTTGGTCAAAAACAAAATGCTCCAAAGGTATCCATAAGCCCTTTGGTCAACCCAAAAGGCCCCAAAGAGCACAAGCCCTTTAGTCACCTCACAAAATACCCCAAAGGCATCACAAGTCCTTTTGTTACCACACAAAATGTCCCAAAGACATCACAACCTATGGTAAAAAACAAAATGCCCCAAAGGTATCCAAAAGCTCTTTTTTCAAAAACAAAATGCCCCAAATGCATCATGAGCCCTTTGGTCAAACCAAATGCCCCAAAGGTAACATAAGCCCTTTGGTCAAACCAAATACCCTAAAGGTGGCATAACCCCTTTGGTCACCCGAAAATATCCTAAAGGTAGCACAAGCCCTTTGGTAAAAAACAAAAAGCGCCAAATGTGGCACATGCCCTTTGGTCAAACCAAAAAGCCCCAAAGGTAGCATAAGCCCTTTGGTCAACCCAAAATTCCCCAAAGGTAGCATAAGCCCTTTGGTCAACCAAAAAGCCCCAAAGGCATCACAAGCCCTTTGGTAAAAAATAAAACACTCCAAAGGTATCCATAAGCCCTTTGGTCAACTCACAAAATGCCCCAAAGGAATCTCAAGCCCATGACTTGGGGCAACGTGAAATGCATTCAGAGTAAAGCAAGATGAAATCTGCTCGTCAACCTTCATCTTGCTTCTTTGACTTTGAAGCAACCAAAAATTTGCACTACAAAAGATGTTGACGTCATATTTGCTTTATAAATCTGCGAAACTCCAATCCACACTCAAGCAAGTGTAAATCTTCTTTGTCACGAATCCACACTTGCCATAGTGTAAAATAGCTTTACCTCCATTCTGCACTAGATTTAGTGTAAAATGCTTCTTGTCGCCAATCTAGAAAGAAGTCAGTTCAAAGTACTCTTTGAAACCAATCTGCACTTTTGTATTGATGTCCACCTATTCATCACCAATCCGCACTAAAATACTCTCAAAAATCAGAAAAATTGGTCTTACCAACACTTAACTGCTCAGAGCATGTCAAGAAATACAATTAGTCACCATTCCGCACTAAAATACTTTCAAAACTCGACGAAATTGGTTTTACCAACACTTAACCACTCAGAGCATGTCAAGAAATACAAGCAGTCACCATTCCACACTTCTTCCTGTGCTAACATCATCTTCACCAAAAAATTTTGCAAAATCGGTATGCGTCGCCAGTCCGCTGCAAAATGCATTATAAATTGTGCGAAATTTCTCCAAGTGAAAAATGTACTAAGTGATCGGTGAATTAGAAATATCTTGTTGCGGATCTGCTCCAAAATGCACTAAAAAATGCACAGAATGAAAACTTCATACCTTAGAATAGAATTTTCAATGTTTTCTAAGGATGTAGCCATTTTGGGCCTACATTCTGGTGCCTCCTGGATGGATTTTCTCACAAAACCATCGAACTCAAAGTCTTATCCATTGGGCATCAGGAGTCAAAAAATGCTTTAAAAAATAACTTCCATATGAACACTACCCTCTGAAAACTTCATTGTCATCTTCGAGGATAAACATTCATATCGAGACCATGCTTCATACATCCTAGAGGATAACGGTTCATATGGAGACTATGCCATAAGCATTAATGTTTGTGCCATTCCAGCAAAATTGCCTCACTGCTCCATCAAAAACATAGCTATGTTCTCCTTATAAAACCTTCTTACAATTCATGATAAAAATGCCTTCACACAAAAACTGTTGTTTTTTTGTCTCTCTGGACTCATGCTTTTATTGTTTCTTTCTGACCATGTCAAAGTAAAAATTAATTAAAAAAAAATACAAAAATTATGACTATATATGTACAAAACAAAAATTTCTAAGATTGTGCCCCTTCAGAGTCCGCAACATCTCTATTCGACTCTTCTTCTTGTTGGACCTCCTCAACATTATCCTCTTCTTGCTCAACATCTTCCTTAGCTTCTTCCTCTTGTGAAGATTGCTCCTTATTTTCCTCTGTTGTACTATCACCAAACAACTGCACCATTAGTTTCAAGGTCTGTAGGGATTGTTTCCAGGTTGTTTCTAAGGGATTAGAAGTCTCTTTTAGCTATTTGTAAATGTACTATAGTTCACCAATATCTTCATAGTAAGCAACACTTACTTTTTTTACCAGGTCGTCCATGAGGTCTCTGATCCTGGTGAAATCAATGATTATTTGTGAAGCATACTCTTGGTCAATTGGTTCCTCTAGAGCATCAATTTAAGATTCATATTGTAAGCTCTCTTCATTACTTTTCTTGGTTTCTTCAACTGAAAGCAAGATGTGATATTCCATCCATAACCCTCTGAAACCAATTTGTATCATTTCTTTGTTAACATCCACTACATCCTTGATTACTCCTTCAACTTTGTCGTATAAAAAACAAGCCTTTTGGATTTCTCTGTGCTTCTTTACTACAATTCTGGTAGCAACCCTAGCAATGTTCCACTCCTTATTAGTAATTATCTTAGCAAAATCATTGAGTCTACTATCTACTAGCCTATGAATTTGCTCAGCGGGAATCACCATAGGCTGTAACTCTCCAGTGATTTTGTCCAAATACTTTTGAATGCTTTGGAGCAAAGAGTTGGCATCATCTAAATAGTCAATAATAAGCTATAACCCTGAGTATTTCTCTGTTACTTCAAAAAACAATTCATTTCTTACTTTCTTGAGCCTAGCTTTGGAAAAACCAGAAGATTTAGCCTCTTCAAGCTGGAGCTGCTGCTTCAAAATTTTTATTTCCCTAGCCTACTCCTCATTTTTCTTCTAGTGCTCTGCAATCTGCTTCTTGAGCTTATTAGCTTCTTGAAACTTTTCTTGCAAAATTTTAGCTTCCTTTTTTAGAGCTTTCTCCACTTATTTTTTATTGCTGACAGTTTTTTGAAGCTTTTCAATTTGCTTTTCCAACTTACCCACATTTTCTTTAAATATATCATTTTTCACATAAAAAGTATCCAAAGGTGCTTTGGCTATTACCAATTCATCTTCATCAGGCAGCTTTTCAATATCTTTCGTATGCTCTTCTATACGATAATCTTGAACTGTCATCTTAGTTTCAGGATTTCTCACCAGGGGAATCATGGACCTAGAAGTTCTTTGCCTTGAAACTAGATCAAAAAACATGGTTCTCCTTGTGGCCATCCTATTGGAAGGCTTAGACAACTTTTTTGCCCAAAAATAATTGATTTTTTGTGTAGCTTCCTTCTCTTTCTACAAAATTGCCTGGGTAGGGTAACTTGTAACAAGAGGAGAAGAAGACACAAGGAATGTAAGGGCAGACAGTTGATACTAGTGGCACAGAAGTAGTTACGATAGAATTTGTGACCACTGCCATTGTTGCAATTGCAAAACTTATGGAAAATTAATGGAGACTCACAGATGGGTGAGGGGGTTGACTAGAAACAATTTGCTTCTCATATGATGGTGGTGGTGGTAATGGCAAAGTTGTAACTATGGGAGATGATGAGAGGGAAATTTTAGCTGCTGAATGTGGAACTTTGGATGATGAAGATGGAATCTCAAATAATGAAACAAGAATTTGGGGTGACCTTGGAGGCGATGGGCTAGTTTGCACCTCAATAGTGACAGATGAAACATGAGGTGGATTAGGGAGTGGAGAAGGTATCTTTGTTACAAATTCTTATTCATAAAGAGAGGGAGATTTCCTTAGGGAATTTGGAGGAGGAAGAGGAGAAGAGGGGTTAGAGACCATACCTTTTCCTACTGATGTAGGGTTTTCTACACCTGTCTCTAGAATTTGTTGTTGTTCTTGTTGTATTGATTCTTTAGCAGCTGGAACAGTTGTTTTCTCAATTACATCCTCTTTATCCAGCATCTGTTTTGTTGAGGTCTCCTTCTCAACTCTTTCTAGGACCCTTTTGGCCTTTCTTTGAAAAACCTGATAGGTAACTTTCTCAGCCTCCATTTCTTCCTCAGACAACCCTTCCTGTACTGATTCCTCCATAAATAACTGCTCAAAAATGGGATTTAACTCCATTGTCGTTGCAGTGGTGAAACTCAGAGGTGTAAACCTGAAGCTCTCATCCTTTTCTTTTCAATTTATATCTGTATATGGAGGCTGAGCACCCAGGGCTAGGCGCTTAGGCCTATTTTTTGTCTCTATAATTGGTGCACTGACAGTCCTCTCATCAGAATAGTGTATTTTACTCGTCAATTGTGCCCCCTTTGGAAATTGTTCTATATGCTCATTTAAAGGCTGAAATGCTTTAGGACTTTGACAACGGTTAATGGAGTATCAGGTTCCTATTCTTCTGAATGTGGGTATGGAGAATCGGTCCCAGATTGTGACTTGCCATATATGAGTACTATATTCCTCATGTCTTTAGGCCTCCAATTTTGGGGATTATTGTCATACCTTTTAGATAATTCAACATCCATTTTAATCCCAAACTTGGACTTTACTTTACGAATCTCAATTCTCATCCTCCACCAGTCTGATATCTTGGCCTCATTCCATTTCCCTTTATGCTCTATATTTTCATCATCAGGTTCTTGAGGCTGAGGGTCTTTTTTGTTTTCTGTTTTCTCATCAATATCTTTGATGGTAGATTTCTTCAACTAATGTTTCACATTGTTGTCTGAGTCAAAATCCACATTTTTCTCATAAAAATCCAACCATGGAGGGAGTTGATCCATTTTGGAAACATTCCATTCTAAAATATCAGTTTCTTTGTTATTTTTGCCTTGTTCAAAATGGGCCTAGATATCTTTTAAAATTTGTAGGCCTTCTCTCCATTTTCGACAATATTTATTTTATAAAATATGTTATCTGGATCATCACTCCATCTCTGAGAAATATAGAACAGACCCAACCTATCTATGTATTGGTCAATTTGTTCACCCTGCCACTTCTTTGTAATAATTATATCACTAACATTTTGGTAGGTCAACATAGACTTCCTCTTTCTCCTAGAACCATAGTTCAAATCAATAGATTCTGCTTGCCTTAAATATTCTAAGGCAAATAGCCTCTTTGTTACAAAGTGAGGCAGCATAAAAGGCTTGCATTGGAAGCCATACAATCTAATGACTGTGCCCTCTATTAGGAGATACTAGTCTCCTTCCTCTACACCCTCTGCTCTCAATGTTTTCTCAGCCATAAATGGTATCCTAGGGCAAACCCCATACATTATTTTTAATGTTGGCCCTAAGAACTCCAAATTGAATTTGTAAAAAGACTCAGTTATTCTGAGATGCTTAGTCCAGTAATAAATTGGCATGGGTTCTCCTTCACTGGTCTTGTATTTAATTGAAATCTAGGGCATCATATCTCTTACAATAGAAAAGAACATTCAGACTAGGCTTGAACAATGTTGAAAGCAAGGTGCGTCAGAGTTTCTTTTCAATGCCACTAACTGCTCATTTATCCTTTGTGCAAGGAAAGCCGACCAATTGAAATAGATAATCCTAATACCCTTTTTAGCCATGCCTTCTTCATACATCCTCTCATTGGAAATGCAATATGCGATGGCTAATTACCAACCATGCACCATTTTATCAGAATACAGACCAATCATACAGACTAACATAGAGTAAAGCTCTGGGTGTTCAAAATATTCAATGGAAATTGGGACCCAAGGTAATCCTTTTCTAGGCCTAGTGTCCTTGAGTTGTTTATATACCCACTTTCTAAAAGACTCACCATCATTAGCCCTATTCTCCAGGGAATAATAACCAACCTGGGTAGTTGTTCTAAACTCCTTTAGTTTTATCGGTGGTTCTACTTCTATGGAAAAAAACTTGTTATAGTTTGCAGCCGTGATGCTAAACAGGGTCTTGCCTCTAGCAGTATTTATTGCTTTTTTCATTGGGTCGTAAAAATTAACGATGGACGCTATTAATTTAGGGCAAGGATGGATGAAATCACAAATATAAAAAGACAAAAATGAGAGCACAACACAGCTGCCTTCATTTGATAAGGCCGCTCCTACCTTGTATATATTGTTGATATTATCTTGAGCTTCGAACTCCTTGTTAGAACTAGCTCAGTATCCTCTACAGCTTCTAATTTGTCAATATAACGACCCACTATATTTTTCATTGATTTTCTAGCTTCTTGGGAATCTTCGAAAGCCATCTCCATAAGCAACGAATTAGCTTTTCTCTATAGAATTTGCAGGAAATGCTTCCATTATCATTCTTCTCTTTTTTCGCTCAGTGAACGCCGCTCTTGTCAAATGAACATAATTATGTGGCTGTGTTCTTCTAATTAATGTTGTATGCATGTCTTCCACTATTAATGTGGCTACTGCACGACTTGCCCATTGGCACACTTCTCAACTAGCACTCTATCCCTTTTGGCGGCTTAGAGGTGACGTTCTGACCTCTAATTGTTCAAAATTCAAATGTGCTTCGCCCTTACGGTGTCGCTTTGTCCTTTCTCTTTCAGGAACGGGAAAATTTAGCATTTATTATGGACCTTTTACCTTTTTCCAAGTGATACAATGCAAAATTGTTGCTCGCTCAAAAGTAGACTTGAAATCGACAAAATGGTGACACTTTCCTTTTCCGCACAACTTAACTCTAAATTGTGGCGGATTAGGAACTTCCTCCTTTCGCACCTCAGAAGTCAAGAAAATCGGAGAACTAGAATCTGCTCATTACTCTGTTGACATTGTGGTCCATTTAAGTGCAAAAAAATAGCACACGTTGAAATCTACTAAAATGTGGTTTATTTGGGTGTGAATCGGAATCTGCTTGTCATTTCGCTCGTGTGATGGTTCTTTTGAATGTGGATTGGAGTCTGAAAATATTCCACTTCGCACTTAGTGTGTTTGAGTGCAGAATAGAACTGTTGCATCCTGTGGGAACACTTAGCCATTTTTTTGCAAAATTTTCTCTCTTTTTTTTATATATTTTGCACAATATGTTGTTTAAACAAAACTTGATGCAAAGTGCAGAAAGAAATGAAATATGATACAATGTATGTATATATATATATATAACAATGAGTTTACATTTCAATCAAAGTAGAGTTTGAGATGAAAATAATTAATCAGAATTGGTTGTATGTTTCCTTCTAGATCTTCAAGCTGGAAAGCGTTGGTCTCCTTGACCTCTACTATCTTGAAAGGGCCATCCCAGAAGGAATTAAACTTCTAATGGTGACCTGGTTTTGCTCTTTCAACATTCCACCCAAGAATTGAATATCCAACCTGGAATTTTTTGAACCTTACATTTTTATCGAACTATGCTTTGATGTCCACATAATGCTTTTGAAAATTCTCATAGGCCTGAGCTTTTTTCTCTTCCAAATGTAGTAGGTGTGTTAGCCTTGTTTCCACTAGATTTTCCTCTGATTCTTCTTCTGAATCTATCAATTTGAGTGTTGGAATTTGTAAATAGATTGGTAACACTACATATTTACCATAAACCAAATCATAAGGGGAAGTCTTGATGGACTTCTTGATGGTACTCCTATATGCCAACGTTAAGTGCCAACTTCTTTTATTCCCTTCTAGTGATCTCCTCAAAATCCTTAAAAAAAATTTGTTGGTAGACTCTGCAAGTCCATTCCCTTGAGGGTAATAATTTGAAAAATTATTAATGGTTATGCCATACTTGCTGAAAAATTCAATATATTTGGCTCCTATAAAGGCTGGCCCATTATCACTCACCAAGGCTTCCAGAACTCCAAACCTTGAAATTAAACTTTCCATAAAATTGATCACAACTTCCTAATTTGATTTCTTGGTAGGGATAGCTTCTATCCATCTGGTGAGGTATTCTATGGTAATTAGAATATACTTATGCTCAGATGAAGAATTTATATTGATGACACCTATGAAGTACAACCCCCATTGCTGAAATGATTCTTCTACCTGTATTGGCTTGAGGAAAAATGATGCAATCCTTGTTCTCCCCACATGCCTCTGGAACTTGTCACAAGCTCTAGTGATTTTGAAAGTATCAACAAATATAGTAGGCCAGTAATAGCATGCTATTATGATTTTCAAATCTGTGACTCTGCCTGAGAAATATCCTCCAGATGGCCCTCCATGGAACTCCTCAATGACCTTTTGCTGTTGATCTTATTTCAAGCACTTAAGGAGGACTCCATCAAGGTTCCTTTTGTATAGCCCTTATAGCAGTAAGACATACTTCAAAGCTTGAAGTTTATATCTTCTTATTTGTGATGCATTAATATTAGGAGGGCATACTCCGGTTTTTAAGTAATTTATCATATGGTCTACCCAATGAGAGTCTCATGACTGCATTATTTCAATTTGATTATATTCTGCTACCTGGAAAGCTGTTATTTTTGCTGATGCTACTGCCTTTGTTAGACCTTGGCATAAGGCCCTACCTCTTACCAAATTTTTGGGGTGTATCTCCACATCATATTCCTGGATCTTGGTGATCCATCCAACTCTCTTATCTCCTATTTCACCTTGCAGAATAAAGCTTCTTAAATTTGGGTGAACAACATATACCGAGATCTTACTTTGAACCAAATACTGCATGAACTTCTCCAATGACTTCATCACAAAAAATACTTGTTTTTAAATAAAATTATACTTAACCTGGTAATCATGGAGGGTCTGGCTCCAAAATAATATGGGATGCTCTTCATCTTGATCATCCTTTTGAGTGAGCATTGAGGCATAAATTTCTTCAGCCCCATAAGCGTAAAGAATAAAATCCTTACTGAAATATGGATTCACTAGCACTCGGGCTATTGCAATGGACTGCTTGATTATCTCAAAGGCTTATATCCTGACTTCAATCCATTTGAACTCGACATTTTTCTTTAGCAATTCAGAAATGGGCCTCACCTTTTGTGCAAAGTCAAAAATAAATTTCCTAACAAAGTTTATTTAACCCAAGAAATATTGTAGGGATTTCTTATTCATAGGCAATCGAAGGGTTAGAATGGACTTGATTCTATCTGGATATATGGCCATACCTTCCTTTGAGACTACATGAACTAACAACTTCCCCTCATGGACTGCAAAGAATGATTTCTTAGGATTAAGGGAAAATCCAAATTCTCTGCATTTCTGAAAGACTTGCTCAAGGTGTGCTAAGTGATCATGCTTGTTATGGGAGAAAACAGTCATGTCATCCAAATAGATCATAATGAACTTATTGATAAGTTATCAAAATGCATAGTCCATGGATCTCTAAAATGTGGCTCTCGTGTTGGACAACCCAAAAGACATTCTTTGGTAGGCAAAAGTACCCCATTTTGTGGTGAATGTTGTTTTGTACTGATCTTCATCCTTCATCCAAATTTGGTTATAGCTAGAGAAACCATCCAATAGTGAGAATATTTCTACCCTTGCCACTATTTGTAATATTTGATCAATCTATGGGAGGGGGTAGTGATCCTTTAATGATGCATGATTAAGATTTCTAAAATCCACACATAGGTGAATATGACCATTCTTTTTTCTTATAGGTACCAAGTTGGTTATCCAGGTGGAGTGTTTTATGGGATATATGATCTTAGACTTTAAAAAATTTAAGAGCTCTTCTCTCATTATGGCTTCAATCATCAGATTTACAAGCCATTTCTTTTGCCTAAAAGGCTTTGCATCAAGATCTAGCTTAATAGTGTGTTGGATAATCATTTTGTCATATACCTTGAGGTCTTCATATGACCAAGCTATGATATATGGATACCTTAGACATAGGGCCTTGATGTCCTCTTCTTCCTCTGGTGAACATCGAATTCCAACATTGAGCTTCTTTTTAGTACCGACTCCAACTTCTTTATAAATATTTTCATTGACTTCCATGGCTTTTTTCCTTTTTCTGTCTTCATTGTCAAACAAGCTTTCTAAGGTGACCAAACCCCTAGGTATGCGATTGTTTCTAAGTTTAATAATATCTTATTGATCAATTTCCTTTGGATTTTCCTCTTGGACAGTGGAGAGACAGGATTCCCTTACTAGAAAATCAATTATCTGTTCATAATTTTCAAAAACATGCCAAAAAATTTGCTTATCCGGCACTGTAGGCCTGAAAATCATTTTGATTCCCTTGTATTTCTTGAATCCAATATTTGCAGAAGGGTTGAAGTTAGCTCCCCTTGCTTCTAAATACTCTGCCAAAGTATTCTTTTCTTTGGGAATAAAATTTATATTTAGGGCATCAAAGGATTCCATCAGATCCCATGCCCTATTTTTGTATGCTTTTAGGTAATGGTGCTTACTATTGCACCTTTCTCTTACCTCATGGACGATTAACTCAAAGTCACTATATATGTTTAGGACCTTAATACCCATATTTTTTGCTTGCATTAGTCCAAGGCATAGATCCTCATACTCTACAACATTATTGGTGCATGACCATGTTAATCTATAGGTAAAAATCTTTGTCCCTTCTGATTGAGACTATAGTACCACTCCAGCACCAACTCCATTTCTGCATCTAGCATCATCAAAGTGTATGGTCCATACCTCTGTCTCTCTTAGAGACTGATTAGATATTACATGAATTTTCTTCTATGATTATACAAAAATATTATATGTGCCCATGCCTATCCCAAACTGACTGTAATCCTCTCTAAAAGGTAATTCATATTCAAGTTCCAGCTCCTCAAATTTGTCCACAATTTCAAATTCTTCAAGAAGAGTGAGGTTGCACACGTCTTCATCAATTTTTTCTATGTGATAATACATAGGATTTTTAGGTGTTATCCTTATCCTCTTCCCTTTGAAGGGAATGACCATGCTGGAATAATCCATATACATGCATCCACCAAATTTTACAATGAAATCCCTTGAGAGGCATAAACCAAAGTAGGGCTCTAGGTCAAACATTACTATTTCTTGTACTATTGCCACCTCAGGGGCTCTATGTAAGATCATTAAAACATCCTCTATTACTTCCACTATTTTCATAGGTGTCCCATTCAATTGCAGTACTCCAAGGCAAGATCGAGTATACTCCATACCCATCTCTTTACAGACCGCTTTAGTCATAATTGTAGTTGATGCTCCTGAATATATCATACAATTTTAGACTACCCAACCTTCCATTCTTAAAGAGATATAGAAAGGAGGGTGTTTATTATTTAAAACAACAGGGGACATTTCTTTATTTTCTGGGGGTATACTAAGGATTGTGGTGGTCTTCCTATCTTGTGGATACTTATTGAGAGAAGCTTTAAGCAAGTCAATCTAGCCAAGAATGAAAAGGGTATCATATGAAATAGCTTTTGATGGAATCCTTTTCATCTCTTCTACAATGTTGTATTCAGACTTAGCCAAGTGGTCCTCTTAGGCCTTATTTTTGGCTCACCATATTTTCTTTTATATTGTTGAGTGGCTTCTATTCTTTATATTTTTGTAATAGAAGGGAATCTAAGTCTCTCTTGAGCCTCATCTCTAGAATTCATTCGGTCTCCTTTAGTTTCTTTCTCAAATTTCTTGGGGAAATTATCTTTCTTATATTTCCCTTTAGCCTGGGAAATATTAAAAGTATCACTGCTTTGGGGGATTGGATCATTCCTTTTTTTAGAAGGAACCTGGAATTATCCCATCTTTTGGGGATCCACTTGCAAGGTTTTCTTTCTTGACCTTGTCATTATAGAAATTAGGCCATCCTCATCCAAATATTTCCCAACCATGATTTGGTCAGGCTGCCATAACATACTTACCCTTCCCTTTCGATTTCTTTTTGCTTGATCTATAGCTTGTTGAACATGACATTGGTACATGACACAAAATTATGAATCATGAGGATCATTACATACTAGACACCAGATATTAACTAGACTTGTCTCTGAAGAAAACTAAGGCTCTTCATATGCTACATTTATTCTGACCCCAGTACTATTACTAGGGCTAGGTCTCTGATCTTTATTCACATATGGAAATCTCATTTGTTGTGACCTTTCCTGATCTCTATTTTAAATTGAATTCAATCTGTTACTTAGGGTTTTTAGATTATTTTGTATATCAAGAATGGTAGAAAACTCTTGAGAGGTTTGATAAGGAAGGGGATGGAAAATAACTGCAACCGATGATGTTTTTGACTAAGGAATAGGATTCATTTGTGGATATGGGGGTGATAAGGAAAGGGGATCCATGTAATATGTGTTTGTAGCTTGGATTTGGCCATTAGTGATTTCTGAACTATAAGGTAGCACAACTTTGAGAGGTAACCTCCCCACATTAATTAAGATATTCTCTACATGAACTGCTTCATTATAAACCTGTGGAAAGGTTTCCACCCTAGATTGTTGGGTTTGCAAGCCTAGCTCTGATCCCAGAGCTCTAATATAATACATATAAGACAAGCATGCAACTGGTATATCTATAGGGGGAATTCTTTTCCATGTTCTACTAAACCTCAAATTGAAATCTAAAACAATCTCTTGCTGAGATTTTTGCATAGACGTAAACTGATTAAGCAAAGAGAAAGGGTCGATAGATTCATTAAATTCTTCCACAAAAGGCTCAGCAAATACTACCCACGAGGTAATGGTGTTATCCTCAAGAGTCCTAAACCAATGCAAAATATTTCCTCTTAAGGACAGGGCTAGGATTCTCATAATAACATCTTCCTCCTTTATGTTGTAGATTAATGCCAGGTTCAAAATATCCTGACAATGCTCATATGTAGTCTTCCTAGATCCATCGTAAGTTGGAATAGCCTTGGAAACAACCTGGGAAATGGTATTCATATGGGTTAACCTAATGGGAACAACTGTGTTACAGTTGGGGTACTTCTATAATGGCTGATTCAGGGGTACATTTCCCTGATTTTGGGTTGCATTTCCAACCATATTTCTAGGTGTAGGTCTTTCTGGAGGGGCTATTGGGTTAAATGCAGAGTTTTACTCAAGAATCTCTTCTTATAAGAGGAAATCTTGGTCCAAACTTCTAATAATAGTAGACCCTCTATAAGGTAGCTCATAATAGAAATTTGAGTTAGGTTTATTCCTTTTGAAAGACTTGGTATACATGAAAGGACACTGGTCTACATGGGTGATTCTTTTTTGGGTTTAAATAGCAAGGAGTCACCATGTGAATTTTCTATTCTCCACTTAACAAGGTTAAGACAATTTACCAAATCTTGATTTCTTTGGGTAGAGATAATACAATAACTCATATGATGGGTTTTTGTGTTCCTTGTGAACTTGTACCACTAAGCATGCCAAAAACTGTTGGGCATCGAAATGTCATCAAGCTTTACTTGACACTGCAACTATCTATCTTCCAATTTTTTGTCTAGGCATGCACCCGATAGTCACAGATTGATACTCAAGCATTGGATGGATCAAAGAGAACTTCAATCCAACCTCTAGAGTAGGTTGGTTCCTTGTCAACTTAAAATGGTTTTGACTCAATTAAAGCTCCAATAGGGTTTTGAGATAAGGTTTAGAAAAGGTTTAGGGTTAGAAAAGGTTTAGGGTTAGAAATGTTATAAAGAAACAGTGGATGGATAGGCTAACAACATAGACAACTATAGTAAAATGCTCCCACAAACTATTTCCAGTGTCTCATCACCTGAATGCACATTACCCAAATTAATGAAACCTTCACACATTAAAGCATAAATAGAGAAATATTACAGAAAGCAATTCTAACATCCAATATTGATAATCCAAATAGCAGAATAAACCAATAGTTAGATTTAATAAAAATAAACTCCCTAACAATACAGATCTAATCAAGAACATATTTCAACTACTCTCACAACTAGCAATCCAAAAATTGGAATGAACTAACCATTCAAGTATTAACAAAAATACAACTCAAGACTTCAAACCTCTTGTACAAGATAATGAAGATGACAAATTTGAGTCGAACAATAAGAGTAATGCTCCTTCCATTAGCTCACAAGAATATTTACAATAGGGCAAGAAAATACACTAGAGATGACCTTGAAAAATTAGGGTTTGACCTCTATTTATAGTTTGTAAATGAAATACTAATAAGGAACATTACAAAGATTACATATTTTACAGCTCAACAGAGAGTTCTTGTTGGCATTGTCTTACTGGTTCAACTTATGGAAAATATGTTGTGCGTAGACCACCTTGATAGCTCAGATCCTGTGCAAATTTCTGGTTGGTTGGTGACAGTTGGCGTCTAGGCCATTAGAGACTGCATCTCATCCATAAACTCTTCTTGGAATCTCACTTCATCGTTGATATACAACTACCTCTGGTTCTTTTTCTTGAAGCCCTTCGATGCTTCAACTTCCTGTATCCCAACTAACTATGTTTGAATATGGTGAGAAAATATTTTTAAATACTTCAAAAATTGTTAGCATAATCTTGACCGTTGATCTTCCCTGTGCACGAATTTGATTATGATCTTGGATTATACTCTGTACAATGGATGGGAAAAACCAAAGCACCATTACATTCTTTTAAGTCGATGACATCACCTTCCATAGCTTTGATTATGCAGAATGCTAATCCGGTGTGAAATGCATTAAGAGTTAAGCAGGATGAAATCTGCTTGTCAACCTTCATCTTTCTTCTTTGAATTTGAAGCAACCAAAAATCCGCACTACAAAAGATTCTGATATCATATTTGCTTTATTAATTTGTGAAACTCCAATCCGCACTCAAGCAAGTGTAAATCTTCTTTATCACCAATCTGCACTTGCCATATTTTAAAATAGCTTTACCTCCATTCCGCACTAGAGTTAGTGTAAAATGCTTCTTGTTGCCCATCTGAAAAGAAGTCGATTCAGAATACTCTTTGACACTAATTCATACTTTTGTATTGATTTCCACCTATTCATCGCCAATCCACACTAAAATACTCTCAAAACTTGACATAATTGGTCTTACCAACACTTAACCGCTCATAGCATGTCAATAAATACAAGCGGTCACCATTCTGCACTTCTTCCTGTGCTGACATCATCTTGGCCAATAAATTTTGCAAAATAGGTATGCATTGCCAGTCCGCTGCCAAATGCATTATAAAATATGCGAAAATGATCCAAGTGAAAAATATACTAAGTGTTCGATGGATTAGAAAGCTCTTGTTGTGGATCCACTCCAAAATGCACTGAAAAATGTACGGAATAAAAACTTCATACTTTAGAATAGAATTTTCAATGTTTCCTAAGGATGTGGCCATTTTGGACCTACAAGAACCAAGCATAGAATTATTCATCTAATCAATAAATATGAGGGTGCTGCTAGCATTAGTCATGGTGAAATTATGCTGGATAGACCCTTATGATTGTTGCATTCTGCATGAGCCTTGAGTAATTGGTTTTTTATCGATCTTTATGGCCAGTACATGCAAAACTTGTTGGATGATTTACTTTGGGTTGGGCATGCTATTTGAGTGTGTTGAAGGGGATATGCCAGGTGTGATCCCTAGGTGATTTTTGTGGAATAGATACTCCTGCATCCTTGGGACTTACCCCAAAGTGGCACCCTTAAAGGGGTGTTTTCCACAAACAAAAAAAAGTTGCCTATGCAAACAACAATGAAGGTAATTCTACCTCTTCAAAGTTCAAATATTCTATACCTATCGACTAGGTCTTGAATTTTAGATCCTAACAGTGCAATACTAGGATCATGAGACCATTAGAGCAACAAAGGAGGTCCATGTGGTGGCTTTATGGAGGGTTCAAATCCATAACTTTGGAAGGTACAAACTTTTTATTTCTTTTTTAAGGCATATGGGTGTAAGTAGGAGAGTCGACAGTTTGGTGAACAAAGTATGACATTTTAAAATAGAGTTTAAATATCAAAACTCACCAAAAACATAATTTTACTATCATAGGACATTTCATTTTTAAATTTTTATAGTCTTGTGGGTAATTGTTTGATTAAAAAATACTATAGTACATTTTTGGGGGTAGTATTTTTTTTTGTAAAGATGCATTTTTTAGGGTGACTGACATTCTACATTTTAAAATATTTTCTTTGAAACTTTTATACTTTGTATACAAAATAAACATGTTCTAAAACACACTCATAGTGTTCGATATCAATGGTACCTTTGGCTTGTATTTACAGGTAAAGCTATTGTATTGAGCTACTATCTAAAACCTAACAAAGTTTCCATAATGACATTTGGGTATCAATAATTTAGATCATTGGGGACATATAAGGTCATATATGCTTGATACTTTCACTCTACAATCATATCCTATTTGTCACTATCATGAGACGTAAAACTTGAAATTGAGAAATTTCGAGTATATAAAAAATTACACCTGTGTACAAGGATTTTTTTTAAAGTAGGTATCATTGATAGGGTGAATCCATTTCCATACTACCTTGGTACCTTGTATCATTATATTTTACATACCTTAAAGTCTCTCTCATGTGTGACCGCATATATTGAGAGGACCAGCTTATTCCATATACCGACAGGTATAGGGAAGGGATAGAATATAAGAAGGTGTGGTATATCATACTGGCGGTATATTGAAAGAGGGACCATTTGAGAGTTATAAGGAAACCTCCCCATGGAAACAATGAGAGTATTTATTATATATTCACAAATACTAAAAGGTTCAAACTTTGGACCTTGGAAGACTAATATGAGATCCATATTGGTAGTAGAGAAACTCTAGTACATTGTCACTGGTAAAGTCATTCAACCTGAAGAGGACAAATATACCTAATAGAAATTTGATGATGCAGGTGCTAGAGAATTTATGATCATCACCCTTGCCATAGCATATGTTATCCAACCACACATTTTTGAAGAACAAACATTCAACGAGGCATGGAACACACTTTATACCATCTATGAAGGGAAGAAGGAAGCAATAATTCTTCACCTTCAGTCTCAACTGGACACTTTGGTAGTTTAAGATGGAGAAATAATTGAGGTATTTCTTTGTAGAGTTGTAAAATTGAAATCCAAATTGAATACCATGGGAGAATAGTGGAAGATAAGCTCTTGGTACCCATCATACTTTGATCTCTACAAGATTCACTGAGATTTGATCACTTCTTTACAAGTTTCAAATAGGAAGGTGTCATTTGATGAGTTGTTGAACATGCTTCAAAAGGAAGAAGCAACCAACAAATTAAGGGATCAATTGACAAATTATGATAGCACTTGGTTAGTTAAAAATTATACCAATGCCCTTTCCATTTCAAGATTGCTTTGAAACTTGAAGGTAACGAATGAACCCTAAGGAGAACAAGTCAAAGGTTTTTAAGCATATAAATCCCTATTGATGAAAGCCCATGGGCTACGTCTCTAACATGCATATTTGCACTTGAGAAGTGATCTCCACTTTTCCATGGGTCAATATTATCTTATATTATTACCTCCAAAAAAAGGGGTATAATATTCTATTTACTTGTCGATTTTTAAGGCCTTGTCCACCTCTCACATCTGATTGAATGATGTTACTCCTCACATGAGTCTCATGGATCAACAATAGCCTTTTTTTCCAAGAACTCTTGAATAAATAAGCTACAAAAGGGTCCTTACCCACCACCACAACCATCACCCCCATCATCAATTACACATCCTTAGAAATAAAATAGGTATTTCCATATCTATGATATAGGACACGATACAAAAATTTATTGGTATAACTCAATGAATCAAGAAGATCGAGTCTATCAACCTCATTAGAAAAATACCCAAAATAGACCATGCCCTAAGTAGAAGTGGCAACAAGGGCATGCTATGTTTGAACAATCAAGTTTAGACTCCAAAAAAGCACATAAGGTGCTAATGACCAAGATAAATCAACAACCAAAAAATGATGTTAGGTACATTGATTTAGCTGTTAGAAAGCACATGACATGGGATAAAGTGTGGTTTGACTCCTTACAATCCAAATATTGGAAACCGATCACTATTACTAATGATAAAACCTATAATATCAAAGGAATGGGAGATGTTCTTCTCAATCGTATTGGAGGTAACTGCTCTTTTGAAAAGGTATTATGTGTAATCGGATTGGCCAACAACTTGTCTATACCACAAGTTGTGGATCACAACATGGAGGTCAAATTTAGAGTTGTTGATGGCACCAAGAAATATTTTATCACAAAAAATGGTAAGAATTTGGTAACTATTTCCTACAAAATTGGCTTGTTTATGCTCAATGTCTTATCTTCTCCTATGGTCGCACTATCAACAACCATGACATGTGCTACCTCAATTTGGCATCGATGATATGACCATCTAAGTTTTAGTTATTTATTCCAACTAAGTAAGAATAAAATGGTGTTAGGTCTGCCAAACCTTTCACCAACATTATAAATATGTTGGGGTTGTTCAATACGAAAACAACACCGAGTACCTTTTTAGTTAAGCATTCATAGAGTCAAAGGACAGTTAGATGTGATACATATTGATACATGTAGACCCATGCCATCCAGTCTTGATGAAGATATTTCCAATTTTTTGTTAATGATTACTCACGAAACATGTGGGTGTACTTTTTGCAACTGAAGTTTGATGCATTCAAGTATTTTCAACACTTTCAAGCAGTGTGTAGAAATATAACTTGGACATTCAATTCAAGTTATTTTCTCAAATTGACAGGGGGTAATATACATCCAATGACTTTTCAATGTTTCTTGCACGGAATGAGATCAAGCGATAACACACTACAACATATACTCCAAATGGAAATGGTTCGTTGTATGAAGAAATAATTCCATCATGGAAATGGTTCACTGCATGCTCACATGAGTTAATTTGGAGAAATAATATTAGGTTGAAGTTGTCTCCACCATAATATATATTCTATACAAAGCACCCATAAAGGAACTACAAGGAGTTACATCTAAAGAAGCTTGGTTTGGGAGGATGCCTATAATAACACATCTTAGAGTCTTTAGAAGCAAGGCATACATGCATGTGCCAAAGCAATAGAGGACCATATTGGATGTGACAACCCTGTTATGCATATTTATTGGGTATGATGCTAAGTCAAAATATTATTGAATGATAGATCTAGTTACCAAGAAATTTCATATAAGTTGAGATGTGGTGTTTGATGAAGAATTTGAAACTAAGCCAAATACTAAGGATTCTGCAAAATACGAAGATGCCATATCTCTAATTGTCTAGAGTTAGATGAGGAAGTTCATGAAAAAGTTCTAAAGTTGTTGATGAACTTGTAAGAGCTAATGTACCTACATCTCAAAGTAGAAAAAATCCAAAATGAATCACAAATACCATTAGAGATGCTAAACTTGATGCAGTGCTTGATCTCACTTCCACACAATCATGTACTCATAGTAGTACATATCAGGAAGTAAATCTAGGCTTTATGACTTCCATAGTGGAGAATTTAGAACTAAAATCAATGAAATATGCACTTGGCTCACCATAGTGGAAGACAACTATGGATGCAGAGTATAAATCTCTGATGAGCAACAAAACATGTTGATTTGTTAAAAGGAAAGAATCCCACAGGCTGCAAGTGGATGTTCAAAATTAATACAAGGTAGATGGATTCATTGATAAGTATAAAACATAACTCATTGTAAAGGGCTATGCACAAAAGGAAGAAATTGACTATGAAGAGACGTTTGCACCCACAATAAATATTACAACCATCTGTGTACTCTATGTAGTGGCAACATAGTTCAGTTGGAAACTTCAGTAAATGGATGTCAAGAGTGCCTTACTTAATGATGATCTTTAAGAAGAGGTGGACATAACACATATTGAAGGCTTTGTTGTTAATTGATAATGACAAAAGGTCTATATAATAATCAAGTCGTTGTATGGGTTGAAGTAGGCTCCTAGAGCCTGGTACATCAAAATTGATGATCAGCTATTACAACATGAATTCACTAGAAGTCTCTCTGATGCAAATATCTATCTTAATAAAGTTGGATATGAGATAATGATACTTGTGTTGTATTTTGATGATCTGATAATCATTGGTAGTTCAAATGAATTGGTGAACAGTGTCAAGAATGACTTGAAAAAATCATTTGACATGATAGATCTAGGACTTCTACATTATTATATTAGCTTGGAGTTCTAACGAATAAATCATCACATTGTGTTCTCATAGAAAAAGTATGCCAGGATACTATTGAAAAATACTGAATGATAAAACATAAACCTAAGGTAACACCAATGGAGCAAGGTTTACAACTATCTCGATATGATAAGCCACCCAGGTTTCTAATACTCGTTATCATTAGCTGATTGGGAGTCTCATTACTTGAAAAATACAAGGCTTGATATTAGATTTATTATGAGTTATATTTTGAGCTTCATGCAAGAACCTAAGGCAAGTCAATGAAAGGGAGTAAAGAGGATTTTGTATTATGTTTGTGCTTCAATAGAATATGGGTTGGAGTATAAGAAGAATGATAAATTCTTCCTACAAGGATACACAAAATTATATTATGCTTTATATATAGATGATAGAGGTTAGGATATATATTTATTTTAGGATTTGAACCTATCTTGTGGTACAACAAGAAACACTAGGTCAGGATATGTATTTCATCCACAAAGAATATTGTGTTACACGAGGAGTTGTATGAAGCAATATGATTACATATATGGATGTATGAAAAATATACCAACACTATTTTTTTTTTAATTTAGTGGAAAACCCCTTGCGGGACCACCTTGGTCTGAGAAACCATGACCTTGGGGTTCTACACCATTAAAATCACCCGGGAGTCATGCCCAACCCTGATCGCACCAGCATTATCAACTAGATTTTGGGTATGCAATGTGTGTTTGGTAGGGTGGAGATTCAAACCATGGACCTCCCTTTGAGGATTGCCCTACCCTCTCCAACTCACCTACAATATGTGGGTAAATAGACCAACACTATTGATTGTGACAATCAAGGTATTCTAAAATTGGTTAAGAATACAATCTTTCTTGAAAGAACAAAGCACATTGAAGCTCAATATCATTTCAATCGAGAACATATTAAAAATCACCAAATTTAGCTCTAGTACATTCCCATAAAAAAATAGCTTCAAATATTTTCACAAATGCACATGCATGTGTCAAATTTGAATTGTTTCACAACTCTTTTTGTATACCAAAAATGTAATAAGAGGGATGCTAGGAAATTATTACATTATTTCTATAGTTGGTTATAAGAACTCGAAACAAATAGATCAATTGCAACTTACCGATCTGTTAGTTAGGAAGGTATAATCATTATCTCAAAATAATATCGCTGTAAGAGAACTATCGTATTTAAATATATGATTTTAATTAAATGATGGTTAATGTTACTCAATCTAACATTTTTGATGGTATGGCTATATTACATAGTCCAAATGCCTAAGATTGAGTTTTATAGAGCACTATTGATGGCTTTTATAGAGAGATGGTTTTCAGAGACTAATACCTTCTAATTGCTTTGTGGAGAGCTCACTATCACATTAGAGGATGTCTAGAATATTATGAGCATACCCATTAGAGAGGCACCAATATACATGAGCTAAAGTCAATAGAATAGGTTGGGGAGGCTAATTTTGTATGCATAGTTTCTAGTCATATGGTCGAATATTGCCAATAATATTGTATACATTGAAGGTCATCTAGATAAGCAAACAACTTTTCTGTATGCATTGGTGTCAAAAGTTTTCATTGATGACACTAGTAGGTAGGTCATACACTAGGGATGGAGTGATGTGGTGGTAAATATGATAAATAACCAGATAATATTTTCATGGGGCCTCATTATCTTAGCTAGGTTGTACCACTCCTTACATTAGGTGGTGTATAAGGGAGGTAGGAGGTTGTCTATTGCAACTGATTCTAGTCTAGTATTAGGAGCACATAGCCATGCTACAATCACAAAGGCTACAAGGTTAGGTGGGGAATATGAAGGTACCATAAGCATATTATTAGATAAACCATCTAGTGGTAGAATAGGGGTTGTGCCATAGAAGCATTTTTGAGAAGGCATAAGGGATTATTTATGACCTATAGAGTAGGTGATGTCACACCCTTACACACAACAACCAGGGTGGGTGAAGGAGACCTACTAGTTGGCCTAGGTCAAGAGGGTTAGGTGACTAATCAAACCATAGGGAGAGCATGAGCTCTTCCATTTTGGCCAGGTGGTTTGGTAGCTTGGGTAGTAGTAGGGTGTCCCAATAGGACATATTTGGTATCAAATATTTACATGCAAGTAGGGGTTCAAGCCATAGTGGACTCTTAACACTTATTCAAAGCTAGATATAGATGATCCCATGATCCTTGATCTAAGAGGTGATGATCCAAAAATTAGAGTCGACTATTGGGGATGGTATCAAATGATTCAACCACCCAAGGTGATCATAGTTAGCCTAAGGATATATAAGCATGTGCATATAGTGAGGTAGTCATGAGGAGCACATCAAGTTATCCCACCACTATTAAGATGATATCAAGAGTATTTTTACAAAAGAGAGAGGATAACAATAGTAGCAACAACAAGAGAAATGGTTGTGCTAATGATCATAGTAGGGGAGGTAGGACCTAATAGGTCGTATCAATCCATTGTGAAGGTAGAGAGAGATATGCTATCCCAATATATGGCCAGCCTTAAGGATACACTGAAAATAGTGATAGTAGAGAGAAACACCACTCAATCAAAGGAAACAAAAAGGATGATAGAGAGGGATAAGATTTTCCACTAGACCTTAATGATGTAGCATACTATCCTAAGTTTTATTGCAAAGAGAGATACAATTGCAATGAAGGCCATTTTGGCAGGTGGATTTGAAAATAATCAACTTGTCCAGAGCCTCCTAGATCAAATAGCTATCACACAATATTTGACAAAATTGGTCTAGGTGCAAGCAAATTTCATAGTGGAGGTCAAGCGATAAACCTATTAGGATTGCTTATCATGTATCTATACTAGCAGATCTTTGATTACATTTATTTATCAAGTCACAAACATGGACAACATTGATACACTCATGGTTTACGACTTGGTAGTGACAATGAACAATAAGGATGACACCATTGCATAGAGGAAAAGGAGCCCAAGTGAACTTTAAATAATTCCCTAGGAAATTTCTATGATACCGATAAAATATTTTCCCAATGGGACTTTAGATAATACCATAAATCATTACTATGATACAATTTATTACATAGATAAAATATGTTCCCAAGGGGACTTTAGATAATACCATAAATCAATACTATGATACAAGTTATTACATAGATGAAAGGCATACCCAAGGGGACTTAAATAATGCCATAATACATTGTTATGATACAAGCTTTGATATAGATAAAAGATGTTCCCAGGGGACTTTAGATAATGCCATACAAAATTACTATAATACAAGCTATGATATAGATAAAAGACGCACCTATGGGGACATTAGAAAATACCATAAGGCATTTCTATGATACAAGCTAAATATATTATCTTTGGCACCCTATATAAATGTTCGAGAAGCATTATATGACTTATTTGAAAGTTGTAAATAGATTTACCTCAAAATAAATGCTTGCAAGGATTTTATAGATGTTCCAATGCCAATAAAATTGGCTCTAGACAAATTTCACTTTTTCTAATAGATTCACCTTTTAACAAATGTCTAAAGGTCTTTTACTTTGCTTGGAGACATACATCACACAAGACTTTTGTTGGTGGATTTACCTTTAAACAAATATCTAAAGGATATCTAATTTGATCATAGACAAACGTCACATAGGAATTATGTTTATGGATTTTCCTTTAAAAAAATGTCTAAAGGACTTCTGCTTTACCTATAGATAAACATCACATGGGACTTTTGTTAATGGATTTTCCTTTGAATAAATATCTAAAGGATTTTTTCTTTACCTATAGATAAATGTGACGTAGGATTTTTGATTGTGGACTTACTTCATTAATAAATGTTAAAGATGATTTGTGTGACATGCCAAAGGCAATGACTTGCCTCTAGAAAAATGTCATAGAGGACTTTGTGATTTGATTAATGTTATAATAGATTTACCCCTAGTTAAAAGAGGAATTTTTTATGGTTATGGGATATATTGCTTCATGCCAATATGTGATTGGGGTAGTGTTGGTGATATTACATAGGGAATGGAACTCTTTATTGAGCCCATATTACACTTTGCATGGGATCAAAAATGATATTCTCATGAATGGGACAAGATTGAACAAGTAAATTTTTTCCATCAATACCTATGAACTTCATAGTATTCATCATGTGGAAAAATATTGATGAGATAGGGTATGAAGAGATAGGGTTTTCATAAACATTAACAAAAACTCACAGTATTCATCATATGGCAAGATGTTGAAGATATATGGTTTGTCATTAGAATTAGTGAAACTCATAGTATTCACCACATGGCAAGATAGAAGTACAAAATATTTAGAAAGATGTGAAAGCTTATGAGATAAAGATAAGACTTTGTGATAGAAGAAAGATAGTTGGGTTGTGCAAACTGTGATAGGAGTGACTAGTCTGCAAGATGGGATAAAGGAGGATCTGCTCACATCAGTCACCTAGTAAAAAGGAAAATAAAATATTATATCTAAGATCATTATTTGCATGTCATCACAAATCCTAACTCTTTATGCTTTATGTGGTCTAAGTAGAGACAAGCATGTGCATACATATATATGAAGTTAGGTAGACACAAGTATATATTGATAAGAAACTTAAATACATATAGGAAACTAATGCAAACTTAGAATTTTTTTTTTAATATGCATTATGTTTGTTGGTTGTTTAAATTTTTTTCTATCAAGTGTGATGAGGCGATAAGCACCTAAACTATACTTTGCAGTTATGATATATGGACCTAGCCAATTAGGCTCAAATTTGTCTTTGACCTTAGTGTTGGGATTGGTGTTTTTCTTATTCTCTTTGAGAAAAAGATCACCAACTTCAAAAAAATTGAGATCGTACCTTATTGCCATAGATATGTTCAAGCCTTTCCTAGTAGACCCTTAGATGCTCTAGGGTATGGATCCACATTTCATCAAGAAATTCCAATTGGATGAGATGCATTAAATGAAATTCATCTTCAATAGAGGCATCTTGCAACAAAAAGCACAAGGGAACCTCAAGCTCAAAGGGAAATATTACTTCATTTTCATAGACCAAAGAATAGGGTGTCACACCAGTGAGAGTTTTGACACTAGTGCGATATGCCTGTAGAAGGGAAAACTTCCTTGTCACATATGATTATTGATTGGATTCGCTAGGAGTCGAGGTGAACCATGGGGGTGTGTTATATTCTCTACACTTGGTGGAAAATGGAAAGGGGTTCATCAATAATGGTTTTAGAACTTGATCCAAGTCTGGTCTGAGAATTTTTAATGTGTCAATTAAGCATACATCTATTATTTGGCCTTTATAAACTAAACTATGAAAATGAAAGAATAATGCAAGAAACACAAGATGCAAAAAGACAAGAAATAACCCTATTATGATCATGTAATTCAATAATGTCTAACCCTAATATTAAAAAATAAAGTCTTTGAGCAAGGGTCCAAGGAAATGCACAAACAAGATAAAAACCCTAGATGCACACTATATGCTTTTATTCTTTCAAATGCCTAGAAATTCAATCTAATGTTTTCCTTTACTTGTAATCTAGATTTTGGGTAAAAATGAACAAAAGTAAACACCAAAAAAAATAAAGATCTATTAGGGCACTTATATGATCTACCAGTTAATTAAAGCTTTATCTTACATCCAGAATATCCAAACAACTTCAAACCTACAAAATAACTTCACAAGCCCTAGAAAATTTGATAAGTGTTTGGGGGTCAGCTTAGGCTATTAAAAGATCAAGCTTAAAGGCACAAAAATCAAGCCCCCTTGGTCATTTTAGTTGAACATTCAAAAGTAAAGTGATATTTGACCTTTGGAACATGCACAAATAGAGTAAAAAAAATGTGTAACAATAAAATAAAATACAAACAAGATGGACACAACATAATGCTAAAATACAAAGTGTAAATCAGGATTTTGGGGTGTGAAAATTTCTCCCAAGCCCTAATTTATCAAATTCATACCATATAAATATGGAGCACATATCTATTTTGTCAAATTCATGCCCGCAATGAAGAGGTGGAAGAAAAAATCCAATAAGGTTGATCTATCCAATCACCAAGGCTTCTCCACTCAATCCCAAAGGGTAGCCAACACCAAAGCACAAAACAACAAAACAATTTGCAACAGAAGGGCACTTGTTAGCATAAGGAATGAGCGAATCTCAAGAATTATTGGGATAAGAGAGGGAATCCAATCCTCTATTTATAAAATGTTTGGAGGGAAAAATGGGTGAGAAAATGAAATTTCATTGTGGGCAAGGGTCAACCCCAAAACGGGCTGATGAGGGGGGAGATTTTAGTGAGAAAAATCCCTAGAACACCAAATTCATACCCAATAATTACAAGGCATGAATTTGGTAAGCCAAATTCATGCCTCGTATGAACTGGGTATGAATTTGGTAAAGCTAAGGAAACATGACAAAGGGAGAAGAGAAAAGGGTCCAAATTTACACTTAACAAGTTTGGGTGGTTGACTAGGGATCTAAGGAAAAATTGACTCATTTCTATTGGTCAATTTTTTATGTTTAAATTTTACCCCATCTTTGATGCATTTATGACCAAATAAATATGTCAAAGAAAGATGTAGACTCCTATGGGTGAAATCAGTGAACACAAAAAGAGATCATCGGGTTTGGATAGAGGGGTGGTGCAAAAAGGGGTGTTAGCTTGAACACCTTAAATTTACACACAAAATGAGGTATTACTACCATTAATGCCTCTAAGGCTAGGGTGCCCCCTCGAGTTTTTAAATGGAATGTGAAATTCCAGATAAAACTCAAAAAGGTGAACAAAACAAGAAAAAACAAAGAAATAGCAAAAGACAAGCAAGGAGATAGAAAATGAAGAAAGGGGAGGAGAGAGAAGAAAGGGAGGGAAAAAGAAGGAAGAGAGAGAAGAAAGGGAGGGAAAAAAATGCATGGAAGAAAAGAGGAAAAGGTGGGAAAAGAGATTTATTTTCACCGTGCAAGGAGAAAAGAGCTTTGGAGAAGAAAGAGAATGGAACTACCAACTCATCGTGGTGTCATGGTGAGGGGTGAGGCTAACATCATTGTTGACTAGGTGAAGGTGTGGATCAAGATCCACTTACTTATTTTATATTTTTCACCTGCACAGACAAAAAAAATTATATTTTTTTGGATCTTTTAGTCAAGATTTGGCAAAATTCATTGTGGACCACAAATTTGGTCATGCGACAGGTAGTTTAGCCAAGCCAAATTCATGCCTTATACAAACTGAACATGAATTTGGTTGGGAATATTTACCAAATTCATGTCCAATAATTCTAATGCAATCGAGCACACTAGAGACTACCCTGGAGTAGCTTATAATGGAGGAGAGGGAGACACTAGAGAAAATGGGACTACTGCACTTAGTAGAGATGCCTCACATTGAGGTAGACTAAGATCTATCGATGGATTTGGTAGAGCGATGGTATATGGAATCATCCACATTTTGAATATTGATTGGGGAGATGATGATCACATTGGAGGATGTGTGGTATATCTTGTGGATCCCCATTAGAGGAAGGAATATTTACATGGTACGAGTGTTGATAGTGGCATCAAAGATGATGTTGGGAAACCTGACACATGTGATCCAGCAAAGTGGATTCTATGTCAAAGAGATGCCATATCGATATGGGGTTGGGGCATTGACATTCATACTATAAAAAGTGGTGGTGGGGATGTTGGTGTGGCATATCAGTAGGCGACATCTACCATGGATATTGGTAGAAGTAGTAGTAACATGTAGGATCAAGGAGTGATATTCACATGAGAACCATATTTGTTGGGCGGTTTATATAGGACACTACACAACATCATGTATAAGTGGTAAAAATGACTGATCTGTACAACATTGGTTCAAGTTTGGTGTTAGGAGCATATAACAGTTCAAATATTGAATGCACTACTAGGACTATTTCCCAATGTGGAACGACCAACAACATACATGTGGAGTGGACACTACGAGCGTGGGCATAGGTCATATGCTAGTACCTTACCACTAGGGAGGTAGGTGATAGATGAGCCATTGGAGCACCAAATATTATGGTTATTATGGTGTCTAAACTTAGGCTATAGGGAGGACATAGATGAGCTGGATCGAGGGAGGAGGATCTAGTGTTTTATCACTAAGAAGCATGAGTGGGAGCTATTTAGGTTTGATCAAGTACAATACCAATTTGACATTCTATAGGAGATTCCAAACCTGGAATATAACTAGTTTAGAGGGGTGAGGAGGGATCCATTAGGATGTAGAGGCACTCCTAATATAGCTAAGTGGGCAAAGGAGGACCTATATGACCCACTTTACATGTATACAGGGGTGGATGATGTCATGGTGACCTTTGGGTATAATAGATGGTACAAGAGCATTATGCCCCTAAGGATCTCTCCACCAATGCTAGTGTAGAGATGCCAAATAATTGTTTTTTTATCATTTAAATTTAAAGTGGGTTTTTATCAAGGGACCCAAAACTTGATTACAACAAGGCAAGATACTTTTTAAACAAGGCCACAGTAAGACCGCAAGAAAGGATAACCTTAAGGAAAATGATTACCTTTCATGACATGCTTAAGGAAAGTCTTTTAGGATAGGCTAAAGGATAGCCTTTTAGGATAGGCTTAAGGGGAACCTTCTAAGAATTTTAGAGAAAATGAAAATCCCATCTTGAAACAAATTTGAAAATCCAACCCAGTAGGAGAAGGAGAAAGTGGGAAAAAACATGTGAAACTCCTGCCTAGCCACTAGTTTGAACCACCCAATAGGCGAGAAAACAACAACCCACCAAAATTTGAAATAGAGAATCCCGTGTAGGGAAAATATAGAAATTGGGTATAAAACACCGTAAAACTAGGAAATAAAACCAAAACCCCCCTAAGTAGTAGGAAGGGTCCTGGAAACAACCCAAAAAAAATATAGGGATGCAAAAGAACAACATACGCACAACCCTAAAAATGTATAGCAAACAAGGGACTCCACATGCCATGAAATCCTGTTGCAACAAGGAAATATACTTAGAAGCCAAAGGAGATAGAGAAAACATTAGTGCAGAACCATGAGCCATGGGAAAGAGGTGGGGAGGTCCCAGGAAACCTCAATAGAAGGATCCATGAAGCACAAGGTGCCAATGATAAGTGCAGGGTCCCCATGAAGGTCAAAAAAAGTAGCAAGAACCCCAAAGAATCCTCCAAAACCATCGATGAACAAATTCAGATATATAGAAGAGGATGACTAGTAGGAACATAGAAACAATCAGTATAGAGGCCCATCCCTAAGCCACAAAAAATCTGAGAACCCACCACCAAGCCCACATCCAAAATTTTGAGCAAGGTGCAACGACAGTATTGTCATTGTTGTCAACACAGTCAGAAAGATTGGTTAATGCAGTGGACAGGAGTTCAGAGGTTATTCAGAGTATGTACAGTGCAGTTAAATGCTTATGAGGATGTTTTTGATGTTTGGGTGAAGTTGTTACAGGTTGTCCAAGAAGACCGAAGTGGCCCATATGCAAAAGATAAAAGAGAAGCGAAAAAAAAGCAAAAGAAAAAAGTGTCGCGATATCGTGACATGTTGCATTTTCGCGGCCAAGAGAGAAGAGAAAATGCAAGGAGAAAAAGTGTCACGATATCGCGACATGTTGTATTTTCGTGGGCCTAAGCAAAGAAAAAGAGCAAGGAGAAAAAGTGTCGCGATATCGCGACATGTTGTATTTTCGGGCCTAAGCAAAGAAAAAGAGCAAGGAGAAAAAGTGTCGCGATATCGCGACATGTATTTTCACGGGCCAAAGCAAAGAGAAAGAGGAGAGAGAAAAAAGTGTCGCGATATCGTGACATGTTGCATTTTCATGGTCCAAAGCGAAGAGAAAATGCAAGGAGGAAAAAGTGTCGCGATATCGCGACATGTAGCATTTTCGTGGTCCAAAGCGAAGAGAAAATGCAAGGAAGAAAAAGTGTCGCGATTTCGCGACATGTAGCATTTTTGCGGTCCAAAGCGAAGAGAGAGAGCAAGAAGGAAAAAGTGTCGTGATATCGCGACATGTCACATTTTCGTGACTCGAAAGGGGAGGAAGGAAGAGAAAGAAAAAGTGTCATGATATCGCGACATGTCACATTTTCATGACTTGAAAAGGGCAGGAAGGAAGAGAAAGAAAAAGTGTCATGATATCACGACATGTCACATTTTCGTGACTCAAAAAGGCCAAGAAGAGAAATAAAAAGTGTCATGATATCGTGACATGTCACATTTTCGTGACTCAAGAAGGGGAGAGTAACAAAAGTGTCGAGATATCAGACATGTCACATTTTTGTGACTCAAGAAAAGCCTCAAAATAGAAACGAACAGTCATGGAAAAGAAAAGAAAGGGGGTCATGAAGGAGAAAACAAATGCATGCAAAATAGAAATGAAAACGCATGCATGCATAGAAAAGAAAATGAACAGTCACTAAGGAGAATATGAATAGTCATGACCGAGAAGATGAACAGTCATGGTAGGAGAATATGGTGTCAATTATTTGCATGTAACGTGTTTGATGAAATGCCTTCTCTATATATACAAAAGGAGTTACATATAGAGGGTTAATTGAAGTGGTGAAGAGAGGTTACAACTAGAGTTACAAAGAGAAAGGATGGTTATAAAAGGAGTGTTGCTTGGAGAATTTCAATTGGGGAATTTATTCATTGAAGTGCGTGAGAGGAGCATGAGAGGAGAGCGAGAGGTGCACGATAGGTGAGCGAGAAGGATGTGTGTTGTGTGAATTGTGAGAGAGGTTGAGTAAGCAATAGACTAGTCAGGGTCTTGTAAAAGTGAAGGCATTTTTATGTCAATCTTCTAGTTTCAAAATCGAAGTCCAAGTTGGTGCTTGGCATCAGGGGTTGGTGCTCCTTCCAGTTGGTGTTGGTAAATCAGGGGTTGGTGCTCCTTTCTGTTGGTGTAGATAAATCAGGGGTTGGTGCTCCTTTCTGTTGGTGCAGATAAATCAGGGGTTGGTGCTCCTTCTAGTGGGTGCTGGTAAATTGATTGTAAAGTTGTGCTTTGCAAGGGCTGGATTTGGATGGTAGTCCAAACAGTCAATTTTTGAGGAGTAGCCAAATCGGTGAACCTCGGTACATCTTGTGTTGTGTGATGCTCTCTTGTTATATTTGCTTTATTTGGTTTTAAGTTCTCTTTGTTTCGGCTTTAAGAGTTTAAGATTTAAGTTTTGAAGAGCTACACTGATTCACCCCCCCTCTCAGTGTCATAGTGAGATTAACAATTGGTATCAGAGCCAAGTTCCTGAACAAGCTTAACCGGCTAGGGTGATCTTGGAAGTGACACAATGGCAGGTGGTGAAGGCTTCTCATCAAACAAAGCACCATTGTTTGATGGAACTAATTACGCATATTGGAGACTCAGGATGCAGACATATCTTTGTGCTTTGGGATACGACATTTGGGATTCAGTACATAGTGGATACACAATACCCACCACTTCTCCAACCGATGCTGTCGGTAAGAAATTGTTTGAGAATAACTCAAAAGCAAAGAATGCTATCATGTGCGGATTAGTGGATAGAGAACTGGTAAAAATTATGAGTTGTAAAATGGCAAAAGAAATATGGGACAAACTGAGGAGCATTCATGAAGGAGACGATAAGATCAAGGAGGCCAAGTTACAAACACATCGAGCTCAGTTCGAAGTATTAAAGATGAATGACGATGAGAACATAGAGGCATATATGCTTGAGAGTTAATGAAGTCATTAATGCGATTAGAGGACTCGGTGAGGAAATCGAAGATTCTATCATCGTGAAAAAGGTATTAAGATCTCTTCCCCAAAGATTTGATTCTAAAGTTTCAGCTATAGAAGAAGCTAAAAATCTAAATTCTTTTAGTATGGATGAGATGCATGGTTCTTTGACTGCATATGAGATGAGAATAGGAAAATCTAAACCCACAAACAGAGAAGCTACTTTTAAAGCCCATAAAAATATGAAAGCAAAACAAGAATCCGAGGAAGAAGAGGCATCGGATGAAATGGAAGCAAACTTTGTTCGAAAACTAAAAAGGGGAAAAGGAAAATATAGAGGAAAGTTACCGTTTAAATGTTTCAATTGTGGAGGCATCGGGCATTTTGCAGTTAAATGTCCACTTAATGAGAAGAACAAAATTGATGAAGGATCGCACCAAGAAAGAAGTTACTGGAAGAACAAAACAAATTTCAGAAAAGGCAACTTTAAGAAGAAAAGTTTCATCTCCAAGAATGTCAGTTCATCAGAAGACAGCTGCAGTGAGGATTCTGAAAAGGAAATAGGTGAAGCTCTTTTCATGGCAATCATAGATGAAAAAATAGAAAAAGAACAGGAAAGTGATGAAGAAGAAAGTGATGCAGAAGTAAATTTGAAAGAGGAACTAATTGCAGCTCTGGATGAAGTGAAGATAGAAAGAAAAAAGAATAAGAAAATTTCAAGAAAGCTTGAGGATGCAAATGAAATCATAACCAGTTTGAAAGTACGAGATAGAAGAATCCAAGAAAATATCTGAAGATCTCGAAGTGCAAATAACCATGAAAATAGATTATTCTTGCAAACTAGAAGAAGAGATTGTTGGTTTAAGAATGCAGATAGAAGAGATGAATCGTAAAATTAGTTGTCATCACAAACGTGAAGAAAGTTCTATGAAGCTGGATAAGATCATAAATATCCAAAGGACTACAGGCATGAAATTTGGTTTAGGCTTTGTCGAAGGAGAATCATCAAATGGATCAAAGAATGAAGATAAGAAACGGGTTGATCAAGAAAAATTGACTCAGGCAAAAGAAAGCAATAATGCAAGGCACGAAAGGAGAATTGACAATGATGGATTCATCAATGTCACACATCAAAGAAGAAGAAGATTTATGACTCCTACGACAACATGGCAAAGACCATCACCCAGGTTCAATCATCTCTTTTCTGGTTACTGTTTTAAATGCAATGGTTATGGACATAAGATTTCAGATTGCAAGTATAACGTAGGACCAAGGAATTTTACAAGTAGAAATGTTTTTTCACCTTTGATGGATTATGTAGTAGAATGTTATAACTGTCATAAGTTTGGGCACATTGCAAGAAATTGTCAAAGTACATTTGCATCAAATCAATTTCAGGGAAGAAAATCTCAACCAAATGGAATGAGACAAAATAGAAAATTTCTCGAAAAACATGTACAAGCTACTGAAAAAGAAAAGTCAAAACAAGAGCCCAAAACTGTAATCAAACCAGAGTGGAAAGAAAAAGATCGATCCAAGGAAGAAAAGAAATCCCTGATCGTACAAACAACATTTAAAGCACAAAATAAATCTGCACCATGGATACTTGATAGTGGATGCTCCAGTCATATGACAGGTGACAAACAAAAATTTGAGAAGTTACAGCAATATGAAGGTGGTTCGATAAAATTTGGAAATAATGATGGAGCTAAGATAGTTGGCAAAGGTTCGGTGAAGATTAGTGATGGAAAAATCAAGTCAAAAGAAGTCTTGTTTGTGGTTGGTCTGAAGCATAACTTGTTGAGTGTAAGTCAGATTTGTGATAGAGGTCATGAAGTGATTTTTAAGAAGCAGGGTTGTGAAGTCAAAAAAGTGAACTGTGGAAAGTTGATAGCAACTGGATCGAGGACATCTGGAAACCTGTACACTCTCTCAGAGACTTCAGAAGGAGCTTGCTTGATTGGATAGGTAGAAGAAAATTGGTTGTGGCACAAGAGGCTCGGTCATATCAGTTTTGACAATCTAGTAAAAATCAGCTCAAAAAGGGTAGTGAGAGATATTCCCACCATTAGAAAACCATCAAATAGCATTTGTGCTTCATGCCAAAAGGGGAAGCAAACTAGAGTCTCATTTAAAACAAAAGAGTACTACACAAGCAAACCTTTGGAACTAATACATACTGATTTATGTGGACCCATGAGAACGCAAAGTATAAATGGTGACAAATATTTTATGTTGTATATAGATGACTATTCCAGGATGACATGGGTATTTTTTTTGAAGCACAAATCAGAAGCTTTTGAGATGTTCAAGGTTTTCAAAAACCAAGTTGAGAATCAAACAGGAAAAAGGATTAAATGTTTAAGATCGGATAGAGGAGGAGAGTTCATTTCAGAGGATTTTCACGAGTACTGTGAAAAATATGGTATTAGAAGATAGTTTTCAGCAGCCAGGACACCTCAGCAGAATGGTGTGGTAGAAAGAAAGAACAGGACAGTGCAGGAAATGGCATGGACTATGTTGACAGAGAGCAAAGTAGCAGACAAATTTTGGAAAGAGGCAGTCCATACTGCGATATACATCCAAAATAGGTGCATGTTGAGGATGCATGAAAGCAAAACTCCTTATGAGTTGTGGTTTGGTAAAAAGGCAACAATAAGATACTTTAAAGTTTTTGGCAGCAAGTGTTACATTAAAAGAACTGAAGAAAACCTTGGTAAGTTTGAAGATAGAGCTGATGAAGGTATTTTTCTTGGCTATTCATCAAAAAGCAAAGCTTACAAATGCTACAACAAGAAGCTAAAGAAAATTGTGGATAGTGTCGATGTTAAAGTTGATGAAGGTAGGGAACGAGTAATTAGCTATGAAGAGAACTACCCAATTTATGAAGAAGGAAATGAGGAAAAGGAAATGGAAAAGAAACAAAAAATTGACTCAGATGATTCAAACAAGTGATTCGAAGTGGAAGAAAATAAGAAATTCAAAACAGGCAGTGGCAGAAAGATCATCCTAGAGAGCAAATAATTGGAGACCCCACAGTTGGTGTTTGGACAAGAAGAAGAGTAGTAAGCAACTACTCTCTATTATCCAGCATTGAGCCCAAAAATGTTGCTTGAAGCAAGCAAAGATAAAAGTTGGATGAAGGCAATAAATGAAGAATTAGATCAGATCGAGAAAAACAAAACTTGGGAGTTAGTACCAAGACCTGCAAATAAAAATATAATCGGTACTAAATGGATCTTTCGAAACAAGTTGAATGAAGATGGACAGGTAGTCAGGAATAAAGCAAGATTGGTATGTAAAGGCTATGCACAAGTTGAAGGAATTGACTTTGAGGAAACCTTTGCACCTGTGGCTAGACTAGAGGCAATTAGAATGTTTCTGGCTTTAGCGAGTTTACAAGAATTTCAAAGTTTATCAAATGGATGTGAAATCAGCTTTTTTGAATGGGAAACTCGAAGAAGAGGTTTATATTGAGCACCTAGATGGTTTCCAACTTGGTGATGATCCCAACTTGGTTTGCAAGTTGAAGAAAGCATTATATGGCTTAAAACAGGCACCCCGAGCATGGTATGCAAGGCTAGACAACTATCTTACTCAACAAGGGTTCAAGAAAGGTATGGTGGATAGTAATTTGTATGTCAAAACAGAAAATGGCCATCTTATTGTTCTTGTTGTATATGTTGATGATATCATATTTGGCAGTAGCAAAGATGAGTGGTGTAAAGATTTAGCAAATAAGATGCAGAAAGAATTTGAAATGTCAATGATTGGTGAACTTTCGTATTTCCTCGGGTTGCAAGTTAATCAAAATGAGAAGGGCATATTTATTTCTCAAATTAAATATGTGAAAGAGATGCTAAAAAAGTTCACAATGGAGGATTGCAAGCCAGTTAGCACACCCATGATGACAGGTTGCAAGTTGAGCAAGGATGACAAATCTCCACATGTTGATCAAACCATGTACAGATCTATGATTGGGAGCTTACTGTACTGCGATGGCTACCGAACGAGATATTTTGCAGGCAGTATGCATGGTAGCACGATTTCGGGCTAGTCCCAAGGAGACTCATGTGACAACAGTGAAGAGAATTCTTCGGTATCTCAAGGGTACTATGGAGTATGGGTTATGGTATCCGAAAGGTAAGGACTTCACCCTTATTGCGTATTCAGATGCAGATTGGGCAGGATGTGTAGATGACAGAAAGAGTACCAGTGGCGGTGCATTCTATCTTGGAGACAGGTTGGTCGCGTGGCACAACAAGAAACAAGAGTCAGTCTCCTTATCCACAGCAGAGGCAGAATATATTGCAGCGACAACATGTTGTACGCAGGTATTATGGATGAAACAAACCCTGAAAGATCTTGGTATTAACTTCAGTGAGCCAATTTCAATTAAGTGTGATAACACCAGTGCCATTAACATCTCAAAGAATCCGGTTATGCATTCTCGCACAAAACATATTGCTATCCGGTATCACTTTTTGAAGGAGAAAGTTGCGGAAGGAGAGGTAAAGTTGGATTTTGTTCCAACAACAGAGCAAGTAGCGGATATCTTCACAAAACCATTGCCCAAGGAAGTCTTTGAGTACCTTCGCAATAAATTGGGAGTGGTCACGCTTCCCAAGAATTGACTAGCTATCGGGACCACATTCTCAGGGGGAGCATTTGTGTATTTGTTTATCTTTTTGCTCATATTTGTGATTTTTGCTAAGTGTAATAATTTTTGCCTGAGAATGTTGTGCATGGACTCAGGGGGAGTCTGCAGCAGCCCTTTGATATTGTTGTCAAAGGGGGAGAAGAGTTACAGGAAATTGGAGAAGAGTTACAGGACATTGCACGTGTGTTGCCAACAATTCCAAAGGGGGAGATTGTTGAGCAAGGTGCAGCGATAGTATTGTCATTGTTGTCAACACAGTCAGAAAGATCGGTTGATGCAGTGGATAGGAGTTCAGAGGTTATTCAGAGTATGTACAGTGCGGTTAAATGCTTATGAGGATGTTTTTGATGTTTGGGTGAAGTTGTTACAGGTTGTCCAAGAAGACCGAAGTGGCCCATATGCAAAAGATAAAAGAGAAGCAAAAAAGAAAAAAGAAAAGTGTCGCGATATCGCGACATGTTGCATTTTCGCGGCCAAGAGAGAAGAGAAAATGCAAGGAGAAAAAGTGTCACGATATCGTGACATGTTGTATTTTCATGGGCCTAAGCAAAGAAAAAGAGCAAGGAGAAAAAGTGTCGCGATATCGCGACATGTATTTTCACGGGCCTAAGCAAAGAAAAAGAGCAAGGAGAAAAAGTGTCACGATATCGCGACATGTTGTATTTTCGCGGGCCAAAGCAAAGAGAAAGAGGAGAGAAAAAGTGTCACGATATCGCGACATGTTGCATTTTCACGGGCCAAAGCGAAGAGAAAGAGGAGAGAAAAAGTGTCGCGATATCGCGACATGTAGCATTTTGGTCCAAAGCGAAGAGAAAATGCAAGGAAGAAAAAGTGTCGCGATTTCGCGACATGTAGCATTTTCGCGGTCCAAAGCGAAGAGAGAGAGCAAGAAGGAAAAAGTGTCGTGATATCGTGACATGTCGCATTTTCACTCGAAAAGGGCAGGAAGGAAGAGAAAGAAAAAGTGTCGCGATATCGCGACATGTCGCATTTTCATGACTCGAAAAGGGCAGGAAGGAAGAGAAAGAAAAAGTGTCACGATATCGTGACATGTCGCATTTTTGCGACTCGAAAAAGGCAGGAAGGAAGAGAAAGAAAAAGTGTCACGATATCGCGACATGTCGCATTTTCGCGACTCGAAAAGGCGAGCAGGAGAGTAACAAAAGTGTCACGATATCGTGACATGTCACATTTTTGCGACTCAAGAAGGGTAGGCAAGCAGAGTAACAAAAGTGTCATGATATCGTGACATGTCACATTTTTGCGACTCAAGAAAAGCCTCAAAATAGAAATGAACAGTCATGGAAAAGTAAACGAAAAATGAAGGAGAAAAAAGGAAAATGAAGTGAAGAAGGAGAAAAATTGGAAGGAGAAAATGAATAGTCATCAAAATAGAAATGAAAACGCATGCATGCATAGAAAAAAAATGAATGTATAAGGAGAATATGAATAGTCATGACCGAGAAGACGAACAGTCATGGTAGGAGAATATGGTGTCAATTCGTTGTATGTAACGTGTTTTACGAAATGCCTACTCTATATATACATAAGGAGTTACAAAAAGTGGCGCATGAGAATATGAAAGAAGAAGTTACAACTGGAGTTACAAAGAGAAAGGATGGTTATAAAAGGAGTGTTGCTTGGAGAATTTTAGTTGGGGAATTTATTCGGTGAAGTGCACGAGAGGAGCATGAGAGGAGAGCGAGAGGCACGCGATAGGTGAGCGAGAAGGATGTGTGTTGGGTGAATTGTGAGAGAGGTTGAGTAAGCAATAGACCAGTCAGGGTCTTGTAAAAGTGAAGGCATTTCTATGTCAATCTTCTAGTTTTAGAATCGAAGTCCAAGTTGGTGCTTGGCATCAGGGGTTGGTGCTCCTTCCAGTTGGTGTTGGTAAATCAGGGGTTGGTGCTCCTTTCTATTGGTGTAGATAAATCAGGGGTTGGTGCTCCTTTCTGTTGGTGCAGATAAATCATGGGTTGGTGCTCCTTCCAGTGGGTGTTGGTAAATTGATTGTAAAGTTGTGCTTTGCAAGGGCTGGATTTGGATGGTAGTCCAAACAGTCAATTTTTGAGGAGTAGCCAAATCGGTGAACCTCGATACATCTTGTGTTGTGTGATGCTCTCTTGTTATATTTGCTTTATTTGGTTTTAAGTTCTCTTTGTTTTGGCTTTAAGAGTTTAAGATTTAAGTTTTAAAGAGCTACACTGATTCACCCCCCCTCTCAGTGTCATAGTGAGACTAACACAAAAAACCCAAAGAGTAGTACCATAGGAATAAGCATGTGGCTCCTTACCAAGCCCAAAAGAAGCTATGAATAGCTACTCATGAAGCCAAACTCCTAAGACACAATGTACGACACTAGAAGAAACTTTGATCCTCAGGTCCAAATAGGATCCTACAAGAAAATGGAACAGAGTGACAAGCTCCAAGAAAAAGGATTCCTAAAGGAACTTAGGAATCCTAGGTAAGGACCTAGGAAAAAGCCATGGAAATCCCAAAAAACCCTAGGGATGTCCTAGTTCATAGACACCATAAGGAAACCCCACCCGAAGGCATGGAAAGAGGCAACCAAAAGAATAAGTGATCTCCCACCCCAAGGATATTGTCTGCAACACCAACCAACCAAAATGGAATGCCAAAGGGAGTTCTAAGGAACTGAGACAAGACCCAAGGACATCTCAAAAAATCTTGGGGACATCCCATATCATAGGCACCAAAAAGAACCCCATTAGAAGGTATGAAAATGGGAAGACAAATGGATGAGTGAGCTCCCTCCCCAAGGAGATTGTTTATAGCACTAGCCAGCCAAGGAGGATTGGCAAAGTAAGTGGGAGGGAACTAGGATAGAATCAGGGATCTAGGGGTCAAGAATAGGGATTAGAGATCCCAAATAATGATTTGGTGAGTGCAATTGGAATTTTGAGAGGCCACTCGATGTGCCACCAAGAGGTAGCAAAGAGGCATGGTCCCATTGAGACCACCCTAGGCATAGGTTTAGGTGGAGATAGTGATAGCCATGAGGGTGACCATCATGATATCTAGCTTAAGAGGAGGGGGAGCCATAGGGGTTGCCCCCACTATGGCTTAGGTAGGACCTGAGGTAGTAGGTCCAAGGGAGGTAGAGGGGCTATGAGCCATAGTGGTAATGATGCAGGTAGATATGGAGTCCATCCGTAGTGTGTTGGACTAGGCTTGAGTAGAGTGGGACACGACATGGGCTAAGGTAGAGCACCTTAGAGGGGAGATGGGTTGGTAGACCTAGACAAAGGGGATGGCTATCATGGTAGGTAACCAATAGAGCGAGGGAGACCACCTACTATTGATGGAGCTATAGAGGATGAGGGAGTCATATGAGGTGGTAGTATGGAGAGTAGCCCACTACTAGATGGCCTATTACCATGCCATCCCAGCTGATTAGAGGGTTCCAAAACCATCTTCTTGATGGTCATAGAGTTGGTCATAGTCATGAGCATAAACTGGTTCATGATCTATGAACATGACACCTCCACCACCTCTAACAGGCAGAGCAGAGGGGACAGGCTCACATGGCTAGGGTTAGGATTGGGATGACATGTCAATTTTAGATTGTGGCATGCACCCCTAGGGATGGTCAAGTGTGCCAAGCTCTCTTTTGTGGCACATTGATCGATGAGCATACACTTAGTGCTATCGAGTAATACTAGCTATGATTTATTTATGTGTTATGATGCAATTAAAATATGTGTGCTTATGTGTGATTGCTTTTATTTATTTATTATTATTTTTGTATGCATGGTGAACACAAACATAATGGATGCAATGAATGAACCTAAATGAATGAGATGGAATGGTATGAATCTAACTAAATGCAATGCATCTAAAATGTAAATCTAAATGAAATGCATGGGTGAATGGAGAGAAATAAAAGAGATGAAAACAAAGCTCCAAAAGGCCAAAGAGAAAAAGAAAGAAAATAACAAAATCCTATGAGGATGTATGCTCACAAATGATCGAGATGGAGGTTACCCCTCATGTGTGGTCATGAAGCTATCCTGTGAGGGTTGTAAGCTTGCAAATATGGACAAGGTGGAGTTGTACCCACTATGGGTGTAGTGCTCACTAATATGGACAAAGAGAAAGAGATATACCTACTAGGATGTATGCTCATAAATGGTTGAATGGAGGTTACCCCTCACTCATGACCATGAAGTTGATCCCATATGGGGTGTGTTGTGTGTGAATGATGTGCCAAAGTGAGTACTACCTGATAGGGGTGTGGTGTGTGCAAGAAGGTGTATGAACAAAGCCAATGGAGGAACAAATAGAAGAAGAATGTATATCCTTGTCTTGATGAAAGGAAGAAAGGAAAAATGCAAAGGATAAGGATATACAAAGAAGAACTATATCCCTTGACTTGGAGAGATATAAGCAATGAAAATTTTCAAGGTCAAGGGATATAAGAGAAAAAGAAGAAGAGAATATGGGATGGGTGAATGTAATGATGAAAATGCATGAAAATGGGCCCTAGGTTGGGGATTCTCTAGGCATCAGAGCCCTAGTGAGAGTGCAATGCATGTGAGCTATGACCTAACTAGGTGTCATCACTTGCCATTATCATGAAATCCCCAAGAATCTATATGATCAAGTAGTCATGCAAATATGAACAAGCAACAATGCAATTGTATGATAAGAAAAATGCAAGGAACATAATGTCAAGCAAACCATGCAAGGTATGATAAGTAATCATGTAGTATGAACAAGCAAACCAAATGCAAACTAGATGAAAATGTAACACCATGCACAATTTTTATTTTTTTTTTTATTTTTTATTTTTTGGAAGATGAATTACATTCATTGGTTTTTAAAGTCGGCATAAATTCTGAGTGTGCCACCTATTTTAACAAACATGATGATAGTGCAAGGATCTAACCCATCAAAGAAAGGACTATGATGGAGGATATCTTCATGATTCTCATCATGAAGGGGATCACCCACAGTACCTTCTTTGGGAGATGTTGCATGAAATTCATTGCAAACTCTGATTGTACCATCCTTTTTGATGAAAGGGGGAGAGATTCCCAACTTTGCAAGGTCTCTATGAGATAGAGGAACATGGTCCCCTCGAGAATGAGGAGACTTAGCATGCACAACACAAGGGATAGACCCATCAAAGGAGAAGCTATTCTGAAGGAGATATCCTTATGAGCTATGTCACAAGGGGTACTCCTTTTAGCATACTTCTTTGGGGTCACACTAGACTCAGGATGCCCAATGGTTACCATATTGTAAAATAAAATATCTGAGGGATAAGGGGGTCCCTCATCCTCATCACTCCACTCCAAGCTTTGATGATCTAAATGTTCAACATAAGTAATAAGATGATCATCATTATCAAAGGGTAAATGTTGGTTTTTATTAGGAATGTAGCCTATGCCACATCTCCCAAGCCAAATATCCACTTCTAAAGGCTCTTGAATACCTTTCTAGCATGGCCCCAAACCTTTACCTATATATCCCATACTAGATAGGATTTTCTTGGGAAGTGGGTAATCATTGGATAGGTAACAATGGGCAAAAGAATGCTCAATAGGACAAGGGTTGCTACCATAAATATTTTCTTTGAGGGATGTACTTGCAAAGATAAAGGTACACGTGCCAATGTGTACAACTTCACCCTTCTTATGAGGTAAACCCATAGTCCTTGGTGAAGGTGGTAGCTTGGAAATATCTAGAAGAGGCTCTTGAAGAAATGGATTAACTTGATCCCATGATGAAACATTGATGAGAGGTTCCTCACTCACTTTTAAATTTTCAAGTTGCTTGGTTATGTGAGATGAGGAAATTGAAGGACATAAATTGAGATCATATTGAGCTTGCTCAACCATCAAATAATATTTGAATGGGTGAGGATCACCCAAAATGGTGACCAGTTGATCTTTGAATTCAAACTTCAAACATTGATGAAAAGTGGAAGGGACCACCCTCATCGCATGAATCCAAGGATATCCAAGAAGAAGATTAAAATATGTAGGACAAGACACCACATAGAACAAGGTATCTAAGATCTTAGGTCCAACCCTAAGGGGAGAGATATAATATCGTAAGCCTCTTGGGACTCATTTTTGAAAGCTTTGATGATGATATCAGATTTAGTTAAGTCTTCCTCTTTTAATCTAAACTTTTGGAAGAATTGATAAGTGCATAAATTGAGGGAAGAACCATTATCAATCAAAATCCACTTGATAAAATTTTCCCCAATAAATGCAGTGATGTAAAGGGAAGAATCCCCTCATAAGTCTGAGGAAGGCATATCATCATCCGAGAATGTGATATGATGTATCCCAAGAGAACTTACAACATTAGCCATAGCACTAGGGGAAATGTCTTGAGGAATAGATTGTTGTCTTAGAAGTTTCAACAAAGCTTCCCTATGAATAGGAGAAGTTTGCAAAAGTTCTAAGAGAGAGATCTTGGTTGAGGTACTAGCTAATTGTTGTTGAATGTCAAAGGAGACTTTAGGTTGTGGCTTCAACACTAAAGGTGGATTTTCTACTCTCATGCTCCTTTTTTGGGTATTCTTCAAAACTAAGGTGGGTTTTGAAGGTGGGTTGGATGAAGAACTCATCTCCTACTAAGAATGTTGAGTTGGTTGATTATGTGCTTGTTGCCTTGTAGTTATTGCTATCATACCAACCATATTATCATAGGGAGGTGGCACATTTTGATATGACACTTGATTAGTTACCTGCTGACCATGCTTAGGGAGGGGATCTTGGAAGATTCCCATGTCTTGATTAGTTGTGGGTGCTTGTTGAGTAGGAGGTTGATTGTTTGTTGGAGGATTGGGTCGAGAACCTTCTATAACAAGTTATCCTTCATCAATTAGGTCTTGAACCACATGTTTCAACCTCTTACATGAGTTTTTCATATGCCCCTCCACTCTATGATACTCACAATGTTGACCAAGCTTATACCAATCAGTTGTGGTATCAGGTTACCTTATGGGAGGTAACTCAATCATATTAGCTTCCAAAAGTTGTTGTAGGACCACATTCATAGGCATGTGTTGAGTCTTGTAAAATTTCTTGGTGGAGGTTTTTGAGGTTGGTGAAGCACCATATTTTGTAGGGTGTTAACAACACTATTAATAGGTCTACTATCTATTACCCCATCACCAACCACATGCTTGTTCTTATATTAATTTTTAGTGGTCCTATCTTCTTTTATTTTAAGTTGACCTCTTCTGATAAGGGCTTGCTCTACCCTTCTTGCTAGATCTATAGCTTGATCAAAAGATGTGATAGTTGTAGTTTCCAATTCATAAGATATTTGTTCTTGTAAATTTCCAATAAATATCTCAAGCATGTCTCGAGGAGGTAAGGTATATCTCAAGCATCCAACTAGACTCCTTCAACGAGACAAAATTCTGAAAAACTTTCATCTTTAGCTTGTTTCAACATATAGACATCTTTCATAGTCACATTATTTTCAACATAAGCACCAAATTGTTGAACAAACATTTCAGTTATCTCTTCAAAATTCCTCAAAGAATGATTAGGCAATTGATAATACCACTCTAATGCCATACCACCAAGGCTCTTAGGGAATATCTTTAGTAACAACATGTCATCATATATGATATCATGGCATGTTGTCCTAAACATTCTTAAATGCTCAATTGGATCTTCCGTTCCCTTATAGATAGGCAAAACTAGCATTGGAAAATGCTTAGGGTAGGGCCTAGAGGTAATGATAGGGTCTAAGGGTTGATTGCACATTTCTCTATAGTTGTAGGTGAAACTAGGCGGTTGAATCATATCCACTCTTGAAACCAATTGTTTCACCATATTTGTTAAACTTTGCACTTCAGGATTGTTGTTGTGCAATACCCTTAGGTTCCCTAGGGGAGGGGTATAGGTAGGTTGTTGAAAGGGAACTTGGCTCATGTTGGAGGTATTGACACTGTTATGGTATGGGTTATGATATGTGGTATCTTGATGTGGAGGATAACTAACATTTGGTGGAACAGAAGCATGAATGTTGAGATTAGCTGAATGAGGAGGAAATTGAACATAATCTTGAGATGCACTACTAGTTGGAGGGACTTGTAAAACCCTTCCAATGTTGGTGGTTATAGTAGTAGCATATGTTGGGTTATGAACAAGATTACCATGATGTGAAGATTCAAACAAGGGGTTGTTATGAACATTCCTAGGAGAGATGGTAGGAGGAGGAGGTACCTCACCTCTTTTAAGTTGGGCCTCCTCATCCATAACTCTAATCAAAGTCTCTCTATGGTGTTTTATGAAACCCCATAAATGATCAACTGATATAAAAGTGAAGCCACCATTAGGCCCCTCAAAGGGATCATAGTTAGTATCAATTTCAACATGTTCTTGCTCTTCTACATCAAGGTTAGGATTCTCTCTATCAACCTGATCATCTTCTTGAGGAATTTGATCAGATTCTAGATGCCTTCACTGACTTCTAAGGAATGGAGCCATTAGAAGAAGTGAAAGGATAGAGGAGAAAACTAAGGAAAGACACACAAGAATATTCTTAAGATGTTTTAAATATTTTTTGATCTAAACAAATAGAATTAGTGGTCTTGTTTAAAGTTTTCAAGAAAACACAAAGGAAGAGGCTTCCTATCTTGGCCACTAAGATGTGTGTTCATGTCGGGTTCACCAAATATGTAGAGGGGGAAAATTACCCTATCATGTATGATTCTCGGTTGGATCTACTGGGAGTTGAGGTGAACCATGGGGGTGTGTTATATTCTCTACACTCGATGGACAAAGGAAAGGGATTCACTAGGAATGGTTTTAGGACTCGCTCCAAGTTTAGGGTGGGAATGTTTGATGTGTCAATTAAGCATACACCTATTGTTTGGCCTTTCTAAACTAAACTATGAAAATGAAAGAACAATGCAAGACACACAAGATGCAAGAAGACAAGAACTAACCCTAGTATGATTCTGTAATTCAATGATGTCTAACCCTAGGATTGCAAAATAAATTCTTTGAGCAAGGGTCCAAGGGAATGCACAAACAAGATTAAAACCCTAGATGCACACTATATGCTTTTATTCTTTCAAATGCCTAGAAATTCAATCAAATATTTTCCTTTACTTGTAATCTAGGTTTTGGATAGAAATGAACAAAAGCAAACACCAAACAACCTAAAGATCTATTAGGGCACTTATCTGATCTAATGGTTGATCCAAGATTTATCTTACATCCAAAATATCCAATAGCTTCAAACCTACAAAATAACTTCACAAACCCTAGAAAATTTGATCAATGTTTGGGGGCCTGCTTAGGCCACTATAAGACTGAGCTTGGAGGCACAACAATCAAGCCCCCTTGGTCCTTTTAGCTGACCATTCAAAAGTAAAATGATATTTGACCTTTGGAACATGCACAAATAGAGTGAAATAGATATATAACAATAAAATATAATGCAGATAGGGTGGACACAATAGAATGCTAAAATGCAAAGTGCAAAATCAGGGTTTTGGGGTGCAAAACTTACCCCCAAGCCCTAATTTACCAAATTCATGCCTTGTAAATAGGGAGCATGAATATAGCTTACCAAATTCATGCCCTGTATGGGTGGGGCATGAATCTGGTTCAGATGCCCTTTTCGGGCCTCAAAATAACAAAAAATAGAGTGCAAAACAATAAAAAATAGACTTGCAAAGCAACTAATGTAAATGTAGAACCTGATGAGCTGATGGAGAAAGCAAGGAGAAATGAAGAGGTGGAAGAAGCACTCCAATAAGGTTGATCTATCCAATCATCAAGGCTCCTCCACTCAATCCCCAAGGGCAGCCAACACCAAAGCACAAAATAACAAAACAATGACTTGCAACAGAAGGGCACTTGTTAGCATGAGCAAATGAGCGAGTCAAGAATTAGAATCTCAAGAAGAATTTTTGGGGTAAGAGAGGGAATCCAATCCTCTATTTATAAGAGGTTTGGAGGGAAAAATGGGTGAGAAAATGAAATTTCACCATGGGCAAGGGTCGACCCCATAAGCACCAAATTATTGAACAAAAATTTCAGTCATCTCTTCAAAATTTCTTAGAGAATTATACAATTGATAATACCACTCTAATGTCATACCACCAAGGCTCGTAGGGAACATGTTAATTAACAAAAAATCATCATATATGAGATCATGAAATGTTGTTCTTAACATTCTTAAATGCTCAAATAGATCTTTTATTCCCTTATAGATAGGCAAAATCAACATTGAAAAATGCTTAGGGTAGGGCTTAAAAGCAACGATAGGGTCTAAGGGTGGGTTGCACATTTCTCTGTATTTGTAGGTGAAACTAGGTGGTCGAATCATGTCTATTATTGAAACCAATTGTTTCACCACATTAGTTAAACTTTTCACTTTAGTATTGTTGCTATGCAATGCCCTTAGGTTCTCTAGGGGAGGGGTATAGGTAGGCTATTGAAAGGGAACTTGGATCATGTTGGAGGTATTGACACTATTATGGTATGGGTTATGATTTGTGGCATCTTGTTGGAGAGGATAACTAACATTTGGTGGAACAAAAGCATGAATGTTGATATTAGTTGAATGAGGAGGAAATTGAACATAATATTGAGATGCACTACTAGTTGGAGGGACTTGTAAAACCCTTTCAACGTTGGTGGTTATAGTAGTAGCATATGTTAGGTTGTGAAAAAGATTATCATGATGTGAATATTCAAACAATGGGTTGTTATGAACATTCATAGCAGATATGATAGGAGGAGGTACCTCACATCTTTCAAGTTGAGCCTCCTCACCCATAACTATAATAAACGTCTCTTGGTGGTGTTTTATGAAACCCCATAAATGATCAACTGATATAAAAGTGAAGCCACCACTAGGCACCTCAAAGGGATCATAGTTAGTATCAATTTCAACATAGTATTTATCTTCTATATCAAGGTTAGGATTCTCTGTATCAACTTGATCATCTTCTTGAGGAATTTGATTAGATTCTAGATACCTTCACTAACTTCTAAAGAATGGATCCATTAGAAGAAGGAAAAGGACAAAGGAGAAAACTAAGGAAAGACACACAAGAATATTCTTAAGATGTTTTAAATATTTTTTGATCTAAACAAACATAATTAGTGGTCTTGTTTAAATTTTTTAAGAAAACACAAAGGAAGAGGCTTCCTATCTTGGCCACTAAGATGTGTGTTCACATTGGGTTCACCAAAGATGTAGAGGGGAAAACCTACCCTACTGTGTATGATTCTCATTTGGATATGATAGGAGCTGATGTGAACCATGGGGGTGTGTTATATTCTCTACTCTCGATGAAAAATGGAAAGGAGTTCACTAGGAATAATTTTAGGACTCACTTCAAGTTTGGGTGGGAATTTTTAATGTGTCAATTAAGCATACACCTATCATTTGGCCTTTCTAAACTAAACTATGAAAATGAAAGAACAATGCAAGATACACAAGATGCAAAAATCCAAGAACTAACCCTAATATGATTCTATAATTCAATAATGTCTAACCCTAAGATTGAAAAATAAAGTCTTTGAGCAAGGGTCCAAGGGAATGCACAAACAATATAAAACCCTATATGCACACTATATGCTTTTATTCTTTCAAATGCCTAGAAATTCAATCAAATATTTTCCTTTACTTGTAATCTAGATTTTGGGTAAAAATGAACAAAATAAAATACCAAACAACCTAAAGATCTATTAGGGAACTTATCTAATCCAATGATTAATCCAAGCTTTATCTTGCATCCAAAATATCCAAACAACTTCAAACCTTAAAAATAACTTCACAAACCCTAGAAACTTTGATCAGTATTTGGGGCCTTGCTTAGGCTGTTATAAGATTGAGCTTGGAGGTACAAAAATAAAGTCCCCTTGGTCATTTTAGCTGAATTTTCAAAATTAAAGTGATATTTGACCTTTGGAACATGCACAAATAGAATAAAAAAATTTATAATAGTAAAATAAAATGCAAACAAGATGGACACGATAGAATGCTAAAATACAAAGTGCAAATCAGGATTTTGGGATGCAAAACTTACCCTCAAACCCTAATTTACAAAATTTATTCCCTGTAAATAGGGAGTACAAATATAGCTTAATAAATTTGTGTCATGTATGCGTGGGGCATAAAATTCGGTTCAAATGCCCTTTTAAGCCTCAAAACAACAAAAAATATAGTGCAAAACAATAAAAAAATAGACTTGCAAAGCAACTAGGGTAAATGTAGAACCTAATGAGTTGATGGAGAAAGCAAGGAATAATGAAGAGGTAGAATAAGCACTCAAATAAGGTTGATATATACAATCACCAAGGCTCATCCACTCAATCCCCAAGGGCAGCCAACACTAAAGCACGAAACAATAAGACAATGACTTGCAACAGAAGGGCACTTGTTAGCATGAACAATGAGCAAGTCAAGAATTAGAATCTCAAGAAGAATTTTTGGGGTAAGAGAGAAAATATGATCCTCTATTTATAATATATTTGGAGGGAAAAATGGGAAAGAAAATGAAATTTTACCACAAGCAAGGACCAATCTAAAAATAGGTCGATGAGGAGAGGGATTTAGTGAGAAAAATGTCTAGAACACCAAATTCATGCCTAATATTACCGGGTGCAAATCTGGTAAGTCAAATTTGTGCCTCGTATGGATTGGGTGTGAATTTGGTAAAGTTACAAAAATAGGGCAAAGGGAGAAGGCAAAAGAGTCCCAAATTTACACTTAGAAAATTTAGGTGGTTTATTAGGGTTCTAAGGAAGAATTGACTCATTTTGATGGGTCAATTTGTTGTGTCTACAATACCTATAAGGCTAAATATAATTGGAAATTCTAATATTTACCAATCTTAATGATAAGCTTCTTGAGGATTTTAACAAGAATTTGGTTAGTGGATTTTACATAGTTATTGCCTTGGGGATAGTAAGAGGTGGACCATTTGTATTAAATATTGTACTTAATATATATTTTTTGGACATACTTATTCTTAAAATGTGTTCCATTATCCAGGTTATGAATAAAAATATGCCATAAAAACTGAGGATCTAGTTAAGGATGAACTTAGAGACTTGGAATTCAATGGTTGAGGTTAAAGGTATATCTTCGACCCATTTGGTAAAATATTCAATAGTTATGATGATAAATTTATATCCATCAAATGATGTGAGGTTTATCTACTTGATAATGTCCAATATCCAAATGGATAATAGCCATAGTTTTTGTGCTTTTAAAACTTATCATGCTTCTTGATATAGTCACAAGAGTTATTTTCCATGGAGGGATGACAATAACCCATCTATAGAAGTTTCTTAGCAATGGTGACATTGCTAAAGTGACCGCTACATGATCCATCATGAGCTTATTTGATAACTATTTAGGCTTTGAGAGAGTTTAAGAACCTAAGCAAAATGGGTTCAAGGCTATGGTGGTATAGAATACAACCAAATATGACATACCTATAAGCTTGTTACTTGAGGTTATTACACTCACTATGGTTTAAACTATTAGGAAAAGTGTCATATATTAGGTAAGAAAATATGTCCTTATACTAAGGATAAGAGGACGAGTCTGCTTCGAAGGAAAGAGCTCTATATGAAGCTAACTATTTTCTAGGATTGAAGGTTCTTTAATTTGTTAAATTATGACTATAGCTTATTCCTCATCTAGATCTAATGAGATTAGGGATTCAACCAAGGCCATAATGTTAGCATGGAAAATACTAGACCTAGGAAAGGCATCAATAGTGATTTTATCAAAAGTAGCCATTTAGTTTATCAATAATATATTTGTATAGCTTGAGCTTATCATATTTGGTTTGATAAACATCGTTGACTTGATTTTACTACTAGCTAGGATTCTCCAAAGATATAAATAATTCTAACATAGAGAGATAATATTGCATGTAGACCTAATATAAGAGATTTGTACTCAATGTTGTTGTTGATATAAAAAAACTTAAGCTTAAAAGACAAAGGGATTAGCTATTGTTAAGGAATGATCAAGATGATTTATATCCCAACTCCTTTGACACATATAGCACTATCAAAGTATAGAGTCCAAGAGTCAAGTTTATTTGCTTTGAGGTTGAAGACTGACTCATAATGGAAGTCTACCACTAAATATTGTCTAGCCTTTAAAGGAACAACCACTAATTCATTAGCAATGACCTTACCTTTCACAAAATTTTGATTGAAAAACTCAAGATCAAATTCACTAAGTGCAATGATGCACTTAATAGTCCTCCCTAAGAGGCGATATTTGAACACGATATAACACAAGCGATCAATTGTTTTGATGAAAAAGGTATTATGTATAGGCATATAATGTCTAAGCTTCTAGGATGCAAACACTACTGATAGGAAAATACAAAGTTTGACCAATGTAGTATATAAATCTTTCTCTATGTTGGTCATCGTATTATGATGACATATCTCTGAAGACATAGTCTATGGATGCTATGTATATCAACAAGGGCATGAGGGGATTAGGTGGGACAAGGATAAGAGGGGATAAAATGTAGGATTTGAAATCATAAAATAAACTTTACATTAAAAATCCTATTAGAAGACCACATCCTTCCTTAAAATCTTGGTGAATGGCTAACACTTGTTAGCAAGTTGGAAAATGAACCTGCAAATGGCTTGGATTTTTTCTTTGAGGCTCCTAATATGGGTTAGGGTTCAAGTAAGTGCTATATTGATAATTGATGGTATCTTATCAATATCAACTTTATTACCTCATTGGGATAATGAATTCCAACAATTTTATTGACATAAGCCCAAATATGCACTTTTGAGGCTTTAAGCATATCTTATACTCCCTTAGTTGATCAAAGATACATCTTAAGTCTTGAACATGATATTCCTAGTTTAAAGGTCAACCAAGAAGATCATTAACATAGTCTTCCATGGTGTCATGCATTATATTATGAAATATGAATATCATGGCTCTCTGGTAAGTAGGCCCTACATTCTTCATCCCAAAGAGCATGACTTGAGAGAAAAAGGTTATCCATTTGGTGGTGAAAGTTATTTTAGATTGGTCCTCAAGGGTGATTTTGACCTGGTTGTACCCTAAGAATCCATCCATTAAATACAAGATTCTATATATTTTAGTGAAATCAATGATCATTTAAATGTTAGAAAGAGGGAATTAATCCTTGGGATATGCCTTGTTGATGTCTTAAAAGTCAGTGCATATTTGAACATTGTCTATTTTATTTGCAACAAGAACAACATTGGATATCTAGTCAAAATAGTCAACTTTAATACAATCAACATTGAAAAGTTTTTGAAGCTCCTCTTTGACTAGAAGAGTGACTTTTGGGTGCATTTAACATAATTTTTACTTTTAAATTTTTACACCAAGGGTGATTACTAGGTGGCCAAAAACTAGGGAAGAATCAAGATCGAGCATATCGACATAGGACCAAACAAAGATATCTTTGAATTTCTTCAAGAGTCTGGTGTGCTCCTCATGATCAGTTAGGATTAGGAATTTTTCTAGTTTGAGGATCTTGGGATCATCCAAGGTCCCAATGCTTATATCCATAGTTTCATCAATTAGAATACAACATTCATCTTCTAATTTATTGGGAACTTGTAACACTTCTAGGCTCTCTAGATCTATATGATCCAAGGTTAGATGAATACCATTGATTTGATATGAGATAACTTTATGTGATTTGGAAAAAAATACTCTAAAATATTGTGATTTTGTTCTACATAGTTTAAGGGACCATATTGGAGAGGATAATTTGTGATGTTCTCCTGCTCATAGTTGTCTTCATCAACAATGAGCTTGGGATAGTCTAGGGTTAGAAAATATATGTCAAAAAATTGGGTAAATTTGAAAAAGCTAGGATTTATGAGAAGTTATGATCCATAATTATCATTCTTGTCCTAATCTAGTCTATTTAAAGATATGGTACTATCATAGGATGCACTATCACACTAATCAAAATGATAGAATTCTTATTTTCTATAAGAAGTGAAAGGATCACTATTTATGGGGATATAACCTATCCTATGTCCCAACCAAGATTCAATATGTAGGGGCTCTTTGATACCCTATTCATATAGGCTGTCCTTTGGCTCAATATCTCATGGTGGAAAACATTTTTTTTTTTATGGGATATAAGTTTGATAGAAAGTATGAAGTTTATTGCCATTAAATTAGGTAAGGGTTACTACCATGAATTTTCTCTTTGTTGACAATACCAACACAAACAAAGTAGCAACATCCTATTTGCACTATTTTACCCATATTTCTAGAGAACATGACTAAGGTTTGGAGAGATATTAGAAGCTTGGCTAGGACCATGATAAATTGATTATTACCTAGTTTATTAATAGTTATTAGATTATTACTTTGAATTTTAGGGCTACTAGACATTAATGATAGGAGACTAAGAAGGAGAGGATTCAAGAGACAAATTGAGAGAAGAAAAAATATGGGATTTGAGATTCTCAACCTCAATTACCTAAGTGAAAGGCTTGTGTTCAACTAGAATACGATAAGTTTTGCCCTTGTATTCATATTTAAGGCACAAATATATAGTTGAAGGGATGGAAAGTATATCATGGATCCATGGCCTCCTAAGAAGAATGTTGTATATCAAGTCACAAGGCATGACATACAAGAGAATGTTAAGAGTGCGAGGTATAAATCTAAGGGATAAGATTAAAGTACCACTACCCAAAATCTCTGATAAAAAGATCAAATTTATCTAGATTTTGATTTCCGAATCCAAAATGATCGATGAACCTTAGGCTATAGATATTGAGACCAAAACCACTATCCACTAAATTTGTTTTAGTGAACTTATCATTGAGATGGCATGTAATGCATAATGGAATACCTTTGGCCAAAGAGGATTACGAAATATCATCCTCATGAAATGGTGATGTGATTAATCCCAATTGTCACAGCCCTCCCATTGGGAATTCCTAGAAGATATTAATTGATCCAAATGATCAATTAATACTTGAATTTTAACAGTAACCAAACCACTAATGCTGCCAAGCACTAATAAAAGGATCTAATTGATAAAATATAGGGGATGGTAAACCCTAATTATCCTATAAAACCCCTAATTAAAACTAATTATACTCTACCATGTTAATTTGGAGAGTTTTGAATATAATTGGGATTTTGGTAAGATTTTGGAAAAATTAAAATAAGGCTTTTGTGAAAAGATTAATTTTGGAAATTATTTTTACAAAAAGTGACGGTAGAATAAATATAATTTGTTGCAATTAGGTATCTATAAAATTTACTCAATTTTAAATGGACCCAAAAATAACAAGGTCATGATTTAATAATAAAAATGTATATATTTTTATTAGTGGATGAACTATTCTCCATTCCACATGACTCCTTCCAAATAGTGAAAATCCTAGCCTTGTAAGTTGCACTAAGAGAAAAATTGGAGGCCCAATATGAACAAAGTACTCCCACCTTATCTTCTCTTGTCCCTTTCCCTAATTTTTAAATAATAAAAATGAATCTCACTATTTGGGTTGACTCCAAAAAGACTCCTTTTAATATTTTTAATAATAAATCACGTTGTTGCTCATGAAGGAAGAGGAGTTGGGAAAAATTATAAAATGGGAGACAAGCAATGGAATGGGGGAAGGAAATATTGGGCTTAGGGAGTATGCTCTCTACCTTGGTAGATAAAAAACCAAAAATCCCTAAGAGAGTACTAAGTCTTTAGCAAAAGGTATTTGTGCCAATATGAGTAAAATTAGGAGGAAAATATTAAGCTTAAGGAGTATGCTCTCTACCTTGGTAGATTAGAAACCAAAAGGCTTGGGGTGAGTACTTAGTCTTAGTTAAGACATTTTTCCAAGACGTGATTTCATGAAAACCATTTCTTGGGGTGGTGAACATGGAAGGGAGGAAGAAGAAGAAGATGATTGGAAATATAGAAGTGGAGTACTACCATACTAGAGAACAAGGTTAGCTTTCTTCATATACATGTGTTAATGAGTAGTGAAATTAATTTGAAAATATATAAATCTTGTTTTAACTTTTATATGTCTGAAATGGTTATACACACCTTCTATATATATATATATATATAATCACCATGCTCTGGTTGATTGTGTTTTCATCAAGTTTTAGACCTATGTTCTTATAGGTGCTCTAGACCCTTTAAAAAAGAGGTAGGACTACTGTGCTATGAATGTTCGATTTAATTCTACATTAGGGACTTGATAAATTTATTAAGACTATTATACCAAGTATGATCATTGTATTAAATTTTATCAATGGATTGGTTACACCATTATAATCAGAGGTTCCATAATTTTATTAGAATAGCTCAAGGGTGTACATCTCTCTACCTCTATATTAAGTCATCGTTTCCAAGCCCACTACCACTGATGGGGTCTTTGACCACCTATCGATGGTTACATTTTAATAAGTTCATAAATGTATTAATATTGCTCTCCTCCCACATTACCACAAATATGGAAAAGTAGCATCATCTATTCAAAAATTGCATAGAAATACTATTCCATTCTAACTTCGAGATATCAGATTATAGGTAGGAACCCCTCTAGTTCTTGACATTATTTTGGATCATGTCGATTGGATATTATATTCAGTCATTTTTGTGCAATATGCAGTATTATCGAAGGATTTCCCAAATTCAAAATACCTTGAAGTGATAAAATATTACCAGGATGCATGTAATTAAGTTAGATCTCGAACCAAAATAAGGTGAATAGCTATGGATTCGATTAAAACTAGAGACCATTAGAAAACCCTGTAATTCTCTATAATAGAATTCCCTTTCATCGTTGTCTCATCGACCTATGTAGGAAGCTACTCTGGCATGTTCAAGCTCAAAATAAAAATCCCTATTTCCCTTCCTTTGTGCATTGTGATGTACTTATCGATGGAAGGTAAGATCTATACAAGACTTCGTGTGTCACACCTCTACGACCTGTGATAGTGACATATTTAGTTTTGTTAAGTTACTCTGTCTCACTCTATAAACTCCACCATCCTTGAGATAGTAACATTCATGAATTAACCACATACCTAGTGTACTGGTTAGTCTTTCCTCCTAATACAAGAATGGTCAACCTCACCACCACTCCAATCGATGTGTTATTGCATGGAAGATGCAAAGGAAAGGTGAAACCCACCCCCAAATCCTCCTCTTTGTATCCCACATGGGTATAAGGGAGCCTCACAATGAATTTAGAAGGGAACTACCATCCTTAATAAAGTTCCCACACCAGGGTATGCATGATAACCCCTTGAATCATATGAAAGGGTTGGGTTACATCATAATCACCATCTTAGTTTGACCATATGGAGGAGCACCAGTGGACATCATAGCTAGAAAAATCCCTATGTTTCCACATCATAGTGGGAATAGTTATCCCACATCTCTCCTATTATGAGCATTGAGATGTTTTAAAAAGGGTGTCATATACGCTAAGAAAGTGATCACCAAGTAGGTGGCCATGCACCAGATGAAGGATGCTATGGGTACTAAGGAGGACTAATAGTGTGGATCCATTGTTTAATGTTGTGACCAAGTGAGGCAAACTCGGATCATGATGTTGATCAAACCATTTTTATTAAAACAAAAGGGAGTATTTATTTATAAATTTTAATTCAGGCTTATATGGCCAAAAAGTGGTGACCAAATGAGGAGTATTTATTTATAAATTTTAATTCAGGCTTATATGGCCAAAAAGTGTTGTGACCAAATGAGGCAATTTTGGGTCACGGTGTTGGTCAAACATTTTTTTTGGAACCAAAGGGAGGACTCCTTTATAAATTGGAATTTAGGCTTAGAAGGTCAAAAAAAGGAGAGACCAATATTAAAGTGGTTGGATTAATTATGATAAATTCCATTCTATAAAAGATGAATAATCCAATAAAATGATTTTATTTCAAAGCAAAAATGATTATGGGGTAATATTGTTAATAAAACTACAAGACAAGTTTGATTCTAAGATGTAATCTTGTTTGAAATTTTTTAAAACAAGATTATGATTAGATATAGAGTAACCCCATTGGATAGGTTACAGGATATATAATCTGCTTGGATAGGTTTTCAAGACAAACTAGTACCTAATTATTGGATAATCTTGTTTTATAGGTTATAAGACATACAAACTATTTGATAGATTACAAGGAAAAAGACATGTCTAGCTTTTGAGTAATATTATTTGATCAATACCAGGCCTATTAAGGGATTAGGTTACAAGATAAATTTGGTTTAATCCTATAAACAAAAGGAAAACTATAGTATAAAATAAATTGTGGCCAAATTGAAAGGAACTATAATGTAATCTTGTTTGATTGATTATGAGACAGATTTGTGAAAAAAATTGTGGAAAAAAATTGTTTCAAAATTTGTAGAAACTATAGTATAATCTTGTTTGATAGATTACTTGAGGGCCAAATTTGTAAAGACTATAGTTTAACCTATTGTAAGATTATATTGCAAATTAAGGTAAAATTTGTAGAGGCTCTAATATAATATTATGGATAGATCATGAAATAAATTGATGATCAAATTGTGAGAACCATAGGATGATCCTATTGATGGATTATGAGAACTATAGTATGATTTTGATCAAACAACAATATGGTGGGAATTGTAAAAATTGTGAAATATGAATGAATATAGGAAGATTAGATATGGGATCTAATCTTGGAGAGAGTATGGGATCTCTCCATATATGGTAAAACCTTAGATAATTTCCATACCATATTGGAATATATGGTCTAATGATATTTAGGGTTGAAGAATGAATGCAAGTTCCATTCTTGAGAAAACTTTAAGATCTCCTCTTATGTTTAATGTGGATACTTAGCATGTTGTACTTATAATGGATTTATTGTGTATCAATCTGGGGGATGGATGTGGAAATTGATTTTTGGGGGGATTATAGGGTTCCCTCTCTAGTAAAGGTTGATTTATCTCCTTAATTTTAATCCTATAATCATTCATAAGCATGTAGATATACGAATTTTTGATATTCTTATGCATTGTATTGATCGCTTAGATAAAGGAAATGTGGAATTTCCTTATTTGCATCATGATTTGAAAAATGAAAAAATTGATTCCTTTAATTGTATATTTGATTTAAAAAAGGATCCGTGGGATGTCTTTCTATATCTATATGTATTACATATTAAGTTTATGAAATGAGAGGAGAAACATATTTTGGAGGTTGGGTTTATTCCCCGTGAGGATTCCCAAGATATATGTTGTGTACCTCTAATGTGTGGTTTGAAATTATTGTTATGCATGTATGTTATAATTACTTTCTAGTAATTATTAGATAGATCATGGATATTGCATGAGATGGAATTTAAATATCATTTACTTTTCAAAATATGATGCAATTTACATTCTTGTAAGAGGATCACTAGAGTGTTATATGATGCATTATTTTTTTAACAAGCAATATTCCATGGGTAAGAATGGATTATATTGCACTTGAGATTACAAGGAATGATCTCCTTTGTTTTTCCATGAATGGATATTTTAATATGATGTAATGGTTTATGATTTGAATCAAGTGAAAGTCTTGATGTGAGTAAAGTAATATTTATGTATTTTTTTAATAATACATGCATGGTTTCCATTACAAAATTAGAAAGTAAGATTGAAGTCTCATTCAATTGGCTAAGTAAGTAAAATTCCTAATGAAAGTATATATAGAAACAATTAAACCAAGGATATCATACATATCATGATAGTATGTAAGATTAGATAGGAGTTGGTCACTCCTATAACAAGAGTTGACATTGACCATGTCATAATCCTCTTGGTTACTTACTACTCTGCTTGATGTTGATTCAAACATACTTGGTTGTAAAACTTGACATGTTAAATATGTGCAATTATTTTTTTCTATCTTAGGTTTGGTTGGTAATGTGAGGTTGTTACACCAATAGACCCTACTATGGAAATAAGTTCACTAGGTTTAAGGTCTTGAGGAACTACTTGTTCACTCAAGTTTTTTATTAAGATATCTCTATGGGTTGGAGAATATCTAAGAAGTTCAAGGAGGGAAATATTACTCATGGTATTCTCAAGTTGCTAGAGCAAATCAAAAGTACCCTTAGATTTGGTCCTTAATTAAATGATTTGAGGAGGTCTTTTAGGTGGAGAAGTTTTATTTAGATGGACCAAAGGAGATCTTGAAGTATAGTCACATAACTAATTTTTGTGTTTCTATTTGATTACAATACAAACATGAGAGATGTGATTAGAATAATGGAGTGTCCTCACAATAATTTAATTTGGAGATGGAATGTTCTTTTAGTGAATGTTATTTTCTATGTTCTTGTTGTTATTAATATTAGGTAGTGTATTTGAAATATTATCATATCTTGATTGGGAGAAGGTTGAGAGTCATATCCATTGAGAATAATTTGGTCATTATCAATGAAATCTTAGACCACATTCTTGAGGCCTATGCATTTATCAGTTGTACAACTATTAACATAGTGGAAAGCACATTTCTCATTGGTATGAAACCATAGAGACATTTTTCTTTTGTATTCAATAGGTTTAATGTGAAGGAGGTCTATCATTTGGATAAGGAGCTACTCTAGGATGAAAAAAAAGGTTACTCTAGTCAATAGTACCTCCTTTTAGATTTTTACTATTGAATCTTGTACTAGCACAAATGAAGCAACAACTTACTATTTATACCATTTTACCCTTACTACTACAATGCAATCCTAAAGTTCAAGGAGATAAGGAAATATTGGCTAGGACCAAGACAAGTTGATTATTATATAGATTACTAATATTGATGTTGGTTAGATTAGATATTTGATCTCCAAATTAATTGCTACGTGAAATATTTAAGGTAAGAGATATTAATGAATATGTGATTGGAATCTAATAAGAAGAAGATGATTCAAGAGATGAATTAAGTGAAGAGAAAATATGAGTTTTAAGGTTCTTGAACTTGATCACCTGAAATTAGGAAAATGTTTCAAGTTTGGTTAGAATATGATAGATCTTACCCTTATATTCATATTTAACGAATTAATGAACAGTTAAAGGGATGGCCTACATATGATATGGAGTAAAATCCAATTGAAGTTTATTTTTTATGCAAATAATTTATAGATAGAAGCATGCCCAATTTACAATCAATAATTCTCTACCATATTTTCAATGAAGTCCAAAATTGAAAATAGGATAAGGCTACAAAATGTTTACCTAAACTTAACTTAGTTGGAATGCACATGTGAATTCTATTCTCACGTAAATTATCATCTAGAAGTACAAATGTGAATTCTATTCTCACGTTTACAATTATTTGTAAACAAATAAGAATATAAGCCTAAGCTAATAAAATAATCTAAGCCTAATCCTAGCTAGAAATAAAGAGGGGTCATGTGATTTATTTCTCATCATTCCTCCTCATAATAAATACATTGGAATCTAATTATTTTACAATAGGAGTTTTTAATACAAAATGGTCAAGACATAATCAATTGGCTAGACCAATTAGATTCTAATATGCAACTTCATTAAAGGTCCAGACAAGTTTGATGATGCCCATCGGTGCCTATGTTGGAATGCAAAGTTTGTTCACAACTCTATTTCCAACTTGGGAGGGAAGTTGATGAGGATAGAGGACCTAAAATGAAGTATGCTAAGTTTGTTGTAAAATAGAAACCTACCTAGCTAAAGTAGGCTACAAGAAAAGGGGTTATGCAAGGTCAAAAGGAAACATAACAAGAGGTGTTGGTGGTGAAGGAGTGATCACATCCTTATGAGGAGGAGAAGATGCAACTATGGTTACCTATGGATTGCTAAATATTAAAACAATATTTTATGGTTAAGGGGTGGAGTGAAGTGAAAGTGTGGTTTTTGTTAGACAAAAAATGAGGAAAGTATTATGATCATGATGTAAGGTATATGTGTTGTTAATAGCATAATACTAAGCTTGCCTATCACATTGATAGGGTTTTTCAAGAAGGAGACGACAATAATCCATTAGAGTCATATTGCAGGTGGCTCTATCCATAAAATATGAGTCAAGTACAAAGGACACCATGCAAATTTCTATGATGTAGGAGGTGGAACCATAGTCCTTCCATCAAAGTAAATATGGAAAATGTTATAGCTCCAAAGTAAATTGTAACCTATCAACTATGGATCTCATAATTAGATTCTATTATGAGTTTTCAATGATACAATACACAAAATAAATTGTGGGTGAGGTGAAATTTTATGACAAATAAATTGTCATGACCACTATCATACAAATTATGAGTCATGAGGGTAAAATTATTAAGTTTACCCTTGATCTCTTCATACTCTCTATACTCTTTCAAAACCTCAATGGGACCATTTTGTGGTGGTTACTCATTAGGTTTCACAATGATATTCTTCTACTTCCTAAAGTAATCAGATTCCACATGACCTCTCCTTTTGCAATAGTTACAAAATTTATAGTCATTGAAAGGAGGAGGAGGAAAATAAGAATAATAAGAGGAAGAGGAAGGAGAAGAAGAAGATAAGGAAGAAGGTTTCTTTTCCTTGTATGTTTACTATGGAGACACTGAACCAAAATTCTTGGAAGCTCCTTGTGCTTGGGTAGCATATTTTTCTTTTGCTAACTAAGCATGGTTGAAAGAAATATTTAAGGTTTCAAGGGGAACATATATAATCTCTCGATACAAGTTCTCCAAAATCCCACTCTTGAACTTGAGAATGAGGGTAGTGGCATCATCATTTGCATCAAGGAGTATGTGAAACCTATTGAAGTGAAATATATAGTCTTAAAAGTATATGTTAGTTCCCTATCAAAACCAAAACCACTTAATAATAAAATCATATTCATAATTTGAATGATAGAAGCTTTGATTTAAAGCTTTAAAAAGATTGTCTCAAGTGGTTAGAGTATCTTGAATTTTTCTACATTCCACCAAAATTTTGGCTAAGCCTAATTGCTTAAGCTTGGTGAATGGAACCTTTTCATCATCAGGAGTTTGACCATAGGAAAAACAAATTTCCATATCCAAAATCCAACTTTTCAATATGTCAATATCCATTGATCCGTCGTACAATGAGACCTCATGCTTGGATTTTGAGCATGGTTCATTGTTGTATACTTTGACATTATGAGAAACAATTTGAACATTTATATCATCTACTTTTTTGGAAAGGGCACTTACAATTTGGAAAAAATCAGTCATTTACGATGCTAAATCCAAAGCCATACTTGAATGGGTAAAAGCTAGGAGCAAGGGAACGTAATGAACAAAATGGTACTAAAAACAAGGCTAATTGACTACCTTGATTACAAATGGATTCCCTTAAAGTGGCTTCTAGCTAAATTCAAAGAAATTAAACACTTTATTTTGCACCTTACTACAACCTTCAAAAGGGGTAAAAATTCATCAATTTGCTTAAGAGAAACTTATTGCTTTGCTTTTTAAAGCATATAGTTTGATAAAGTAATAGTGCTTTGAAAAAGAAATAACCAATGAATTAATTTAATAAATCAACTAATTATATTACTAATAATAAATAAATTAATTAATTAAATTATAATTTAATTAATCAAAACAATATGCTTAATTAATAATTAATTAAGAAAATTTAATTAATTAAATTGATTAGGAATTAAAACTAACTAATTTTGAGGGAAAAAAGTAGAGAGGGGAGGGTCCCGATCCCTTCCCTACTCCCCCTCCCTTGGTTCCTGCCCAGTCCCTGGCTCTTCCCAGGTCATCCCTCCCTGGGATTGTTTGTTGCAGATGATCTCCTTGAGGGAGATCCTTCTCCTCTTTTTGCACCTCTCCCAGTCGGTCAGGGTTCCCTTGTTTGAGTTCTTGGCCTGGTGCTTCCCAGGGTTCCTTGTTATTTTCGGGATCCCTTCCCTTTTTTTCCCTCAGGCTTCCCCTTGGGGTTTTCTACAGGTTTTTGGTGTGGATTTGGTTCCCTGCTGTTCTCTGGTTTATGGGGGGGATTGGTTGGGTTTTTGACGGCTTCCTGGGGTTTCCTTTGAGGTCCTTACTGCTTTGGGGGTGGTCTAGGGGGGCCTCTTTCCCCCTTTTGCTAGTGAATCCTCTCTGGGATCCTGTGGTTGTTGTTGGTCCCGTCCCTATGGGGAGGGCCCTCTTTGATTTCCTGCTTGGAGGCTTCTTCGTGCTGGTTCTGCTCCTTGGTGGACACCTTGGGCATTTTTTTGGCCTTCAGGGGGGCTTTTTCTTTGCCTGGGCTGTTCCCAGCCTCAGTCCCAGTTCCCTGAAGTTTCTCCTATGCAAGGATGGGATTCTTGGCCCATACTGTTGGGGTTCTCTGGGTTCTGCTGCATTTTTCAAATCTTGGGGGGATCTGATCTATGCATGCAGACCCTGAATCCCCTAGGCTAGGCTCCTAGGGATCCCATATTTGTGGTTGTTACCTCTTCCCGCCTGGGATCCCTAGTCCCTGTATCCCTGGTCCCTTAACCTGTTGTATTTTCCTACTGGTTGTCCTGGGGACAGGATTCTCTTGGTGGTGCTTTCTGGCTGCTTCTTGATGGACGGGATCTCTTCTTTGCTAGTTTTCATATGCTTCCTACTGGGTGGGATTCCCATTTTTTCTAGGCAGGATGGTTTCCCGCTGGATGGGATGGTTTCCCGCGGGGCGAGATTCTCCAAAATCGTTGGGTTTCCCGCTGGGCGGGTTTTTCTCATTTCTTGCTGGTTTTTGCTATTTTTCGCTGGGCGGGATCTACACTGGGATGGATTTCTACTGCTTCCCGCTGGGCGGGATTCACTCTTTGGTGGTTTTTTGACTGCTTCCCGCTAGGCGGGATTTATATTATAATGGTTTTTTACTGCTTCCTGTTGGGCGAGATTTACACGATGGTGGTTTTCAACTGCTCCCTGCTGGGTGGGATATTCAAACTTACTTTCCTTCGAAATTGGTGGTTTCTTACTGGGCAGGATTGTTCAAATTTACCTGTTCCCGCTGGGCGGGATTTCTGTTTGTTTTTTATTTTTAGGGTATTGGTGCCTTGGGCCCAGAATTTTGTTGTAATGGTTTATTCTCGGCATGTTATTACCAACTCTTATGTAATCAAGTTTTGGGATCCTAGTTAAAACCCGTTGTAAATACAAACGCTACTTAACAAACAAAACTAACTAATTTTAAAAATTTTACCAATGGTTAAAATAATGAATATGATTGTCTAAGGTTTTAAACCTTAGATTAATTTGTTTCACGATCTAGCTAGGCATGCTATAAGGTTTATGGAAATTGGATTTAACATCGTAAACAACAATTTTACCTTGCTAGATTGTCCATGTTCAAAAAAATTTCTCCACACGTCGATGCTAGATAGCAAAAATTCTCACCATGAATTGCTACCATCTAAAATTGAAAAATATCACTATTTTCTAAGGAACTAGACAAACCACATCAAAATTTGGAGAACTACCAAAAAAATCATTGAAGTTCATTGAATTGCACTATTGGTAGCCAAAAAACATCCACAGGAATAGTTTTCAATTTGCCACAATGTTGAGAAACAATTTTGTGTCCAAAAAAGTTATCAGTTTGCAAAAACCAAGATCATTGAGAATTTGTGTGAACACACCAAACAAAAAAATTGTTTTAATTTTATAAGGTCACCCTTTCAGTCTGTTAAAGGGCCCTACATCGCCTTGCAAGGCCTAATATTGCCAAAGGCAATGGATCTAGTCATTGGAAGGTGATGAGCTAGCATTGTCAAAAAACATTCAAGTCGTCAAAAGGTAACAAGCCAACATTGTTGAAGGTGGCAAATCTAGTCATTGAAAGCTGAGGAGCTAGTGTCACTAAAATGTGGTGGCTTAAGTTGCTAGAGACGGTGAGCCAACATTATCAAATACAATGGATCTAGTCATTGGAATATGAGCCTACATCATAAAAAATTATGTTTTGACCACCAAATAATGATGACTCTAGTTGCCTTAAAAATGCAATGACTTAATGTCACCTATAGGAAATGCGATGGGCCAAAAATTTGTAGCTTTAAAATCACCTAAAATGATGAAAAATAAAATAAAAATTAATCGCTAAGAGGTGACAATATCAGCCATAAAAAAGGTAATTATCAAGAAATAACTTTTACACATCAAAGGTCCACCACCAACATGAACAAAACTTCATATGAAACTAGTGAACACATGATCAAAAGCTAGATCTTGCCAAATCTATCAAAAAACTAAGATAAATTTATCTTCAACTATACTTTGAGCTCCAAGATTCCTAAATATAAATACAAATATTATCTTGTTTCAACATATTATGCATGAAAAACATGTGGATATTCACAAGAAACTTTCTCTCAACTTATAGTGAAGCCTCATTCAAGCTCTGATACCAATGATATGAAGCAAAATCCAACTAAATTTTATCTATTATGCAAATAATTTATAGGTAGAAGCATGTCCAATTTACAATAAATAATTATTTTTCATATTTTCAAAAAAGTCTATAATTTCAAATAGGATAAGGCTTCTGAATATTCACCCAAAGTTAACTTAGAACATCTAACTTAAATTAGTAGATTCCAACTTAAATTAGAACATGCTAAATTATCCTAAGTATCTAGAATGCCACCTATGCATCTAGAAGTACATGTGAGATTACTATTATCACATTTATAATTATTTGTAAATAAATATCTAAGCCTAAGGTAATAAAATAATCTAACCCTAAGCCTAGCTATAAAGAAAGATGGATCATGTGATTTATTCTTCATCAACATCTCATGGATCCATGGTCTCCTAATAAGAATGTTGTAGGTTAAGTCACAAATCATAACATAGAAAAAGAGTTTTGAGAATGCAAAGTTAGACTGTAAGGGACAAGACTATAGCTCCATTAGCCTTACACTCCCCATTATCAAAAACCTTGATAACAATATCAAATTTATCCAAATCTTGTTAGTTATCCCAAAATATCTTATGAACCTTAGGCTACAAACATTGAGACCAAAACCATTATTGACTAGAATTTACTTGATGAATCTATCACCCATATTGTTATGATATATAATGAGATATCTAAGACCATAGAGGACTGAGGGATATCATCCTCATGGAATTACATACTTTCATGGTTAACCCCAATGGATCCTACCATGTAAGTAAGATCATTTGGGTTGAGGTCTTGAGGAATGAATTGTTCACTCAAAATTTTTAGTAAGATGTCCTTATGGGTTAGAGAGGTCTTGAGAAGCTTAAGAAAGGATATTTTAGCTAGGTTACTTTGAATTTGATGAAGTAAATCAAAAATTCCCTTAGAATTATCTCTTGATTGGATGATTAATGGAGGTCCTTTAGAGGAAGATGTTATTTGTGCATAAAGGACCAAAGGAGATTTTGAAGGTTGATCAAATGAATAATATTTATGTTTTTTTATGGTTACAACACAAATATGAGAGGAATATTTAAAATAATTAATCCCAACTATTATTTGGTTTGAAAGTGAGACAATACTATAGTGGATATTTTTTGTTGTATTTTGATTCTAATTATTATTAGGTAGTGGATTTTAAAAATTCCAAGGTCTTGATTAGAAGAGGACTGAGAATTAGAGTTGTTGAGAAAAAATTGACCTTTTTAAATTAGGTATGGATCAAGTTCATAATACTTATATATTTATCAATAACATGATCATTAATATGGTAGAAGGCACATTGCTCACAAGGGAAAAACCAAGGAGATTTTTTTCCTTCCAAGTTCTAAAAGCTTGGTAGGTGGAAGCTCTACCATTTTGACTTAAGAGTTGATCTAGTATGGTTGAAGAAGGCTAATCTAGTTAGGAGTACCTCTTCTTAGGTTTTGGTTTTTATGGCTTCCCTAAGACAACCTTTTGAAGGTTCACTGTAATACTAACATTGTTGGTTTTGCACAAGTCCATAACACCATCACCTACAACATGTATGTTATTGTACTACACCTTTAGGTGAGAAGAAAATTTATCTTATTTCTTATGGGATTTGGTTCTCAATTATAATATTTTGACAAGGGTGGTTTCTACTCTCTTGGTCATGTTAATTGCATATTTAAAAGAAGATACATTGTCCATCTATAAATCAAATTCCAATTGCTCATTAAGGTTACATAAAAAGATGTGTGAAAGGTCTCTAGGGGGAGGGAAATCCTAGAGTCTCCCCATGAGGGCTTGCAATTTTGCTATGAAATTGGAAAAATTATAATATTTAGATTGCTTGAGCTAGTATAGGTCACTAATCATAACCTTTTTCTTTGTTTCAATAGAGAATTTGTTGATAAACATCTCAACAAGGTCTCTAAATATATTAAGGAAATACCTCAAAATTTGGTAGTACCATTCCAAGGTAGGGCCCCTAAGGCTCTTAGAAAATATCTTGAGTAGCAATGTTTCATCATAAGATATATTTCTACAAGTGAATTTAAACAACCTAAGGTGGTTGATGAGATCTTCTTTCCCTTTATACATTTAAAAGTAAGAAATTTCAAATATGAGAGGAAAAAGGTAACTAGCTACAAAAGGATCTAAAGGTTAGTGGTACAATTCATCATAATAATACTTGTCACTAGAATAAGACCCTTGGATGATGGCCATTAATTATTTTAATAGCTCTAGTTGAGATACTAGAGTTTGAAGTTTAAAAAAATAAAATTTGATGACATAAAAGGTATGTATTGAGAGACATGAGGAATTTAATAACTGATATAAGGAGGCTGATACACTTAGGTGGACAATATTGAAATTGGTACCATATGACTTGTTACCAAAGTAATTAAAATGAAAGTATTATAATATGTAGTATGAGATATTGTGGGAATAGAATTTTGAATAAGACCCATATTCACACTAGCGAGATTAGAATAAAGGTTATTTACATGATGATTATAAAAACGGGCACTTAACCGCACATATTGATTAGGAATATAACTTATGCCTACTTTTTGAGACACAGGGTAACTTACATTACCCTATAATAGTTCTAAAAGAGTAGACAAATATGAATAATGTTAAAAATAATATGGAAGAGTTTGCATACCAACATCTAAAAGAGTGGTGATGATAGGGATATTTGAATAAATGAAATTAGAAGTTAATGCTCTAAGGTTTGTATTTAAATATATAAAAGAAAATGGGTTGAGATAGGTTGTTGGAAACAATCCATGAGTTAATCCTCCCCTACAAATATGCATAAGGAGCCATGACCTTCCCTAATAAAGGATTCATAACCTCCCAATGATTCTATAAAAAGTAAGCCACGTGACTTGTAGATTATAAAATTGCTCTTCCTTGCTCATCATGGATAGGAATTAGAGAACCTAAAGGTGTATAATCCTCATATTCTTCTTCAAGATTTGTGTTCTCAAATATGGGTTTATCATCATGACCTTCCAAAAAAGGGTTAGGGTTAATGTCCAATCGATGAGTAGTAAGATAGGTTAGATAGTGTCTCTTAACCATGTGTTTGGAAAGAAAAGATTCAATTAATTACATTTATAGATTTGATTATAAAAGAAACAAATATATTTTAGCAATCTTATATCCCCTTAACTTGATATACCAAATCCAACCTATACACCTTAGGGGAATCCCTATATACTAAATTTCCCTATATAACTGACTCCTCTCTATATACCAATCAATATATGAGAGAAATTTGATACATGGTGTGCCAACAATATGTGGAAGTGACCACTTTGATATGTGGTTGAGATGATATGGGAGGGGTAATAGTATACCTCCTTATACTCCCACCAGCCCAATACAATATACTCCTTACTAGGCATAAGTATGTGTGAGACCCTATATGGGTGGCTAGTGGTCTAGGATCACTATATACCCAATATAAACTACTAGCTCATATGGTAGCTACTCAAGGGATCATAAATACACTTAGTAGAACTAGCACCTGGTTATGTTCTTATCTATATTTAATGTGATCTAATATAAACAAACAAGATTAAGTGGACTTGATAAATGTTTTATAAAGTTTAACTTGATTAAGGTTTATCTTAGACAAAGAAGATCTTTGGATCTATGGTGGTGTTCACATTGGGTTCACCAAAATATGAGATAAAGAAGAATAGGAAGGGCCTATTAGGTATTTGTCATTATTCTTCATATTATCACTTTAACATTAATAATAGTTTGTGAGCTTGGAGCATTGTGTTTGATTGATTATTTTGAAGAAAACCTATGCTTCTCCTAAGATAATTATTTATCTAAGCTTAATCCTAATCTAGACCTAATACACCAATCAATGCCTAAAGATAAAATGATTTTGCTTTTTGATGAGGAGTAAATGATGATTTCTCTTTTTTAATGCAAGGGCATAATAAAATACAACAACAAGTCTTAGATGTATGTATATGCAATTTTTATTAAATGTTAAAGCTTGAAGATTTAGTTGATCCCCTATATGATTAAAGACTAAATTAGTACTTTCCTTTTTGCTTATTTTGCCAAACAAATAGAAAATAGAGAATAATTTAATTAGATAATAAATAATATTTTAATCCTAAATTCTTAAATTATAGAGAATAGGGGTAGAACAAATTGTTTCTTCCATACAGGTAGAAGTGCCATCGATGCTTTTACTTGTTGATGGTACTTGCTCTTACCTACAAAACAAAAAGAAAAAATAGATTTAGTAGTATATGGTTATACATAAGTTGGTAGTGGATATTGAAATAACTTGTAAAGCAATCAATCCCCTATTCAAATAGATAAAATATACAAAAATACAAAGATCATGAAATTAAATCCTAGTGAAAAGTTCCCTGGGGTCATGTTAGCATTGTCAACACTTTTGCTAAGTGTCAATGTTTTTGCTCTATGTAAACCAAAGAATAATAGTGCCACCAAACTTGTAATATAATAATGCTTTTACTTTTGAAAGTAGAAAAGAAATATTAGATTCAAGGTAAGATAAATTTATGATTATAAATATGAGGGACTTTGACTTGGGAGTGCAAGGACCCTATCAAATATAAAAAAAATATTGATTTTCTCACTTGAAATGAAGATCAGATAACAAAATGATATGCTAACTAAATGTAAATACATAGTGTAAGATTAGTTAAATGTATAACAAGATAAAATCTTAGAGCTACAAGACAAAGCGATATGTCAAAAATAGACAAGAGGAAAGAGCACAACCCAAGATACAAAGTTATTTTTCCCTTGTTTATGAAATCTTGTTGAAAGCTTGATAGATTGCTTGTTGACACTTGAAATCTTGAGCTTGAGTTCCTTAATGCTTGATACCAAGGTGCTTGAGATATTAATTGGAGAAATCTTAGATAATTAAAGGCTTATAAGAACAATATGTTGAAAATTTACAAGGATAGCCTTCACAAAGTTATGGCAAGATTTTTACATAGTATTACTATAGTGAATGTATCACTGTAGAGGGGTAGACCTATTCCCTAAAGAGAAATTAAGTAGGACTACCACCCAAAGCTAATTATATGAGAGGACATAAATCTCCATGCATATGTCAAGTAGCTGATCTGAATAAGAATCTGGTAGAGGGTAGTTTATACCAAATATTATTAGCATGCTCAAAGCTCCTCACACCATAAGGTAAGGCCATTCACCTAGATAGAACCAACAAAGGATCATAACATTTTTTATGGTGACTAATTCACATCCCACCATCAACATAAAACCTAGACACTTTTGGTGGTCATTAAAAGGAACCTATTGATGGTAGGGCCTCTATTAGCCTAGTTCACTAGGATCTATTTGCTAACCCAATGGGTGGGTACCAAAATTGGTATCCACCCTCATCTAGTTATTTAGTCGCAACACTCCATATATACAAGTTTAGTTACCCAATGTCACAAGGAATATACCCATAATGGAAACCCCAAGGACCTTATAAGGGAGAAGAGAAGAAGGAATGAATTAAGAAAGGATATAACAAGGTCACTGAACCTTATTAATACACATATAGATCCTCTAGAGGCATAATGGTAAGAGAGGCAATAAGAGCATGCAAAAGCCACTAGAGAACATATGAATACTAACTATGAACATAGGAATGGGTCCACTAGAGAAACCAGATTGTTGAATGAGAGTTTTAGGCCTAGACATTATCAAAACCTAGTGGATTGACACACAAGGGAAGAAATATGTTAGGATAGGTTAGAATCAAGAAATAACAAGACCACAATCAATGAAGAAAACTTCCATTGGTGAAATCCACCACCTAATCTTGAGTTCCCATAGGAGAAGACGAATTCATTAATGACACCTCTGAAATAAGACTATGCCATCTATGGAGGAATTTATGGTGATTTGACCCCCCAATCAACTCTAGAACTCCCAAAAATAAATGTAACTTAGTCTTTATAATTCAACAACTAGGAATGACATAGGCACTCTTGTCCACTTTTATTTTGGAGGGAATTTTGAATTTCAAATTTTGATGTCAATATTATAAATAGCCATCTTCAATACCAATGAGAGGAGGTTGAATTCTTTCCATGTCTAGTATCTAAACTTGAGCAATTTCCCTCCTCTTTTCAATTTGTACTTTAGTATGGACTCAAGCCTTGGTTCAAATACATGTACAAACCATTGAGCCTCTTTCAATTATGTATGAATGTAATGTGATTTAACATGAATGTAACAAACTATGACTATTCTTGTATTTTTATCCTAGTTTGAGTATTCATGTATCTTTCTATGGGGGGTTGTGACTAGTATCTATCCTATATTTCATAGGAAGTATTTTGTTTTGTAACCATATGTGATTGTGACTATGTTCAATTTATTTGTCATGTTTGATCTATGTTCATTCATCCCATTGATGTGTAGAATGGAAAAAATAATCTTTGGTGTATTGCCACCTATAACTTAGGTTAATTAGGTTTTTTTTTTTTCCTTTTCTCTCTTTTCCCTTTTCCCTAGCAATAACCTTGTAGTATAGGCTAGAATAGGATGAAGATCATCAAATATTGCACCTAGATAAGGATATAACCTTGGTATAAAATATTATAGGTAATACAAATAAGCTAAGTCCCATGCTATCGAAACTTTTAAGGACTGGCGCCCCAAGCATGGTGCAGGTCACCAAATGCATCCAATAAGGAATTGTATCTTGGGGGGTCATGGTGCCCAAGGTGCAAGGGCCATTTTGGGTCCCCAAAAATTCAAACTAACATACTTTATGGGATCCAAATTTCTAAAATATATCCCATAATATGAATTTAGATTGAGGTTACAATCAAGGCCTCAATCCTTTGGTTATTGAAGCACCTTGAAGATTCAGTTGGAATTTTTTTTTGTACAAAGAAGATCTTGATAAACCACCTTCCAAAATATAGGATGAGATTGTGGTGAGAACCTCTACCTAGAAGGTAAAAGTACTCACCACCTAGTTAGTATATTAAACATGAAATAAAAATAGAACCTAGATGAGGTAGTAGAGCACATGACTATTGTTTCATGATATCAAAATCTAGCACAAGATTTAGTGCAAGAGTAAACCCATAATTGCTTCTAGCCCCTCTCAACCTTGGCAATAGACAAAGAAGATGGAAAAATATGGATACCCCACAAAACCCAAACTAGAGGAGGCTCTTAACATGGGATGATGGAGGTCCATTTAAACCACCAGTAGCACCAATAACTTGGAATGAGGTCCTAACCTTCACATTAAAATTGTTGATATATTTTACCAGAGAAGATGCGATGACTCCAAATGAACATCTCCAACACATGGTCAATTTGTACACTCTCTATAGCATTGGAGAGTAAAATATTACACTCAAAATTTCGGTGGCTTCTTCTAAAGGAAAAATAATATAGTAGTATATCTCCCTTGCCCATCACTCCATTACTAACTAGGACCAACTTGCAAATCTACTCATGGATAGATTTGGAAAAAAAGTAGATAAAGTATCATTGTTAAAGATTTGGTGACCATCAAAATGGACCCTATGGAATCCATGGATGATTTCAATGCTAGATTCCACAAGTCCTAGTATAGAATCCCATAGGAGATACAACCCATTCTAGGTATGGATTTTATCTACTACCTAAAAGAAATCAATTTTGAAATGTCCATGATGATAAAAAACTAGGAGATATAATTCATTGCAAACATCCTATAAAATAGACATTCAAGATAAGAGATATTTCATCCAAATTGGAAGGTTATCCCCTAGAACTCCTATGTCTCTCTTCCCTAATATTTAGCCATCGTATCATCATCCCCTAACCATATAACCCACCACTTTATATTCAATCACTATATCTAGTTAGACCTCTATGCAAAAACCTTTGTCTACTGCTAACACATTCCCTCAAATCTATTAATCCCTATAAATATAAATAATTCAAAACTCTATGAGGCACATGGACAATGAAATTATATCCCTCAAATACCAACAAAATTTCTAGAATTTTGATTATCAAAACTATCCTAGACCTCCTACTAGTAGGGCAACCAAGGATACCAACCTCTACCAAATGGATACCAAAGGTACATACCTCATCCTAGTAGAGATTTTGGTCCACCCCAAGACCCCAGGAGATAAATAATATTCATTTCCATCCCTATGCAATTGGCGCAATTGAATCTAGTGAGAGACATAATCCTTAATCAAAATAATTATTTAGGAGATCCGTATGGCTAGCCATATCATTACACTTTTTCCTACTATATAGGCCATGAGGATATCTAAAAAGCAACATGATCGATGCCTTAGCCCACATATAAGATCCATATTGTACAAGTACCAGGGCCAATGGTTCATATATTACCACCAAAATTTCCCTCAATTCTAGGAACCAAAGAACCAAAACAAGCCTTGGTGACATGGGATGAAGGAAAAATCTATGCCATCCTTAAATGAACAAGCACTCTATCAAACAATCAAACCTAGATGTAGTCTGATATTTTCACAAGAGGGAATATAAGAGTGGTTGAAGAGGATCAAAGGAAACATAGCCCAACATTAGAAATCAATAGATTTAAAACCAATAAAATCCAAGAGAAGAATCAAGAGGATCCCAGGAAATTGACATCATGGTAGCTCCTACCAAAACTAGTCTAGACATCCAACCCCAATATTGGGTGACCCAAGCTCCAATGGATTCCAAGCAGCATGTCAAATGCCCAACTACTCGTCTTTCAATATGGTTGAACACATAAAACATTCCACTTTGCCTATGCTACTATGGAACATCCTCACCTTAAACAAAATAGATAAAGTAGTTGGAAGAAGCTCTAGATAAGCATAAGATCATTGAAGAGTAGAAATAACAAGTCATTTTACAAATATCTAGTCTTGGTCCCAATAGGTCCAACCCACAACCTTTATACCTAACACTCATGTGCAGGGATAAGATCATCTATAATTACCAGATGAATTTTGGGGCATGCACCTTTCTCATGCCCAAAAGGGTGGCTGACACCTTGGAGATTGCCTATGAGCTAGTCAAGTAGCGAGTAGTGCAATTATATGAGAAACTAATTCCTATTCTTGGACTCATTATAGATGTACAACTTTCACTCTATGCTTTCCTCAATATGATCATCATTTAGTAGGTAGTAGCGATTGATGTATCAACATAATTTAGCCTATGCCTCTCTTGCATATTCACTACAAATATTGGAGGGTACCTCTCCCTATATTGGATGCACATGTTCCTTAGGACCCACTATAGTTTCAAGATAAAAGTTCCTTTTGATCCCTTTCATATGCATCATGTAGATCATATTTTAATATTCAAGGTTGAAGGATAATATCTAGTCATAGAAGAGGAGGTAGAACCTGAGATAATCAGGGATGAAGTACACACCCCGATAATAGATGACCAAATGGACAAGGGAGATGATAGAATATGGGGAGTAGACGTATATGGGGGACTTGGGTCAACCCAAGTAGACACATATTCAATCTAAGAAAAGGAGCTCACCACAATGGAGTCCATTGAACCTATAAGAATCCACCACTCATTGGAACTAGTAGAGCACACACCTACATAACTAAACCACTAATATGGGAAACATTTTAGTTACTTTGGTTTGGGCATTGTAGGTTGTAATGAGGAAATTACACACATAATAATTAGCATGTGAAGACACGTCAAACCATGTAATATATTATAAATGGACAACATTTAACTAAAATGGTAATTTCCAAGTACTGTAATTATTGGTTAATGTAAATGGGTAGCACATAAATAAATGGCCAAAAGTTAAAATTCTCATACAAAATATTTTGGGAAATTCACCATATAGTCAAGTGCATGAATAGAAGAAAGTTACATGGATAAGAAGGACTAGTGATCATTGAGAATAACATGAGATAATTATTACCTATACTATGATCCATGACCATCAAAGCAATGAAAATGCATCTGTCATGACCAAACTAGTAGCATAACAAATAACCATGCCATCACTGATTAAGTCACATAGAAAATATTAAGGAAAAATATTGATAAGACAAAGGGCTTCAATGCTTTACCAACAAGAGGTCTATAAAATGAGGTCTCCTCTCAAAACATCATATGAAACCACCTTTTCTCTTTTTAGATCCCTGAGCTTCCATAATCTACCCTATAGACTACATGCCCAAAGGATATGGCTAATATTTTCTATATTATTTAACTCATGTAAGAAAAAATTCCCTATGAGTCACCAAACTATAGGGAAGGTTTCACTATAGATGGGTATACCTCTACCCTAAAAATAAGTTAATCAAGATCACCACCCAAAGCTAAGTATATGAGAGGCCCTAAAGCTCCATTCACATATCAAGTAGCTAATCTAAAGAAGAAACTAGTAGAGGGTAGTCTATGGCAAAGGCTTTGAGTATGCTTGAAGCTTCCCATGCCATGACGCAAGGACATTCACTTAGATCAAACCAACAAAGGATCATAACCATTTTTATGGTGACTAAGTTGCATCCTGCCATCAACATGAACACCAAAACCTTTCTTGTGGTAACTAAAAGGGTTTATTAATGGTAGGACCTCTATTATCTTGGTTCACTAGGACCTATATACTAACATGATGGGTGGGCCTCGAAACCAATCCACTATCCTTCAATAATTGGGTTGTAACAATCCATATACCTAGGTGTATTTTCTCAATAGCATGAGCAACATACCCATAAGGGGAATCCCAAGGACATTATAGAGGAGAAGATAAGGGGGTGGAATGAGTCAAGAAAGGATCCAAAAAAATTTCTATACCTTTTTAATCCACATACATATCCCCAAAGGTATAGTGACAAAAGGGGCAATAAGAGCATGCAAAATACACATAGGACCAAAAGCCTACCTATCAAACAAGGTTCAATGAAACCTTATGTAGTGGAGTCTTTAGATGGAAAATGATTAGGAGGAATAGGGAACATAAACTAGACTAGAGGCTAACTAGGAACATAGGAGTAAGAGCCACCAAAGCAATCAAATAACCAAAGGAGAGGTTTAAGGATAAGCCATTGCCCAAATCTAGTGGACTAACACAAAAGGGGAGAAATATGTTAAGACGAGTTGAAAATAAATAAATGACAAGGCCACAACCATCGAAGTACACTTCCATTGATAAAATCCACCACCCAAGCTTGAGTTCCCATGTTAGAAGGTGAATTAATTAATGACACCTCTGAAAGAATACTATATCGCCCGTGGAGGCATTTATGCTAATTTGTCCCCAAAATAAGCTCCAAACCTCCCAAAAATAAATGCAACTTAGTTCCTTTGATTCAAAAACCAATAATGATGTAGGAGCTCAGCCATTTTAGGGATAGTTTTGAATTTCAAATTTTGATGTAAATATTATAAAAAAACTTCTTCAAGGCTAAGGTGAGGAGGTTGAGTTATTGTCGTGTCTAGTATCTAACCTTGATAATATTTTCTCCTCTCTCCATTTAATACTTTAGTATAGATGTGAGCCTTGGATAAACCACATGTATAGGCCATTGAGCCTCTTTCAATCATGTATGAATATAATAGCTATGATTATTCTAGTATTTTTTTGTTAGTTTGAGTATTCATGTATCTTTCTATGGGGGGATGTGACTAGTATCTATCCTGGATTTCACATAAAATATTTGGATTTATAGCCATATGTGATTGGGGTTGTGTTCAATTTCACTATCATGTTTGATTTATGTGTTCATTCATCCCATATATGTGCAAAATAAGAACTATAATCTTTGGTGCATTGCCAATCATAGCTTAGGCTAGGTAGGCTAGTTAGTTTTTTCTTGATTTTCTCTCTTTTCCATTTTCCTTGGAAATAACTTGATAGGATAGGATAGCATAGGAGGAAGAGAATAAAATATTACACCTAGACAAGGAGCTATCCTTGGTAAAATATTTTGAAATTCATCCAAATGATCCATGTACCATGCCTTTAATACTTCCTAGGACTAGAACCTCAAGTGAGGTGTAGGTCATTGGATACACTTGATAGGGAACTACATCACGAGGAGTCACAACACCTAGGGCATAGGACTGTTTCCAATCCCCAATAATTACCATACCAAATGATAAATCTATACAATTATAGAAATATTTTGGTAGAATTTTGTTGCTTTCAAAATACCATATGAAATGAGAACTCCATGTCATTGCTTTATAGGAAATAATTCCATTGAATTTAACAATATTGGAGATGTTAAGAATTTGAAAGGATATAAAGAAGTTATAAATAAAATAAGATAAAATTTTCAATTCATATATTTGGAATTTCTTGAAGAACACAAGCTTATACTGAGAGGGAGGGGTGAACAGTATAAGACCACTTTTTACTTTTCTTTCCCAATCAATATTATGCAATTTATCAATAGAAATATCAAAAATAGTAATCAAAGCAATCCATAAATCACCACACACAATAGAGACACCAATTTAACGTGGTTCACCCAATGTGGGCTACTCCACGAAGAATATATTTCACTAAAATTTTCTCAAAACATCTCTTGGGTATCCTTTCCCTATTACAATGTTTATGGACATTTGTCCAAAGGAGACACCAATCCCCTAATCAAGTTCATAGATATCTATCCACAGGATAACTCCTTCTCCTTTGCTTTATCTGGTGATCTTCTAGAAGAACTGATGCCTCCACTACACTGGCTTATGGATCTCTATCCACTAAAGACTCTTACCATCACACAAACCTATCTTCACTACCCTAGCTAATGGACTTCTATCCATTGGAGAATATTATCCTTTATACTCTATCACCTCCAAATCTTGCTCTCAACTGTGTCTCAAATCTACACACACAATCCTTCCGTATAGAACAAATCTACTCAATTTCTATCTTTGGTCTACACTAAACACAGTCCTTCGGTCTAGCACAAATCTACTCAATCTCTTTCTCTTATATACACTAAACACATTCCTTTGATCTAGCACAAATCTACTTAATATCTATCTTTGATCTACACTAAACATAGTCCTTAGGTCTAGCATAAATCTGCTCAATCTTTGTCTTCAAGCCTTAACACAAAGCTTGACTCAATCACAAATAAAATCTGCTAGATCTACCCCAAACCTTAACCCAAGGTTTGAACAAATCAATCAATCAAATCTGCTCTCAAGTCTTCTCAAAGACTTGTCTCAACTCTACCTTGTAAGCTTCCACAAAAGCTCACACTAATTTTTCCACAAGTCCTCTCTAGAACTTGTCCAATATGCTCAACAAGTCTTCACCAAGACTTACCTCAAATCTGCATTGTAAGCTTCCACAAAAGCTTACTCAACACAACTCAATCCTCTTCAATCACATCAACAAGTTTCACACAAAATCTAGTTCAATATCACAAAAATATATAGAGAATTGTTAGAGACTCAATATGCTTCACACTCACAACAATGCTCAATCACTTTCAATCTCTTTCTTGAATATAGAACAATTTATTTCACAAAACTTGAACTATCACTTCAACACTTCCACTTGACTAGCCTTATATAACTCCACTCAATCAATCACTCAATGAAACACTCCTTGCTTACAAACCCTAGTCCAAGCATATGAACACTCACTCAACTATTTTCAACAATGCTTATCAAACAATCTCACATAACAATGATACTCATGATCTTGCACAAACCATAGTTCAAGATAGTTCTCAACTTCACATAACAATGGCACTCATAATCTTGCACAAACCCTAGTTCAAGTATATGAAAGCTTTACTTTAATATTTACAACAATGCTTATCAAACAAGGTTTTTGTCATCAAATTTCACTTAGAAAAACCTTTAACAATAAAACTCAACAATGCTTATCAAACAACCCTTTTCACTCCAACTTAGCATTCACAACATCCAACAATCACTCACAAGAAATATGTGCCCATGAATTTTTTTTTGATGAAGAATTATCCTTAAAAACCTATCTCAATCACAATTACTCTCTTTGCCAATTTTAAGGGTTAGGTAGGAAAAACCTTCTCAAAATTTTAATCAACAATTTCCTCACAAATTATTTTCACCATACAAAATATGAGAACTCAATTAACCTTATTAATCCTTTCAAATATTAAACAAAATAAGACTTTATTTTGAAATAACATTCAAAACCATCTAAAGCCTTATCACTCCATTCAATACTCTAATCACCAAAATCACAATATAAAAATCAACTTTCATAAACCTTATATCTCCCTAAAATATTATGCCAAACAACCTTAGGACAAAAATTAAATTTAAAAATTTAAATACCTTTTACCCTTGGTGGGAATAAAACCCACGCTGCACTTCCACCAGCGCCCTAGCCATGGCTTCAACTTCCGCGTGAGCTAGGCACTCACCTTGGAAGCAAGGAGCACCACATGCTCTATATGCTTCCCTTTGGCACCTAAACCAAAAATTAATGCGCTACTTCCTTTGGTGCCCAAACCAAAACCTTCACCAAAACTGCCATCGAGATTTGATCGTGGGTCCTCCCGCTTGCCAAAGCCCTAAGTCATAGCCACTTGCCACTAGGCCAACCCACCAAATGGATATGAGGCTTAGATCCTCACCAAATTTGTTCCTTCACTGGCGCATACAAGACAAAAAAACTTTTGTCTTCTTCCTCGCACAAAAATCATAGAAATTGTAGGCTTAGAATAATTTGAAAAAAGGTTAATTTATTTGCCACCAAGGCACATGGTATTTATACCATTGTGCCACCACAATATTAGACATCGGTGGAGGGATTTATTCATGACGTCGACACATTTCTTTTTGCCTTACAACCCTAACTTTAGGTTTAATTAAATTAGATTATAATTTAATTAATAATAAAATTATTATAATTAACTTATAATTAATTTAATAACCATAGGGTTAATTAAATTAAATTACAAATTAATTTATAATTAAATTATTATAATTAATTTAATTACTTTAGGTCTTGCCATTAGACCTTTAATATTATAATATTATTTTTCTTGGGCCTTCTAACTTCTCCTGTAGACCTTATCTGATCACCTTATTTTTGAAACTGACTCTTGACATCAATGACAACAAATCTTGCTCATATTTACAACAATCTCCCCCTTTTTCATTGATGGCAACCCATTTTATTTTTACCATTCCTTTTACCTTTTTCTATTTTTCTCCCCCTGAGAAACTGTTGTAGACACCTAAAAGTCACACATTGCTATACCTACGTACTTGTAGATCCTTTTGGACACTTGTAGGTTCACATAGGCCATCCTAGGTACCCCTAGGCTATTGTAGACCAACGTAGACTATTGTAGATCATCCTAGACATGCGTAGATTGTTGTAGTCATGTGTAGATCATAGTCATGCGTAGTCATGCGTAGATCACCGTAGATTATCGTAGCATTGCGTAGACTTCCACATACCACTTTGCTAGTTTTTAGGTCCAAAACCCTAATAAGTTAGCAAAATCACATCACAAACATTTCCCATGCATCGGGATACCTTCCATCAGCTTCCCAAGGTGATACAAAGCCTATTTGCACTCAATTGAGGCCCCCACGGGCTATTAATTGGCAAAAGCAATTATCAAGTCAATTCCTAAAATCTAATTTAATGTTGACTTCACTTAAGTCACCTTTTTAGGGCAAAATTGATTAATTAAACTCTTAATCCTTAATTAACACTAATTGCACCCTCCCACATGTGTGTAATTAGGGTTAGCTAAGATATTTTCCTAAGAACCCTAATCAAGCCCTAATTTGACTTAGGACCTCCTAATCCTGATTAGACCTAATCCTTCCTCACACATGTGTGAGGATAGGATATTTCCTATGAGGAATGTGAGGCTTCCACCTCACAAACCCTAACCTAACTCTGGTTAGACTTCAGCCTAGGGTTAGTTTCCTTAACTCTCCCCCTACACCTTGCCATTTTCTATATATAGTGGGCCCAAACCCTCATTTATATCTCTCTCCATCTTATGTCCAAAGTACAGAAACTCTACCAAAATACGTACCGAAGCACAACAAAGCAGATCTGAACCTGCACATCGATATTACAATAGCAAAGGAACCTTCCCACCGAAGGATTTTTGCAGAATATTACTCAGGGTCTGATTCACCCCTCGTCTTATGAATCTAGCACTAGTTCACCCCTCGGGTGGTGAATTGGTCCTACAGGTCCCAAATCAGCTCATATTTGGGAGGTAAGATTTGTTTTGTCATTTTATGACCTTCTACATAATTTATTTTAGTTTTTATCATGTTTTTATAATCTATTTGTCTTTCTAAATATGGGGCCTGACTAAGGCAAGCCCCCAATGAACTAACCCCTTTTTGTAGGTTTATCCTAGAACCAAGGAGGGAAACAACTACAAACTACAACCCCATGGTGGTACACAAGCCCATCTACACTGAGGAACACAAAAGGATGGCATCAAGCCTATTGTATCATTTATGAAAAGAAAGGATAAAGGGGAATTTTCCCCCATTGTAACCTATGCACTCTTTACATGAATAAAAATACATTTTCTTGAATAACATTTGTCATTAATATGTTGTTAGATCAAATGCCTCTTTTTGGCCATTTCATTCTAGCACGCCCGGTGGGACCCCCACAATGGATAGTGTCAGGCTAACTTTTTCTTGTAAATATGATAATATCCTTTGTTTTTATGTTTTCTAGGTACTAAATCTGACTATCATAGATATTTTTAAAGCCCTGGGAACCCTCTCAGGCCTTCATAATAGATATTTGGGGCCTCTAAACCCAATTCACCCCCTACCCCATGAATCAGATCTCAATTCACCCCCGGGTGGCGAAGTCAACCAAATAGCCTCAAAAGCCCCTAAAATTGTAGGGGTGAGTAGTACAAGACCTAATCAGACCACTCACAACATCAGAGACTAGGTATTCCTCTGTATTTGCTCTGTTTGCTAATTTTTGGGTCTATGTAAAATGCTTACTAGTTAAGACACAATAGCTAGTAACAAATTTCCTTCTCTTCACATTTCCATTTAGTTTAAGTATCATTGTAATTATAAAACCTATCAAAATTCTAGCAACTTCAAATTTCAAAATCTCAAGTAAATTTTACTTTTCCCTTTTCTAATTTGCATGTATAAAGTTCTTATAATTGTTTGTTTATACTTGTATACATTTCCAATGCAATTACTACATGTTCTCACACATATTTAGGGTCACTTAAACCCCTTCTTTCACACCTTCATATTACATGTTTCTATGCTTTGAAAAGTAGAGTAAAGTTACTTTCCTAAAAGCATCTAGGATTAGGTTCTTTGTTTACAAAAAGCATTGCATTCTAGTCTTTTGCTTTCGAAAAGTGCATATAAGGCTAGCTTTCAATTTGAAAAGGTAATTAGTTAGATTTCCTATTTTACATAACATCGTTAGCAAAATGAAAACCCACACACACTCACATGGTATCTTAAACAAGTGGTGAGATTGGACTTCATCCCCAATCCATCACTCGAGATTGGTGTGGTAGGTGTTTTACCCTCCACCAACTCACCCCCTAGACACCTAGCATCCCCATAGGAGTGGTTTTCTGGGCCTCATCATCGGAAAACCCCCCACTTTTGAGATTGGGCTTCTAGATTTCATCACCAGTTGTTACCTTTGGAGTGGGATAGGATTAGATACCTTTGTTCACAAGGCTTACATAATTAGTGAATATGGTAACTATCGTTATTGACTAAGCCCACCCGAGGGTGAAGCGAAAGCATGGGTATGCCGGTAGTAGGTCTTAGATAGTGCCACCTCTTCTCGTGAGAGGATATAGCGAACTCACTTCAGCATAGTGGGTTCCCCCCTTTTAGGATATCATTTTACTATACCTTCCATATAGGTCACCATTCGCACGTTGTGATATCATTCTATTCTGTGCATCTTTGGGTGTTGTAGGAGGTTCAATACCGATGACATTCTTGATTTACTAGAGTATTCACTCCACTACCTATGATACTACCTAGGAAGTACCAACATCAAAACACACATAAATGAACAAAACACTTTTTATTTTCAGCATTTAGAACTGATTCTAGTCTACCATTGTTTGCATGATCACAGATTGGTCTCAACACATCACACCATATATTGTTTAGCTATACACAACACTTCATTTCTTTACACTTATATCAGGCATAGTCGAGTCCACACCATACTAGGGTTATTCCTAAACCCCTTCACACACTACACATAGAATTATAAGATTTTATTCCTATGTAGTTCTAAACCCTCATGACACCACACATGTTGTCATGCCTATTGTCACCCATAGTCGAGCATGTGAGCAAGCACACCTTATAGAGGAGGTACCTACCACTTCTTCTAGTTAGTCTCCACCTACTCCTTCGATCATGAAGGGGAAGACCATAGACACATCTGATTTACTCATAGGATCCGATGTATAGTTCACACACATGATACCTCAGCATGAGACGTCCACCCTGAGTGAAGCCTTAGCTACTTCACTCATAGAGGATTATCCACTTCTTTCATCCCCATCCTCACCTAATCCACCCACCACGTTCTATGACCATGTGATCTACATAACACCAGGACAACCCCATCCATTCTTCACTATATATGAGGAGGTCATACCTACCTCCCCTACCTTTGCACACCCATTTTTTTAGAGTCTATCTCAATCCCTATTTGAGAATGACTCCTCCCTCTTGAACCGTACCCACCTGAAGGTCACATCATTCACCCCTACTATAGGAATGGTTTTTGATCCTTCTTCCTCTACCATAGGTACCTAGAGGCCAACATTCCAAACTGTACAATAACAACCTCCTCTACAGGAACAACAAACACCCTCTCAAATATCATACCCACACTCTTCCCAAGAGTCCCAACCATCATCATCCCAACAACCATTTTTCACAATGTTTGAGGACCTAACACAAGAACCTCTTCAAACCCAAACCACCCAGTGTCAACAATGACAACCCACAACCCAAACTCATTCAGGAGGGGACATAGGCACCACCTCCTATTCCCAAGCTCCTACTTTGAAAGCTTATCCTTCCCTCTCCATAGCATTCCCACCTACATCTCAGATCCCTGAGATGTACAATACCCAATCTCGCACCTTACCTTCACCATCACCAACTTTTAGGATACCTCCTCCTCCTCCTTTCCAAGCATTGCCACTAATATTCATCCTACCTATGAATCAAAACCCATAGCTTACATGCCCACTTCCCTAGGCTATTCCACATAGTTTAGCTTCACTACCACCCATCCTTTAGGATAGAGATAGGTCCTAACTTTTGACACCTTACCTCGACCATCCCTACCACCTATAGCATCGATACCTCCACTCCCACCTACTGGAGCCACATTTTTCACACCTCCTCCTTCATGGTCATCACCTCCTATGGCCCAACCATTATCATAGGCTCCTACCCAGTAGGAACCCATGCCACAACAACACACATCCCAATCATAGTATTATTATCCTCAACAAACATCCATTCCATAGCCTAGTGTTCCACTAGCCCCTACAGTATATGCTACCCAATACCCAACATACCAATACCAGCTGGAATAGTTCCCCTCATAATATGGGGATGAACAACAACAACCTCACTATCCACCACACTCCCAGGCTCAACCAACCCTAGCTCAATCACCTACACCTTTAACACCTAAAATTCAACTCTTACGAGATGAAGTCAAGATGTTGAACCTACGCACCACAAGCTACGGGCCACAAAAACTATCCTACGATGAACTCTACAATGAGCTAGTTCATCCATCCATTCCTATCCCACCTTACCCCTACCACTTTGAGATCCCAAAGTTTGATAAGTATAAAGGTAAGGAGGACCCTAGAGAGCATGTTAGTAACTATCACTCAGCTTGCTACCAACTCCATAGTAGCAACCCCCTTATGTTGTGAACCTTCTCCCTCTCCCTTGTAGGACAAGCCTTAGATTGGTATAACATGCTACCATGACATAGCCTTTATACCTTCGAGCAATTAGCAAACACCTTCTTAGAACACTTCTCAATTAATATCAAGAAGAAGATAACCTTTTCAGATGTCTATGCTTTACGACAAGCTGATGATGAACCTATCACTGAGTTTGTATCTAGATGGAGAGCGATCATCCATGACCTCACCCATAGCCTTCCTACTATAGAGCTAGTGACACTCTTTTCCAAGAGTTGCCACAAACATATTTCTACCTCTCTACAACTTCACCAAAGCCGCACCTTCGAGGAAGCCATTTCACAAGCAAAGGTTATCGAAGATATTAAAGTCCAATCTAGAAAAATTAAGTTAATATCAAAGCCTAATTACAATTCAAACTTCCATTTTAATAGAAATACACCTAACCAACCGTATCCTCGACCTCCACAAACCAACCAAGTGGTAGCTTCTACCTTAGCACCAACACCAAGCCCACCACCTTATGCTCCACAACAACAAGTATTCCAAACCAATGCACCTCCCCCACCTAGGCCTCAATAGTCCTAAGGCATGCATCCATAGGGTCCACAATGTAACCTCACACCACTATCTGAACCTTTACCTACCCTCTTTCATAGGTTACAATATGGTGGACATCTTCTTCTACCCGAAATCTGACCATTAGATCCAAATACACCTAAGCCTCATGGATACAATGAGCAACTCTATTGCCCATACCATAGATAATGCGGCCATGACATCGAGTCATGTCACTCCTTCCATGCTCAAGTGCAGGACCTAATTGATAGGGGTACCATTCAGGTATCGAACCCTTTAGCCCCACAAAACCAAAACCTAGGGATCTTCCAGAATCCTCTACCGGACCATAGAGGAACCAATCCCCAAAGACCTCCAACCAATCTTCCAGGACCACCTCACCAAGTGAATAGTGTCCAATGTGATCCTCCATCATGTGGAGTAGTAGGTATGATAAACCTTACCATATGGAACCAATGATACCCATCATGCTAGACCACACCTATTGTATCTCCACCTACCCAATTTACATCACCACAGGTTTCCCAAACTCCTAGCACTGTACCACCTCCACCTCAAAATGTGATTACCATCTGTGGTAGCCTCACCCATCAATTACGTAATGCCCCTACATGATTATCCATATTTGACCTTTTACAACAATCTCAACCCCACCATGAGGCATTGAATGACATTTTATGGTCTATAGATTTAGAAACACATGATACAAATACATTTGTAAATTTCGTAGGGAACATCCCATGATGCCTCCAACCATCCATTAGTTTCCATGACCATGAGATAATAGAACTTGTAGGAGAAGGAGCTGATCCCCCTCTCCACATACAAGCCAATATCAATGATATCACCTACAAGCGGGTCCTTGTTGACATGGGCTCATCCATTAGTATCATATCTATAGTAGCCCTACACCATTTACATATATCACCAACCCATTTTGCCACACCTTCCCTCGATCTACGAGCATTCAATGGTTCTATGAGACCTATGGTAGGATCCATAGTACTACCTATCCGAGTAGGTATCCATACCATTTCCATCCTCTTCCACATAATCCAAGGGGAGATGTAGTACAACATCCTTCTTGGTCACCCATGGATCAGAGATATGCAATGTGTCCCTTCCATGCTACACCATTGCCTCAAATATATCCATAATGGACTTGTCCATTGCATCCTAGCTGATGGAGACCCCTTTAAGTTCTACAACATTGTAGACCTCCCACCTGCACCATCCTTCTCATCCATGCAACTCTTCCCTAGTTTCTTCCCATCAGTCAGTTGGAGCATCGACATCTGCTCCTACATCCACCTCGTTACCCCAATATTCATCAAGGACACATGTGTAGCAACACCCTTAGCACCATCATCAGTAGTGCCTAATCCCCCTACCATACCATTTTTTCCTCCCATATTATGGCCACCACCACCATCCCAACCTTCATCCTCTACGAAATCACCTATGGTATCGACACCGTAACCACCATCCACATCGTGCCCTATCACTTCACCCCAAGCATCCTCTTCGATGGAAGCACCTATTCTCCCTACACCATGCATACCTCCTCTTCCTTTTCATCCATGGCCTAGGTCATTTACTTCCCCATGTCATCCAATATCCACTCCATCACCTTCACAATTCCCATAGGCCAATCACCCTATACCAGCTACTATGGTCGAATGCCATGAGTGGGAGCAATGAGCATCTCACTTAGATGACCAATTGTTGCACCCTTCTAGTGCTACTATTAGAGACTCCTAGACTTCATCTTCATCATCTAATTTAGATTCACCACCTCGTGCACTAGAACATGCAACACCATGCATATCTATGTTTATGACAAACTCAGGTCTAGGAGATTATAATGTGCATGATGCCCATGTATGCCCACATATTATCCAATCTACCCAAGACTTTGGCCACCCTTAACTTTGGTCTTAACTATTAGAATAGTAGTGCAATTAGGATCTCCTAAGAATCATACCAACTTTGTTTATGTTGGAGTTGACTCCTCACTCCCACCTATAGTATCTCCACCATCACAATCCAGCTTGTGTGGTACAATCGATCACTTGGCTAATCCCTACTTTACCTTATGCTACCTTCGATGCTTCCATTGGCATGGATTTGGGCTAGGCCATTATGAGCAAGGGTTACATGCACCCATCAACCCTCATGTCCAATCCCCTATCGATAAATCTGGCTTAGGTTATCACCCAACCACCATCCATACATTAGAAGATGAGCTCCAAGACTTGTCCCTACATCCTTACCCACTTCCGACACACACTTTGGAAGAATATATTGATATGGACATCTTAGAGGATACCCCTTCACCCAAATCTACCATTACAGTCCCTGGTAATTTCTTCCAAGAGTCCTTCATATCCGACACCACCTCGTCATGTTGTGTTGATGAGTTGACAAACCAATTCGTTGCGCTATCCTTAAACATACACTACCTAGAGCATGACATGGTATCCCCACCATCATCAACATACTTAGCTCCATTCCCACCTATACATCGACAACTTCAATGAGCTACCACTCGACCATGATCTCCACCAGTCATCTTGCACCCTCCTCTAAGCCTTCTAGGATGCTCACAGGTTATCAAGATGTCATCACTAGAATCTTCACCACCTACATCCCCCACAACATCAATTAATATGGTAGAAGTTGATCTCTTCTCTCCACTATGATACACACCAGCCAATACATGAGATGATACACCAAACCCCAATTTTATCGATCTCACCCACATCTCACCCATATCGGCACCTCGAGATTTCTTACTCTCACCACACGTTCTACGTACTACAAATGCTCCTTCATCATCTATGCCACCTCATATACCATAGGTCCACCACATGGACATCTACCTAGATGATGAATATGAACTTATCGAGGCCATCGATGACCTCCATATTATCCCAATTCTAGAACAATTGTATGATGGTTCCCACATGCTTATTGAGGAAACCATCGATGTTGACATAGGTGATGATCCTGAAAACCCTCACATAGTCAAATTAGCTACTAGCCTCTCACTTGAGGAGTGCATCCTATTCATAAATTTCCTTCGTAAGTATATCCGAGTCTTCGCATGGTCATACAAGGATATGCCAGGACTCGATCCTACTCTAGTAGTTCACAACCTTACACTCGATCAAAATGCCAAACCTGTAAGGCAAAAGTTACATCGCATGCACCCTACCATTGCATTATTAGTAAAAATCAAGCTCCAAAAGCTCTTAGATGTAGACTTCATAGTACCCATAGACTACCCTGAATGGGTCTCTAACATGGTCCCTATACCCAAGCCTTCTGGTGACGTTCACGTCTATACAAATTTTCATGATTTAAACAAAGCTTATCCCAAAGACAACTTTCCTCTACCTAACATCGACTCACTCATCGATTCCATCACTGGCCATGAGATGATATCTCTAATGGATGGATTTTCAGGTTATAACCAAATCAAAATCAATCCTACTGATCAACACAAGATATCATTTACAACCCCCTAGGGGACCTTCTGCTACAAGGTCATGTCATTTGGCCTTAAGAATACTGGGGCAACCTACCAGCATGCAATGACCTACATTTTCCATGATTACATGCACAAAATTATGGAATACTACGTAGATGATCTCATTACTAAGTCCAAGAAATGCTCAGAACATCTTGAGGATCTTCGTCGAATATTTGACCGCCTACTAGAACACAATGTCCACCTTAATCCAAAGAAGTGTGTCTTTGGTGTTACCTCAGGTAAAATCCTAGGATTCATCATCACCCAATGAGGCATTGAAGTTGACCCTAACAAGGTAAAATCCATCATCGAGATGCCTCCACCTACTACCCTAAAATAGTTGCATAGTCTTCAAGGCAAAATCACCTCTATCCATCGATTTATAGCACAATTATTAGACAAGTGCAAACCCTTCAACCACCTCCTACAAAAGGGAGTAAATTTTAAATGGGATGATAACTTCCAGTAAGATTTTGATGACATCAAAACTTATCTTACTTCATCGCTAGTTATGTCACCCCCACATCCATAGCTACCACTCATCTTATACATTTTTGCTATAGATTTCATGCTAGGTACACTTCTAGCCCAAAATAATGCACTCAACAAAGAGCAAGCTATTTACTACATCAGTCACATGCTAGTTAGCTATGAAGCTAGATATGGATACATGGAGAAACTATGCCTAGCTGTAGTATTCACCACCTAAAAGTTATGCCACTACATGCTTAACCATACTACCTTTGTCATCACCCGAGACAATCCCCTCCGCTACATGATGAACAAAAGCTACCACAATTCTTGCATAGCTAAATGGATCATGCTTCTAACCGAATTTGACCTCGAATTTGTTTCACAAAAGTCCATCAAAGGATAGGTTATAGCCGATCAACTCATAGAAGCTCCTTTGTCTGATGACCAACCCCTCCTCATTCAGCTCTCGGATGACTCCATATTTCACATAATAGAATATGAAGAATATGTGGAACCAGAAGTGATAGCTGACTTAACACTATTCTTTGATGGCTCTCGATGCATGCATGTTGGGGGTGCAGGCATTGTATTTTTCACACCTGAAGGTGAACCACTTCCATTTTCATTCAAGTTGGATTTCCCTTGTATAAACAACAATGTAGAATATGAAGCTCTAATCCTCGGATTGAAACAAGCGCATTCCATGCACATCAAATGCCTCCACATCATAGGTGATTCCATTTTAATTGTAAACCAAGTACAAGAGATCTAGAAATGTAATTTCCCAATCCTCCAACAATACAAGCACATTGCACAACAACTCCTCTATCGATTTGAATGGTATGACATCGAAGCCGTACCATGATCCTCTAATCATTTTGTGGATACAATGGCCTCCTTAGGATCATTAATCCCACAAAATCCAACATCAACAACCACATCCATAACAATTCATACACTCACTCAATCTACCATATCACCTACATCTCCTAAATATGATGGTGGTATTCATGTGGTCGATACCGAACCACATGACCCATGGTTTGCGTAGATCAAATATTATATTAAATTAGGATTTCTACCATACGAATTACCCCATGCTCAGTATCGAGCATTTAAACAAAGAGCAATCCACTACACATTGTTGGGGGACATCCTCTATCACCATAGTTATGATGGCATGCTCTTGCATTGCTTAGAACCACATGAATCTCAATGGGTTGTACAAGAAACCCATGATGGTACTTGTGGTGGCCACTTCAGTGGCATGGCAATCATGAAATGCATCCTTCGCATGGGATACTATTGGCCAAATATGGAACATGACTATTGTGAATACGTAAAGCATTGCATTAAGTGCCAACAACATGCAAACCTCACACATCTTCCATCTCAAGCACTCCAACCAATTCAATCCATGTGGCCTTTCTCCCAATGGGACCTCGATCTTATTGGACAAATTACACCTGCTTCCTCAAGCAATCATAAGTTCATCATCACCACTATAGAATACTTTACAAAGTGGGTCGAAGCCATCCCACTTGTCCAAACTATAGGAGCAAAGATAGCAGCATTCATCATAGATCATATCATATGTCATTTTGGAATCCCTTCCCAAATCATCTCTGATAATGGGAAATCCTTCAAAAAAAAACCATCCGAGCACTTTGTAACAAGTTCCACATTCATCATAGCTTCTCTACCCCATACTACCCATAGGGTAATGGCCAAGCAGAAGCCACAAACAAAATAATTTGCTCCATCCTATGCAAAATAATAGCAGAATCACATCATGACTGGCATAACCAAATATCCCTAGCCTTGTGGGCCTATCGTACAAGCATTCATACCCCCACTAGGGCAACCCCATTCTCACTTGTCTATGGGGTAGAAGCCATCATGCCCCTTGAGCTTGAGATACCTTCCCTAAGGATATCCATGAAAGAATTCATAGATGATGACACCACTCATCAAGCCCACTTAGATCAGCTCACACTCCTCGATGAACATCGCATCCATGCCATCGAGCACACATGAGTCTACCAAGATCACCTTCGTCATGCCTACAATAGTAAGGTACATCAATACGAGTTCCAAATCGGTGATTTAGTCCTCAAAGAAAACCAATAGATCACAAGTCAGCCTCACCAACAGTGAGATAAGTTTACCTCAAACTGGTTGGGCCCATTCATCGTCACACATAAATATGGTTTAGGTGCCTATCACTTGGCTAATCTTGAAGGCCTCGATGACCCTGAGCCCATTAACATTTTGCACCTTCATGCATTCAATGCCTAATACAAATAGGCATTCACTATCACAAGCGGTACATATCGACATGCACAAACACATCACTCACTAAGCACATCATGATAAATGCATGTCTTTTTATTTTTACTTTACATATTTTACATGTACTTTCTCCTTTATGTCATTTTTATGTTGGTATTTATTTTCCTTCTTGTAGGATCTACATCATTTATAGATACATCGTCAGCAATGAGATATGATAACATCTACATACATCATCATGCAGGACCCTCCACCACCATAGACTATACCAATCACATCGGCTGACCTAGCCCGACCACCAATCACTCATCACACTAGGCGGTCTTCCCATTCCTCCCATTTAGACCATAACACTTCACCCCGATGCCTCTCACCTCACCATCGAGGTTCATCTTACTCACCCCATTTAGGAGATAGCCAGGTCACCCTATCCTCTTTTGATGAAAAGGAGGAAACATCCCATCCCCAAACATAAGGGTCCCCTTCTCATTTACCTAAAGATACTATGAATCCTTATTCACCAACTAATTCCCCCCATCACCCTCTAGGAGCCTACCACCCTCCTAATAGAGGATACACTCCTCATCCACCTACCCTTCATGCCTACCGCCCCACTCCCTAGTGGAGAATCTTCTTATGCCCAAGCCTTGCAAGCCCACATGGCTCAAGCTGCTCAAGCTGGCCATGTGAACATGCCCCCATCCCATTCATGTCAACTAGAACCATCCCCTATGCCACCTATTCTTAAGATGCCACCGTCACCACTATGAGGCCTACCTTCCCAACAAGCTTACCAATCCCCAAGGCCATTCCACTCTTCCCCCTCATCATCATGACCTCATCCATTCTCTCATGCATACCAGGCCACTCCATACACATTGGAGTCTTGATCACCACCTTCCCTAATATTATCACCTCTAGACAATGACATACAACATCTCCTTTCCCGTATCGAGGCTCTCGAGCTACAGATGAGCCATTGTCATTGTCATGTTCATCCATACTAGTCTCCCATGGCTCATGCATCATCACCTCCATATAGATCCATTCCTCGACCTAGGATTTGATCCACATTAGATTCTTGACCTACACTCCCACTATCGGATTCCCCTTCATCCACCCCTTTTCACCTCCACCTAAACCATACATTTACCCTATGCCTATGCCATTCACTCCATTATCAAAAATATTTTATCATCTCATGCATCAGGGCCTTATTGATTTACCTAAGATTCGACCCATAGACCCCTCACATCCTAAACCATGTAACTACCATGAGAACCAATATTGTATCTATCATCACCAACCAGGTCATGACATTGAGGAATATCGAACATTCAAAAACCTGGTCCACAACATGTTGCATGGCACTCGAACTCCATCACCTGAATGTTCCATCCCGTATAGTCGACTCGTGAGTCCTCCATGCCGCATCATCCCTAGAACTTTGCCACCTCATGAAACATTGATAATACCAACCCACTACATTCACAACATCTCCAATTACACCACTTATCGAAGTCCAAGTTATACCATCACTTCACCACTTCATTCCTGACCTAACCCATGACACTTCACCTATCAGTAGTTCCTATATTTTCTTCCTCCTTCTTTCTTCTCCTTCTTCTTATTTCCTCGCATAGTTGTATGGTCACGCTTCGAGTGGCTACATACCTATGTTGATCTACCCCCTTTCTTCTATTATCCTTTTGACTTTGGCAATCCCCTTTTCTTGTTGGTTTCCAAAGACTACTTCCTAAAGTTCTTCTAGTTGTACATTCCACCTTCATCCATTTCCTCCTTTCGATATTACCACATGCATCTAACATACTACAACTTATACACCTACTACACACACACCCCACATGCTGGGGCAACCATTATTATAGCATCACACTTTTTGGTCATTATGATACACCATACTCATCTGTAAATAAGTTTTCTAAACTTCTCCTTCTACACATCATAAATTTCCTCTTGTAGATATTGCATTTCCCCACTTGCATCATTTACATTACACCCATTGCACATATCCATATGTTTTTCATGTTAATTTCATTTTAAGTTTGTACATTCTTCCTCTCAAAACAAAAAAAAAATGCACCTTCAATAGGAGTAATACATGCACTTGTTAGCATCACCACCTGGATGTCCATTCCCCCTTTTCAGGATTAGGGTTTACATAGGTGTCGTGTTAAGCTTTGACTACTTACTAGTTTAGTCAATCAAATGTCACCCCTAGCTGATAGGTTTTACATTCTTCTTATGGTTCTTTAGGCTGGTTCAACTTCTCTCATGGACCATTCACAATAGGTTACACATTAAACACATTTTGAGCCTAGGAAAGATGACACCTTGAGTAGATGTCACCATCTAGCGAATGGTTTCCCCTGCTCATCCTATCACTTGCATGGTCAACATACGACCTAGGGATAAACAAAGGGATAAGCATAAGCAAAAGTAAAATAATGGGGCAGAAAACAAAAGCCAATGCCCGTAGAATAGAAATATTGAGAAAAAGAGAATAGAAAAAAAAAAAAAAAAAAAAGAAAAAAGAAAAAAAAAGAAAAAAGAGCACCACAATAAATAGGTCAACAATAGATGAGGGGCAGAAAACAAAAGGAAAAGCCTCCTGATATCACCCATGTTATGCTTCATCGCCTTTGGTCCTTAGGTTTAACATAACACCATGGGATGATTTCCATCGCTAGCAATAGGCTCCAAGAGCCTGCCTACCAGTGGAATAGTCTTACAAGTGGTGATATATCTATTGCATTAGCTACCCACTTTTGTACAGATCACTGTTCATGTATGGATGAGCTAGCTAGTTCGGCCATGTCTACAATGGGTTAATCCTACCTACCTCAAAATGGATAAATGAACCTCACTCATTTACACACATAGGTCCATGACAGATTTTGAACCAATCCGACTAGTTATGAGTTGCCACATAAACTCACACAGCTTTGAGTCTAAAATTTGATTATCAAAACTACATTGGTCAAAGCCATTACATGTCTCCTATACCATCCTACATCTCTGAGATAATGGAATGGATAACATCCACATAGGTACATGTAATGATACAAGTGCTTCCTCTGCACATTTTAACATTCCCATACATGCATACATGCATCTATGTTACATAGATTCATCAAAGATCACATCATTGCATTTCCATTACATGCATCACATCAAAGATCACATTATTGCATTTACATTACATGCATTCACTACAAATATCATTTCACATTTTATTACTTCACATTGCATTCAAAATAAAATCATGCAAGTCTACTCTACAACATATTCACACTACAACGTGATAATAGATCTAAACCACAATACACATGAATATCCATTCATCATACATACCTACAAATCATGTTATGATATCTATGCAAACATAATGAGAACACATTGCAAAAACCATAACACATGTATATATAATAACTAAAATCAAAATGTATATATATATATATATATCATCCATAAAAAATACTTATAGGCTACAAACTGGGACCATGCCCATCATCCATCATCCAAAAATACCTATAGGCTACAATCAATAATAATCCTAACTACCACTAAGAGTCTCCCCATGCCCCTCATGGCTCACTCAAATCTTTGCACTCTACTCGACTCTGCCCTAGCTCCTATAGCCTGAACCATAGTAGGTGGATCTCCTACCTCAACCCTAGCACTCACCTACTCCATCAAAGTAGCACTACACTGACTATGATGAGAAGGCACCCACACTCATGATCTTGACTCATCCTGAGCCACCACCCAGCTATAATCAGGAAGTGCGATCCCATGCACCATTAGAGCAGACTCACATAATGACCTCTTCGTCGACTCTATAGCCAATCAACCAGTCAATCTCTCAATAGCTTGAACTCCCTGCCTAGCCATCATGGCCCTCATCTACTCCATATCACTACTACCTTACATATCTAGCCTCGACAACCTCCTCCTGTCTATGGAGTTCAGCCTCCAACTCACAAAACCTATGCATCCTACCTCTCTTGGATATCGAAAGAAATATTGTCCACATATGCGAATGCATCAATATCAATGGTATCATCTATATCACCCATAGCAATAACCCCATCTCTCCCCTCCTCTACTTTGATACCTACCCCATAGCCATATCAACATCTACAAGTACCTCCTCCACCCCCACTCCTTGAGTACTCGGTACACCACCTAAGCATCATCATGACCATCATAAAGGAACCTCTCTCTCATCACCAACTACATCCTTCGACCTAGCTCAAGCCCCCTATCTCTCCTCTCTGGTGGAGGTACCCCAACATCAGGTGGCACCCATCGATCAATCACACCTCTACCAGGCTCCCAACTCTGCATCACCCACCAAGCCTCAAACTCTGGTGTCATCCTAACATTATCCACATCCATGATAGTCATAGGTGGATCCCTCTCCCCAACCCAAGGTAGAACCATAGGATGCTCTCCCCTATCACCTCATCACCTAAAATACATGATAGGAGCCCTTGGAATATCCTATCATAATCCAAACTATCGCCTCACCCGATCAAACTAGAAATACTCGACCTACCGAGTATACCTCCCCACTAGCCATCTACCCTAACAAATGGTACGTAACTACTCACCATCCTCATCCCAGCTCACCCCACCCAACCAAGGCCTCCACTTAATGTCATCAGGTGTCAAGTCTCCAAACTTACCCCTCCATAATAAAGGATCACCCTCATGCGGCCTCTTAATACCCATATTCGCCTCTGTACTCCACCTCAAAGCATAGGGTAAATACTCCTTACCCCTAACATGAATAGGGTGAGGCAATAATGATGGCCTCTCAATGGCTATGTGCTCCCATGCCCATACCTGTAACAAGGGAGTCCAACTCAACCCCTTCATCCAACTGCACAACATCATGCAACTCTCGTACACCTGGGCCAATAGTGTAGGTACCCATGCAAACACAACCCTATGCTCCACCATGTCACTCACCACATCCAACATATTCTAGGTGAACAGTACCCTGAAAGTATCAAGTAATGCATAGGTAGGAGATACATCATCATAGCTACACACTATTGATCAGATATCTTCTTCTTCAACCATAACCACTCATAATCCATCTTTGAGACATCGATTTCTTTCCAATACGCCCCAAAGAACCACTCCAACATAGTTGCCTTACTCTCATCAGTTGTCGCTCTCATCGGAACACCCTCAATCGGCAACTTGTAAATCTAGTATATATCCTCTAATGTGATCGTCATTTCCCTAGTAGGAAAATGAAAAGTGTTCCTATCCGCATCCCATCTCTCACATAATGTGGATATATATGCCCGATTGGCATGTATACTCTTACACTCCCATACACCTCGGAACCATATATCATCCAACCACTTGAGATCATCCTCATTATTCATCGATTTATCAAAATTACCCTTCATCTTTCGAACATGATGATGGGGCTCGAGCATCTTCACCTGTTCATCCACAAACAAACACAACAAAATATACATTAGTCATCAATACAATGATGCAATCCAATAAAAATCCATAAATCAAATTTACAAATTAAACTATTTAATTTGACATGCACTTCGAGACATAAACAATGCACAATTCACATATCAAAACATATCAACAAAATAATCACATATTTGGATACCCATTTTGTCATTTCATGGTAAAAGTTTGAACAAATGTGAAAAATAGTACATATTTGGCTTCCAACAGTCAAAAATAAAATTACCCACATACCCACTATGGCACAAAATTCAAAACACAATCAATTCATCCAACATACAAAAACAAAATACATTTTTGAATACCCATTTGCCCACTTAGCAGTAAAAATGTCGACAAAATTCAAAAACAATATACCAATCAACACGGATTTCAAGGTCAATTTTACCATATAAACACCAAAATAGAACATACACCAATACACACAATATCAAAATAATAATCACATTTTTGAATACCCATTTTCCCACTTCATGGTGAAAGTTCAAACAGATGTTGAAAATAGTACAAATCGGGCTCCCAACAACTCATTTTCAAATTTAACACTACCTACATCTTGGCACGCAAATCAAAGATAGGCCAAATGAAATCATCTACAAAAAAAATATTATTTTTGGATACCCATTTTGCCCTTCTACGGTGAAAATATCATCGGTTTCTAAAAATACTATCTCTAAGGTGGCAAATCTAATAGTCAAAGTTTACTACCTTACACCCAAAAACAACATATTCAGAAAACATGCCAAACGAAGGCAAAAAAATATAACAGTCGCATAACGGGATACCCATTTCCTACTTTTACGGATAAAATTCAATAACATTTCAAAAATAGTACACCATTGCTCCAAAAATGGATGGTCAAACTTTACACCTACTCTACCCATTACCCGGTCAAACTAGCACAAAATTAGGTCAAACCTAGAAACAAATCATGTTTTTGGGTACCCATTTGGCTAGTTTTACACTATGTGTTCGAATTTCAATTAAAAATTATAATTTTTTTAAAACAAGATGAAAACCTCCCCCCTAATTTACTTTTCTCTAGAAAATTAAAAACAAAAAATGAGGTAGGTAGGAGCACTTACCGATGGATCTCCATGCTTGTTTCCAACTCCAGTCATCCCTCTCAATCCTTTCATCTAAATTCGTCACTCGTCATCTCCACATCATCGAATACCTCCTCTCGCATGCTCTCCATATCTTGTTGATGTCACAATGAGGTCCTTATCCCTACAAATTGACTTAAAAACCCTAAAACCCTAGGAACCCTCCTAAACTATCCTCTCATCTACTTTTTCATCATTTTTCATCATGCATTGGTATTCTATCAATCGTTGCATCACCAAATCACCACATTCCATTCACCTCATTGTTGATTCCTCGTTTGAGGGGGTATTCATATCCAAAGTCAGCTTTGCATGCAACCAACCAATGAACATCCAAAAGTATGGATATCACATCTGTCTACAAATTTTTTGCTAAATATTATCTTACGATTATAATCTCAATCCCAACCAGATATTTGTTATATCACGAGAGCTATGTGTTTCTATGGAGAAGTCAATCTAGCATTCATGTATGTCGAATACATAATGAATGATACGTTTGATGTAATCCTAGCGCAACATTTGGAAAAGGATTTCTTGACCATGTATGAATGACACATTTGAATAATCCAAATGTCCCTTTAGCTCAAATGGTTTGACACTTGTCGCCATGTACTCATCAATCAATCAACAACAAATATTTGAATAGGCATTTGTTCTATTCATACTTTTGGACCACGTTGATCTGGTCACAAAAGCAAAGTAATCAAAATTTGCCTACCCCAAGCAACTAGTATGACATCAAAAATATCATACGGACTCAACAAAATCACCACATTGCATCCACAATCATCCATTTCCATTTACCGGTATTGTTTTCATTGCATTTTATCTCTTTCCTCTTCTCTTCTTCTCCTTCCTCCTTCTTGGCTATCGATCAAGTTGGTATGGTCACGCTTCAAGCGGCTACATACTTTTGATTGGATCCCATTCTCCTTCTATCCCTTCTCTTCTACACAAACCCTTCACATTTTTGTATTAAACTATGTTTCTCATAGTATAGTACAAAAAGGGGTAAAATGTAGACACCTAAAAGTCACACATTGCTATACCTACGTACTTGTAGATCCTTTTGGACACTTGTAGGTTCACATAGGCCATCCTAGGTACCCCTAGGCTATTGTAGACCAATGTAGACTATTGTAGATCATCCTAGACATGCGTAGATTGTTGTAGTCATGCGTAGTCATGCGTAGATGGTCGTAGTCATGCGTAGATCACCATAGATTATCGTAGCATTGCGTAGACTTCCATATACCACTTTGCTAGTTTTCAGGTCCAAAACCCTAGTAAGTTAGCAAAATCACATCACAAACATCTCCCATGCATCGGGATACCTTCCATCAGCTTCCCAAGGTGATACAAAGCCTATTTGCACTCAATTGAGGCCCCCACGGGCTATTAATTGGCAAAAGCAATTATCAAGTCAATTCTTAAAATCTAATTTAATGTTGACTTCACTTAAGTCACCTTTTTAGGGCAAAATTGATTAATTAAACTCTTAATCCTTAATTAACACTAATTGCACCCTCCCACATGTGTGTAATTAGGGTTAGCTAAGATATTTTCCTAAGAACCCTAATCAAGCCCTAATTTGACTTAGGACCTCCTAATCCTGATTAGACCTAATCCTTCCTCACACATGTGTGAGGATAGGATATTTCCTATGAGGAATGTGAGGCTTCCACCTCACAAACCCTAACCTAACTCTGGTTAGACTTCAGCCTAGGGTTAGTTTCCTTAACTCTCCCCCTACACCTTGCCATTTTCTATATATAGTGGGCCCAAACCCTCATTTAGATCTCTCTCCATCTTATGTCCAAAGTACAGAAACTCTACCAAAATACGTACCGAAGCACAACAAAGTAGATCTGAACCTGCACATCGACATTACAACAGCAAAGGAACCTCTCCACCAAAGGATTTTTGTAGAATATCACTCAGGGTCTGATTCACCCCCGCCCCATGAATCCGGCACCAGTTCACCCCCTAGGTGGCGAATTGGTCCTACAGGTCCCAAATCAGCTCAGATTTGGGAGGTAAGCTTTGTTTTGTCATTTCATGACCTTCTGCACAATTTATTTCAGTTTTTATCATGTTTTTACAGTCTATTTGTCTTTCTAAATATGGGGCCTGACTAAGGCAAGCCCCCCAATGAACTAACCCCTTTTTGCAGGTTTGGCCTAGAACCAAGGAGGGAAAACAACTACAAACTACAACCCCGTGGTGGCACACAAGCCCATCTACACTGAGGAACACAAAAGGACGGCATCAGGCCTACTGTATCATTTATGGAAAGAAAGGATAAAGGGGAATTTGCCCCCATTGTAACCTATGCACTCTTTACATGAATAAAAATACATTTTCCTGAATAACATTTGTCATTAATATGTTGTTAGATCAAATGCCTCTTTTTGGCCGTTTCAACTACTTCCCCTGATTGAATTCTCTCCCCCTAGCTCAAATCTCTCTCCCTTTGTCATCAATGGCAAAGGTTCACCTTTGGGGCTTGGGGCTAAGAATGAGACTCTTAGCTTAGCCCCTCACCCACCTCCTCTTGAGGTGGTTAATTCTAGGGTGGGAGTATTTCTACTCCCAACATGCACTGATATTTTCCTTTGTCCACTTTCCTTCTCATATCACCTTTTTTATTCCTTTGACTATTTTTGTTCATACTTGTCTCTGGAATTTCTACTCTACACCACTTTGCTATATGTCGATCATTATTGCACTTATAACACTTAATGTTGTTATTCTTTGGAGTTTCAAGTGTCTTAGTATTTCTCTTGGTTAAGCCATATCTATTCTTGTCATGAACCCTACAATTCACTGCCTTGTGACTAAACTAATTACAAGAGTAGCAATACCCTTGAAAAATCTATATGTTGTTGAAGCTTCCATATTCCTATTTTCTATGTTTCTTGCACTGTGTAGCCTTGTGCCCAAACTTGTGACATGAGAAACGTAATCCATTCAAACTACCTTGCCTTGACCTCATTGGCCTTTTAGTTTCTTTTACCTTGTGCTAGTTTTTGTTCCATATGTTTCTCATTTGTGCATTGTCCCTTTCTTTGTTGAACTTTTTGCTATCCAACTCTTCCTTAGAAGTTTTACTTCCTCTTACACTCTCATATTTTGAAGTTTCTTCTTCTTCAAAACTTGCGATTGAATCCTCTCTTTGTTTCTTTTGTACCTGTTCAAAACTAAGACCTATTTTTCTTGATGTAGGTTTTTGTGTCTTGATAATCTTATCCAAATTCTTTGAGCTTCTCCAAAAACCATGTAACCTATCCTTAAACTCATTTGCTTCCTTCTTTAGTGAAGCTAATTCATGCTCTAACCTTTCACATTCTAAGACCTTTGATTCTAACTTATCTTTGAACTTTCTTGTCTTAGTCATTGACTTATTTAGATCCTCTATAAGCTTTCCTTTCTCTTCATCACATTCTTGAAACTGAAGCTTAAGTTGGGATTTTTTATTTCTGACCTTATTTAATGCATCAAGGGTATGAATAATATCTCCCTCATGATCAACTTATCCCTTCTATGATTATTCCTCTATTTGTTTACCTTTGAAAACATCTTCATTCTTTTCTAACTTGTCTTATATAGGATCACCTCCTTCTTCTTCTAGTGCCATAAGAAGATTCTCTTTTGGTCCTTCAAATGTATCTTCATATTCATCATCACTAAAACTCAATCCATTCCTTGTACAACTATCTTCAATATGATCAAAGTTACCACATATAAAACATTTAAGTATTATTGGTGTCCTTTTTCTAACCACTTATTTTCTTTTTCCACAAATAGAACTTTATATCTATCATTATCAGAGGAACTATCATCACTATCACTTGAGATTTTACCTACCTTATCTACATAGAAACTCTTCTTATGCCTCTAGAAAAACTTCTTCCCTTGTGTACCTTGTCCATCCCTATTTTTCTTTTGGTACCTATGCCTTCTTGCATCCCTATTCTTATGATCATGTTTCTCATCACCACTGCTATTTCTAGCTTGTAGATAATCAGATGCATAGTGACCTTATTTTCCACATTTAAAAAATCTAACTAATTTTATACCTTTATAATTTCTTGAGTCCTTGTTCCTTCTGCCATAATTGGCTTCTTCATCACTAGATAGCTCATTGCTTGAATCTGACTTCTTACCCTTAGTATTATTAGTGGCTTTAAATGTTTCTTCTATATGGGGAATAGGTTCTTCTTTTATTCTTATCTCAAATTCTGTGAGAATGCCATGTAATTCATCTCTTGTCAAAATATCAATATCTTTTGACTCTTCTATACCTGAAATATTTTCACTAAAACTTTTTGGAAGTGACCTTAGAATCTTATCACACACATCAGGTTTTGAAACTTCAAGCCTAAGTCCTTGCATGGAGCTAAAAACTTCATCCACACGAAGCAGATATGTAGAAATTTTTCCTCATCCTTCATTTTTAGATCTTCAAATGCTCTTTTGAAGTTTTGCAACTTGGCCCTTTTGACCTTTTTATCTTCTTCATATATGCCTTGCAACTTATCCCAAATTTCCTTTGCTGATTTGTAATGCATAATATTTATAAAATATGTTTCAAGCAAGCCCTTTTGAATTGCATTCATTTCTCTTGAATTATAATGATGTATAAGCTTACCATATTTATCTATAGGTGGAGTTTCTAGTGGTGTGTATCCATTTTCAATTGATTTTCGCACTTCATTTCCAAGTTCCATTAAATGAAACTTCATCCTTGTGCTCCATAGTGTATAATTATTTCCATCAAACAATGGTGCTAAATTTCTTGAGGATCCACTCCGAGAATCCATCTGTGTTCTTGTAAGCTTGTTTTTCAATTTGTTAAACTCTTCCAAAGGAACTAGCTCTGATACCAAATGAAAAACACAAGCTTATACTAAGAGTGGGGTGAACAGTATAAGACCACTTTTTACTTTTCTTTCCCAATCAATATTATGCAATGTATCAATAGAAATATTAATAGCAGTAATCAAAGCAATGCACAAATCACCACACACAATAGAGACACCAATTTAATGTCACTCCACGAAGAAAATATTTCACTAAAATTTTCTCAACAAATCTCTTGGGAATCATTTCCCTATTACAATGTTTATGGATCTCTGTCCAAATGAGACACCAATCCCCCAATAAATTTTGTGGATCTCTATCCACAAGATAAATCCTTTTACTTTGCTTTGGATGGTGATCTTCTAGAAGAATTTATGCCTCCATTGCACTCGATTATGTATCTTTATCCATTGAAGACTTTTGCCCTCACACAGAAGACCTATCTTCACTACCATGGCTAATGGACCTCTATCCACTAGATACTGTAGTCCTCTATACTTTGTCACCTCCAAATCTTGATCTTATATTTATCTCAAATCTGCCCTAAACACTGTCCTTTGGTCTAGCACAAATCTGCTCAATATCTATCTATGATCTGCACTAAACACAATACTTCATTTTAGCACAACTCTACTCAATATCTATCTCTAATCTACACTAAACATAGTCCTTCGGTCCAACACAAATTTACTCAATAGTTTTCTTTGATCTGCACTAAACACAATCCTTCAATCTAGCACAAATTTGCTCAATCTCTATCTTCAAGCCTTAACACAAAGCTTGACTCAATCATAAATCAACTCTTCTAGATCTTCCCCAAACCTTAACCCAAGGTTTGAACAAATAAATCAATCAAATCTACTCTCAACTCTGCCTCGTAAGCTTCAACAAATAATCACACTAATTTGTCCACAAGTCCTCTCTAGAACTTGTCCAATCTGCTCAACAAGTCTTCACCAAGACTTACCTCAAATCTGCATTGTAATATTCCACAAAAGCTTACTCAACACAACTCAATCCTCTTCAATCACATCAAAAAGTTTCACACATAATCTAGTTCAATCTCACAGAAACATATAGAGAATTGTTAGAGACTCAATATGCTTCACACTCACAACAATGCTCAATCACTTTCAATCTCTTTCTCAAATCAATTCAGAATATAGAATAATTTGTTTCACATAACTTGAACTATCACTTCAACACTTCCACTTGACTAGGCTTATACAACTCCACTCAATCAATCACTCAATGAAACACTCCTTTCTTACAAACCCTAGTCTAAGCATATGAACATTCACTCAATTATTTCCAATAATGCGTATCTAACAATCTCACATAACAATGATACTCATGATATTGCACAAACCCTATTTCAAGATAGTTCTCAACTTCACATAACAATGATACTCATGATCTTGCACAAACCCTAGTTCAAGCATATGAAATCTTTACTTCAATATTTCCAACAAAGCTTATCAAACAAGTTTTTTATTATTAACTTTCACTCGAAAAAACCTTTAACAATCAAACTCAACAATGCTTATCAAACAACCCTTTTCACTCCAACTTAGCATTCACAACATCCAACAATCACTCACAAGGAAGATGTGCCCATACCTTTTTGTTTGATTAAGAATTACCCTTAAAAACCTGTCTCAATCACGATTACTCTCTTTTGCAATTTTAAGGGTTAGGTAGCAAAAACCTTCTCAGAATTTTAATCAAATATTTCCTCACAAATTATTTTCACAATTCAAAACATGAGAACTCAATTAACCTTATTACTCCTTTCAAATATTAAACAAAATAAGACTTTATTTTGAAATAACATTCAAAACCATCTAAAGCCTTATCACTCCATTCAAATACTCTAATAACCAAAATCACAATATAAAAATCAACTTTCATAAACCTTATATCATTTTATGCCAAACAACCTTAGGATAAAAATTAGATTTAAAAATTTAAATACCTTTTGCCCTTGTTGGGAATCGAACCCACATTACGCTTCCACCAATGCCCTATCTATAACTTCAACTACCGTAGGAGCTAGGCACTCACCTTGGAAGCAAGAAGCACCACATGCTCTATATGCTTCCCTTTGGTGCCTAAACAAAAAATGAATGCACTACTTCCTATGGCACCCAAACCAAAACCTTCACCAAAACTACCACCGAGATTCGATCGTGGGTCCTCCCACTTGCCAAAGCCCTAAGTCATAGCCGCTTACCACTAGGCCAACCCGTCGGATGGATATGAGGCTTAAAGCCTCACCAACTTTGTTCCTTCGTTGGTGCATACAAGACTAAAAAATTTATCTTCTTCCTCGCACGAGAATCGTAAAAATCATAGGCTTAGAATAATTCAAATGAAGGTTAGTTTCTTTGCAAGGCACATGGTATTTATACCATTGTGCCACCACAATATTAGATGTTGACGTAGAGATTTATTCATGACATCGATGCATTTATTTTTTCCTTGAAACTCTAACTTTAGGGTTAATTAAGTTAGATTATAATCTAATTAATAATAAAATTATTATAATTAACTTATAATTAATTTAATAACTATAGGGTTAATTAAATTAAATTACAAATTAATTTATAATGAAATTATTATAATTAATTTTTTTTGGTAAATAAAAGTCTTCATTAATTACCGAGTTTTGCAGGTTAACCCAAAACCTATTACAATATCTAGCCTTCTACTGAGATTGTAGATCCTAGTCATCCTTGAAACTTTCTTACCATAACTTGTGTTGAATCCCCTACAACACCTTACTAACAAGGCACACCCATACCTAAACATAACTATAAACATTACTTACATTGACAGGAAATTGAAGTTTGGAACTTTGCACTTGTGAAACTTGTTGCTTGCCCATTTCCTATTCTCTATCGAAATATTCCAAGGCTTACACCCTGTTACCTTCATTTCCAATTTGGTATGATTTAGAGGGAAACCCCATAGTTATTACCAGCTCCATGGGGAAAGAACACCCATTCATATTTCTCCTTAATGAGTAGGTTTCTTTTCATGACTAATAATGTTTTCCACTTCACGTGGCACACCTTGTGTCCATGTCACCAAACTACCAACATCAACACCTATGTTGGCTAATTTGTCAGCTGACCTGTTGGCCTCACGATACATGTGACGAAACCTCCTATTATTTCTTCGCAAAAAGGATCCTCACTTCATGGATGACTCCCTCGATTCTCCATGGAGGTTTTTTGCCATTGGTTAACAGGTTTATGATGTTCATAGAATCACCTTCAATCATCAAGTTAACTTGAGTTGCGTAGGCTACTTGCAACCCTCTCCAAAGGGCTCTAGCTTCTGCTTCATTATTAGTTTTGATTCCCAATGGTTCAACGAAGGCCTTGACCAGATTTCCTTGATGATCCCTGATTATTCCTCCAGCTCCAGCTCTTCCCGGGTTCTCCTTGGATGCACCATCAAAATTTAGTTTAAACCAACCCTAGGGGGGTGGCTCCCAAGAAATCCCATTTCTAGGATTGGGCAAAGGAATGGAAGGTTTGTCCTCAATACCTAAGGCCCGAGCTAATTATTTTTCTTGGGGAGGAATTGAGTGGTTCTCATCCACTAAGGTGCTAAGGTTTTCTTTTGCAAAGACAATAATCTTATTGAGGATGGTTTTTGGGTTGTGAAGGATATCCTTAAAGGCTTTATAGTTTCTTTCTAGCAAAATCTTCCAGAGAAAATGATGCCAACATATTTTCCATAGGTACTTAAGTTTTAGGCTAACAAAGGGTTGAGGCCATTGATGGAACACTTCGGATATAAGAGCAGGCTTAACCCATGAGATCCTAAAGGCTTGGAAAAGTTCATCTAGGATGGACTCCACTACCGGACACTCCAAAAACAAGTGTTGGGTTGTCTCCCACCCTGCCCTGCACATGTAGCAACGGTTAGCAATAACCATACCTTTGGATAACATATTGTCCATAGTGAGGATTTTTCCTTGAATCACTAGCCATAAAAAAAAGGATATTTTATGAATTAAGCCTTTGATCCAAACCAAACTCGGTTGAAATTGTTGACCTTCCACATTGAGAAGCAAATTATAGGTAGACTTAACTGTGAAGTCACCACTTTTAGTCTCAGCCCAAACAATGTGATCTTCATCCTCTCCAGAGGGAATAATTTGCTGAGTTAAAATTTTATAAAGCTCTTCAAACTCCGCTTCAAAACCTTGTACTCTGATGTGTTTCCACCTATTGATATTTATATCCTACCACATATAATTTGCAACCTTCTTCCCAATATGCTGCTCCATATGCTCTTGAATCCTATCCAAATGAGGATTTTGGGATAACTCCTCAGCTCTCACCCACCGATCCTTCCAAAAGTCTATTTTTTGCCCATTTCCTAGAATCCATCTAAGACATTTCTTGACAAGATCCCTGCTCGTGAGGATTACCTTCCAAAAAGTAGAACCCCTACTTGCCAAGTTTTCATTAAGGAAGTTCACACCTTAGAGGTATTTCCTCCTAACTATGGCAGTCCATTCATTATTTACCTTAGTCAATAACCGCCACGCTTGTTTGGCTAACAGAGTTGTATTAATATGAGCAACTCTCCTCAATCCTAACCCCCATCAGATTTAGGTTTGCAAATCTTGTTCCAACATACTAAATGGATACTTTTGTTATCCTCAGTCCCTGACCAGAGAAATTTTTTTTGAAGATGCTCAATTTTGTGATACACCTTGCTGGGAGCTCTGAAGACTGATAGGAAGTAAACGGGTATACTTTGAAGTGAAGCCATAGTTAAAACTGATTTTCCTACTTGAGATAAAATATGTCCTTTCCAACCTACTAGATTTTTTTGGATCCTCTCCAGAACTATGTTCCACATTGATCCTTCAGGTTTCCCCGTGAACAGGGGAAGACCTAAATAGGATGTGGGAAGGGATGCAATCTGATATTCCATGATCCTTGCTATGTTGTTTTGCCTAGGAATGGGGGTATTGATGAAATAAAGTTTTCTCTTATCAAAATTCACTTTATGTCCAGCTGCTTCTTCATAAATTATGAGAATATTTTTAATCCTTCTTGCCTCAACCACAGAAGCCAAAGTCTGTAGTAATGTATCATCAACAAATTGTTGATGTGTCACTAGGGTAGTTAGCGACATGGCCTTGATACCTGATATGAGTCCAGCTACCGTTGTTGCCTTAATGGTTCTTCCCAAGGCCTCGGCTACAATGATGAACAACATAGGACTTATGGGATCTCCTTGTCTTAGACCACATTTGCTTTGAAAAAAACCTGCAGTATACCCATTAACCAAAACTGAAAAACAAGGCTTAGAAATACACTCTCTTATTAACTTGACCCATTTCATGTTGAAGCCAAATTCTAATAAAATTGCCTCTAGGAATTCCCAATTTATAATTAATTTAATTACTTTAGGTCTTTCCATTATACCTTTAATATTATAATAAAATATTATAATATTATTTTTCTTGGGCCTTCTATCTTCTCCTGTAGACCTTATCTGATCACCTTCTTATTTCTAAAACTGGCTCTTAACATCCTTCCTCTTGTACTGCTCACTGAAACTAACTCTTGACATCAATGACAACAAATATTGCTCATATTTCCAATATTTATATAGAGGTTATGGATTAGATTTTGGGATCTGATCCATTAATGGTAGGAGATCTAGAGGTACAAAAAATTAAATTGATTGATTATGGTGTATGACTATTAAAAGCATCAAGGGATGTAAAAGTACTAGTGACACTATTGCTCATGCCCCGACACTTTCTCTCTTGGAGCAATAAACACTCCAAATTTTGACACAAGAAAGGTTGATTCGATTTGGCTAATTGAAAGGCTAATTGATGAAGGTTTTAGTAAACCTAAATATTAGCCCTACACACAAAATTGGGTGTCTATACCTATATTTTAAAGTAGGAAAATTACTTCTTTTCTTATATTCCTCTTAACACATAATCATGGGCATATTATTACAAGTAATTATTGTGGAATAGACCAACCCATAGCTTTCATTTGTCATGCACTAAAGAAGCATGAATTGAACTATAATTATTTTCAAAGCATACCTTTATGGTGGTGAAAGCACTAAAAGCTTTTCATTCCACATATCCAACACCAAGGTGATTTTATTTTTCTCTAATATAGTATTCAAAACCATGTTGACCTAATATAAAATAAAATATAAAAGAGGTTCTTGGCTATCTAAATTTTAAGAATTGTATTTGGAAATAAATTCCATCAAGTTGATTCACAAAAAAGGGCTATGTTAGTAAATGTCACTTTATTTTAACATATTCCTTATGAAACTTAAAGTGTTCAATTAGTCTTATAGATAATGTTTTTTTCAATAGTTGGTACACCAATTTGGTCCATTATCTAAAGTTTGACATGCCCTATTGAGTTAGATTTCTGAAAAATAAAAAAACTAAGAAGAAATATGACAGGTTTTACTTTCCTAAATGTGTTTTTGCAAGAGAGATTCTTTGATGGGATTTTTATGAAATGCCTCACTTCAAAAAATATATAGATGGTAATCATTGAATATCGTCAAGGGGTGTTTGTTACGAACTTTCTACCTCAAAACATAGTCTATCATATCCTTAGAGCAAGGTATTATTAGCCCTCAATTTTTAAGGTTGTCTAATTGAGTTAAGATTTTTTTTGGAGATATTACATTATTTGGTAAATGATAAAGTACCCCCATGGTACATTTGTACATTTATAAATATTAGATTAGGGAGTGTGATTTATATTTCCCCTAAAGTATGTATCAATGTGTGAGAAGAGTCCAAGTTCCATGTAATAAAGTGTGAGTGTGTTAGGAACCTTCTCATGAAAATAAACTCACATAAATATTGCAATAAAAATAAAATTTCATGAAAGAACAAAATATTGCAATACAAAATGTAAATGTAGAATTATAACAATATCATAAAAAAACATAGAATCATAGGTCTCTTCGAGGGAGCAACCTCCTTCAATACTTTCATTAATTTGCAAAAAGATACATTCATTTATGGGCCCTTGTCTTTTAAATATACACTTCATACAACCTTAATATAATTTTCAAGTGTTGGATTACATGCAAAGTGCCACTCGAGCTAGAATCTTCTACCAAACATCAATTATATTATTGGTAATGGTTACTTGAAATGACCCCACTTGTCTAGGTGCCTCACTTGCTACATAAAATTACAAAGTATTACAAAATAACATTATAAAGGGATCCCCACATTGGAAAGAGGTCATTACATAATCATATGATAATTACAAAAATAGTGTTAGGATGGGATCCTAACATACCCTTATCCTTTAAAAATCTGTGTCCTCAAAGTTGTAGATGAGGAAACTGGTGTTGTAGCTACTGGAGAGACTCCCAAGTGGTATCTTTTGGTTGTAGTCCATGCCATTGAACAAGAACCTTAGTGATGACATGGATTTAAAGAGTGTGTGATCTATGGTCCAATAGTTGTTTTGGCTCAAGCAAGATGGAACCCTATTCATCCATTTCTAGTAAAATATATTGAACCTATACCTAATTACCCACAAAATTATTGAGAGAGGAGATATGAAATATAGGATGGAGCTTTGATCTATATGGAAGGGCCAATTTGTAGGATATTGCAATAATCCGTTGTCTGACTTGGTAGGGTCTATAGTATTTAGTAACTAGTTTTTGGCACCTACAAGGCTGGAGTGAGGACTGTTTATATGGATACAAGTGGAGAAAAACCATATTTGCTATTTCAAAGTTGCACTCAAAATGGTGATGATCAACTTGTTCATACATATGATTCTTGGCCAATTCTATATTCATATTTAGTTGACGGGGGACTACAACATGTTGGATGAGTATAGTGTTAACAACATGGACTTTGAAGTATACTAGAATGTAAGAGGAGGTTGTTGATGGATGTCAACCATAAACTACTTCAAAAGAGATATCCTTTGTTGTAGTGTGATGTGAAGTTTTATACCACCATTCGGCCAAGGAAAGCCACTTCACCCATTGTGTAGGATGTTCAGAGGTAAAGCAATGAAGGTAGATCTCTAAGCGAGTATACCATGAAGGTGAAAAATAGAATATAGAAATATTTGGGCTACTACTGAGGCTATGTAGGAATGGAAGAGATAATACAAATGAGTATACTTTATGAGATGATCCACTACCACCAAAATAAGTAATTTGCCTCCTGACTTAGGTAACCCTTCATTAAATTCCATGGAAATATTGTTCATACTTGTTCTAGAATAGGCAAGGGCTGAAGAGATCCAAGGGAATGCACCATTTCTCATTTCATTTGTTGGCATATGTCACACTCTATCAAAAATGTTTGAATGTCCTTCATTCCCTTCCAGAAGAAAGTATGCTTAATCATTTCATAAATCTTGAGGAATCCAAAATGATCTATAGTTGGTGAAGCATGCATTTCCTTCAAGATGCGTTCTTGTAGTTGAAAAGTTTTTGGAATAATAATGTGGTTAATATATCTTAAATATTTTCCATCCCAAGTGCATCCCAAGCACAAGGTAGGCTTTGTTTGAAGTGTGGTAATAGAAGTTTACAATTTAGATTTCTTGAGCACATCCTCTCTGAAAGAATTAATCCATAGAGATATGGGTGAAAAAATAGCACATAACATACTCTAATCCTAAAATTTCTAAGAGAGGACATCAACCACAATGTTCTCCTTACATTTTTATCTGTAATCTCATAATCATAGCCCATTAGTTTAGAGAATCACTTTTGTTATTTGGGGATGGTGACCCATTTATCTTGAAAGTATTTGAGACTTTGATGGCCTATTTTAATGTAAAAATGATGCCTAATAAGATTAGGTTGCCAAATGATTAACCACATGCAAAAATGGTGAGCATATCCTTTGCATAAGTTGATTTGTCTAGATTTTGATCTAAAAGTTATTTACTAGTGAATGCCAATGGTCTTCTCTCTGCATGCTTCGTTTACTCATCACCCCATTTCCAAGCAGCTTTTCCTATTTTTTTCTTGCCCTCCCCTTTTTCCTCCTCTCTATTGTTCTTTGTTTTTAATCATGGAGGGAAAACCTATGTTTATCGAGCCTGAGGTGCTTGACTTGGAAGCCATTGCTAAAGATATTCTGAAAGACAAATGTGGGCTCATTGAATTTTTTAAGATGTTCTCTAGCATCTACGGAGAGGTGACCAATGATTTTGCTATCTCCTAGGACAATGGCATTGTTACCATTCATGACATGGAGTTTCATATCACTATGGAGTTGTTGGCCAAACTGACGAGACAAAATATTGAAGGTAAGGTGATTAGGAGGAACAAGCATAACTGGGACATGGATTTATCTCACTTTGATAAGAATTCAGTTATCCACAAGATATATAGGAAAGGTTTGCATCGCCACAACCTCTCTACACCCTAGAAGGAAATCCTCAAACCCATTATGCAATATTTAACCACTGAAAATCCTGAATCTCAGCTTTGTTGTTTCCATTTAGCCTTTATTAACCATTTTTGTGAAGCTAAAATGATGAACATTCCAGCTGCACTTTATTGGTCCATGGATTACACAATTAGCTCCACCCATACCAAAATGGAAGAGGGATTGCCCTGTCGCCAGGGACTTTTTAGAATCCTTTATAGGTTCCTTCTTCTAAAGTTTCTCGAAGGAAATATCCCCACCCCAGACTCTAATGAAGAAAACTCTTCTTTTATTCCCAACCCTAAAGCCTCTAGACCTAAGAAAAAGTACAAGAGTGATAGACCTCATTCTGGTTCCAATATCAAGAAGAAGGTCAAGGTTGAAAAAATGTTGGTTCGCTGTTCCCAGAGACTCAAATACAAGGAAGTTGTTGAAACCCCTCCTTCCACTTCTGTGAAGCCCGTGAAGGATCTCTCCAATTCCCTTGATATTGTTGAAAAGTACCTCCATAAGCTTACTTTCCATGCAACTTCTGTTACCATTGATCACCTAGAATCTACCCATATGGATATTGGGAAGGTAATTTCGAAACTCAAGGAACAATGTCAAATGCTCAACCTTCTATTTTTCTATGATGCTTTTGAGGATATTCCAACCATTTTTGTTGTAGAGGTACCTTCTAACATCAAGTTTGATGCTAAGGATGAGGACGTTGTGGAGATTACAAAGGAAGCCTGCATTGAAGCCCCAAAGGAAAACCCAAAGGAAACTCCAAAGGATGATGTGAAGGATGCCATGCTAGAGGGTGTTGTTGCATCACCAATGCAGACTGACGTACCCCTCTAAGCGTGCCTATTGGTCCTCTTGTGGATGGTTCACACTTCGTTTCCTTCTTGTTTTTTATTCCTTTATCTTGGAGGAGTTTGTCCTTTTTGGTTTTGTTAGCTAAATGCATGTTACTTTTGTTCCTTCCTCTTCAAGGTTTTAGTCATTTTTAGTGGTGATTGGCTAATTGTCTCTTAGTTTTTATTTCTCCTTCAAGTTCCTCCAAGGATATTCCTTTCTATTATGTTGTTGTATAAGGCATTGGGGCACCTTTAAAATACCCCCTTTTAATAAAAATATGAACTTACCAAAAAAAATGGTCTTTCCTCCTGCATCAACATGGTTCCTATGCCTTTACCCAAAGCATCACTTTCAATTACAAAAGCTTTTGAGAAATAAATCATGGCTAATATTGGAGTGGTTCCCATAGTATACTTTAAGTAAAATAAAGCCTTATCAGTTGGGCCTAACCAAGTAACATTTTTTTTTACATGGCCATTAAATGAGTAGCTGTTTTGCCATAGTTTTGGATAAATTTATGGTAATACCCTATGAGTCCCAAAAATATATGAAGTCCCTTAAGAGTGTGAGGCTTTGGCCAATCTTGAACGACTTGAATCTTATTAGGGTTAACTTTAACTCCATATTTTGTTATAATGTGTCCTAATTAATCTACTTTCATCAACCCAAAATAACACATAGACCTCTTAGCATAAAGTTGATTTTGAGATAAAAGCTATAGAGTCTGATCCAAATGGATGAGGTTCTCCTCCCAAGAATGACTATAAATCAAAATATCATCAAAGAAAACTAAAATTAATTTGTGAAAGAATGGATGAAAGATGTTTATGAGGCTCTAAAATGTGGTAGGTGCATTAGTTAATCCAAATGGCATAACCAAGAATTCATAATGGTCTTCATGAGTGCATAATGCTATTTTTGAATATCCTCCTCCTTGAGCCTTATCTGATGGTAACTCGAGTGAATATATTTCAAGAAAAACATAACACCATACAACTCATACAACAATGCATCTACCAATGGGATAGGAAATTTATCCTTAATTGTGAGCTTATTGTGCTCACAAAAATCTATACACAAATTCCAAGACCCATATTTGTTTTGAATCAATAGGACTATAGAAGAATAAGGACTATTACTAAGTCAAATAACTCCCATTTTTAACAATTATTGTACTAACTTCTTGATTTCTAACTTAAGTACATAGGGGTATTGATAAGTTCAGATGTTAGGGGGCATACTACTGGGTACCGATGGTATTGTATGATCATGGAAACATCAAGGTGTTAATTCTATAAGTTTTGCAAAAACTACATCATGCTTAGTTAGAATGAATTGCAAATATTTTGAAAGTTGGTCCTTTGTTGAAGTTGGCAGTTGAATTGCAAATATGTAAGTGGCCACCCCACGAGAAGATTTTTTTAACTTCTCCATATGATTCGAATTGATAATCTGGGGAGATACTACTAGAAAACCATGAAGAGTGTAGGACCTACCATTCTATGAAAATTGCATTTATAACTTTGTAAATTTCTAGGCTATGGTTCCTAAAGTGGCTAACCATTGGGCTCCTCGCACAACATCACATCCTCCTAGTTGAAGAGAAAATAATTATTTTTTTTGAGTTTGTAATCCCCTATCTTCAACTTAACACTGTGGCATTTAACTTTATAAGGCAATGTTCCACCATTTTCCACCATAACCTCAAAGGAGTTGTAAGCTTGTATGTAACAATTGCCTTAATTGGCAACTTGGGGAGAAATAAAGTTGTACATACTTCATAAATAAATGAGAATTGTAAGATGTCATACTTTCAAAAAGCCTAATAATTTCATCATTTGAGTGGTAGTAATTATTACAAGAGCATGGATAATTTTTTTTGGCTATGGTTCTTCTTGTGTTTCACCCTCATCCTGAAGTGGTTCCTTTGATGGTTCTACTTCATCATCAATTTATTCACTACTTACTGAATCCTCTACATCTAGTAAAAATAGCTTCTTTTGGATACATTTATGCCTTGGTGAATCTTTCTCATCACAATTGCAACAAATCCTTGTGCACGTCGGGAATCCATATATTTTGTCGTCAAGATCTTGAAGGGGGTAAATTTATTGTTAGTATTGGGTGTGAACTTGGAAGAAAATGTGGGTTTAGCTTGAGGAAATTTAGGTGGCCTCCTTTGAGCCAAAATTTTGTCTTTGGCCAATTTTGTGAATCATATGGCCTACATCATAGATTGTGGTTTGAATATCTTGACATCGACCTTGATATCATCTTTTAAGCCATTGATAAAACAACTCTAAAAAAAACTTCATTCAACCCCTTGGTCCCGTTAGCCAATTCTACAAATTGGGTCTAATAGTATATAACCATAGAGGTTTGTTTTAGTTTAGTTAATGCTCCTGTAAAGTCCTCATACTCACTAGGGCCAAAACAAGTGAGTAATTATGACTTAAAATATTTAAGAAGGATCAAGAGTTATGTTTTATAACCATTTATACCACTGTAAGGCTTTAAATTCAAATTTGAAAGATGCCATAGTGACCCACAAATATTTAGGGACATTATGAAGTTTGAAGAACTAATCTACTTGACATAACCACCCATCAACATCCTTTTTGTTGAACTTATGAAAGTCTAATTTAGGCATCTTAAATGGAGTATCTATGTCAAAATTAAAATTATAGCCTTCCTTCTCCTTATGGATTCCTTTCTCTTTACTAGCAGTACTGCCACCTCGTTGGTCAATGTTACGATGCTCAAACAACTTTGGGCTACCCCTAAAGTTTTTACCATCCTTTAATATTTTTCCTCCATTGAAGCTTTGGATATTATATGTTCACCTCTCAAAAGTGTTACTTCTTCCTTCATTTGTTTAAAGTCATTGAGAAGGTTATTAATCGTTGTATGTATTTGCTCCAAAAAAAAATTGTTCTATATATTTTTGGTGTCCTCTAGTTCTGCTAGCTATTTTGGTATGATTTTAATCACTTCTACTGCATTAATAAAAATATAAGTATTGTTCTAAGAGTTACTATTTTTAGTAAGGACCCAAAATAAGTGTTTGGGTGCTATATATGAAAATGATCAACTCAAAAAGATGATCGTAATGGACTAGGCCTAAAAATGACATTTTTTGGCACCTCAAAAAAGTGCATGTAGGCTATATACCAAACTAATCAAATCGAAGAGATGTTCATAATGAGCTATATATCACAACACTATTTTACGTACATTTTTTTTAACAGGAAAAGTGTTATCTTCAAGTGTTGTCATTTTTTCTCTTGGATTATTTCTTCACTCATAAATTTGATTTCTTGTTAGACAACCCTTTATGAAGCTCTACACTGTCTATTAATGATACTATTCTTTCACTGACACTGTAAATCATTATTCTAATAATTTTTTGATCTGACTGTTACTAAAAACTCCTTGTCTGTTATAAATTTTGGATATCATAGAAAACTATTATTGAAACTGATAACTGACAACTCTATCCTGACTATTACTAACTTTGACTGAATTTATACTCAATTGTTACTAACACTGGTAAAATTTATCCTAAATATAATTGAATCTAACTATTTTTATCCTGGCTATTATGTTCCTCTTCAACTTCTTTCATCTGTTTCATGCAATAATTTTGGGATAGGGAAGTCTCCTCCATATGCTCAATTTTTGTGGTAGGATTTTTGGTTGTAGGTTTAACATTTAACAAAACATGTTTTTTACAGGTTTAAAATTTAGTAGAATAGGGTACTCTAAGCCAGGATATATGTACTACCTATAGGCCCTCTATTATACTGCAATGACAAACGATAGTGCTCAAACCAATATTTTAGGCCACTACTCAAGTAGGATACCACACATACCCTTGAGCACACTACCTGCTACTCTAATAGTATGAGAGGGTGATATTTTTGGATGCTATCCAATTAACTATGGATAATAAAATGCCAAAAATATTCCTAGGGATCAAGATTTCTCCTAATCCTAGGGGGTCTCCTGATATACCTAAAGATACGTGAGAGCTCAATTCTATAGATGGGTGTTGTTTGAGGCCTGGGTATTGGATTTTGATCATCCCTCACTTCACTAGACACTTTATGGGTAATCTAGCTTAGCCAATAACAATAAATTCTTTGTGATATTTTAAAACCCTTGACACAGGGTTTCTAACCTAGTAAAGTATTGCAAAAAAAGGGTTTTTTTTTAAGGAAACAAGAAAAAAATTGAAAATATGAGAAATTTATGTCTAACAGTTGAAATGAAAGGGCAATAATTGTCGTAGTCGTAATATAACTCAGCCCTGGAAAGCACTATACTACCACTTGTTAGGAACCTTCTCATAAAAATAAAATTATTCACATAAATATTGCAATAAAAATAGAACTCAAGAAAGAATAAAATATTATAATACAACATGTAAATTCTGAATTATAACAATCTCACAAAACAACACAAAATTACAAACCTTTTCAAGGGGGCAACCTCCTTCAATAATTACATTAATTTTCAAAAAAATACATTCGTTTATGGGCCCTTGTATTTTAAAGATACACTTCATGCAACCCTAACCTAATGCTCAAGAGTTGGCTTACATGCAAAGTGCCACTCAAGTTAGAATATTCTACCAAATATTAGTTACATTTTTTTATAATGGTTACATGAAATGGCCCCATTTTTCTAGGCACCTCACTTGCCACATACCATTACAAATTGTTACAAAATAAAATTATAAAGGGGTCCTCACGTTAGAAATGGGTCACTACATAATCATATAAGAATTATAAAATAGTATTAGGATGAAGTCCTAACAGTGTGAAATGTGTCATGTAAGTAAGTCAAGATTCATATGTGTAGGTATGAAATATATAAGTGAAGATTCACATGATATGTGGCAAGATGTACAGTTAAGATTCATGAGATTTTTTCCATATGTGCAAAAAATAAAAGTATGCATCTCTTGAATTTTTGAGGAGAGCAATAATCAAGTATTGAAAAGCCACCTTATAAGGTTATATTATGGAGGTAAATCTCCATGCATTATAAATTTATATTAAATATTATTGTTATTTAGTGAATGTGATATTCATTGATAGTGGATATTGAGTTGATAAGCATTATTTTATGATTTAAATATTTGATCCTTGATTAAAGAACCTATGATTTAATCTAGCTAAATAGCCATCAAAAATGTAGTTTCATTCAAATGCATACAAGGAGGGAACAATACCTAGCTTTTACATTTAATCCAATGGTGATTAATTCCCAATTTAGGTAATGGGTGATTAAATTCATAAGGTTCATAAACTCCTACTCTAACCATAGTCATGCCTCTAATTTAAATAGATTATTTCATAAATTGGATCGAAGCCATTCCAACCAAGACATAAATTTTAAACTGTTATTGAATTCTTTGAAGATCAGTTGATGCCAAGGTTTGGATTTTTAGTAAACATTGTATCTAATAATACCACTTTTTTTTATTTCTATACAATTTTAAGATTTTTTAGGTTTTATAATATCATTGTTGGGATTGTATCTTGTTATTATTCATAGGGTAATCAATTGGTGAAATATTTCAATAAAATTATCCTCAAAAGTATTAAGAAGATTATTTATGAGAATTAATTGTCCTAGCATGAAAAAATTCCTTTTGTGCTTTGGGATGATAGGATCACTATCAAGAACATGTCGAGGGCCTTTTTTTACTCTCTAGGATATGGGAAAGAATCCATTATTACCATGAACATTAAACTCTGATCTACCCCATCTATTGGATGATCTCTATATGTTGGAAAAGGATAAATATTACAAACAAAGTTGTAATTTGATCAAGAAATAAGAAATTAGAGAGGATTCCCACCAATTATATGTTAAGTACCAATGACAAGTAAATATGTTCTTTACAATAAGGTTAAGAGAAAGGAGACCCAATAAGGGGACCTACTCATATTTTGAGACAAGAAGAATGAGAAGTGTGTGGGACATGGTATGTTTTATTCCCTATGGCATGGGATTTCAATGTTCATAACACCATAGGATAAATTTTATTTATATATCATATGTGTATGCTACTCATCTCAAGTTACACAACTTTTGAAGTCATTTTATGAATGAGACTCATCTTAGGATTTTTTTCATTGTAAATACAAAAAGAGATATCTAAATAATATCTATAGCAAGTTCCAATGGATAAGGTATAAATTATTAAACTAGAGATGTTGAGATCTCTTGATCATTGAAAATGATGATTGTCCCTAATCAAATCCAAATTATGGTGTGAAACTTTACCAAGTTTTTAATACTTGGAAATTTGACTCATTTTTTTAAGTACTATACAAATAATGAATGTGGAGGTGTGCCATGTTCTTGACACATTCAAAATGATATTACACAATATTAGCTCTACACTCCACAACCTACATGCATGTGTGCCTAAGTCCATTCTAGGAAATATCATGCAAAGATTCTAGTCTAGCCTACATCTAAGTCAATGCAAATCCTACATCCCACATCCCTGTAAAGTCTTGTATGTTATTATCAATACCATTCCTAAGGATGCCACTATCACTAATTACTTAATTCCCAACAAATCAACTTTTTTTGATGTGTGCAAGCAATTAATCCTCCCATGTGTCTTAACTTATATAAATAAAATTACTGTCAATTAATTTTTTCTTTTCAAATTTATCATAATATTGACCAAAACTTCTTAAAAATCATCTTGTGTCCTCAACTAGTTTAGATTCCTCAACATTGGGATAAGGTACGAGTTTCTTCTCCCTTACTTAGTTGATAGGTTAGTTATTCTTCGTTGTGAATTATTTGTTTTTGTTGGGGTTATTCGCTTGTATTCTATCATACTTTTTCTAGTTTAAGAATATAATAATATTTTACTGTAATATGTCTTCCATATTTATTTATATGATAGAAATCTTTGTGGGTCTCACTTATGTTTGATTCTTATAGTTTGTTGTTGTATTTAATGTATCATAGGATAATTATCCCATAACCCCTATAGCATACTATATTATGGGTCTTTTATGGTATTTTAAAAAGCATTCCCTATAAGACAAGAATTGAGGTTTTAATTATAGGCTTGTCCCTCTATTAATTAACTTGGATCTCTATTTATTTTTCTTAGTTTGGGTAGTTGTTCTATTTCTACACATATTTTAAATTCCCTAGTCTTTCCATTTGATGCATTCATCCAAGTGGTAACATTAAGTCACATACGATAAGTTACTAAGAAAATTAATGGTCAAGGTGTCTTCACCTTATGACTTGCATAATTTTCCCTTTATATTCTTTGGGGTCACCCTTTGTCCAAAAAAAATAAAGTCCTAAATCAAAAAATTTGTAGGCCCCACATTATGGATCTACCAATAGGGTTTATTCTCTACTCCTTTAGTTTATGTATTGTTCTACTTTTGCATCCTTTATAATATTTTTTCCTTTTTAAAATTTATCAATTAATTTGTGGGGAAATATCATAGAATTATTCATGTGATTAAGCATATCCATCCCTCCATTTTCAAAGTAAAGATATTGTGTTGAATCCCTTATCCATAAGATATATTGCCACATATTAATTTTATTTGTTATGGAATTTTATTATGTGCCTACACTATGGGATGCATTATGGGTCTTAAACTCAATGCCACTCACGATCCATTCCCTCCACCTCTAACCCATGAAGTACACATTTATCTATATTTTATAGAAAATTATTGTAGGATATAATTTCAGACTCACATCCTATGTCTTAATACTTGTTTCAAAAAATATTTGACCTCCACACTCCTCATATACCTTAATTTAATCCAAGGTCTTTGTGGACTCACTTTATGAGCATACATATGTAGGCTTACAACTTACATTTAATACCTCAAGTCATTTGCCACTTGTTTCCCACATCCACTTCCATGCATAACAATTTCTCTTCACTCATCTAAGTACTACATCTTTAGGTAAAATTTTGGTTTCTAATTATACTTTTGGATATTCATTTTATGTCTAATACCTTGGTCAGCCTTTGAATGCTTGCTAGCGTGTCTTAACCCACAAGAGAGAATTGCACCAAGGTGAACTCACCAACTAAGCACTTCACATTACTCTTTTATAGGATTCTAAAGACCTCAAACATTCCTTCAGTGTCCTACTCAAATAAAATAAATTTTAAGAAGATAATCAAGGAGGAAACTAGGATTAAGTAATATTTGAAGGAAATTACAAACACAGACCTAAAAGTAGGTGATTATGCAACACTAGTAAGAGAAATGTAGACTAAGAAAATGTTTAGAGAACTCAAGGATGTAGGATTTATTAGTATTGATATACTTGAGGACACCTTCAAATACCCTTAGCTTATATTACACTATGCATATGACCTACACCTGAAAAATAGAACCGTTTGCATTCTAATAAGTCAAGTTTTCACTAGTATCAAGCCAAAGGTCATCTCTATACTATTCATATTATTTAAAATAATCAAGAATATATGGTAATATTAAAGGTAAATTCAATCAAAATATATGAAGTTAAATAATAGCAATTGCATAGGTACATTAGAGAGAATTGGTTAAAAAAATAAGAATAAATGAAACCTCCAAGTGATTGAGAGACCAAGAAATGGAGTTTATTGAAGATGTAATATTATTTCATTGTTAAATAAGGTATGAGGAGATAAATAATACTAAAATTTAAAGGTGATATGTTTTACCATCTCAAAATAAACTTCAAGAGGAGATAAATCATCAATCGGGCTTATTTGAGCCAACTTTTAACCATGCAAGAGATACAATAATTTTATATATATTTATACCTTATGTATATCCTACTTGGTTACAAGGATTATGCAAATATTGGGATAGAAAGGATGATTAGTCAAGGGTTTCCTATACCTCAATGATTTTCCAAATTCCATGCAAAGAACAAGTGGGAGCAAGATGTATTTACACATGATGAATTCGTATAGTCAATCCTTAAGATTCTTATAAGGGGTCACAATACAAGGTTGTATAAAGAGTTCATAAAGGAAATCCATACATGAGTTGATTGGTTCATCTAGGAAGATATCTACATATACATCAATGTTTAGGAAAGTGAGCAATCCTATGGCACTACCAATCAATCTAATCAATGAGCTAGTCCATAGGGAATTTTATTGATTGTTACTTTTGTTTTAACAAAAGTGTACTAAAAATCATGTTAAGGGATTGGTAGATTTTCTAATCATTATTAGACATTACAACTATAGGTTTTCAATAGACAAACATAATTTGGAGAAGAAATCTAATAGTTCAACTTTGAAAGAGTCATGCAACAACTTAACTATGACAAACAAGACGTCATTAGGGTAAAATATGCCAAAAGGTTAGAGTTACAAGTCAAGCATAAACTAGCTAGAGAAGTTGTCTAGGATATCTACAATGATAATTTAAGATTCATGTATTATATTATTTAGTCATAAAAACATTGAAGATACAAGAATGAAACTGACTTGCTAAGATTCACAAGAATGGGAAGCACTAATATTCTCTTAAGAAACCAAGAGATATATCAATGTCTATATTTTTATAGCAAGATGATTTGATAGAAGGAATAATTGTTTGTTGCTCAATCCATCATGGATATAAAAGTATTTTTTTGTGCCTAGTGGTCAAGCCCCATATTCAATAGAGTCGACTGTAGCTACTAAAGACCAAAATCTATTTGTTGGAGGGGAAATGTTTTGTAGTGTAATTTGTAGGATTTGTCCTTAAATTTAAGTCCTAATTTAATTAAATGATTGAGTTTTCTAATCTGTCATTTTAATACAACATTTTTTTCTTAAAAGATAGGAAGTGCCAAAGATTTCACACACCTAGTCGTAGTAATTTCAAACATAAAATGTGTTTTTTTGATAATATTAGGATCCTAGATAGGCCTCTATAAAAGTAATGTAAAACCCATATAGTTTGAAATGTAAAAATTATAGCAATATTGTTTCCCAAGCTCTATCATACTCATTATCTTATTTTAGGAGAGAATTATATGGTTGTCAAATGTTGAAACTCTATATGGTTTATGTAATTGCATAAAATCTATTATGATTTCTTTATTACATACTCTAGCTAACGTTTCCTAGATGGTTTAATTTTTTAGACATTAAAAAAAATCCTCCCCATAGGAGGACCAAGATCAGTGAGGAGCCTTGGATGGTGTGTTGTGCCACTAGGTTATATGATCTTATATTTGAGTTCAAGGACCCATAAAATCCAATAACATAGGAGAGTAGAGATGAGAAAATTATGCATAGATAGATAGTTGACTTGGTGTAAGTATTACTTTTAAATGCGTTAAAGCCTAAGGTCGTAGATTCAATTCTATGATTCCAAACTTTGCTTTAATTTGAATAAATTTTAAAGGGTTAAAAACACCATTTACCCTTTTTTCATGCATGAAGTAACAAGTAAAAGAGTTGGCACTTTGAAAGAAAGTACGGAATTTTAAAGTAGAGGTCAATGGATCAAAACCCACCAAAAACAAAAACAAATTTACTAACCTACGAAGGAAATTATTATTATTTTTTTATTTTTATAATTTCTTATGGTTCTTAAAAAAATAAAAAAAGACTATAGTGAATATTTTGCAAAATTAAGGGAGGGGATAGTAAATTTTATAGTAAAAATGTGCATTTTTGGTGGTGATTGACATCTTCAAATTTTTTAATTAATTTGTTTTAAAATTTGTGTACTTTGTATACAAATTAAACATGTACTTAAGCACACTCACTACATTTGTTATAAATTATAAATTTGGCATATGTTTCAAGGTAAGCTTGTTGCATTGATACCCTAACAAAGTTACTATAATGACATGTAGACATTGATGAGATATAAGGACATCCTTTTTTTATGATCTTTCACTCCATTTTCTATCCTATTTGTCACTATCACTAGACATAAATATTGAAATTGAGAAATTCTAATTGCATAGGGAAGTTACACCCATGTACAAGGATATATCTTTAAGCAAGTGTCATTGATAGGATGAAACACTTTCGATATTGTTGGACATTTTGAGTCCATCGAGTTGTCAATGATGTCAAGGCGTGAAGTTGTCATTGATGTCAAAAGGAATGCAATTGATTGGTTCTAAAAAGTTTCATAATGTCTTATGAAGCATGACCAAAAAGGTTTTTCATTAATTACGGAGAAAAATAAAAGGTTTTCCATTAAAATTATTGGAGGATAAAATAAAAGGTTTTCCATTAAAACCATTGAAGGAGAAACTAAAAGGTTTTCCATTAACACCATTGAAGGATAAAATAAAAGGTTTTCCATTAAAACCACTAAAGGAGAAAATAAAAGGTTTTTCATAAAAACCATTGGAAAATAAAAGGTTTTTCATAAAAACCATTGGAAAATAAAGTATAATAATTTTATTATACTAAGGAAGCTTAAAGTTAATTATAAATTAAGGTTAAAACCCTAGAGTGGGTTTTAGATCTGAAATTCAAAATTCAATTTCAAAAAGTGCCAATGTGAGGAGGAGTGTTATATTATGCATATAAAAGGAGAACCTACCACTTTAATGAAATTACCATGCCTAAGATACAAACGTGCGAAGAAAAGAATTTAGCACTGTGACCAAGGGAAACAAAAACGTGTTTTTCACGTGTGAAAAAGGAGAAGTGTTGAAGGCATAAGAGGAAGGTATATATCCTTTCTTAATGTGGGCCTTCGTAGCCCATGCAGTGAGTGCCCAAGTGTCTAAGCACTTAGACAAGAGGAGACGACGGATCGAGTCACGTCGAATCCCCTTTTGGTGGGGAATACAAGGTATGAAAGGTGTTTAATCTTCAAAATATTTGGAGGTTGGTTGGGCAAGTTAAAAATTAATTTTACATGTTTATTATTGGTTATAAGGTTGCAAGGGAGTTATAAGGTTTGGAAAAATTAAATTTTTAATATTGTTTGCTTAAAGATAGTGAAAAGTGTTTGGTTAATATTCTATAGTGGTGAATATTATTAAGAATAATTGATATTCTATAGTGGTGGATATTATTTTAAGAGTGGTTGATTTATTAGGGTGTTGGTCACTATTTTAAGATTGGAGTTGATAAGGTGTTTCCAAGTATTTTGTTATGTATAATTTGTTGAAAGAGGAAGAAATAAGGCATTGATTATATCTTGGTGCAAAGAATGTGAGGAAATATTGGAATAATATTTTGTATTCTAACATTCTTGAGTTTGGCCAACAAGTGTTTTATGGTTATGGCAGATTTGTGAGATCTACTCCTTATCATCAAGAAAAAGGTATGAGCACATTCTTCCATAGTTAATTTGATTGGTTGGTTTTCTGAAAAAATAAGTTTAGAGTGAAAAGGACTTGATTAGGGTTTCCTTATTTAGTGTGTTGAGTGAATGCTTCAAGGTTTTCTAAAATAAAGAATTGTTGTTAAACCTTGTTTGATAAGCATTGTTGTTGAAACCATTGGTTGTATGAAGAACTTGAATTATGGTTTGAGTATCATTGCTATGTGAAGATTGCTTTATAAGGATTGTTGTTGAAGTGATTTGTTGAGAAAATAACTTGAACTAGGGTTTGATTATCATTGCTATAAATATTTTTGTTGAAGTGATTTGTTGAGAAAAGAACTTGAACTAGGGTTTGAAAAGATCATGAGTATCATTGTTATGTGATATTTATTGCTGAGCATTGTTGGAAATATTTTGAGTTGGTTTTTACATGCCTAGACTAGGGTTTGTAAGAAAGGAGTGTTTCATTGAGTGATTGGTTGGGTTAAGTTTATTGAGCCTAGTCAAGTGGATATGTGAAGTGATTGTTCAAGTTCCATAAAACAAACTATTCTATATTTTGAATTGAGTTGTCAAAGTGATTGGGCATTGAGTTGAAATTGAAGCATATTGAGTCTCTAACAATTCTCCTTGTGTTTCTAAGAGAGTGATTGAAAGTAATTGAGAATTGTGATTAGTATAGAATATATTGAGTCTCTAACATTTATATTTATGTTTCTATGAGATTGGACAAGTTTTGTGTGGACTTGTTGAGAATATTTGGACAAGTTCTGTGTGGACTTGTTGAGTATATTTGGACAAGTTTTGTGTGGACTTGTTGAGCATATTTGGAAAAGTTCTATGTGAAATTTTTGAGCAGATTGGACAAGTTATGTGTGAAATTATTGAGCAAATTTGGACAAGTTCTGAGTGGAATTATTGAGTAGATTTGAGCAAGTTCTAGAGAGGACTTGTGGACATATTAGTGTGAGCTTTTGTGGAATATTGTAAGGCAGATTTGAGACATGTCTTTGAGAAGACTTGAGAGCAGAGTTGATTGATTTTTTCAAAACCTTGAGTTAGGTTTTGGGATAGATCCAACAGAGTTGAGTCAGGCCTTTATTTAAGACTTAAAGATAGAGATCAAGGACAAATTTGTGCTAGTCCGAAGGACTGTGTTTAGTGTAGATTTGAGAGTAGAGCTTGGTGTAGATTTAAGGATAGATTTGTACCAAACTAGAGACAAATATTGAGGATAGATTTGTGCTAGACCGAAGGACTATATTTAGTGTAGATTTGAGGTGTAGATTTAAGGACATGTTTGTACTAGAATAGAAATAGAGATTGAGCATATTTGTGCTAGATCTAAGGACTGTGTTTAGTGTAGATTTGAGACAGATCTTTGGAGGTGACAGAGCAGAGAGAATAGTAGTCTCCAGTGGATAGAGATCAATTAGCTAGGGTAGTGAATATAGGTCTTCTAAGTGGGGACAAGAGTCTTCAGTGGAGAGAGATTTAAAATCCAGTGGCAGTGGAGGCGGTTGTCTTCTAGAGGATCACCATCTAGAGTAGAGGAGAAGGAGTTATCCTATGGATAGAGATCCATGAAATTGATTCATGGGATTGGTGTATCATTTGGACAGAGGTCCATAAACTTTGTAATAGGGAAAGGATTCCCAAGAGATTGATCGAGAAAATTTTAGTGAAATATTTTCTTCGTCGAGTAGCGCACATTGGGTGAACCATGTAAATTGTGGTGTCTCTATTGTGTGTGGTGTTTTATGCATTGATTTGATTAATGTTGTTGATATTGCTATCTATATATTGCATATATTGATTTGGAAAGAAAAGTAAAAAGTGGTCTTATATTGTTCACCCCCCTCTCAGTATAAGCTTTTGTTCTTCAATTGGTATCAAAGTGGGTTCCTTCAGAAGAACATCTTGAAAGAAAAGCTAACAATAACACAATGGATTATAATAATGTGTCATTAGATAACTTAGCACCATTCTTTGATGGAAGTGACTATATGTATTGAAGTATGAGAATGAAAATCTACTTGATGGCACTTGGTAGTGAAATTTGGGAAGCAATTGAATTTGGATATGATCCCTTAATTAATCCTCCTACAGATAAGGAAGGTAAGATCCTAAAATATTACAATTCAAAAGCAATGAATGCACTTTTAATACGTTTGCATAGAACATATTCTATGGAAGTTATACACTATCAAACTACAAAAAACATGTGGGATAATTTATAAAATATATATGAAGGAGATAAATGTGTCAAGAAAGCAAATATGTGAAATATCAAAGGAAAATTTAAGGATTTAAGAATGAATGATGAGTAAAACATTAGTACTTATCTACTTTGAATTGATGATGTTGTTAATGCAATGCAAGGACTTGGAATGAATATTGATGAATAAGATGTTTGTGATAAAGTTTTGAGAACTCTTCTAAACAAATTCAGTGAAAAGGTTTTTTCTGTAGAAGTTTCAATGGATGGTGGTACTTTGACAAAAGATATGTTGCTTGGTATTCTTACATCACATGAGATAAGAAAAAAATATCCTATTCCCCAGAAGGAAGCAACATTCAAAGCAATCAATAAGACTAAGGGTAAGAAGTCAGAATCAAGCAATGTGTCATCCAGTGATGAAGAAGTAAATTATGGTAGAAGGAATATGAATTTAAGAAGATCTAGAGATACAAGATCTATTAAATATTTTAATTATGGAAAATATGGAAATTTTACAATAGATTATCAAGAAGCTAAGAATAACAATGGTGAAGAAAAACAGGATCACAGGAACAGGGAATCAGAGGCACAAAAAGCAAAGCAAGGATAAACAAAGCAGAAAATGAAAGAAGCTCTTCCAAAGGAAAAAAAGGAGCTACTATGTGGATAAAACAAGTAAGTACTCAAGTGATAGTGATGCTAGTTTTTCAGACAATGATAGATATGAAGTTCTTTTTATGATTGAAGAAAAAGAACAAGTTAAGAAAATGACTCCAATAATTCTCAAGTGTTTTAGATGTGGTAAATTTGGACATCTTGAAGATGATTGTACAAGGGATGGCTATAGTTTCAGTGATGATGAATATGAAGATACACTTGAAGGACCAGATGAAAATCTTCTAATGGCATTGGAATATAAAGAAGGTGATCCCATAGAAGACAAGTCAAAAGAAAATGAAGATGTGAACAAAGGAAAACAAATAGAGGAATATTCAAAAAAGGATGGATATGATCTCAAGGGAGAACTTATCTATGACCTTGAAATAGTAAAGAATGTAAGAAATCAAAACTCTAAACTTGAGTTTCAGTTTCAAGAATGTGATGAAGAGAGAAGACTGCTTATAGAGAATCTAGAAAACTCAAAGGCTAAGACAAAGAAATTCAAGGATAAGTTAGAAAAAAAGGTCTTAGAATGTGAAATATTGGTCCAAGAAGTAGCTCCACTAAGAGAAGATATAGACTACTCCAAATTCAAGCTAAAAAGGTTCAAAAACAACTCAAAGAACTTGGATAAGTTCATCAAGATACAAAAGCCTACATCAAGCAAAACAAGTCTTGGATTTGGACAGAATCAAAATAAATAGGAAGGAGAGTTAACCTCAAGTTTTGTAGAAAAATATACTTCAGAAGAAGACAATGTAAGAGAGAATGAGACATCTAAGAATGTGTTGGACAATATAGATTTCAACAAGAACATGAACAATGCACAAAGAGGATATAGATGGAACAACAATTAGAATAGGTCAAGAGAGACCAAGAGACCAATGAGGTCAAGACAAGGAAACTTCAATGTAAGATGTTTTTCATATCATAGGTTTGGGCACATGGCTTCATAGTGCAGTAAACAAAAAAGATAGGAATATGGGAACATACAAATTTTCTATGGGTACTGCTACTCATGTAATCAGTTTGGTCACAAGGCAATAAATTGTAGGGTTCATGACAAAAGAAGGTATGGCTACACTAGAATAAATCCTAAGATATTTGCACCTCCAAGGAATAATAACATTAAGTTTTATAGGTGAAATAATGTAGGTCACACAACCAAGTGGTGTAGAGCAGATATTCTAGAAACAAGTATGAATGAGAACAGGAACATGATTAGGAATAGGAACATGGATATGAACAAGAATAGGAACAGGAACAAGAACAGGAACAGGAACAAGAATAGGAATAGGAACAGGAACAGGAACAGGAACAAGAACATGAACATGGATAGGAATAGTAACATGAATAGGGACATGGACAGGAATATTGAAATAAATAGTCAGAGGAATCAGAAGGATCATATAAGAATAAGAGAGGATAAAAGTAAATAACAGTGCTTTATAGGAGTAGAAATACTCCCACCCTGGAATTAATCATCTCAAGAGGAGGTGGGGTAGGGGCTAAGCTAAGAGGATCATTCTTAGCCCTGAGCCCCAAAGGTGACCCTTTGCCATTGATGTCAAAGGGGTAGATATTTGAGCAAGGGGAGAGATTTAGATTTAAGTAAGAGGGAGATATTTTGTATTTAAGAGAGCATTAATCCAGGGGGAGTAGAACAAAAGAAAGTTCAAGTTTTCAGTTAAAAGAATTTGGGTTGCCATCAATTACAAAGAGAGATATTGTTGGACATTTTGAGTCCATCGAGTTGTCATTGATGTCAATACATAAATTTGTCATTGATGTCAAAAGGAATGCAATTGATTGGTTCTAAAAAATTTCATAATGTCTTACGAAGCATAACCAAAAAGGTTTTTCATTAAAACCCTGACAAAGCAAAATCAAAGGTTTTCCATTAAAATCATTGGAGGAGAAAATAAAAGATTTTCCATTAAAACAATTGAAGGAGAAAATAAAAGGTTTTCCATTAAAACCATTGAAGGAGAATATAAAAGGTTTTCCATTAAAACCACTGAAGGAGAAAATAAAAGTTTTTTCATAAAAACCATTGGAAAATAAAGTATAATAATTTTATTATACTAAGGAAGCTTAAAGTTAATTATAAATTAATTAAATTAAAGTTAAAACCCTAAAGTGGGTTTTAGATTTCAAATTCGAAATTCAATTTCGAAAAAGCATTGACGTGAGGAGGAATGTTATATTATGTATATAAAAGGAAGCACCTACTACTTTAATGAAATTACCATACCTAAGATACGAACGTGCGAAGCAAATAATTTAGTGTTGCGACCATGGGAAACAAAAACGTGTTTTTCATGTGTGAAAAATGAGAAGTGTTGAAGGAATAAGAGGAATGCATCTATCCTTCCTTCACCTAGGTCTTCATAGCCCATGCGATAAGTGCTTAAGTGCTTAGGCAAGAGGAGACAATGGACCGAGTCACGCCGAATCCCCTTTTGGTGGGGAATACAAGGTGTTTAATCTCCAAAAATTTTAGAGGTTGGTTGGGCAAGTTAAAAATTAATTTTGCATGTTTATTATTGGTTCTAAGGTTGCAAGGGAGTTATAAGGTTTGGAAATTTTATATTTTTAATATTGTTTGCTTAAAGGTTTTATGCATGGAGTGAAAAGTGTTTGGTTAATATTCTATAGTGGTGAATATTATTTAGAATGGTTGATATTCTATAGTGGTGGATATTATTTTAGGAGTGGTTGATTTATTAGGGTGTTGGTCACTATTCTAATAATGGAGTTGATAAGGTGTTTCCAAGTATTTTGTTATGTATGATTTGTTGAAAGAGGAAGAAATAAGGCATTGATTATATCTTGGTGCAAAGAATATTTTTGAGGAAATATTGAAATAATTTTATTATAACCTTCTTGAGTTTGGCAAAGAAGTGTTTTATGGTTGTGGCAGATTTGTGAGGTCTACTCCTTATCATCAAGAAAAAGGTATGATCACATTTTTCCATAGTTAAGTTAATTGGTTAGTTTTCTGAAGAATAAGTTTGGAGTGAAAAGGACTTGATTAGGGTTTCCTTATTGAGTGTGTTGAGTGAATACTTCAAGGTTTTCTAAAATAAAGAATTGTTTTTAAACCTTGTTTGATAAGCATTGTTGTAAAATAGACTCCGTTGAACCCTCTAGTAAAATTTTGGTTGTGTACGAGCATTCTTCAAGGTTATAAGCCATATCAGATTCAAGGTTAGTCAAGAAATAGGGAAAAAAAAACTGAAGATGGATTCTAATCAAAAAGTAGGTCGCAAGACAAATCAATATCATATGGTAAAAGAAGGTGAAAATCTTATAGAGGAAGGTAATATTAATGCCCTTCCCAACTTTTTTAGCCTTGGTATTAATGAATATCATCACTTGAAATATTAGAGGACTCAAAGGGAGTCTTTCAAAACAAAATGAAATTAGAATAATGATTCAGATAAATCATCCACATCTTGTTTTCATTCAAGAAACAAAGATGTCAATGGAGAATATGGACTCAATTGCCAGTAAAATTTGGCCAGCTGGAAAAGTGGTTTCCCTCAGTTCCCAAGGGACTTCTGGTGGCATTGCTTGTCTTTGGGACCCAAAGAGGTAGTTATTCACCATATGGTTGGCATTTGGGGTGTTTTTGCTATAGCTATTCAAAGTAGACATTCCAGCCATATTATGCTCTAGATTATTATTTATGCTCCAACTTATTTGGATGAAAAAATAAGATAGTGGAAGGATATTACTCATATTATCTCTCATTTTCCTAAATCTTGGACCTTGATCGGAGGAGATTTCAATACCATCCTCTCTCTGGATGATAAAAGGGGGGAAATAGAAATTTGGACAAAAGCACTGACCTCATGAGCGAATATATTGCAAACCTCCATATTGTGGATATCCAACTAGGTAATGGCCTTATGACTTGGTCTAATAGAAGGCAAGGTTTAGCTTGTATAATGGAGAGATTGGATAGGTTTTTTCTCTCTAAAAATTTCTTAATCCATGGTCACATTCCTAAAGTGAAGACTCTTAATAATGTTGGTTCGGATCATTGGCCAGTCATGGTGGAAATGTTGAAAACCACTGTGAGTTTCTCTCCTTTTAATTTTCAATTAATGTGGCGTAGAGACATTTTCTTCAGACCTCGTGTGCAACAATGGTGGAAGGAAGGTAAACCTAGGCATGGGACTAAGATGTTCTGTTTTGCCAAAAGACTACAATACATTAAATCCAAAATTAAGATTTGGAACTGGAAAGAGTTTGGGGATGTTCATAAAAAAAACTTGAAGTTATTGCTCACATTGAAAATTTGAATAAGAAAATCCGTTTAGATGGCCTCACAGAGAAGAGAAATGTAGATGAAATTAAACTCACAACTCAGTTAGAGGAATGGGAAATAAGAGAAGAAATATTATGGAAGCAAAAATCTAGAATTCAATGGCCCAAAGAAGGAGATCAAAACACAAATTTCTTCCACAAATCTCTTCTAGCTCGAATATCTCACAACTTTATTTCTTCATTAAAATTAGATTCTGGAGATGTTGTTTATACTTGGGATGGCATGAACTCTATTGTTGTTGATTACTTTTCCAATATTTTTGTTGCTACTCCTCTTGACTCAGCTTCACAACAAAATGTTCTTCAAGCAATCCCTTCTCTTATCACTTATGAGGAGAACTCTATTTTGACTACTCCTATTACTATCAATGAGCTTCAGTTTTTAAAATGCAAAAAGGGAAAACCCTAGGTCCTGATGGTTTTCCCATTGAGTTCTACCAAGAGTTCTGGGATATCCTTCATGTTGATTTATTAGAGGTGGTGGAAGAAGCTAGGAAATACAAAGAAATTTTGAAGGTTATCAATAAAACTTATATTACTCTTGTTCCAAAATCTCAAAAGGTTGATCATATCTCAACTTTTAGACCTATTGCTTTATGTAATGTTCTTCTCAAAATCATTACTAAAATCATGGCAAAAATGTTGAAGCCTCTTTTGCATAAGATTATTTCCCCGAAGCAAGGGGGTTATGTGGAAGGATGTCAAATAGTAGATGAGATAGTTCTTGCTCAAGAAGCCATCCATTCCATGGATATGCAAAATTATCCTTCCATGTTCATTCGATTAGACTTATCCAAAGCTTATGACAGAGTGGATTGGCACTTCCTTATCAAAGTTTTGAGGCAATTTGGTTTCTCTAAGGATTGGATGGATTGGATTATGGGATGTATCTATTTAGTTTCCTACTTAGTTCTTATCAATGGTAGGCATTCTCAGTCATTCCCAGCTTCCAGAGGTATTAGGCAAGGTGACCCACTATCCCCTTATTTATTCATCATTCTTGATGAATGCTTGGGTAGGACTATAACCAAAAAGAGGGAAAACAAAACCCTTGAGGGAGTTACCATTGCTCATGGAGCTAGACCTATCTCTCATCTTCAATTTTTGGATGACTCTACTCTTTTAGGTAAAGCTATAGTTAAGGAAGCTTCTAATATTAAGCAAATCATTAGCTATTTTTCTAAGGCTATTGGGCAGTTGATCAATGAAGACAAATCTAAAGTTATTTTATTTCACGGCTCTGCTAGACAAGAATCCATGGTCTTGGATAAATTAAGATATAAGAAGACCTCTCTTCCAATCACTTATTTAGGTATTCCCATAAATATTCAAAGTCAGAAAAATAAATATTGGAATTGGTTGTTGGACAAAGTCAAGAAGAAAATTAGAAAGTGGACCAACAAGTGGCTTTCTTCTAGGGGTAGAATCACCTTGGTAAAATTAGTCCTTCAAGCTATTCCTATTTATGTTTCTTCTATTTTGAATATACCAAAGGTTGTTCTTCGAGAATTGGATCAAATCAGTCATCATTTCCTTTGGAGTGGTACTAAGGAGAAAATAAAATGGGCCTTGGTGAAATGGGATACTTTATGTCTTCCTAAGAGTGAAGGGGGGTTAGGATTCCGGTATTCAATTAATAAAAACAAAGCTTTAGCTGCTAAATTATATTGGAGGATGTTGCATAACCCCAATGCTCTTTGGGCCAATAATTTTTGTGCTAAATATGCTAAGAACAAAAGTCCTAAAGACCTTGTTCGCTATCAACTTCCTATCAAAGGTTCTCCCATTTTAGTAGTTCTTAATACTGGTGAGGATTTGATAAAGAAAAAATTATTTTGGATCATTCATAATGGTCAACATGTAAATTTTTTGGACAGATTCTTGGGATGGTCACAAACCTTTGATAACTCAGTTTCTTGATTGGAAGCCTTGGATGGAGGAGCTTCACCGAGATAATTGGATGAAGGTGGCTAATTACTGTCGGTACCATACTGGTAATTCAAAGGTTGGTAGATATTGGATCCCTATTGAGGACTGGCCTATTCAAATCCCAGAAAGTCAAAGACAAGATATCCAAGGCATCCTTCATATGAGATCCCTCTCTTGGTCCAATGAAAAAGATTGTTTTGGTTGGAACAACACTACTAAGGGTGAGTATTTAGTTGCTCAAGGTTATTTGACCTTATGCCATAATAATCCCAACCATTATTCTGACATATTTTCTCGATTGTGGGCTCAAAATCTCTGGACTAAGGTGAGGTTCTTTAATTGGCTTTTATTGCATCGTAGGGTGCTTACTGGTGAGCAACTTATGAAGCATGGTTTTCATGGCCCTTTTAGATGTGAAATGTGTGAAGATAATGTAGAAAATCTCAACCATATTTTTATTGAGTGTACTTTAGCCTCTGAGCTATGGAGGAGAATGGCCACTTTACTTGGCTTAAAATGGTCCAATTTTTTTACTTTTGATCAGCTTTGGAGGGATTGGCCTAATCAAGAGGGTGTTGATCATTTTATTAGGCAGTTAGTTTGGATGGGTTCTACCATTCTTCTTTGGAATATTTGGAATGAAAGGAACAACCGAATTTTTAATCAAGATAGGAAGGATATTCACTATATTTGGAAAAATACCATAGCCAACTTAGTTGAATCAGTCCATCAACTCCTTAATCACCCCCAAAACTCCCACCAAAGATGGGATCAAGTGATGCAAAGATTGAAGATTAAATCTTCTAAGGGCAACCAACTTAAAGGGAATGTGAGTATTAGTAATATGGATAGGACTAGAAATTGGCAACCTCCTCCTAAGGATTTTTGAAAAGTCAATACATATGAAGCCTCTAGAGGGAACCCTGGAAAAGCCAGTGTGGGAGGAATTGGTAGACTTTCAGATGGCTCCCTGGTTTTTACTTTTGCTTGAGAATTTGGGTATTCTTTCCAATAACCTTGTTGAGGGGTATGGTATCCTTAGAGGCCTTTAGGAGGCTACTAAGGTTGGATGGTAAAAGGTGTTAGTTGAGTCTGACTCTCAACTTATGATTAATCTCTTGAAGACTCCTAAGAATCATAAGGTGGATTGGAGAATAAAAATAATTATTGAGAAGATTCAATTAATCCAGATGGGGTTTTTGAAAGTTGATTACAATCATGTGGTCAGAGATCAAAACAAGAGTGCTAATGCTTTAGCTAATTGGACTTTGGACAAAGGTGATCTTACTTGTTATGGCCACCCTCCTATATGGTGGGCTTCTAAAATTAGGGAAGCTCTTCTTTCTATCATTTCTTTGGATGACTCCAGTTCTGAAGGTACCTAGTTTCTTTTTTTTTTTTTTTTGCTTCTCTTTGGTTTATTCAGTTTTTTTTAGTTCCCTAGCTCATTCTATTCTTTATTTTGTTTCCTCTATTGATTCTTGCCTTAATAGTCTTCTGGTCTAGATAGGTCATTGTTATGTTCAATTTTTTTTTCTTTTTTCTTTTTTGTTTTTTTTTGTTTAGTTTTTTAAGGTGGGTGGGTTCTTTTGTTTTTTTTTGTTTTTGTGTTCTTTGTGTTGTTTTTTGTTTTTCATGTGTTTTTGTTGTTTTATTTATTTATTTTTATTTTTTTTATGTTTTTTGTTATTGTTCTTGTGTTTTTTTCTCTTGTTCTTGGGTTTCTCTTTGTTTGTGTCATTTTGTGTTTTTATGTGTGAGTGTTTTCTATGTTTTTTTTTTTTTTATTGTCTGTTGTTGGTTGTTTTTTATTTTTATTTTTATTTTATTTTATTTTTTAATTTTTTAGGTTTTGGTTGTGTTTATTTTTCATTTTTTTTTGGGGTTATGTCTTTGTAGTGTTCTGTTGTTTTTGTCTTGTTTATGTTTTGTTATGTGGTTCTTGTGTTTTTCTATGTGGTTTGTGTTGTGGTTTCTTTTATCTTATTGTGCATGTTTGGTTGTGCTTTTGTTTTTGACACACTCAAGGAGCATTTTTTTTATTTTATTTTATTATTTTTGTTGTTATTTACTTATTTTTAAATTGGTTTTGTGTGTGTGTTTGCTCCTTGAGTATGTCAAAGGTGGTAGTCCAGGTCCGATTCCTAGGCATTTTTGGTGAAATGGATACCCCTGCCTCCTTGGGTCTTACTCGAAATTGGCATCCCTTTTGGGATGTTTTCCATAAATAAATTAAAAAATTAGGGTTTGAGGATCATTGCTATGTGAAGATGCTTTATAAGCATTGGTGTTGAAGTGATTTACTAAGAAAATAAATTGAACTAGGATTTGATTATCATTGCTATAAACATTGTTGTTGAAGGAGCAAAGAACTTGAACTAGGGTTTGAAAATATCATGAGTATCATTGTTATGTGAGATTTATTGTTGAGCAATGTTGAAAATATTGAGTTGGTATTTACATGCCTGGAATAGGGTTTGTGAGAAAGGAGTATTTCATTGAGTGATTGGTTGGGTTGAGTTGGTTGAGCCTAGTCAAGTGGATGTGTGAAGTGATTGTTCAAGTTCCATAAAACAAAATATTCTATATTCTGAATTGAGTTGTGAAAGTGATTGAGCATTGAGCTGAAATTGAAGTATATTGAGTCTCTAAAAATTCTCCTTATGTTTCTAAGAGAGTATTGAAAGTAATTGAGAATTGCGATTAGTAGATAATATATTAAGTCTCCAACAGTTCTATTTATGTTTCTATGAGATTGGACAAATTCTGTGTGGACTTGTTGAGAAAATTTGGACAAGTTTTTGTGTGGAATTTTTGAGCATATTTGGACAAGTTCTGTGTGGACTTTTTGAGCAAATTTGGACAAGTTTAGTGTGAACTTGTTGAGCAGATTGAACAATTTCTGTGTGAACTTGTTGAGAAAATTTGGACAAGTTTTGAGTGGACTTGTTGAGAAGATTTGAGCAAGTTCTAGAGAGGACTTGTGGACAGATTAGTGTGAGCTTTTGTGGAAGCTTGTAAGGCAGATTTGAGATAAGTCTTTGAGAAGACTTGAGAGCAGAGTTGATTTATTTTTTCAAAACCTTGAGTTAAGGTTTGGGGTAGATCTAGCAGAGTTGAGTTAAGGCTTGAAGACAAATATCGAGGAGATATTTGTGTTATACCGAAGTACTGTGTTTAGTGCAGATTTGAGAGCAGAGCTTGGTGCAGATTTGAGGATAGATTTGTACCAGACAAAAGATAGAGATTGAGGACATATTTGTGCTAGACCGAATGACTGTATTTAGTGCAGATTTAAGAACAGAGTTTGGTGTAGATTTGAGGATAGGTTTGTACCATACCAAATATAGAGATTGAGAAGATTTTTTCTAGACTGAATGACTATGTTTAGTGAAGATTTGAGACAGATATTTGGAGGTGACAGATCAGAGAGGATGGTAGTCTCCAGTGGATAGATATCCATTAGCCAAGGCAATGAAGATAGGTCTTCTGAGTGGGGACAAGAGTCTTCAGTGGAGAGATATCCACAAGCTAGTGTAGTGGAGGCAGTTGTCTTCTAGAGGATCACCAACCATAGTAGATGAGGATTTATCCTATGGATAGAGATCCACAAACTTGATTCAGGAGATTGGTGTCTCCTTTGGACAAAGTTCCTCAAAAATTATAATAGGGAAAGGATTTCCAAGAGATTGATTAAGAAATTTTAGTGAAATATTTTATCCGTGGAGTAGCCCACATTGGGTGAACCACATAAATTGTGGTTTCTCTATTGTGTGTGGTGTTTTGTTCATTGATTTGATTACGGTTGTTGATATTGCTATCTATACATTGCATATATTGATTTGGAAAGAAAAGTAAAAAGTGGTCTTATACTGTTCACCCCCCCTTAGTATAAGCTTGTGTTCTTCAATTGGTATCAGAGTGGGTTCCTTCGGAAGAGTTTAATAGCTTTAAGGAAAAGCTAACAAGAACACAATGGATTCTAATAATGTGTTCTCAGATAACTCGACACCAGTATTTGATGGAAGTGACTATATGCATTGGAGTATGAGAATGAAGATCTACCTGATGGCACTTGGCAATGATATTTGGTAAGCAGTTGAATTTGGATATGATCCCTTAATTAATCCTCCTACAGATAAGGAAGGTAAGCTACTACAACATTACAATTCAAAAGCAATGAATTCACTTTTAAGAGGTTTGCATAGAATAGAGTCTATGAAAGTTATGCACTATCAAACTGCAAAAGACATGTGGGATAAATTATAAAATATATATGAAGGAGATAAATGTGTCAAGAAAGCAAATATGTGAAATCTCAAAGGACAATTTGAGGATTTAAAAATTAAGGATGAGGAAAAAATTAGTACTTATCTACTTTGAATTGATGATGTTGTTAATGCAATGCAAGGACTTGGAATGAAGATTGATGAATCAGATGTTTGTAATAAATTTTTGAGAACTCTTCCAAACAGATTCAGTGAAAATGTTTTTGCTATAGAAGTGTCAATGGATGGTGATACTTTGACAAGAGATATGTTGCTTGGTATTCTTACATCACATGAGATAAGAACAAAAGATCATATTCCCCAGAAGGAAGCAACATTCAAAGTAATCAAGAAGACTAAGGGTAAGAAGTCAGAATCAAGCAATGAGTCATCCAGTGATGAAGAAGAAAATTATGGTAGAAGGAATAAGTATTTAAGAAGATCTAGAGATACAAGATCTATTAAATATTTCAATTGTGGAAATTATGGACATTTTGCAACAAATTATCAAGAAGCTAAGAATAACAATGGTGAAGAAAAATAGGATCATAGGAATAGAGAATCAGAAAGATATAGGCACCAAAAGCAAAGCAAGGATAAACAAAGAAGATAAAGAAATAAGTTCTTCCAAAGGCAAAAGAGGAGCTACTATGCAAATAAAACAAATAATTACTCAAGTGATAGTGATGCTAGTTTTTTAGATAATGATAGATATGAAGTTCTGTTTATGATTGAAGAAGAAGAACAAGTTAATAAAAGGACTCCAATAATTCTCAAGTGTTCTAGATGTGTTAACTTTGGACATCTTGAATATGATTGTACAAGGGATGGCTATAGTTTCAGCGATGATGAATATGAAGATACACTTGAAGGACCAGATGAAAATCTTCTAATAGCATTGGAAGATAAAGAAGGTGATACCATAGAATACAAGTCAAAAGAAAATGAAGATGCAAAAAAAGGTAAACAAATAGAAGAATTTTTAGAAAAGGATGGATATGATCTCAAGGGAGAACTTATCTATGCCCTTGAAATAGTAAATAAGGTAAGAAAGTAAAACTCTAAACTTGTGTTTCAGTTTCAAGAATGTGATGAAGAGAGAAGACTGCTTATAGAGGATCTAGAATAATCAAAGGCTAAGACAAAGAAATTCAAGGATAAGTTAGAATCAAAGGTCTTAGAATGTGAAATATTGGTCCAAGAAGTAGCTCTACTAATAGGAGATATAGAGTACTCCAAATTCAAGCTAAAAGGGTTCAAAAATAGCTCAAAGAACTTGGATAAGTTCATCAAGATAAAAAAAGCCTACATAACGCAAAATAGGTCTTGGATTTGGACAGGATCAAAAGAAATAGGAAGGATAGTCAATCTCAAGTTTTGGAGAAGAAGATACTTCAGAAGAAGACATTGTAAGAGAGAATGACACATCTAAGAATGAGTTGGATAGTAGAGAGTTCAACAAGAACAAGAACAATGCAAAAAGAGGATATAGATGGAACAACAATCAGAATAGGTCAAAAGAGACCAAGATACCAATGAGGTCAAGAAAAAAAACTTCAATGGAAGATGTTCTTCATGTCACAGGTTTGGGCACATGGCTTCATAGTGCAGGACACAGAAAAGATAGGAATATGGGAACATACAACTTTTCCATGGGTATTGCTACTCATGTAATCAATTTGGTCACAAGGAAAAAAACTGTAGGGTTCATGATAGAAGAAGGTATGGCTTCACTAGGAGAAATCCTAAGAAATTTGCACCTCCAAGGAATAATAACATTAAGTGTTATAAGTGAAATAATGATGGTCACACAACAAAGTGGTGTAGAGTAGATATTCCAAAAACAAGTATGAACTAGAATAGGAACAAAAATAGGAACATGAACATGGATATGAACAGGAATAGAAATAGAAACATGAATAGGAACATGGATAGGAATAGGAATAAGAACAGGGACATGGATAGGAATATTGAAAGAAATAGTCAGAGGAATTAGAAGGATCAGATAAGAAGAAGAGAGGATAAAAGTAAAGAACAGTGCTTTCTGGGAGTAGAAATACTCTTACCCCAAAATTAACCACCTCAAGAGGAGGTGGAGGAGGGGCTAAAGTAAGAGGCTCATTCTTAACCCCGAGCCCCAAAGGTGACCATTTTCCATTGATGTCAAAGGGGGAGAGATTTGAGTATAGGGGAGAGATTTATATTTAAGTAATAAGGAGAGATTTGTTATTTAAGATAGCATTGACCCAAGGGGAGCAATGTCCCAGGGGGAGCAGAATAAAGGAAAGGTCAAGTTTTTAGTTAAAATAATTTGGGTTGCCATCAATGACAAAGGGGGATATTGTTGGACATTTTGAGTCCATCGAGTTGTCATTGATGTCAAGGCATGAAGTTGTCATTGATGTCAAAAGGAATGCAATTGATTGGTTCCAAAAAGTTTCATAATGTCTTATGAAGCATGACCAAAAAGGTTTTTCATTAAAATCTTGACGGAGAAAAATAAAAGGTTTTCCATTAAAATCATTGGAGGAGAAAATAAAAGGTTTTCCATTAAAACCATTGAAGGAGAAAATAAAAGGTTTTCCATTAAAACCATTGAAGGAGAAAATAAAAGGTTTTCCATTAAAACCACTGAAGGAGAAAATAAAAGGTTTTTCATAAAAACCATTGGAAAATAAAGTATAATAATTTTATTATACTAAGGAAGCTTAAAGTTAATTATAAATTAATTAAATTAAGGTTAAAACCCTAAAGTGGGTTTTAGATTTGAAATTCGAAATTCAATTTCGAAAAGCGCCGACGTGAGGAGGAATGTTATATTATGCATATAAAAGGGAGCACCTACCACTTTAATGAAATTACCATGCCTAAGATACGAACGTGCGAAGCAAAGAATTTAGCGTTGCGACCAAGGGAAACGAAAATATGTTTTTCACGTGTGAAAAAGGAGAAGTGTTGAAGGCATAAGAGGAAGGCATCTATCCTTCCTTCATGTGGGCCTTCGTAGCCCATGCGGTGAGTGCCCAAGCACCTAAGCGCTTAGGCAAGAGGAGACGGCGGATCGAGTCACGCCGAATCCCCTTTTGGTGGGGAATACAAGGTACGCAAGGTGTTTAATCTCCAAAATTTTTGGAGGTTGGTTGGGCAAGTTAAAAATTAATTTTGCATGTTTATTATTGGTTCTAAGGTTGCAAGGGAGTTATAAGGTTTGGCAAAATTAAATTTTTAATATTGTTTGCTTAAAGGTTTTATGCATGGAGTGAAAAGTGTTTGGTTAATATTCTATAGTGGTGAATATTATTAAGAATGGTTGATATTCTATAGTGGTGAATATTATTAAAGTGGTTAATATCCTATGGTGGTGGATATTATTTTAAGAGTGGTTGATTTATTAGGGTGTTGGTCACTATTCTAAGATTGGAGTTGATAAGGTGTTTCCAAGTATTTTGTTATGTATGATTTGTTGAAAGAGGAAGAAATAAGGCATTGATTATATCTTGGTGCAAAGAATATCTTTGAGGAAATATTGGAATAATATTTTGTATTCTAACCTTCTTGAGTTTGGCAAAGAAGTGTTTTATGGTTGTGGCAGATTTGTGAGGTCTACTCCTTATCATCAAGAAAAAGGTATGAGCACATTCTTCCATAGTTAAGTTGATTGGTTGGTTTTCTGAAAAATAAGTTTGGAGTGAAAAGGACTTGATTAGGGTTTCCTTATTGAGTGTGTTGAGTGAATGCTTCAAGGTTTTCTGAAATAAAGAATTGTTGTTAAACCTTGTTTGATAAGCATTGTTGTTGAAACCATTGGTTGTATGAAGAACTTGAATTAGGGTTTGAGTATCATTGCTATGTGAAGATTGCTTTATAAGCATTGTTGTTGAAGTGATTTGTTGAGCAAAGAACTTGAACTAGGGTTTGATTATCATTGCTATAAACATTGTTGTTGAAGTGAGTTGTTGAGCAAAGAACTTGAACTAGGGTTTGAAAAGATCATGAGTATCATTGTTATGTGAGATTTATTGTTGAGCATTGTTGGAAATATTTTGAGTTGGTGTTTACATGCCTGGACTAGGGTTTGTGAGAAAGGAGTGTTTCATTGAGTGATTGGTTGGGTAGAGTTGGTTGAGCCTAGTCAAGTGGATGTGTGAAGTGATTGTTCAAGTTCCATAAAACAAACTATTCTATATTCTGAATTGAGTTGTGAAAGTGATTGAGCATTGAGCTAAAATTGAAGCATATTGAGTCTCTAACAATTCTCCTTATGTTTCTAAGAGAGTGATTGAAAGTAATTGAGCATTGTGATTAGTATAGAATATATTGAGTCTCTAACAATTCTCTTTATGTTTCTATGAGATTGGACAAGTTCTGTGTGGACTTGTTGAGCAGATTTGGACAAGTTCTATGTGGACTTGTTGAGCAGATTTGGACAAGTTTTGTGGACTTGTTGAGATATTTGGACAAGTTTTGTGTGGACTTGTTGAGCAGATTTGGACAAGTTCTATGTGAACTTGTTGAGCATATTTGGACAAGTTCTGTGTGAACTTGTTGAGCAGATTTGGACAAGTTTTGAGTGGACTTGTTGAGCATATTTGAGCAAGTTCTAGAGAGGACTTGTGGATAGATTAGTGTGAGCTTTTGTGGAAGCTTGCAAGGCAGATTTGAGATAAGTCTTTGAGAAGACTTGAGAGCAGAGTTGATTGATTTGTTCAAAACCTTGAGTTAAGGTTTGGGGCAGATCCAATAGAGTTGATTCAAGCCTTGAGTTAAGGCTTGAAGATAGAGATCGAGGATAGATTTGTGCTAGACCGAAGGACTATGTTTAGTGCAGATTTGAGAGTAGAGTTTGGTGCAGATTTGAGGATAGATTTGTACTAGACTAGAGATAGATATTGAGGATAAATTTGTGCTAGATCGAAGGACTATGTTTAGTGTAGATTTGAGAGCAGAGTTTGGTGCAGATTTGAGGATAGGTTTGTACCAGACTAGAGATAGAGATTGAGCAGATTTGTGCTAGACTAAAGGACTGTGTTTAGTGCAGATTTGAGATAGAGCTTTGGAGGTGATAGAGTAGAGAGGATGGTAGTCTCTAGTGGATAGAGATCCATTAGCCAGGGTAGTGAAGATAGGTCTTCTGAGTGGGGACAAGAGTCTTCAGTGGAGAGAGATCCACAAGCTAGTGCAGTGGAGGTAGTTGTCTTCTAGAGGATCACCAGCTAGAGTAGAGGAGAAGGAGTTCTCCTATGGATAGAGATCCATGAACTTGATTCAGGGGATTGGTGTCTCCTTTGGATAGAGGTCCATAAACATTGTAATAGGGAAAGGATTCCCAAGAGATTGATCGAGAAAATTTTAGTGAAATATTTTCTCCGTGGAGTAGCCCACATTGGGTGAACCACGTAAATTGTGGTGTCTCTATTGTGTGTGGTGTTTTGTGCATTGCTTTGATTACTATTATTGATATTGCTATCTATACATTGCATATATTGATTTGGAAAGAAAAGTAAAAAGTGGTCTTATACTGTTCACCCCCCTCTCAGTATAAGCTTGTGTTCTTCAATTGGTATCAGAGTGGGTTCCTTCAGAAGAGTTTAATAACTTGAAGGAAAAGCTAACAAGAACACAATGGATTCTAAGAATGTGTCCTCAGATAACTCAGCACCAGTATTTGATGGAAGTGACTATATGTATTGGAGTATGAGAATGAAGATCTACCTGATGGCACTTGGCAATGAAATTTGGGAAGTAGTTGAATTTGGATATGATCCCTTAATTAATCCTCCTACAGATAAGGAAGGTAAGCTCCTACAACATTACAATTCAAAAGCAATGAATGCACTTTTAAGAGGTTTGCATAGAATAGAGTCTATGAAAGTTATGCACTATCAAACTACAAAAGACATGTGGGATAAATTGCAAAATATATATGAAGGAGATAAATGTGTCAAGAAAGCAAAGATGCGAAATCTCAAAGGACAATTTGAGGAGTTAAGAATGAAGGATGAGGAAAACATTAGTACTTATCTACTTTGAATTGATGAGGTTGTTAATGCAATGCAAGGACTTGGAATGAATATTGATGAATCAGATGTTTGTGATAAAGTTTTGAGAACTCTTCCAAACAGATTCAGTGAAAAGGTTTCTGCTATAGAAGTGTCAATGGATGGTGATACTTTGACAAGAGATATGTTTCTTGGTATTCTTACAACACATGAGATAAGAACAAAAGATCCTATTCCCCATAAGGAAGCAACATTCAAAGCAATCAAGAAGACTAAGGGTAAGAAGTCAGAATCAAGCAATGAGTCATCCAGTGATGAAGAAGCAAATTATGGCAGAAGGAATAAGGATTCAAGAAGATCTAGAGATACAAGATCTGTTAAATGTTTCAATTATGGAAAGTATGGACATTTTGCAATAGATTGTCAAGAAGCTAAGAATAACAATGGTGAAGAAAAATAGGATCACAGGAATAGGGAATCAGAAAGATATAGGCACCAAAAGCAAAGCAAGGATAAACAAAGCAAACAAGGAAAGAAGTTCTTCCAAAGGCAAAAGAGGAGCTACTATGCGGATAATGCAAGTAAGTACTCAAGTGATAGTGATGCTAGTTTTTAGACAATGATAGAGATGAAGTTCTTTTTATGATTGAAGAAAAAGAACAAGTTAAGAAAAGGACTCCAATAATTCTCAAGTGTTTTAGATGTGGTAACTTTGGACATCTTGAAGATGATTGTACAAGGGATGGCTATAGTTTCAGTGATGATGAATATGAAGATACACTTGAAGGACCAGATGAAAATCTTCTAATGGCATTGGAAGATAAAGAAGGTGATCCCATAGAAGACAAGTCAAAAGAAAATAAAGATGTGGACAAAGGTAAACAAATAGAGGAATATTCAGAAAAGGATGGATATGATCTCAAGGGAGAACTTATCTATGCCCTTGAAATAGTAAAGAAGGTAAGAAAGCAAAACTCTAAACTTGAGTTTCAGTTTCAAGAATGTGATGAAGAGAGAAGACTGCTTATAGAGGATCTAGAAAAATCAAAGGCTAAGACAAATAAATTCAAGGATAAGTTAGAAGCAAAGGTCTTAGAATGTGAAAGGTTGGCCCAAGAAGTAGCTCTACTAAGAGAAGATATAGAGTACTCCAAAGTCAAGCTAAAAGGGTTCAAAAATAGCTCAAAGAACTTGGATAAGTTCATCAAGATACAAAAGCCTACATCAAGCAAAACAGGTCTTGGATTTGGACAGGATCAAAAGAAATGGGAAGGAGAGTCAACCTCAAGTTTTGGAGAAGAAGATACTTCAAATGAAGATACTTCAGAAGAAGACAATGTAAGAGAGAATGAGACATCTGAGAATGAGTTGGACAATAGAGAGTTCAACAAGAATAGGAACAATGCACAAAGAGGATATAGATGGAACAACAATCAGAATAGGTCAAGAGAGACCAAGAGACCAATGAGGTCAAGACAAGGAAACTTCAATGGAAGATGTTTTTCATGTCACAGGTTTGGGCACATGGCTTCACAGTGCAGGACATAGGAAAGATAGGAATATGGGAACAGACAACTTTTCCATGGGTATTGCTACTCATGTAATCAGTTTGGTCACAAGGCAATAAATTGCAGGGTTCATGATAGAAGAAGGTATGGCTTCACTAGGAGAAATCCTAAGACATTTGCACCTCCAAGGAATAATAACATTAAGTGTTATAAGTGCAATAATGATGGTCACACAACAAAGTGGTGTAGAGCAAATATTCCAGAAACAAGTATGAACTAGAACAAGAACAGGAACATGGATATGAACAAGAATAGGAACAGGAATAGGAATAGGAACAAGGACAAGAATGTAGACATGGACAGGAACATGGACATGGAAATAAATTAGAGGAAATAGAAAGCTCAGATAAGAAGAAAAGAGGATAAAGGTAAAGAACAATGCTTTCTGGGAGTAGAAATACTCCCACCCTAGAATTAACCACCTCATGAGGAGGTGGGGGAGGGGCTAAGCTAAGAGGCTCATTCTTAGCCCCGAGCCCCAAAGGTGACCCTTTGCCATTGATGTCAAAGGGGGAGAGATTTGAGTAAGGGGGAGAGATTTAGATTTGAGTAAGAGGGAGAGATTTGGTATTTAAGAGAGCATTGAGCCAGGGGAGCAATGTCCCAGGGGGAGCAGAACAAAGGAAAGGTCAAGTTTTTAGTTAAAAGAATTTGGGTTGCCATCAATGACAAAGGGGGAGATTGTTGGACATTTTGAGTCCATCGAGTTGTCATTGATGTCAAGGCATGAAGTTGTCATTGATGTCAAAAGGAATGCAATTGATTGGTTCCAAAAAGTTTCATAATGTCTTATGAAGCATGACCAAAAAGGTTTTTCATTAAAACCCTGATGGAGCAAAATAAAAGGTTTTCCATTAAAATCATTGGAGGAGAAAATAAAAGGTTTTCCATTAAAACCATTGAAGGAGAAAATAAAAGGTTTTCCATTAAAACCATTGAAGGAGAAAATAAAAGGTTTTCCATTAAAACCACTGAAGGAGAAAATAAAAGGTTTTTCATAAAAACCATTGGAAAATAAAGTATAATAATTTTATTATACTAAGGAAGCTTAAAGTTAATTATAAATTAATTTTAAATTAAGGTTAAAACCCTAAAGTGGGTTTTAGATTTGAAATTCGAAATTCAATTTCGAAAAGCACCGACGTGAGGAGGAATGTTATATTATGCATATAAAAGGGAGCACCTACCACTTTAATGAAATTACCATGCCTAAGATATGAACGTGCGAAGCAAAGAATTTAGCGCTGCGACCAAGGGAAACGAAAACATGTTTTTCACGTGTGAAAAAGGAGAAGTGTTGAAGGCATAAGAGGAAGGCATCTATCCTTCCTTCACATGGGCCTTCGTAGCCCACGTGGTGAGTGCCCAAGCACCTAAGCGCTTAGGCAAGAGGAGACGGTGGATCGAGTCACACCGAATCCCCTTTTGGTGGGGAATACAAGGTACGCAAGGTGTTTAATCTCCAAAATTTTTGGAGGTTGGTTGGGCAAGTTAAAAATTAATTTTGCATGTTTATTATTGGTTCTAAGGTTGCAAGGGAGTTATAAGGTTTGGAAAAATTAAATTTTTAATATTGTTTGCTCAAAGGTTTTATGCATGGAGTGAAAAGTGTTTGGTTAATATTCTATAGTGGTGAATATTATTAAGAATGGTTGATATTCTATGGTGGTGGATATTATTTTAAGAGTGGTTGATTTATTAGGGTGTTGGTCACTATTCTAAGATTGGAGTTGATAAGGTGTTTCCAAGTATTTTGTTATGTATGATTTGTTGAAAGAGGAAGAAATAAGGCATTGATTATATCTTGGTGCAAAGAATATTTTTGAGGAAATATTGGAATAATATTTTGTATTCTAACCTTCTTGAGTTTGGCAAAGAAGTGTTTTATGGTTGTGGCAGATTTGTGAGGTCTACTCCTTATCATCAAGAAAAAGGTATGAGCACATTCTTCCATAGTTAAGTTGATTGGTTGGTTTTCTGAAAAATAAGTTTGGAGTGAAAAGGACTTGATTAGGGTTTCCTTATTGAGTGTGTTGAGTGAATGCTTCAAGGTTTTCTGAAATAAAGAATTGTTGTTAAACCTTGTTTGATAAGCATTGTTGTTGAAACCATTGGTTGTATGAAGAACTTGAATTAGGGTTTGAGTATCATTGCTATGTGAAGATTGCTTTATAAGCATTGTTGTTGAAGTGATTTGTTGAGCAAAGAACTTGAACTAGGGTTTGATTATCATTGCTATAAGCATTGTTGTTGAAGTGAGTTGTTGAGAAAAGAACTTGAACTAGGGTTTGAAAAGATCATGAGTATCATTGTTATGTGAGATTTATTGTTGAGCATTGTTGGAAATATTTTGAGTTGGTGTTTACATGCCTGGACTAGGGTTTGTGAGAAAGGAGTGTTTCATTGAGTGATTGGTTGGGTAGAGTTGGTTGAGCCTAGTCAAGTGGATATGTGAAGTGATTGTTCAAGTTCCATAAAACAAACTATTCTATATTCTGAATTGAGTTGTGAAAGTGATTGAGCATTGAGCTGAAATTGAAGCATATTGAGTCTCTAAAAATTCTCCTTATGTTTCTAAGAGAGTGATTGAAAGTAATTGAGCATTGTGATTAGTATAGAACATATTGAGTCTCTAACAATTCTCTTTATGTTTCTATGAGATTGGACAAGTTCTGTGTGGACTTGTTGAGCAGATTTGGACAAGTTCTATGTGGACTTGTTGAGCATATTTGGACAAGTTTTGTGTGGACTTGTTGAGCAGATTTGGACAAGTTCTATGTGAACTTGTTGAGCATATTGGACAAGTTCTGTGTGAACTTGTTGAGCAGATTTGGACAAGTTCTGAGTGGACTTGTTGAGCAGATTTGAGCAAGTTCTAGAGAGGACTTGTGGATAGATTAGTGTGAGCTTTTGTGGAAGCTTGCAAGGCAGATTTGAGACAAGTCTTTGAGAAGACTTGAGAGCAGAGTTGATTGATTTGTTCAAAACCTTGAGTTAAGGTTTGGGGCAGATCCAACAGAGTTGATTCAAGCCTTGAGTTAAGGCTTGAAGATAGATATCGAGGACAAATTTGTGCTAGACTGAAGGACTATGTTTAGTGCAGATTTGAGAGCAAAGTTTGGTGCAGATTTGAGGATAGATTTGTACTAGACCAGAGACAGATATTGAGGACAAATTTGTGCTAGACCGAAGGACTATGTTTAGTGCAGATTTGAGAGCAAATTTTGGTGCATATTTGAGGATAGGTTTGTACCAGACTAGAGATAGATATTGAGCATATTTGTGCTAGACCGAAGGACTGTGTTTAGTGTAGATTTGAGATAGATATTTGGAGGTGACAGAGTAGAGAGGATGGTAGTCTCCAGTGGATAGAGATCCATTAGCCAGGGTAGTGAAGATAGGTCTTCTGAGTGGGGACAAGAGTCTTCAGTGGAGAGAGATCCACAAATATAGTGCTTTGAGGCAGTTGTCTTCTAGAGGATCACCAACTAGAGTAGAGGAGGAGTTCTCCTGTGGATAGAGATCCATGAACTTGATTCAGGGGATTGGTGTCTCCTTTGGATAGAGGTCCATAAACATTGTAATAGGGAAAGGATTCCCAAGAGATTGATCGAGAAAATTTTAGTGAAATATTTTCTCCGTGGAGTAGCCCACATTGGGTGAACCACGTAAATTGTGGTGTCTCTATTGTGTGTGGTGTTTTGTGCATTGCTTTGATTACTGTTGTTGATATTGCTATCTATACATTGCATATATTGATTTGGAAAGAAAAGTAAAAAGTGGTCTTATACTATTCACCCCCCTCTCAGTATAAGCTTGTGTTCTTCAAATATTTTCTTGATACCTTATATAATTCTCTTTCACATACCTTAATCTCTCTCTCACATATGATCATGTATACCGAGAGAACTAGATTCTCCCACATATCAACTATTATGTAGGAAGGGCAAATATATAGAAAGGTTTGGTATATCAAACTAGTGATATATTGAGAAGGGGGTAAATTATGAGTCATAAGGAACTCTCACCATGGAAACATAAATTTTTTTCTTATAGAATCACAACTACTCAAGGTCCAAAATTTGGACTATGGAAGGGTCTTGGGCCACCTTTAGGCACCAAATTCAACACATAGAGTCTTAGTCAATAAAACTTGCCAAGACTACTATTAAGAAACAAGGCAATGATTAATTGGAAATAGAACTCCAAAATTATGGTGGAAGCACTCTCAAGAATTGGCTTAATGGAGCTAGCTGTCATGGTGGTTCTAGAGATAATGGAGACTATGCATTAGTGTAACATTCTCTTTGTATGGACTAAAAACCTCCAAGTGCTTTGTTAACTTGCATAGAATTCAATCTCGGATCCACTCTTGTAATGCATCCAAGCAACCCAAAGTATTTTTGATGCCCATATCATCATCTATGTGATGAAATCCATGGTATACATGGATCCCTAGCTCATTTCCATGTGCTATTTGGCATCACCCTAACTAACAAAGAATAATGAACATAGCTTGAAAACATTCATGCAAGCTAGATGATCTCCATCATAGTTGCAGGTATCATGGCATAAATCCACCATAAGGAAGATATATGGCACACTTCATATATGGATTTCAAGGTGTATGCATGTTTCCTATCATTTACATCAAAATGGAGGCATGCCATGTCATGCTTTCCAAGATTGTGTCTTGAAGACACGTATTACCTAAGTCTCAGGCCATGTTTTGGCCCCTATGTATGCATGTTATCGCACATGGAATGTAGGTAGGACTAAATATCCCTTCTATTTTATTTCTTTCCAAAAACATAATTGTATGTGATAAAGGAGAAACCCTTCATATAAAATTTTAAAACATTAAAATATTTCAAAGAATGTTCTTGGAACATTCTCCTTGGAGGGAATGTGTGGAATATTCCAAAAAATATTTCCCCTGGATGAAGAATTATTCCTCCTATAATTTTACCTAATGTGCCTCTACTTTTCTCATGTTTCAAGGCACTTATTCTTTTTTGAGTATATGCTTTTTTATATTCATAAAAAATATCTTTTCGAGCCGATTCCATTAGAACCATTATTTTTGTATTTTGTAAAGGTGTATTTTAACTTATGGTTTTTCAAAGTTCTAATTACACAAATTACTTCAAAAATAATTATTTTTTTGTAGTCCATTTTTGGTCGTACCCGACACTCCTCATCATAATGCAAGTGAACCTCATAACTAGTGATCTTCTCTATAACACCTAATGGTTGTAGTTACTGGTTATCCATATAATCTAATAGGATGAGAAGGTTACCATAAGGATGCTTGTAATTAATCCATGCATGATATTTTTTAGCAATCCATATTTGTCATCAAAGACCATTTTGGAAGCAGACTATCCTCTAGAACATGACCCTTGTATTTGGGAACTTCTACATACAAAGTTGTATTTGTAGATATTCATGACCATTTTATATGGTCATGGATATCACATGAGTACTCCTATAGATAGAGTTATCCTTGTATCTTCCTTTACAATACTATGACCCTTTTATGTGATCATAGGCATCACATGGGTACTCCTACAAATGAAGTTGTCTTTATCTCTAGCGGTTTATCTCTCTTAGTGTGGACTTTAGCTTTTTTTAGCTCAATCGAGTAGGTTAGCAAAGGTTTTGGATGATTTATAACCTCATGATATTTGTATTGGATTCAAGTTATTGCTTGTTAGTACCCCTATTTTATGGTGCGATTGGCTTCAAGTTATTTTCAACCATTCATGCATCATATATGGAGATTCAACAACAACAAAAATGAGCAATTGATTGACATCATATTCCTCATCCTATAGTTATGGTACCTAGCTTCTAGATTCCACTTGATATAGGCAAAGTGTTTGACATGAAGACTCACTAGACTTGCTTCCACTTTACATCTTTTCATCCACTGCAATCAACTTCCACATTAGTCTAGATGGATTTCACATTGATGTCCTACGACTTTCCTTTTATTTTGAAAGCATTGAGATCGAGTGCTTAAATGGTCGGAAGGAATGATGAGGATATATTAGGCATATTATATTTTTATTTTTATTGCTATATTATATATGACAAGCTCATGTTAGACCATGATTGGCTAGTTGTTAACTAATCTTTTGCATGTTTCATGTGAAGCCCCTCAAGGTTCACATTGAAAACTTTGGGTAAGGCTCATGTGAAAGACCCTCATGGCCCACACTTTTATCCTATTGTAACCACTTTGAGTATTCTTGGTTCCTATCTAAGCACCCATGCCTATGCAATATACAACTTCATTCTTAGACCCTCATCAATGTTTGGGTTGTTTAGCTAGAAAGCAACATGGAGTACCTTCTGAGCTCAACACTCAAAGAGCTAAAGGATAGTTAGATGTAATATAAACTAATTTATTTGGACTCATGACAACAAGTTATAGTGGAAACAAGTACTTTTAACTATTTTTAAATGACTACTCATAAAATATGTGGGTATATTTCCTACCACTAAATTTAGACACTCTCAAGAATTTCCAATACTTTAAGAAGCTTGTCAAAAAAACTCGGTATTCTATTTGAGTCCTCCACTTAGATCAAGGGGGGAATATACATCCAATATTTTTTCAATATTTCTTTTACAAAATGGGATCAATCAATAGCTTACTACTACCTACACTCCATAATAGAATAGGTTTTATGAGAGAATAAACTTTTCTATCATAGAAATGGTTTGATGCATGCTCACAGGAGCTAGTCTAGAGCAATAGTATTGCGCTGAAGCTATCTTCACTATGGTGTATATTCAAAATAAAGCACCCACAAAGGAAATTCATGGGATTACACCTGAAGAAGTTTGGTCTAGGATAAATCCTTCAATTGTGCATCTTAGAGTTTTCAGAAGTAAGGCATACATGCAAGTGCCAAAGAAAAGGACTAGGTTGGATCTGAATGCCCTATCTTTCATATTTCTTAGCTATGATGAAGCATCAAAAGCTTATTGACTGATAGATCTAATCACCAATAAAGTTCATATAAGTAGATATGTAGTATTTGATAAAGAATTTGAAAATAAGAAAACAATAATTATTCTAAGGAGTCTAAATATATCACATCTTTAATATGAGCATTGAGTTAAATAAAAAATTTCTAGGAGTTGTGTTAAATGAAGAAGATCATAAAGAAGTTTTAAAAGTTGATGAAACCATAGTAGTTTCTCTATAACAACAAAGAAACATTCCAAAATAGCTCACTAATAGCATCTGAGATATCCAACTTGATGCAGAACCTGACCTCAATTCCACATGACCATGTATACACAAAAATACACAACAAGAAGTAAATCTAGGCTTGGTAACTTTCAACAACAATGATTGATCATAGGAAGGCTAAGTGTAATCTCACATCATTGGGTTCTATCCACATCCAACCTTTTTACTTTGTGGGTTCTCAAGGAGAAGTACCTGTTTATAATGGTGATTTACTATTTCCACAACCTAGTCCTTACCCATATCAACAAGGCTATCCCTATCCTCCATTCAGGTGCATCTTAAGGTATCCAACATATCTTCTAGACTTCAAATTTATCTAGGGATTTTAGAATCCATATGCAACACCTCAATTTTCACAAGTAAATGTTGGACCAACAACAACAATATATTATCATGAATAAGTATCACAAAGTATCGCTAACTATTCTATCTCACCTAGATATAATCAAGGACCATATAGTGTTTATTATAGAAGTCCTATATTGATGAAAACAACTACATTACCACGGTATGTGGATGGAGCATTAGTCTTAAGTGTTGCTCAAAATTTAAGAGTAGCACCTAAGAGCCAAAGCCAGATCCAAAACCAAGAGTTAGAGCTAGAGTTAGGATCTCAAGCCAAGATTCAAAGCCTCAATGGACACATGGCTATAGGTCATTCCTAGAAAAACCAATAATGTACTAAGGAGGGGATGTTATATAATTACTACATTATTCAATAATTGAAAATTTGAAGAGACAAGAATGAAACTATAATGTTGAGCTCCACCAAAATGGGAAGCACCAAGAGTCTCTTGGTAAACCAAGAGATATCTCAATGTATTTATTTATATAGTTGGATGATTTGATAGAAGGAAGAATTTCATTTTGTTGTTCAATCCATCAATTCAAAGGAATCTTAGAGGGAAACTTAGCCTATTGAGATAGACTAGGGTCATGAACAATCAAGTAATTGTTAGAAATCAAATTTCTAATAAGGAAGATAAAGAGAGCATTGGCACATTAGAGGAGATTTCTATTGAGACCTCATCAAACAAGTCCATAAGCTTGTATATACTATATCTATTATAAAGGTAATATAAGATGCATAAGAATATTTTGAGGTAACTTTTTTCCTTGCAATGAGGACATATTAGATTCAAATATTGAGGTTATTAGTGTTAGTTTCACTCAAGTTTCACCTTGAGGCATGAATTTGAAGAAATAACCATAGGGGATAAAATTCCACTTGATTCCACTAGGAAGAATCAATCTTTAAGGTTGTTACTTTCAAAATGGAAAGTGCAAAATACTCCCATCATTATCTTCTCAAATTGAAGAAGGATATAAGCTCTAATAGGGTGGTTGAAGAGGATGACAATGATGATAGAGATGATGATGGATATGATTTGGACCTAGGGAAGAGAAAGGCATTCTCATTCAAATGATCCAACAAGAATAAGTTGAAGAAATTCGGATACAAAGGAAAGGACCCTAATAAAGCTATAGTAAAGGAAAGGACCCTAATAAGGCTATAGTATCCATGGATGATGGTAATATAAAAGTAGAGGGAGTTAATGAGTTGGACCAATTGTTGGTATAGGAAAAAAGAATATACAAAGAGCAAGATGACTTTATTTTCTAGATCCTAAAGGAATATTAGTGCATGAAAGAAATATGAAAAGAAATAAACTTGAAATTTGCTTGATGATGCTATGGAAGATAAGAGAAGGAAAGTAATGAAGTGTACTTTCTTGTATAATAAGTCAGGAAAGAGATTGTTAGCCAAATAGGCTATCATAAAATAGGGTGACAAAATAAGAAAAAACTTACTAGGGAGGATTTCAATAGCACCACTATTAATTACCCGATGTGCATGAAAATATTGCACTCCTATAATATGTCTTAGATTTGATAGAAGATAACATGAGGTACTTGACAAACAAGAATATAAAGCTTGAAGCAAAAATAAAATATTTCAAGAAGCTCATTTAAAAGTTTAGTGTCTAGAAGGGAAAAAAAATAGAAAAGAAAATGGCCAAAGAAGGACACTAAGGAAAGAAGTTAGCAAGAGACACTCAAGGCCCATGCAAGAGACACTCAAGGCCCATGGAGCAAATTTCAAAGGCAATTCAAGAAAAAATAAAACTCCTCATGTTCTAAATCATGTTGTCATAGAATACATTAGAGGTTACATGCATTTTCTAAATATAAATAATATCACATTAACTAAAAATGTTTTGGCGAAATTGATAGAAAAGCTACATAAAGAGTTAAAGTCAATGATTGAGGAAGCATGGCCCTTCTATTTTAGACATATAAGGCTTATAATAAAATCATAGTTAGATAGGAAAAGTGCACCAAAGTAGACTAAAATTTATAAGCCTTACCTATAGTCATTGATAAAATTATCAAAGGCAAAGGTAAAATATTGGAAGAAGGTTAGGATATACTACATGGGATAACATTGGAGTCCAATCTTATGGAGAGCTCAAATAATGGTTAGAAGTGGATCCATCAAATATTTCATGGAAGAATATTAAGATTTAGTGATAGGATGTAACATCTCCACGATTTTCTTATCTGCCTGCTAGAACATGATGTTGCTACTTGGGATGCGTTGATGAGAAGTTTTGGGCAGAATCAGTGCAACGGGTGAACAAGACACTTTCACAAGAATACATTGCCAGCAGTTGTATATCTCAATTTTGTGAATGGAAGTGTGAACTTTGATGGTTTCATTTAATAGATTGACTGGTCCTTTTGCGTAGTTTACAGAGGCTGCACAAGTTATATCAAAATCTGTATTTAATTTTTAAATATAAAAAATGCCGGATTATTCGATGATATGGACATTTGGATGTCGATCATCTCCGTATCTTTATACTTATTTTATGTTATGGCATTTAACTCTCTTTTAAGGCACAAAAATTAGAAAAGTTAGAAACACCTTGTCTATTGTAAAAAAAAAAAAAATAGGTTACATGGATTCAAAGCAGACTACTTTTTTTTGCAAATTGGCACCACCAAAGTTTGAACCCAGGTCTCTTCAGAGCAAGTGCCTAACACTTACCAATACAAAGTACACTGTAAGCTTTTGTAAATATTAATACTTTTATATCCTAGAAAAATATGGATATATAGGTCCCGAATGTTTGTTCATTGAGCTAAATATATAAAAAAGAATAATAATCGGTGTTTGTATAGTACTTCGTGTGCCTAGAAAACACCCAAACATGCATTCATTTGTTTTTGGATATTAAATCTGCTTGGTCACATTTGCTACAGTCTCATAATACCAGTAGGCTTACCCGGTCATGTTAAACAAAGTTGATTACACTGTAAAAACCATCTAGTAGGGTTTCCCGAGATGTATGACCAGATTTAATGTTTTAAATAATGGAATTTCTTATGTCACGTGTTGTTGTTTTAGCTCCTTCAACAACAAATAAAATTAGATAATGGAAGGAAATTTGGAAATAATGGTATCCATCAAATCCTTCCATAGCAAAATATTCTTTATTGGCTAAATATTCTTTATTGGCTAGAACCATGGGTGATATAGAATAGCGAAATAATTTTAAGACCTTCTTAAAAAATGAAGTAAAATTCATTTTGACCAAACTTTTGTGGATGAGTACTTATGTATTTAATCTTTCGACGAAGTTCTTAAGTAGGGAAACTTAGCATATTCATAAATTTAGTTTTTAATCTTTTTTTAAGGTAACGAGGTAAATATCTTATTTGCAAATGTGTTATAAACAATCTACCCAGGTTGGAGGTAGCATGTGGAATCATTTATTTTTTTGTTTTTAAATAATAAAAAATATATTTTTTTTGGTTTATTTTTATTTTTTTAAATAATAAAAAAAATGTCAGCTACAAGGTAACATATAAATTCCGGTCAGCAAAATACTTTTCCAGTATGTTCATGAGTTCTTTTTGAATAAAATCTTGTCCGTATGAAAATATTAACAGGTTATGAATTTTAATCATTAACTAGAGATTAAAAGTACAGAATTTATAAACTTTATATTAGTCTCAAAAAGAGTTTATAAACTTAGGCTATGTTTAAATCTGAAACCATAAATGAAGTTGGATGTTGCTTCATTTTTAAGAACTTGTGATAGGTATTCCTTTCACTTATATATCATCGTGCAATATAAAATTTAAAAGAAACTTTTAGATGTCTAAAAAGATTAGATTTCCTTTTTAGATGTCTAAAAAGATTAGATTGATTAAAGTAGTTTATAGTTGAGCTTAAATAATACATCTTGTTATACTTTAGTTAAGGGTTTTAAGAATATAATAAACCTTGTATGAATCAAGACTTCAGGATCAAGCTTGATTTAAAAAACATTCATGTCGCAGAGTGTATCATATCTTTTTTATTTTCACTAACGAGTTAGAACAATCTTAGTGAATATTGCTGATAGTAATTAATAGATTACTTTTTATTTAAAATTATGATTTAGGTTTATGGATAATTACTTATTCTCATTGGTTTTTTACGCTATGCTTGTATAATTTATTTTTGTTCAAAATTAATAGGAATTAAAGTAATAACAAGATAAACCTTATACTTGTATGATTAATGATTACTATGACATGAGATGAACCATACTACCCATCATCTAGCAGAAATAAAACCAAATGAAGAGTATTTTTGATATCCTGTCAAGAAGGGCAATTCTGCCAAGTAGGGCAAGCATCTACCCAACTCCGATAGTTCGTAGTGGCGATTGTTGTGAATCGGTGATAGCTGTTCTCTAGCAGTTATATACAGGTCAGGTGGATCTTCACAGTGGAATGGGATGTCATTCTAGGCTATCGTATGAAGTAGTACTATGAGGGTTATAACGTATACGATTCAATTACAGAATAGACAACAGTACACCGAAACTAGGGGAGTCGGTCTTCGGGGTTGGAAGGTCTAACGATGGATGGAATGGGATGTCTCATCATCAACTGCAACGTAACCTAGGAAATATGGTCCCAAAGCCATAGTATTGGTGGGCCTTGTTAGTGTCTATAGAATGATGGGCTACTATCAGACACTAGGCATATAAACACTAACTTTAGCATGGACTTTAAGACAAAATATGAACCAAGATTGAGCACATGTCAGTGAGACCTATGTCCTCCATGCTACGAGATGGGGAAACTATGCATCCACCCTTCTAGGTGTTACGGGACCTAGAAAGACAACCCCTTGTCGAGAACTCAGAAGTCGAATTAGGAGAAGGTGAGTCTCATAAATGGTAATAATACTGCAGGATTTGGTCAATCTCGAGCACTCGTGATTCTGTATGTAGCGGACATTGATCTCGGAGTGTGATAACTATGCCTATGTACTAATAACAAGTTGGGTGATCATTAGTCTATTTATGAATTTAATTATTTTGATGTCAAAATTTTGACTTTGTGGTTTTGGACAACCAGGAGAGTTAGACCCGGGTTGTTACATAGGACCAATAAAATTATCCTAAAAATAGATGGACCCTTTAAAGCTATAATAATTATAGTGGACATAAATTAAGATCAATTATTGAAGTAATTGATTGAGCTTGGACTCCATGAGATGGAAAATGACTAGCAAATATCTTTCTTAAAAATTTATGTCTATGGAAAGGAAGTACTCGTCAAATATATCAAGCTTATTCCTTCTAAAAACCAAATGTTAGAGTTAACCAATTTTATGGTTGAGGATGACAACATGATACAAGAGGAAATGGAGTTGCTCGATACTAAGATACTAAGCATAGATGAGCCCAAACTCAAACACTTATGTGCGACCCCGGGAAGCGCGCACCGCAATCAACCCGACTTGTAATGTATTTATTATTATATCAAATTGAAAGGAATAAACATGCAAATGACACGTAAATAAGACAAATAAATATAATTTAAATTGATATTTCCAATCCATGGTTACATATTCATCCCTCTGAGGGATACCCAGTGTGTGATACAATCAGTTACAAGTGGGGCATAAACGGTGGTGGAATAAATACCCTTACAAAAGGGAGGTGCGCTTTCACAGGCTTCTCGATCCCACACATGAAACTGTACGAGGGCTTACAGATGCCTCCTTCTCCAGATCTGGTCCTGGAGGGATCCTTCTGCTCCTAATGCTTTGATATGATCCTGTAGACCTATACCTACGTTCATAGAAACAACAAAGCACGATAAGTAGAATGGGCAGACCTCCCTAGATGAGGCCTTTTGTTAGCACATATGATAATCTAACAAATAAGCATGAAATGCATTAAAACAAAGTGGATTTAAGTAATGTGTATAAGGAAACCAGGAATACTAATCTAAATACGATAAAATATTCAAATATATGCTAAAGACATGTAAATGGTATAATAATAAATGCAGATCTATTACTAAGAATAAAGGAATCGACCATTTTAAAACCTGACTATGACTATGGGCTGCTGTCAAAGACAGCGGCCTCTGACTTAAAGGTTACCTCAGGTCTTATGGGCTGTGGCAATTGATTCCTTGCTCGAATTGATGTTCAAGGGTCACCAGATGTGTCTCCTACACTGATTGGCAGTTAAGAATGATGGATTTGAATGCACGTGTGTGGACGTAGCTCAACCAAATGGTGCTCCAATGCTCCTCAAGGGGTGTGAATTGGCTCTCCATTTTGATAGGGCTCTGTTGCACACAATTTGAACTTTCTATCTCTCTTGCCTCTCTAAAAGTCTTCGTATATAGAATTCCAGGTTTTAGGTCTAGATCTAGGGCTTGGCTTCTTGGGGAAGCCAAACTCCAGATCTGCATGCCAACTGTTCTAGAGGGATGGTTTAGTCTTGGATTGGCATAGAAGGGGTATTCAGGAGTAACTCTAAGAGTTACTCGCTAGGATCCCTTCGAAATGCATGTAAACTAGAGTTACCACCCATGATTTGGGTAATCCCTCATAACAGATCGCATTTTAGGGCTAGAAATTTTCATCAGTAGCGGCTAGTTGTGGCCGCTCTAGTCTACAATTATCGGCTGGCCACTCTAGTCTACAGTTGTCGGCTAGACACTCTAGTCTACAATTATCGGCTGGCCGCTCTAGTCTACTGCTACCAAGCCTAAATGGGCTAGAACTACTATTTTGAGTGGTTAGAACCACTGCTTGCTCTTGGAAAGGTCCAATATTGGTCATATGGTTAGATGTGCCCATATGAGTAGTCTCCTAAACATGACACATTTTAGGTATCTATAGATACCCCTTTTTGGGATGCGTTGTGAGAAAAACATAGCATAGAGCAAAAAAGTAGACCACCTAGGACCAAATTGTAGGATGTGTGATGATCATTGATCTTATCAATATTGGCGTTCCGCATAATCAAAGCCATGGAAGGTGATGTCGCCGACTTAAAAGAGCGGAATGGTGCTTTGGTTTTTCTCTACCATAGTACAAAGTATATTCCAAGATCATAATCGAAGTCGTGCACGAGGAAGATCAACGATCGAGATTCTGCTAACAATTATAAAGTATTTAAAAACATTTTCTCATCGATTCGAACATATTCAGTTGGGAGACAAGTCGAAGCGTCGAAGGGTTTCAAGAACAAGAACCAGAGGCAGTTGCAGATCGACAATGAAGCGAGCTTCCAAGAAGATTTGATGGACGAGATGCAGTCTCTAACGACCTAGATGCCAACTGTCACCAACCAACCAGTAAGTTGCAGAGGATCTGAGCTGCCAAGGTGGTCTACGCACAGCGGATTTTCTGAAAGTTGAACCAGTAAGACAATGCCAGCAAGAACTCTTTGCTAAGCTAGAAAATATGTAAACTTTGTAATGTTCCTTATTATTCTTTCATTTACAAACTATAAATAGAGGCTGAACCCTCATTTTTCAAGGTTGTCTCTAGTGCGTTTGCTTGCCCTACTATAAATATTCTTGTGAGCTAATGGAATGAGCATTACTCTGATTGTTCGACTCAAATTTGTCATCTTCATTACCTTGTGCAAGAGGTTCGAAGTCTTGAGTTGTAATTCTGTTAATACTTGAATGGTTAGTTCATTCCAGCTTTTGGATTACTAGTGAGAGTAGTTGAAATTTGTTCTTGATTAGATCTGTATTGCTAGGGAGTTTATTTCTGTTAAATCTGACTATTGGTTTATTCTGCTAATTGGATTATCAATATTGGATGTTGGAATTGCTTTCTGCAATATTTCTCTATTTATGCTTTAATGTGTGAAGGTTTCATTAATTTGGGTAATGTGCATTTGGGTGATGGGACACTGGAAATAGCTTGTGGGAGCCTTTTACTGTAGTTGCCTATGTTGTTAGCTATCCGACCACCGTTTCTTTATAACATTTCTAACCCTAAACCTTTTCTAACCCTTATCTCAAAACCCTAATGGAGCTTTAATTGAGTCAACACCATTTTAAGTTGACAAGGAACCAACCTACTCTGGAGGTTGGATTAAAGTTTTCTTTGATCCATCCAATGCTAGAGTGTCGAGCTACGACTATCGGGTGCATGCCTGGAGAAAAAATTGGAAGATAGACACTTGCAGTGTCAAGTAAAGCTTGATGACATTTCGGTGCCCAATAGTGCCCTTAGGAGCATCCATGCCAGCAAACTGGTTGATCTAAGTGATCTCTCTCAGACCTCTATCCACTAGGTCTATCCACTTCCTAATTAGCAATAACATCAACCACCTTATTTGCAGATCTTGATCAAATTAATAATTCTACGCTTGGTGCCTTTAGGAGCATCCATGTCAGCAAACTAGTTGATCTAGGTGATCTCTCTCAGACCTCTATCCACTTCCTAATTAGAAATACAATCAGCCACCTTGTTTGCAGATCTTCGCACATGAAAGTACTCCAAGGACTAAAACGAGTGATGAAGTTCTTTTATAGTTTGAATAATATCCCCCAACCTCTAGTTAGAGAGTGAGGAAGATTGTTTCTAGTCTTTTAATTGGTTGATGATCACTTAGGAATCCCCTTCAACATAAATATTTTGCCAATTTTGTTTAAAGGCCCACAACAACCCTTCAAGGAGGGCCTATGCCTCAACATGATTGTTAGTGGTATCTTCAAGGCTAAAGAAAAAATAGCCTCTCATATTCCCTTGGTCATCACGAAAAATGCCACCCCCGTTAGCTTTACCTGAGTTCCCAAAGTTGAACTTGACAAGCCCTTTATGGGGAGGTTACAAGTTGATTTTAGTATGATTCTTAGAGTTTTTATTTTTCTTGATTGGGCACTAAATGCTTTTGTCATCTAAATGTTGGCCCAACCATTGATTCTTGATATCTCCAAGATTGCTATCCACGGGTTTATCCCAATCCTCCCACTACTTGACCAAAATGGATTCAGCCACCACCCTCTGAACAGAAAGCCAGCTTTGGAATTGGGGTATTCTTTCCTCCCTGAAAATTATTTTATTTCTCTGTAACCAAATCGACCAAATAATGTAAGGTCCATTGCCATATGACTCTAACATAATCAAGATTAGAGTTTAGGCCAACCCACTCCAAATAAAATCCCTTATAGTCTGAAAATTGTGGAGGGGCTCTCTCCAAGAGTTTGTAAAGTCCCGCCAAAGAGTTTGAGCAAAGAGGCAAGAGATGAAGAGATGGTTGATGGTTTCAATATCAGCTTCACAATTTGGGCATCTGAAGGGGCCATAGTAGCCTCTCTTCATCAAGTTATTAAGATTTTGTCTTGCACCACCAACCAAAAAAAAATTGAGATCTTGGGCCAAACACCTTTCCTCCATATTCTCTACCAGATTTGATTCCTATCCCCATTGAAGTTTGCCTCCATAAGAAATTTGTAAGCTTTCTTGGTAGTAAAGTTCTCATCTCTGCTTCTCCCCCAGTTTAATAAGTCTGGGCCTTTGCAGTAGGAAAGCTTTCTACTATAGATGATTCCCCAAAGTTTTCGTTTATCAACTTTCCTAATTTGATCAAGCCAGGACCAAGGTTCTTTCCATAAATGAAGCACCACCCTATCGGTCTCATGGGGAATGGGATGGCCCTGAATGTAGTCCTTGACTCAGTACCAACCCTCCTCTTTGAAAGCCTCCTTCAACACAATCAAGGAATTATCTTCTCTTAAAGGTTCATACTGGTTCCACACACCCTCCCAGAAGAGAGCATGGCTACCATCCCTGATCTTCCAAAAGGCTACATAACACACCCATGCATTGTGGGACGTCAAGCTTATCAAGAGAGAACTTGAGGGAAAGTGTTCAAGCCTGATCAACTCCTTCCAATCCACCTCATGGATATTTTTTGCCGAAAAATTATGGCCCAAAAAAGGTTCTCTCCATTACAAAATCTCCAAAACATTTTCTCATTAAGGGCTTTGTTGAAGATTTGAATATCTTTGATTCCAAGGCCCCCCTCCTGGAGAGGTTTGCAAATATTTTTCCAAGCAACAAGAGGTCATTTCCTTTCTAGAGAGGGACCACCCCCAAAAAAAATCCTTTTGAAGTTTTTGGAGTTGTTTTAAAACCTTTGTAGGCACTAATAAAGCAAAGAAGTATATTGGAAGAGCTTGGAAAATGGGCCTAATAAGGGTTAATCTGCCACTAAATTTCTCCATACTAGTAGCTTGATGGGTCTCAGGGATTAGAGTCAAGAAAGTGGAGTTTAGGGTTCTCATAATTTTCTTAGAGTTATGAACCTCCTCCACCTCCTGAGGATATCATTCTTAACAATATCCTAGTAGCGCTGGTAGAAATCGATGGGAAATCCATCAGGCCTAGGAGATTTTCCTTTCTTTAGGCTAAAAACAGCATCTTCCACCTCTTCCAAACTAACAATCTTAGTAAGACTTTCATTTTGCTCTCAGATGACCATCGAGAGAATAACATATAGGACTTTTTCTCTTGCTTGTACTCTTTCTATCAGTGGTTCAGTTAAGAGGCATCTGAAATAGTTCTCTGCCAAAAGGCCAATCTCTTGGGAGTCCTCAATGATCTCTCCCTCAAGGTTAGTCAATATGGAAATTCTGTTCAAATTCCTGCGTTGGATACTGGTTCAATGGAAGAAGGTAGAGTTTCTATCTCCTTCCTTCAACCAGTTAATTCTTGACTTTTGTTTCCATAAAAGTTCTTCCTTCAACTCTTGTTCATCCACTCATCTACTGAGGTCATTCTCATAGCTAAGAAGGGCCTCAGTAAGCCCTTGGGACTCCATCTATCATTGAAGAAGAGCGACCTCTTTGTCCAAGGCTTCCCATGTAGACATCCAATTTTGAGCGCATCATCTGACTTACCAACATCTCCATCAAATCAAACATCCAAATCAAGTTAGCCATGTCAAAGCTCAATCTAGGAGCATTTATTACTCCAAAAGCAAAAATGTCAAGACTAAAGCGATAGTGCCAACGGTTCTAATGCTCACTTGGCAATGCTTATGTAAAAATTTTAAATTTAGTCATTTTCTACCCAATTAAGCCTGACACTAGTACTAGGATCTTTAGTGTTGTTAGTGCTTATGATCCTAGCACTATCGATTGTCATAATAGAAAAAAATTAAAATGCGGCCAACAACTACCCACTACTTGTGAAGCCCAGATCGGGTCATGCCAACCACATTTACCAACCAAACACACTTTGGTCTTGGAACTCACCAAGCCATGAAAATGGTGCCACCTCCTAAACTTGTTGATCTTGGAAGATTCTCTAGAAGATCCCCCAAGGAAGTCATGGCTTCCTATAAAGCCAGCCTTCGAGGGAGTCAAATGATATAAAATTCTCTGATGGTGAAGCTCTGTTAAAATCATCTCTGAATATACAATGGTTCGATAAAAAAGGTTCTATTTAAATAATCTCTTGTATGCACAATTTTGGGATAGCAAAGCTCTACCAAAGTCATCTCTCATACATAATTTTTTAGTATTGAAGCTCTATCAAAATCATCACCCACGCACCATTTTGTGATAATGAAGCTCTGCCAGATTTGAGATACAAGCTTGTTTACACCCAATTGGTTGTGCCCTCATCTTTAGACTCATATTGCCTTTTCATTACACTTGTCATCTGACTCCTTTTCATTTACCATTAAGCATTTACATGTTAATCACATTTGCAATCGTCAATTAATTTATCTCTTATCCTTGTTTGACCTCTGCATCTGCTGATGCTTATTGAATTTGTCATCAAGAATCTTTTGTCAGAAAATCTGTTCTATTATACCTACAGACACGAGTGTTGCAGGATTGCAGTCTTAGTGGCACCACTGTCGCCTTTTTCGACTACAACAAGGACTGAGGCTCTACAGCTGAATGGCCTGAACTTCCTTTAATTTCTAATTCCCTAGCTATCTGAATGTCTGAAGGCCAAAATCTCTGTTTGATAATTTTCACCAGAAAGCGAGGAAGCAATGCCAAACATATTATAAGAATAAGGTTCAGCCAGTATGATCCCCAAGTAAGTACATGGTAAATTGTCCTGAAATGAGCATCATACAACAAGCAGTTAATTATTGAGCAAATATATTTCCAGTGGATTGGGAAAAAGATGATAATCCTTATAAATTCAATCAGTGAGTGAGTAGTACAATGATCATACCCGTAATTAGGCAACGCTGGTATTGAGTCCAAGATAGCAAGGCAAATCCATGTGGCAAAAATAGATCCCCACAATACAATATGGGTAATCCATGTCCAGGATAGAATGTCCATCGCAAGGGTGAGGTTCACAAGCACAACCACAGCAATGGTCCACAAACTCCCAATGCCCCAAATGTCCACTGTACTATGTCTATATGCAAAGTAAGGAACATATACAATAACAAGACTTTGCCACAATGTGTCCATCATTGTAAGCCAGAAAAGATATAAATTATAGCTTTCCTCTCTCTGTCCAGCAGCATAAAGTTTAGGGTAGTGAATTAAAGTCTTGTCACTTAGATCTTTATCCAAGATGCCTATGATTATAGTTGGCAATGCAGTATAGATAATGGAATACAATTGACCACTCCATTCAGTTACAGCAGTAGTTGCAGTAAAGGCCGTGTATAATACATACCTGCAAAACACCAGCAGAGAAAAGTAATCAACTTAGGAAAAATTAAAAGTTACGATCATAAGAAATAAAACCTCAATTATCAAGCTAATATTGCCAAAATAAGATTGAAAAACGTATTAAAATAAGCAATGCTTTCTCAATAAACTGCAGTAGAAGTCCTAAAGAAAGAGAGCACAGTCTGAAAATATATATATATATATATATATATATATATATATATATATATATCCATGAAGATAAAGATATTATGGTTTTTTTAAAGTAATGCTCATCACAAAATTTCTATTGGAAGTAACCATATTTATATCAATCAATCTACGTAAGTACATAAGAAGCTATTCGCAATTTTTAATGAAATAAAAAATAGAAAATGCGGACAGAATGACGACATGACCTGCAAACCAAAGGATCGTGGTCTTCAACGAAATGCTCCGTAGGAGCAAACTTTAAAGCAACCTTGGCAGTAAAAAATAATTTACTGCTGCAACCCAACTCAAAATACGAAAAATTATAATAAAGTTTTGGAGACTAAGAAAGCCCTACACCAACCAGATAACCAAAGCATTAAAAACCACATAGAAAATCTTGGATATTATGAGTGCTTTCCACCACGGACAAGTACAGAGTAACAAAAATGCATTATGAAATTATCATGTCCAGGTTGCTCCAACATCAGCATTTGGACGTGAGCCATATTTTCAGCCAGAGTCTAATGGTTGCAGTATTATCTGCATGCTCTTCTACTGCACTATCTGGCCTGGGTGAAATGTCAAGTGTCAAGCAAAGGATTTATCACTCTGTCCAGATATGAAGACCCAAGTGACAAATCCAAGGCCAAGCAAAATGCAACCATCCTGAAGACACACTGGGATGTGTCTGCCTATGAAAGCAAGCTCGCAGATGTAGAGAGCCTTGGGGGGCAGAGTGCCTGCTAGATGGTTTGGTGGCACCCTGCTCAAAGTGCAAGGGGCATTGTTCCAGTGGGCAATGAGCCCTTGAGCCCTACAAGTGCTAGAATTCTAGAACTGTCTTATCAACATGATTCTGAATTTGAAATATAACATCTAACAATGTGTTAATTATTTTAACCCATGAAAGTTCAAATTCAATTTTTCCATGGTGAAAAACCACGACTCCTATTTTTCTACAGAATATCAATATGGAAAACATGCCAAATATTTTTAATATTTACTCTTGCCAAAATCAGCCAAAAAGATCATGCTGAAAATTAAATGGCTCTAAGCGATAAGGAGGAATAATCCCAAGCCCCAGCATCTCGATCCCTTGGGAAAAACCATAAAAGCTGCTCAAATGTCCCAGGTCATGCGCATGCAGGACAAGAAGGTAAATAAGGTAAATTAACGCCCATATGTTGTAACTGAGGCCTCAAAAAATAAAATACCATGCAAAGTAGGCTTTATCAGGTTCTTTGGTAATGGAACTATGCCAAACCCAATTAAATCTGTGAAACCAAGTGCTTAGTGCGGAGTAAGAATCCCACTTTGAGTTATGCTTCACAGAATCTCAAGCAGAATAGACATAAGCTTGTATAGAAGGTTCAGAGTTTATCAAAAGAATAGGGTTCCCACATTTCAGCACCAATCCCTCCAGCATGACTTAGGAAGTCTAAGCTCGAGCTTATGAAGTATGACATCTGGCATAATAGCCTAGATTTCTTGAAAAGAACACAAATCTGAATTAGAAACTTAGAAGCATTGTTTGAAAGAGGGACAAGGAATCCAGTTTTGGAATGCCCAAAGATTCCAAGCCATGACAATGATTCTTTTGAAAACCTGCAAAGCGTTAGCCAAGGCACCTTAACAAGAGGGAATCCCTCGAGAGTTAACATAGAGAACCACCATAAAGACTGGTCATTGAAAGAAAGGCCTGTGTGGAATTGATCACCAACCCACCAGAGGTGGTGTTTAGCCTTGTCCTAGGCTTTCCATCTATTTTGCATAACAAACAAGCCTTGAATATTTACTAGGACAGGGGAGAGGAGGGTATAAAGACCCACCTAAACCCTGCCAACAAAGCCTACCATAATATTTTTCTGATTTCCTAAACTAAAACCATATTCAGGTGCTTCTGCCTCAATGCAAAGCCTGATGAGAATCTCACAAGCTTGTAGCCACTCAATTGAACGAATAGTCAACTTAGTGCAGAGTGCAATACTTTGGCACTAATAATATGCGTGTTACCTTGCTCTAGACAGACAGCAAAAATCCCAGACAACTCTTGGTAAGCATGTTATACAGGGCTTAGAAGAGGCTCATGGTTGGAAAACTCACAACTCAGCAAAAACTTGGCACTCCAGTTTTAGAGAATTTCTCAGCAACACGGGAAAAATTGGCAAAAACTTGGCCCAAAAAAATCAAAAAAATAATTTAATTAAACAAATACATTTAAAACAGAAATTAGAGAGCCAAAAGGTTGATTTTCTATTAAATTACAATTCATGATCATGAATGCTTATAAAAACAAACAAAATGGTAAAATACAACAACTTAAGCTATGTGGTAATCCCATAAACACCATAATATGGCTTATGAATAAATGATAGTAGAGAGGTTGGGTTACCCATGGTAAGACGCTCCAAACTTGTGACCAGATAGATAATATATACTTACATACTAAATCCAAAGAATTTCAAGTTCAAATAATTTAATAAATTATAATCTTTATCATTTATGTCTTGAATTATTTCAAAGTTGTTTCACAAATTAGTTAGTGTACTTTGTATATGATTAGTTTTCAAGTTTTTGATTTAAAATTGAATATCATTTTTCATTTGTTAGGTGAACTTTTCATGGATTTGCTATCTATTGCTAAGTACTGCCTTGACCACAACAAAAATAATAGAAGACTTTGACTAAATTTAAGAATAGGAATATTATCATCAATTCTAATCTCAATCCATTGTTTATGTAGTTGTAGCTTTCATTAAATAATCAATTGATAGAAAAATCCAAAGCTTATTCACCAAAAAATTCACATTCTGGTCTACATATGCAAGTTTTGCTGAGTTTTTGCCAAGAAATCGGTGAGTTTTCAGCAAGAAGCTCACTGCAATTCGGAAATTTTCTTGGCCTCAGGATTTTAAATAAAAAAAAAAAAACTCGGCGACAGGATTTTAAATAAAAAAAAAAAACTCGGCAACAGGATTTTCTTGCATGTTTCACAAGAAATCCCCATTTTTTGTTAAGATTTCTAACACTGGTTTGGCTGCACCCCATTGCTTCTTGGGCCGTCAGTTTTGTCTCCATCTTAACCAAAAGTAAACAATTCTTAATCCTGTGGTTCAACGATTGACAACTGAAGCAAGGGTTTAGAAATTAATATAAATAATTCTATGCATAAAATGTTAATCTCCAACTTGAATGTCAACATCATCCATAAGGTCATGGGACAAGTCTATGTTGACATAAAGTTACTTTTATGAAAAGGCCAAGTGAAACTTATCTTGATCATGGCGGATAAGCCAGACTAGCAGTTTGACCAAATGGTCAATAAACACCCATAAAGGTATGAAGAGCATGGGATATGAAAATCCAAGTGGGAATAAGAAGAGAAGCTATATCAAAGGCATGAAACTTCCTAGTCCAACAAGAGAAAGTTATTACAGTATTGTTCATGACCCAAGGATTACAACTAAAGATCTTGAGTCTTGACAATGCTGTGGCCAGCAAAATGCAAGAAAAGTAACATTTGTCAGAATTCTGGCCTTGGCCAATTTGATGCTATAGGGTTTCCAACTATGCTGGACACATGTTTGTAACATTTGCTTAGAAGGGATATGACCAATGTAATGCTATTAAGGTAAAATTATCGTACCATTTTTACAAAGAATCTACTTTATCAAGAGCAACAGAAACATCTGCAGGAGGAGAAGGAAGATTTCAGTATTATCTTGTGATACACTTTTGAGGCAAACTTTTCGGCTTGTTTGGACACCATTCTGCTCACCAATTGTGTAATAGAAGTACTTCAGACTAGGGCAAGGCCATTTTAAATAGCATCCAAGGCAACAACCTCAAATGGCATGCATAATTATCCTGCAGAGTATGATCAAGTTGCAATAAAAACAGAAGAGAGTAGCAGCATGCACAAGAGAACCCAACAAAGCTCAGAACTCCCTGTTTTGCTTTTCTATCATCCAATTTTAGATTACGAAGTGAAAATTATGAACATCTAGTGAAGAAGAACATGGGAGGCATATCAAATGGCATTAACTCAACCAGTTATATTCCTCAACTTTCAAGGAGGAGACCCAGGTTCAAATCTTGCCAAACTATACATGCATAATTGCCAAACTATTGTAATACCACTATGTGGTCATGATGTATTATGGGTGGGACCCATTTCAATCTCATATAAAAAATTGAAAATCAAGAGAAAATGGGAGATAAAATTGATATAAAGTAAAGTAGTTTTTAACATCCACTAGGCAATAGGCCATATGGGACAACGTATCCTGCAGAGTATGATCAAGTTGCAATAAAAACAGAAGAAAGTAGCAGCATGCACAAGAGAACCCAACAAAGCTCAGAACTCCCTGTTTTGCTTTTCTATCATCCAATTTTAGATTACGAAGTGAAAATTATGAACATCTAGTGAAGAAGAACATGGGAGGCATATCAAATGGCATTAACTCAACCAGTTATATTCCTCAACTTTCAAGGAGGAGACCCAGGTTCAAATCTTGCCAAACTATACATGCATAATTGCCAAACTATTGTAATACCACTATGTGGTCATGATGTATTATGGGTGGGGCCCATTTCAATCTCATATAAAAAATTGAAAATCAAGAGAAAATGGGAGATAAAATTGATATAAAGTAAAGTAGTTTTTAACATCCACTAAGCAATAGGCCATATGGGACAACGCTGTTTACCCAATATATGTTTATCCTCGGACTCCAGTTACCAGAGCATCATGGTGTACAATCCTACCCCCTTAAACCTTGGACCTCCTATTTGCAGTTCCAAAGTCTTCACCGTTAGGAAGAGAGAATGACAGAAATTTTATTTATGTCAACCAGTGACCAAAGTCGGTCACTAGGACTCATATAGTTCACTTGATAACAATAGCCTGGACGGAGCCAGCATTAGTGTTCCAAAGAACATAAAATTACAAAGTACAAATTTAGAAACTCCAGCGTGGAATGGACAGAACATATGCCGAAGTAAAATGGCATTCCATGGAACATATACATCTAAAATATGGTACTGGACATTAATACAACCATAAGGTAGAAAGATTGTTCATCTTTCTAACCCCAATTAAAAGTAGAAAATATAATGATATAGCAACCTACTGTACGCATTCCAACAGGAAGATGCTTGTTCTGATGCATTTTACTATTCCAATTGTATTTTTTAAATGGAAACATAACAGGGTCACTCGCACACACTCGTGGTTTGAACTTGGGTCTCCTTGATGAGAACCCAAAGACATACCAATTCGGTGTCCCAATAGGGACTTACTATTCCAAATTGACTACGATATTTTTTTTATTTTCTTCCTACTAGTAATAGTTCTGAATTCTGATAATCTTTGAATTTTTACGTCTTGACAAATTTGGCACATCAGGAAACATCAAAACCTTTACTTATGCCTTATCTTCCCTCAAAGGACTACAAGAAAGCCATTGCTATCATTTAGTAATTGGTTCTCAACCCTCTCAAACCCTATAAATTTGCCATTCAATAAATAATACATTTCCTTAGGGATGTTGAGAAAAAATTTGATCATTGTGATTATCATAGGTGTCGTCCTGGTTTGACAACAATTATCATTGTCAACAACTGTTGCATGTCACTCAGATATGTCCTGATTTGAGTTTATTCAAAAGAATTACTTCCCTTTTTCCATTCCCATAGAAAATGAAAAGTAAAATACAATGTAATGATACCTGAAAATGGTGCATCATGTCTAGCCTAGTATAACAAAAATGAATGAATGAACAGGGGAAAAGATCCAGTTGCATTAGGACTAGTATAACTGTATAACTGAAGGAGGCATAATAAATATTAGAATAATAAATTTAGAATATGAGGGCAAATGAGCTACTAGAGCTACTTATGAATGAACAGGAGAAAAAATCTAGTTATATTAGGACCGGTATCACTGTATAAGTGAAGGAGATATATTTAATATTAGACTAATAGATTTAAGGTGTAAGGGCAAATAATCTACTAAATTTACTTTGCCAGATATACAGGTTTTCATCTGCAATAGAAATAAGTTGCTAAATTACCCTACAGACAGGTTTTCACAATTGCAATTAAGATATATTTGCCTCCTGTATCATCTAATAGCGACATCTTCCAAGAAACATCATTGAGCCTAATGATTCTCAAACACATCATGCAAAAGGAACAATTGCATTGGCAGATACGGTTACAATTTATTAACCCATATTTATTGAGAGAACAAGTTTTAAGGCTGCATAAGCATGAAGATGTCATAACAACAGTGAAGGACGTCGCGTAAGGAAGTTGGCTAGTTAGCTAGGACCCAAGTTCTGATTCTCAGAGAACGCTCCTCTACATTGTTCAACTTCAGAGTACCAAAGGACTGATGGAGAAAAGTGCATGGAGTGATGCTTCAGTGCCTTGACATCCCAATGGCCCTGAGAAGACAAAAATGCCAAGTCCTAATACTGACAGAATCCTGAGAGTTCTAAAGGAACTAACTCCAAAAAAATAAGCCTCACCCATTTAATAAACTCTGGAACACAGTTGAATCTGATTATACTACACTTCAGAGTGCATGGTTCACACTTTTGAGTGCAGTACCTGTTGGTTACGAATCTGCCACTAGGATAGGATTTAGTGTAATGCGCCCTAGATTCGCCCAACAAATTGAAAGGCCGGAAGGAAGGAATGCCTTCCATGCCAATCTCCGGAGGAGGCCGGCTTCCTATGTTTTCTCAATTGGTTTTAAGCTCAAAGTGTAGGAAAGAAATTAGAAATGCAGAAAGAAATATAAATGTGTTTGTTATGGGTGGGGAGGATAAGCAGCACAACAACAACCAATCACCACTACTAACAGCAATTAAACACAAGATATGTTGCAAAAACTATCAATGTCATTCATCCTATGTATCCTCTACCTTTGCATTCCAGGAATACTTAACTATTAAATACCGATATCCAGAAAGCAGAATAACAGTAAGCAATAACATAAGCAACATGAGGCAGAAATGTTAAGTAAAGGCAGCATACAAGATAAGAACAGTCAATAGAGCCAAGTATATTCTGTATTTAGAAGCAAACGCACAGCTACAGCGGTTCCCTAGCAATATATCCCCCTTCCACCCTTTTACAATGATATTGCCGAGCTATTTATAGCGTAAATTTCCCCCATTACATCGTTGGGCACAGGATCCCAGACCTGACAATAACTGAAAAAGCTGACAAAAGCGGAAAAAAGCGGCTGATGTTGACCTCTGTCGGCATGGAACGTGCTTGTAGCAAGGTCCACCTGAAAAATCAGCAGCTACGTGGCAGTGCGGGGATGATGCTCCGAGTCAGCTTGACTGAGGGCAGCTGAAGTACAATAAGTCAGTTCACGCTCGCACACCTTCCGTCACATCTCTTACTCGAATCTCGAGGCTGGACACCTGTCAGAATCTGATAAGGGGAAAAATCTGCCTTAGGAGCTCGTATTTCCTTTCTTGCCCGACTTCGCCCAGAATTGGAGCTCAACCAGGCAGCGCAAGGGGGAAGTAGCGCAGTTGGGGAGGCCTTTGTGCCTTAGAAAATTTTTGGGCTGACTTCAACATCTTTTGCCCGAGTGCGCGCAGGTAAGTGAGCGAACCCCGACTTCGCTGCGAAGTCGGGTTGCGCAACACTTAGCCGTTTCTTCGAGTGAGTCGCCCAACTGCGCATGAATTTGAGGGCGCAGCCCGACTTCGCTGCGAAGTCGGGTTGCGCTCCCAACACTTAGAAAATTTAGGGCTCCACTAATGCCCAGGTGCGCACAAAACTGAGAGCGCAACCCGACTTCGCTGCGAAGTCGGGGTTCGCTCAATACTTAGAAAATTTCGGGTTCAGCTCTCCGCACGTCGGCTCCCCAAGTGCGCTCAAAATTAAGGGCGCAGCCCAACTTCGCTGCGAAGTCGGGTTGCGGCAACACCAACACTTAGAAAATTTAGGGCCTTTTGCCCTCTTGGAGAAACAGTCAGAAGAAGGAGAGGGGGGGGAATGAAGAGAATGAAACTGATGGCAGGGAAGAAAGGGGATAGTGGAGAAAGGGAGAGAAGGAAGAGGGAACGGAGAGCAGCATCCTTACAAAAAAAAAACGAAGACATGGCACCCGGTGCAAAATGTGGCAACAGTACCTAATAAGCATAGATTGATTTATAAATTTGCATTTGATGACCTACCAAATGGCTTTCACCTAACAAGGGCAAGAAGGGATCAAACACACCAATTCTTTTGAGGCAAAGCCAATCAAGAAAGGGTCACTATAACAATACTACATTAATATTTCAAAATTCCTAATTTACTAAAAGGATGGCTCCATAAAGGTAAAAGGTAAAGTTGATTTTTTAGGTCACAGCCAAGCCAACACGCCTCTTAGGCATATGAGACCGCTCTTTTGTAAGCAAGGGAAAGTTTCTTTTATTTTAGCATATATTATTAGTTCAATGATGTACATTTTTTGGGTATCACCCTTTCATTAAACTCGTGATAAATATCATGAATCTTGTCAATCCCTCAAAGCCCAAATTTATGATTGCAATCCACTTTAAAATAATTATCCTCCATATCATATCAAAGATTCAATAATTAGTTGTAATGCTGTTTTCTAAGATAAACTAAAGGAATAGGATTTCCAACTTGGATTAAATAGGGAGGATCATTTTACTTAGTAATATGAACACTTTTTTTAGCTTTAAAATACACACAAGCATAGAAAATTCCATCTTGGCATAGTAGAAACTAATCACAAAAACTTTCCAGACAATAATGGCATACACAAATTATTGATGAATATATTTAAGCATTATTGAAAAGCATATGGTAACACGGATTAAAGAGTGCTGTTAGGGATCAAAGTAAAAGCTTTCTTGCTTACGAACAACAGATTTATAGAGAAAGCAAGGACCATCGCACTTTTGGAAATCCCTGGACAAAGAGAAACTCCTAAAACAAAGATACAAAAGCATACTAAACCTTGAAACCAACTCTATCAAAGTATAACTCCACCTTAGTCGCGCATTTCAAGCCAATGAGCTTACCAGAAAAGCATCAAAACATATACAGCATTTCTGTAGAAATTGTATAGAATCATATAGCCCATTCGTTGATAGTTCCAGTGACCATGAACTAGCAACAAGCGCTCCAGAAATCTGAATTGGCCCATAGCAAAATCCGATGCCATTACAGCCTGTCGTCCTTCTTGGCCACTTATTCCTACACCAACATCTGCCATTTGGATCATTGAAACATCATTTGCTCCTGCAAAATAGCAATCAAATGCCTCTTATAGACAAACACACAAAGCATTACTACAGTCTAGTAGCATCATAATGCAAAGGATAAATTGAGTGCTAAAATAATTGCTTCAGTGGACACACAAATGATAATTTGCAATTTCCAGAAATCTGGTGAACAGGTCCTATTTCATTTAGTTATATTGAAGAGCAGTGATTGAACCATATTCTACTCACACGCAGCCACTGAATCCTAGACATCTACACAATGATCCCTACGGAAAAAGAGGAAAATATATAAAAAAATTATTTGAGCCCCACATAACCAAAGCAAAATTACACAAGATAAAAATGAGAATGATGTAGTTGGAATATGACACTCACCATCCCCAATAGCCAATGTCATATCATTGGTTCTGTTCTTTACAAGGGCAACTATACCAGCCTTTTGCAAAGGTGCAACTCGACAACAAACAACCGCCATGCATTTTGTAGCCAAATCGAAGAGCTAAACACAAAAGTAACCAATGCATGTAAGTCTAGATGTTCTGGGCATAAAACTAAGCCTCTCCTGAAAAAAGTGTTTACTGACCAAATACTCTACACAAAGGATGCTTTCAAACAGAATTACAGATTTTGTTATCCATTCAAAGGATGGTGCATAGTTAGCAACGATATCATAAAAAAGGTACAAAATAGGATTGACAAATACACCTCCTCAAGGGAATGATGAAAAGTACCTCATCCTCCAAGTCATTTTCCAATATGTAGACAATACTGTTGCCATCAATTATGAGTGCCAAAGGCATATCGATTCTTTGTTGGGTAGTACTTGATTGTATGCTATTGCCTGTGACAATATCAGTTTTTTTCTGGTTTTGCAATGAACTCTTCTTTCTTTGTGCTTTAGTAATCCCATAGGTTTTCTTTGCATCTGCTAAAAGCTTCTGACAGGATTTCTTGGACTTGCCATTGACTATAATCTGATCCATGCTTGCAGTAAGAAGTTTACAAGAAGTACCAATAGAAATGGCAGTTTCTTGTTTATCCCCTGTCAGAATCCAAACCTTAATTCCTGCCTTTCTTAGAGACTCTATTGTTTCTGGAACACCTTGCTGCAATTTGTCTTCAATCCCAGTGGCCCCTAGTAGTTTAAGATTGCATTCAACACGAGCTGCAGTTGCACAGAGCTTTCTTGCCCTGCCAGTTAATGCATTATTTGCTTGTTCATAGTGATGATGCCAGTCATTATATTCTGCATCACTGAGATCTCTAGCCCCTAAAACAAGTGTCCGCAAACCCTGTGATGAATACTCGTGCAAATGGCTCTCTGTGGAAGATATCAAGTTAATTGAGCCCCCCTCAACATCTATGCCCAAGTCAATGTTGGAAGACTTGTCTATAATCCCAAGCATTGAACTATCTGCGCCTTTCACCAATAATTTCAGAGTTTTATCAGGACATTGAACTATAACCGACATTCGCTTACGATCACTGTCAAACTCATGAAGTCCCAAGACATCAAACCTGTCAATGGTAGGAATGCAAGAAAGAGGCAGAGGATAGATTAGCTAAAAAATGGCTCTGAACCTGACTTTTGCAGAAATCAACTGTGATTTGAATTGTGTATATGCCAGCTAAATTAGAAGTCATCATAAATAACATTTGATGTAAACATATGCAACATTGACTGGAAAAAGCAAAGAATACCTCTTGCTTTCACCATGCACATCAATCACAACGTAACCAGATGTTCGCTCTATAAGAGTGTATCCATAGGCAGTTGCAGCATATGCTAATGCCTGTTCATCAGGAGATTCACCCTGATACTCAACCAATTTCACACCTTTCTTTGGTGTTCCCTGTATAATGGGAACTACCGTATTACAAGCTGCAAGAGCAAGGAAATAATCATGTGCAACATTTGTCTCCTGTGTGACATTTTCTTTCCGTAGCAACTGTGCAAGCCGGGGTTCCACTTTAACCTCCATTTTTCCCTTCCATGTCTCTAAGCCTAGCACCAAACAAGCCACATAAAACATCAGACAAGGATTAACAAGAAACAAAATAAATATCAACTGACTATAGATGTAGGTATGGGGAAGAATCATGGTTTAATCTTCATATAAGAACCACCAAAACAACTACAGTTAAACAAAACCTAGACCGACAAATACAAATGAACACAACTTACCTGTAATCATCTCCTCCTCCTCATTGCCTAAAGTAGAGTCATTATGCTCCGTTGAAGTTTTTGAGGTGCTATAATTTTTCCCAAACACACTTGCATCTCGAAATTCCATCTTATTTTCTGTCAAAGTTCCTGTCTTATCTGAAAAAACATACTTTATTTGTCCAAGGTCTTCATTGATGTTCAGTGCTCGACATTGGAACTTCGATTGGGAACAGCTGTCAAACATATTTTTATCCCTAATCATGAAATAAGCCTGTCCCAAACGGACCAGCTCCATGGATATATACAGAGAAATTGGTATCATGATTTGACATATAATCACAGCCGACAATATTGCAAATAGTACTTCTGCTCCCACACCTCGGTATTTGAAAACTTCGTTTTCTGACTCTTCCGACCCTTCAAAATCCCTCTTCCTATAGTAAGGTAAGGTATTTAACTGTTCCTTATGCCGTCTGAACCAGAGCCCCATGCCTAATCCCACAACAGCACACATGATTATAAGAAATAGAGACAAATAGATTATCTCTCTGTTCATGTGGGATTCCAGTCTGCTTCTCTTCGATGGGGCCCCTGAGCTATTCAACATAACTTTGGTCTCTTGGCCCGCATAAACCACAACTCCAACAATCCAATCTGTGTTTTTTAGCTCACAACCACGCAGCACTATGTTTGATGGTCCAAGAGATATCCGTTTCCCTTCAAATTCCATGTATGCCTGAAATCCATAGATGTTTCTGTTTGGCTTTTCACAGCGGATGATGTCACTAATAGGCTCTTGCTCGGGGGTCCTCAACTGTGTTTCCTGCTTGGCATATCTGGTCTTTAGATTTGATTCTCCATCAAGATTAATTGTTTGAATATAGACAACGCCACTTGGATCGCTAGACCCCAACAATACTATGTCACAAGGAAGGGTCTCATTTGCCCTAATTTTCAACACCTCGCCAACCCTAATATTTTTCCATTTTTTCCGCTGGAAACTCCCGTCCTGCCATACCTCTGCCATTCTGTTGTTCTCTTTTCTATCGGATCGGTGCCGGCGCCAATCTTCATACCCATCTTTAACTGCAGTAACAAGCAAAACAAATGCAAGTGGAAGGATAGAAATTGGTCCCCCAAGAACTCCAAGCCATGGAAGCAGATTCAACGCAATGAGCAAAAGGAAATAGATATAGGCAACTCGGTGAAACTGCTCAAAGAGATTCTGTGGCAAAAAGGTGATGACTGTATATTTGCTGGTCGTAATTTTATTGCCAGCATACTCATATTTGTCATTTGTTTGATCAGGGTCATTGATGTGGATTAGTCTTGAATTCTCTTCTGCCATTTCCCTCTCTGAGGTTCCTAGTGCATCCGAATCGGTCCCTCCTCTTGAACCATATCTCCTGTGAGAGCCCTGCTCAGTCTCTGTTCTCGGCGACGATTGCCTGCTCGACTGCTGATAAGAAATTTCAAAAGACCTGACAGAATTGCCCCTGGTCGCATGGCCCTGTAACGAAAATTCTGAACCATCTGAGTAGTAACCCTGCCCCTGTCCTGGCACATGCTGCCTCAAAGAACTAGCTCTGGAACCTGAACCTGCTCTTTTGTAACGGGAATGTGAATGGAGAATGGTGGAGTCACCCCCTAAATTCAATTCCCGCCTAGAATCGTTAAATTCCATTCTTGAATTGGAAGGTCCTGCAGTGTCAATTGGACGGTTTAAATAAGGGTCTTCATGTTCAATCTTTGGAGCTGTCAGAAAAGCTGCAGCAGAGTTGTGATGAAGGAAAGAAGGTTCCGGACCGGGATATGTGCTTGTGCATGGTCTTCGAGGTGAAGGGATGTCAAAATGGCCTCGGGTATTTCATTTTGCCAGAGTTTATATGCTATGCATGTATAGGTGTAACAAATATCGCATTTCGAATGGACAAGTTCTCTTGCTCCACTCTGAAAATTTTCGATTCACAGCCAAAACTTCCTCTTGATAAAAAATAAATAAATAATATGTGCTTCCAGCTTACCTAGCCCGCTCAAACCAGCTTTATGAACTTCAATTGGACTGTTTTTCTTTTGGCAAAGCAAACCCTGACCTTCCACGCAATTTTCTCTGTTCAAACACTGGAAACAGTCAGTCAGATTGCAATTGTGACGATCAAATGTTTAACACACATAAATCAAATGTTCATAAACAGAGAGTACATGACATACGTCTGGAGTCCCCAGAACAGTGAAATGTTAGAGAAACATTGCAAACTTTCGCTGCTGCAAGGACAGAATTGCCTCAAGCTCGATCAATTTATAGATTTTGGGGCGTTCCGAGAAAATTGGGGATGATCTCAGCTGATAACAGGCCTAGCTGTACCAGACGTCTTCGAAATCTGAGAATCTCCGACCTACTCTTCTGTCCCTCTCAGAAGGAAGAATAAAAATCGAAAATTTCAGACCCAAGGCCATGATTCTTCACAACTTATCGAAGTTTCTGCTGCCAAACGATATGTCCAAATCTGTCGCAATTGGCCTGCAATGAGAAAAGAATTCCGCGCGCCTTCGACAAACTCTTAAGATAATCGCCTCCTTGCGAAGCATTTTCTCCCTCCAAATAAAAAACAACGTCGAAGCCGGCAACGCAGGATTTTCTCAGTTGGATTTTGAAACGCATTCCATTCAAATCTTCGATCAACGCCAGACGAAGAGTGCTCCTACTCCTCGAAGTCGTCGTGCCTATAATAATAATAATAATAATAATAATAAAAGTCCTATCACGAAATTACCAGCTGCAATTCCGGAAGGCGGCAAAAATTTAAAATTGCATGGATGGGAAGTGGTCGACAGTGTCACAAAAGTCAAAGAAAACGAAGCAATCCCTCTGCAATTGGAGAAATCGACAAAGAGGAGGAGGAGTAACCATGGGAGAAATCTACTCTTGTGATTATAGATAAATAATTCCACGTCTAGAAGGATTCCTTCCGTTTAATGCTTCTCCCGCCTTCCAATTCGAGAAGTCCTGTCCAACCTTCATTGACCTCTTTTCTCATATTTAATTCCCTCCCTCCTTAGCCAGTTAAACTCTCGCCTCTGCCGCCTCATCATTGTTTCAAACGACAGAGGTAAAATCTTCTGTTCACCATGCCTGCCGTCTGTTATAACTGGGATTTTGATGTTTTTGCGGGGATCAGTTCAAACGCAAGGGACAGATGATGAAGTCTGGGTGGGCCGTATGAGATTAAAAGATTAGGTGGAATCACAACACGCAACAACTTGTTTCGTCATTTAAGAGCAGAGCATCGACGAGAAAAGACCGCCAGAAGAACATGATTAAGAAAATTATTTAATAGATGTAGGAAAGTTAGAGTAATATGGAAGAAAAACTTAGGAATTTGGATCTTTTAAAGGAAAATAAATTTATGATGATGTTGATTTAGGTTTTTGATGTTACATTAAAAAGTTATTATTAAAGATGAGATGATATAAAGATTATTAAAGATGAGACCATGAATTATGATATGATGGTTTTTAAAAGGATAAGGATAGTATGTAAGTGTAACAAATATTATTCTTGTCATGAATGATTCAAAGATGAATTAAATGAAAGTGGGAATTGATTTCAAATTATTCCGCATTTTCTCTTTTCAAAGAGTTTTCCCTTATTCCATGATTCTATGATTGGATTTGTGTTCCAATGTGTGTCTTATCATCCTTTCCAATGTAAAACTTAAGGATAAAATAATGGATATTCACTCATTCCTTAGGGGAAGAGATGACCTATATTTAATGTTGAAACAACATGAGCTTGAATTACTTGTATTAAATAACCAACAGCCTGATTTACACAATCTTGTTGACTATATTTAGGTCTAACTTATAGTTCACATTTAGGCTATTATTGCAAAGCCTCTAATAACATGACTTAAAAAAAAAGTCTCGGTGGCAACAGTGCAACGGTTTGGGGTTTGGCTCTTCTTCAGGAGGTCCAAGGTTCAAACCGTAGTGTTTGGTTGTGTGTTAATTCCCTATTGATAAGTGTAGCTCTTGGCTTTACAAGGGATCATGGTTGAAAAGAGACTGCTTAGCCCTATGCATTAGTTATAGGGGTTTATCACACTACCCAAATAAATTTACCCCTAAGGGCTAGGTGGATTGGTAATTGTCTTTCTAGCTAAGCACTTACCTAGAAGAGACCTAGGTTCAAACCTTGGGGGCATACCTGTTGCAAAGGTAGTAGTTTGATTTTAGTCCTCTGAGTATGCGCTAGATCGATGATGATGGAACGAATCCTGAGCAATGGATGGTCCTCCTCATGCTAGATCAACAACAACAAGGTAGTATAGGCTTGTTGGGAGTAGTCCATATGGTTTGAACCCCACACTTGGCGGTTGCTAAAAATAGTGTGTATGTAACCAACTCCACACACTCAACTCTTCACAACATGCAAGAGTGGGGTTGGCCTCGCTTTGCTTCCTTAGTGGGAACTACCTCTCTAAACACTTAACCAAGGATAGGTATAAACTCTTTTATCCATAGTCCTAATAATTATGATTGGGATATACACCCAATCATAGATAATGTGTTGGATTGGTCCATACTAATTTTAATCTTCTTGTGAATGAAGAAAACATAACCATTCACCTTGAGTGAGGCATGGGCCTTCATTTGTCCACATATTTATGAACTTTCAATTATTGGCTTTCTTTGCTTCTTCAACCAAGAGTGTCCTTATGGTAACCTTCTCATCCTACTGGATTGTATGGATAATCAGTTATTACAACTACCAGGTGTAATAGAGTAGATCACTATGTATGAGGTTCACTCTATTGTTTAGTATTTCATTTCTCTCGTGTACTATTGATATTCTCTCCCCGTCTTAATGTGAACTCTACATGTGTACTTTATTGGAGTGTCGAGTACTACCAATCATGCGCTTCAAACATATCAAAACACTCTTTTATCACACATCACATAACTACTTATTCAAAAAGTAGTACACATAAATTTAGTAGAAATTATAATCTCATTAAACATCCTCTTGTGCATATTTACAAGAATCAAACTTGAATTATTTAATAAATATATTCCTCCTCATTATCTTCGTGGGGAGGATCTTTGTCATGTGTTGTATCATGTGTCGATGGATTTATTGGCCTATCACCTTATCTTGTCTTGAACATTGCTCATTGTAGTGAGGTCAATCACCTCCCACTTTCTCTTCTACATCTTGGCCTTATTCATCTAAATAAGCCATTGCTTATGACAAGCGATGTATTTGCATTTCCTTTGTCTGGTGGTGCATTATATTACCGACAATTCATACAAAGACAATCAAACATTAAGTGTCTTATGTGAGGACCCCTGGATCTTCTTGTTGGTCTTTATTTTGAGCCCATCTATGAATGAAGAGGATTCAAAATGGACCTCCTCAATTTCAAGCTGCTTTATTTGAAGTTACTCATTTGTGGGTAAAGTCACTATAGTTTTGTCATCCATCTGGTTCTCTTATTGGTTCTCTAATGACTTGGGATGATCAATTTATGCTAATATGTTATTGTTTAAAGTGGCATTTGCAAGAGCCAACCAAGCCTCAACTCTAATACCTTTGGTTGTCACCTATTTAGCCATTGCTCAACATTCAATATGCCATCATGGGCAAAACTAATGAGCTCTTCCATCACTATTGTATCTCCTTCCTTTGCCTATTTTTTGCTTTGATGAATCCTATCAGGTATGGTTGTTAGTGCCACATTATTTGTAAGTTTGCTTTATATAGAAAATATTTTCTTGACTTCAAGGCACAACTCCCTCTAGTATTTTTCTTTCCTTCTCATGAATTTGTTGATTGAAATCCTCCTTTTTTGAAAGATGTTGTGTCCTTTTGACTTCTAACCATGCAACTACTACTTTCTACTCAAACATTGTAGTGTCGCATTATTGTTATAAAGTAACTAGTTCATTATTTTATTTTCTAAGCATGTCTTTAACTTGGTTAGTGACCATGGGACTGCCATTTTTATTGGCCTTTGAAGCCACATTCTCATTCACATGATATTTTATTAACTCCATTATTTTTTGAACTTAGTGGATGGAGTCGTATCATCTCTTTAATCACACATCAAAAGTACTCTATATGTGGGAGATTGAAGTTGCCTACTATGCAATTTTTGCCCACCATCGATTTGATTTTTTCCTACACTTTATTTTCTATATGGAGGTTTCTCACTATCTCACTCATTATTCATTTCAATGTTGTCATTTTCGTTTCTATAACACTGATCAACAAGTTAAAATAGTTGCTTTAAGGTGTTCTCATGTAAGCTTTATATTAGGGGCATTTGTATCATTGTCAATTTTCACATCCACTTTTGTGTTAAAGCTAACATTACCCTTATCTTTCTCAAGTAGAATGTCGAACAAATCCATAGTACTTTTCTCTATATTCTCCTCATGTTTACCTCCGTGACCTCTCTTCTTACATTTTTAATAATATTTTCAACCATGCTATTGAAAAATTGTGTGCCTTCTTTATACACCACTTTTGCCCTCTTAATTTGTCAACCCACCCTCTATAGGGGATAAAAATTTTGAAGCTAAGAACCACAACCTTGAACACCATGTTGTGCATCATCCCATGAATAGATGGGATTCTTTGTAGGAATAATTGGTACCTGTAATCATCCTCTAAACAATGGGAGTAACAAGGGATATTATGGTGGTAGTAACGTCAATGGGAATAGCTTTATGTCAACTCTTGTCCCACATGGATCACATATATAGACACCTCTTTCTCTAAAACAAATAAAAATAATTTGACACCAAGTAGATATATGCTAAAAAAATTCCTCATGTGTTGCTAGAATGGTCCATAGGTGATGATCTGATTGAAGAGCTCCATAACCTTATAGATATCCACGATGATATGCATGACATTGTTGTCCTTATGTATTTTTCTTTTTCCAAATGATAATGGTGAATGAGGAGACCGCTCTTGCTATGGGGTCATTAGGCATGAAAACATGACTCCTTGATTGTCTTGTAGTACTATGAGGAGGAGTCCACATTATAGATAGAACCAAAGTAAGTGGTGTTGGCGTAGATGTGGGCATACACAAATAGAGAACTAGATCTACTATAAATATAGTTCCCATTGGTAACACTAGTGGCTACCTTGCACAAGTTCAAACACTAAACAACTTGTGGATGTTTGACATGGTATAGAGAAAAGAGTAAATTTTATTCATGAGAAGCCAACATGGCTTACGATTTGCATGTAGAGCATACATGAGACTTGTTTGATTCTATACTAGGGGAGGGAGTCGCTTCTTGGTCATCTTGGACCAATTCATATAACATGTTCCTTCCTGCATCTATAGTTGTCAATAGCCATCCACAAAATGCTTCTTCGAGAATGAAAAACATCCATTGCCTCTCAGAGGTCTAGAATCTTTTATGGTCCTTGCAATTTCATCTTGTAATAATGTCTAGCACATAACTTTACCAAGGAGATAAGAAACTTGAGACTAGGAAGGACCTTCAATTCTTACACGTTCTAATATCCAAATCTATGAGTCGCACGTAGTGACTAAGACCAATCAATCGCTTGAATTTTTCACCATGGAGTAGGATGGGAGGATGTCCTCACTATTATAGAATAATATGAGCAAGTTAATATGCAAATCAAGGCTTATAATATATCAAATAACATTCATTAATAAACAACAATATGAATGTAAATAGTTTGAATCATACATGTACAAAGCATGTAGCACAACTTACAATATCAATTGCTCAAAATGTATGCAATCTTTATTACTTCACTTTCTCTTACAAATATGATAAGAACTTGCTCTTATTTATAATGTGATATTTGATATGACATACTATGGAGTACTATATAGCCATAGTAGAATGACTCTTTGGATACTTGACTATTCCTTTCCATATGCCAAGTCTCATGACTCTTGGCTACTCTACTTGATACTTGCATACTTGATGAACACATGACTCTATATTGTATGCACACCTAGACATGACTCTTGACCTTCACTTTGCACATTCTAAAGTAAGAAACTTGTACATATATTTACATTACATATTTGCACACTTACATATAAGATACTTGTGCACATAGACTGAACTTACACTTGCATACTCACACATGATACTTACGCATTTCCTACACATGCACACTTACATAGAAAGGGGAAATAATACTCACACTCTAAACTATGACTCAAACCTAATATAATATTTACAAATGTACCATGAAGGTACCATGAGGGTACATTAGCATGTACCAAATAATGTAATATACTCCAACACAACCAAACTAGATTTTTCTTTTCATTGAATCAAAATTTATTCAGATGGAAGAAGTCTTGAAGAAGAAGATATTATGAAGAAAGCAATCAATCAACTATTTTAAAACTATTATATTAAAAGTTGGGCAAGAAGGTTTAGGGTAAGTTTTTATAAAACATTTCATCAATTATTATACAAAGATAACATGCAAGTTTGATAATGAAGATCTCTATGGAAGAGCTATAAGAGGTAATTTTCCATTGTCCACCCTTATAAGCATATGCACCTAAAGGGTTCCTAAGATGTTCTAAAAAAATGGGGATTTGTTGAAGAGAGATATTTTGGCTTCTACTAAATAAACTAAGAAATTTAATGCTATAATAAGTGAGATCAATGACACCTTTTTCATATTGATTCCCAAGAAAGACAAGATAAAATATTTTAATAATTTTCACCCAATAAACATGTGTAATATGATTTATAAGATAATTTCAAAGATTATGATAAATAGATTGAAATGTATTCTAAGATTTTTTATCTTGGAGGAATAATATGATCTCTTCATGATAAATAAATTATAGATTTTTTAATCATGTGACAATAACCGCTATTCTAGTTTAATAAAACCATGTTCTAATTTTAGAGAAATAGATTTCTTTTTTAAATTCAAGCCAAAATCAAATCATCCTAATTAAAGTTACAAAATAATATTTGTGGTAAGATGATTTAATAAGTCCTTAAGTTGTTTAGCTAGAAATTAATAAATTCACAACCTCCATTAGTTTTAGAGATCTAATCTTGTTAGTCTCACAATGACACTGAGAGGGGGGGTGAACCAGTGTAGCTCTTTTAAAACTTAAATCTTCAACTCTTAAAGCCGAAACAATGAAAACTTAAAACCAAATAAAGCAAGTATAACAAGAGAACATCACACAACACAAGATGTACCGAGGTTCACCGATTTGGCTACTCCTCAAAATGACTGTTTGGACTCCCATCCAAATCCAGCCTTTGCAAAGCACCAACTTTACAATCAATTTACCAGCACCCACTGGAAGGAGCATCAACCCCTGATTTACCAGCACCAACTGGAAGGAGCACCAACCCCTGATGCCAAGCACCAACTTGGACTTCAATTTTGAAACTAGAAGATTGACATAAAAATGCCTTCACTTTTACAAGACCCTGATTGGTCTATTGCTTACCCAACGTCTACCACAATTCACAAAACACACACACTCATCGCGCTTCACAAAATAAAATCCCCTACTTAAAAATTCTCCAAGCAACACTCCTTTTATAACTATCCTTTCTCTTTGTAACTCCAATTGTAACTCCTTCTTTCATATTCTCATACGCCACTTGTCAATTGTAACACCTTCTTTCATATTCTCATATGCCACTTGTCAATTGTAACACCTTCTTTATGTAACTCCTTTTGTATATATTGAGAAGGCATTTCGTCAAACACGTCACATGCAAATAATTGACACCATATTCTCCTACCATGACTGTTCGTTTTCTCCTTCATGACTGTTCATTTTCTCCTTCGATGACTGTTCATTTTCTCCTTCGATGACTATTCGTTTTCTCCTTCGATGACTGTTCGTTTTCTCCTTCCCTTGTGCATGCATTTGTTTTGGTTTTCAAAAGGCTTTTCGTTTCTATTTTGAGGCCCTTCATTTCCTTTTCTCCACATGGGCATGCATCCGCTTCTTTCCATGTGTAACGACCATCTTAAATGATTTCAAATCATTAAATATTCCTTATGGGTCCACGTCACTATGCAGTCTTCAGTTTCACCATCCTGGTGTTCATCACTAATATCAGACGCATTGTCAACTACTCTGTTCCTTTGGCGAAACTGCAACATGTCGCGATATCGTGACACTTTTGTTTCTCTCTGCCCTTTTTGAGTCATGAAAATGCGACATGTCGATATCGCGACACTTTTGTTTCTCTGCCAGCATGCCCCTTTTGAGTCGCGAAAATGCGACATGTCGCGATATCATGACACTTTTGTTTCTCTTTCTGCTTGGTGTTTTCGAGTCGCGAAAAATGCGACATGTCGTGATATCATGACACTTTTTCTTCTGCTCTTTCTCTTCGCTTTGGACCATGAAAATGCAACATGTCACGATATCGCGACACTTTTTTCTCCTTGCTCTTTCTCTTGCTTTGGACCGTGAAAATACAAATGTCGCGATATCGTGACACTTTTTCTCCTTGCTCTTTCTCTTTGCTTTGGCCACGAAAATCACAAATGTCGCGATATCCCGACACTTTTTCTCCTTGCTCTTTCTCTTTGCTTTGGCAGGAAAAATGACAAATGTCGCGATATCGCGACACTTTTTTCTCTTTCTCTTTGTGCCGAAAATGCAACATGTCGCGATATCGCGACACTTTTTCTCCTTGCTTTTTCTCTTCTCTTTTGGCCATGAAAATGCAACATGTCGCGATATCGTGACACTTTTTTCTCCTTGCTTTTTCTCTTCTCTTTTGGCCTTGAAAATGCAACATGTCGCGATATCGCGACATTTTTTTCTCTTTGCTCTTTCGGCCGTGAAAATGCAACATGTCGCGATATCATGACACTTTTTCTCTCTTCTCTTTTGGCCATGAAAATGCAACATGTCGCGATATCGTGACACTTTTTTCTTTGCGATGTTTTGCTTTTTCTTTGATCTTTAGCATATGGGCCACTTCGGTCTTCTTGGAAAATATGCAAAAAGGTGGGTAAACATCCTCATAAGCATTTAACATCACTGTACATACTCTGAGTAACCTCTGAACTCCTGTCCACTTGCATCAACCGATCTATCTGACTGTGTTGACAACAATGACAATATTGTCGTTGCACCTTGCTCAACAATCTCCCCCTTTGGAATTGTTGGCAACACACGTGCAATTTCCTGTAACTCTTCTCCCCCTTTGACAACAATATCAAAGGGTTGCTGCAAACTCCCCCTGAGTCCATGCACAACATTCTCAGGCAAAAATTATTACACTTAGCAAAAATCACAAACATGAGCAAAAAGATAAACAAATACACAAATGCTCCCCCTGAGAATGTGGTCCCGATAGCTAGTCAATTCTTGGGAAGCGTGACCACTCCCAATTTATTGCGAAGGTACTCAAAGACTTCCTTGGGCAACGGTTTTGTGAAGATATCCGCTACTTGCTCTGTTGTTGGAACAAAATCCAACTTAACCTCACCTTTCGCAACTTTCTCCTTCAAAAAGTGATATCGGATAGCAATATGTTTTGTGCGAGAATGCATAACCGGATTCTTTGAGATGTTAATGGCATTGGTGTTATCACACTTAACTGAAATTGGCTCATTGAAGTTAATACCAAGATCTTTCAGGGTTTGTTTCATCCATAATACCTGCGTACAACACGTTGTCGCTGCAATATATTCTACCTCTACTGTGGATAAGGAGACTGACTCTTGTTTCTTACTGTGCCATGCGACCAACCTGTCTCCAAGATAGAATGCACCTCCATTGGTACTCTTTCTGTCATCTACACATCTTGCCCAATCTGCATCTGAATACGCAATAAGGGTGAAGTCCTTACCTTTCGGATACCATAACCCATACTCCATAGTACCCTTGAGGTACCGAAGAATCCTCTTCATTGTTGTCACATGAGTCTCCTTGGGACTAGCCTAAAATCGTGCTACCATGCATACTGCCTACAAAATATCTGGTCTGGTAGCTATCAAGTACAGTAAGCTCCCAATCATAGATCTGTACATGGTTTGATCAACATGTGGAGATTTGTCATCCTTGCTCAACTTGCACTTTGTCGTCATGGGAGTGCTAAGTGGCTTACAATCCTCCATTGTGAACTTTTTTAGTATCTCTTTCACATATTTAATTTGAGAAATAAATATGCCCTTCTCATTTTGATTAACTTGCAACCCGAGGAAATACGAAAGTTCACCAATCATTGACATTTCAAATTCTTTTTGCATCTTATTTGCTAAATCTTTACACGACTCATCTTTGTTGCTGCCAAATATGATATCATCTACGTATACAACAAGAACAATAAGATGGCCATTTTCTGTTTTGACATACAAATTACTATCCACCATACCTTTCTTGAACCCTTGTTGAGTAAGATAGTTGTCTAGCCTTGCATACCATGCTCGGGGTGCCTGTTTTAAGCCATATAATGCTTTCTTCAACTTGCAAACCAAGTTGGGATCATCACCAAGTTGGAAACCATCTGGCTGCTCAATATAAACCTCTTCTTCGAGTTTCCCATTCAAAAATGCTGATTTCACATCCATTTGATAAACTTTGAAATTCTTGTAAACTGCTAAAGCCAGAAACATTCTAATTGCCTCTAGTCTAGCCACAGGTGCAAAGGTTTCCTCAAAGTCAATACCTTCAACTTGTGCATAGCCTTTACATACCAATCTTGCTTTATTCTTGACTACCTGTCCTTCTTCATTCAATTTGTTTCGAAAGATCCATTTAGTACCGATTATATTTTTATTTGCAGGTCTTGGTACTAACTCCCAAGTTTTGTTTTTCTCGATCTGATCTAATTCTTCATTTATTGCCTTCATCCAACTTTCATCTTTGCTTGCGTCATCAACATTTTTGGGCTCAATGCTGGATAATAGAGAGTAGTTGCTTACTACTCTTCTTCTTGTCTGAACACCAACTGTGGGGTCTCCAATTATTTGCTCTCTAGGATGATCTTTACGCTAACTTGCTGTTTTGAATTTCTTATTTTCTTCCACTTCTGAATCACTTGTTTGAATCATCCGAGTCAATTTTTTGTTTCTTTTCCATTTCCTTTTCCTCATCTCCTTCAATAACCTCTTCATAAATTGGGTAGTTCTCTTCATAGCTAATTACTCGTTCCCTACCTTCATCAACTTTAACATCGACACTATCCACAATTTTCCTTAGCTTCTTGTTGTAGCATTTGTAAGCTTTGCTTTTTGACGAATAGCCAAGAAAAATACCTTCATCCACTCTATCTTCAAACTTACCAAGGTTTTCTTTAGTTCTTTTGATGTAACACTTGCTGCCAAAAACTTTAAAGTATCTTACTGTTGCCTTTTTACCGAACCACAACTCATAAGGAGTTTTTCTTTCATGCGTCCTCAACATGCACCTATTTTGGATGTATACCGCAGTATGGACTGCCTCTTTCCAAAATATGTCTGCTACTTTGCTCTCAGTCAACATAGTCCATGCCATTTCCTGCACTGTCCTGTTCTTTCTTTCTACCACACCATTCTGCTGAGGTGTCTTGGCTGTTGAAAACTGTCTCCTAATACCATATTTTTCATAGTACTCTATAAAATCCTCTGAAATGAACTCTCCTCCTCTATCTGATCTTAAACATTTAATCCTTTTTCCTGTTTGATTCTCAACTTGGTTTTTGAAAACCTTGAACATCTCAAAAGCTTCTGATTTATGCTTCAAAAATAGTACCCATGTCATCCTGGAATAGTCATCTATACACAACATAAAATATTTGTCACCATTTATGCTTTGCGTTCTCATGGGTCCACATAAATCGGTATGTATTAGTTCCAAAGGTTTGCTTGTGTAGTACTCTTTTGTTTTAAATGAGACTCTAGTTTGCTTCCCCTTTTGGCATGAAGCACAAATGCTATTTGATGGTTTTCCAATGGTGGGAATATCTCTCACTGCCCTTTTTGAGCTGATTTTTACTAGATTGTCAAAACTGATATGACCGAGCCTCTTGTGCCACAACCAATTTTCTTCTTCCTGTCCAATCAAGCAAGCTCCTTCTGAAGTCTCTGAGAGAGTGTACAGGTTGCCGGATGTCCTCGATCCAGTTGCTATCAACTTTCCACTAGTTTGCTTTTCTGACTTCACAACCCTGCTTCTTAAAAATCACTTCATGACCTCTATCACAAATCTGACTTACGCTCAACAAGTTATGCTTCGGACCAACCACAAACAAGACTTCTTTTGACTTGATTTTTCCATCACTGATCTTAACTGAACCTTTGCCAACTATCTTAGCTCCATCATTATTTCCAAATTTTATTGAACCACCTTCATATTGTTGTAACTTCTCAAATTTATGTTTGTCACCTGTCATATGACTGGAGCATCCACTATCAAGTATCCATGGTGCAGATTTATTCTGTGCTTTAAATGTTGTTTGTACGATCGGGGATTCCTTTTCTTCCTTAGATCGCTCTTTTTCTTTCCACTCTGGTTTGATTACAGTTTTGGGCTCTTGTTTTGACTTTTCTTTTTTAGTAGCTTGTGCATGTTTTTCGAGAAATTTTCTATTTTGTCTCATTCCATTTGGTTGAAATTTTCTTCCCTGAAATTGATTTGATGCAAATGTACTTCGACAATTTCTTGCAATGTGCCCAAAATTATGACAGTTATAACATTCTACTGCATAATCCATCAAAGGTGAAAAAACATTTCTCCTGGTAAAATTCCTTGGTCCTACGTTATACTTGCAATCTGAAATCTTATGTCCATAACCATTGCATTTAAAATAGTAACCAGAAAAGAGATGATTGAACCTGGGTGATGGTCTTTGCCATGTTGTCGTAGGAGTCATAAATCTTCTTCTTCTTTGATGTGTGACATTGGTGAATCCATCATTGTCAATTCTCCTTTCGTGCCTTGCATTATTGCTTTCTTTTGCATGAGTCAATTTTTCTTGATCAACTTGTTTCTTATCTTCATTCTTTGATCCATTTGATGATTCTCCTTCGTCAAAGCCCAAACCAAATTTGATGCCTGTAGTCCTTTGGTTATTTATGATCTTATCCAACTTCATAGAACTTTCTTCACGTTTGTGATAACAACTAATTTTACGATTCATCTCTTCTATCTGCATCCTTAAACCAACAGTCTCTTCTTCTAGCTTGCAACAATAATCTATTTTCATGGTTATTTGCACTTCGAGATCTTCAGATATTTTCTTGGATTCTTCTATCTGTACTTTCAAACTGGTTATGATTTCATTTGCATCCTCAAGCTTTCTTGAAATTTTCTTATTCTTTTTTCTTTCTATCTTCAATTCATCTAGAGCTGCAATTAGTTCCTCTTCCAAATTTACTTCTGCATCAATTTCTTCTTCATCACATTCCTGTTCTTTTTCTATTTTTTCTTCTTTGAGTGCCATGAAAAGAGCTTCACCTGTTTCCTTTTTAGAATCCTCACCGCAGTTGTCTTCTGATGAACTGACATTCTTGGAGATGAAACTTTTCTTCTTGAAGTTGCCTTTTCTGAAATTTGTTTTTTTCTTCCAGTCACTTCTTTCTTGGTGCGATCCTTCATCACTTTTGTTCTTCTCATTAAGTGGACATTTAGCTACAAAATGCCCAATGCCTCCATAATTGAAACATTTAAACGGTAACTTTCCTCTGTATTTTCCTTTTCCCCTTTTTAGTTTTCGAACAAAGTTTGCTTCCATTTCATCTGATGTCTCTTCTTCCTCGGATTCTTGTTTTGCTTTCATATTTTTATGGGCTTTAAAAGCAGCTTCTCTGTCTGTGGGTTTAGATTTTCCTATTCTCATCTCATATGCTAGTCAAAGAACCATGCATCTCATCCATACTAAAAGAATTTAGATCTTTAGCTTCTTCTATAGCTGAAACTTTAGAATCAAATCTTTGGGGAAGAGATCTTAATACCTTTTTCACGATGATAGAATCTTTGATTTCCTCGTCGAGTCCTCTAATCGCATTAATGACTTCATTAACTCTCAGCATATATGCCTCTATGTTCTCATCGTCATTCATCTTTAATACTTCGAACTGAGCTCGATGTGTTTGTAACTTGGCCTCCTTGATCTTAACGTCTCCTTCATGAATGCTCCTCAGTTTGTCCCATATTTCTTTTGTCATTTTACAACTCATAATTTTTACCAGTTCACTGTCCACTAATCCGCACATGATAGCATTCTTTGCTTTTGAGTTATTCTCAAACAGTTTCTTACCGGCAGCATCGGTTGGAGAAGTGGTGGGTATTGTGTATCCACTATCTACTGAATCCCAAATGTCGTATCCCAAAGCACAAAGATATGTCTACATCCTGAGTCTCCAAAATGCGTAATTAGTTTCATCAAACAATGGTGCTTTGTTTGATGAGAAGCCTTCACCACCTGCCATTGTGTCACTTCCAAGATCACCCTAGCCGGTTAAGCTTGTTCAGGAACCTCGCTCTGATACCAATTGTTAGTCTCACAATGACACTGAGAGGGGGGTGAATCAGTGTAGCTCTTTTAAAACTTAAATCTTCAACTCTTAAAGCCGAAACAATGAAAACTTAAAACCAAATAAAGCAAGTATAACAAGAGAACATCACACAACACAAGATGTATCGAGGTTCACCGATTTGGCTACTCCTCAAAATGACTGTTTGGACTCCCATCCAAATCCAGCCTTTGCAAAGCACCAACTTTACAATCAATTTACCAGCACCCACTGGAAGGAGCATCAACCCCTGATTTACCAGCACCAACTGGAAGGAGCACCAACCCATGATGCCAAGCACCAACTTGGACTTCAATTTTGAAACTAGAAGATTGACATAAAAATGCCTTCACTTTTACAAGACCCTGATTGGTCTATTGCTTACCCAACGTCTACCACAATTCACAAAACACACACACTCATCGCACTTCACAAAATAAAATCCCCAACTTAAAAATTCTCCAAGCAACACTCCTTTTATAACTATCCTTTCTCTTTGTAACTCCAATTGTAACTCCTTTCATATTCTCATACGCCACTTGTCAATTGTAACACCTTCTTTCATATTCTCATATGCCACTTGTCAATTGTAACTCCTTTTGTATATATTGAGAAGGCATTTCGTCAAACACGTCACATGCAAATAATTGACACCATATTCTCCTACCATGACTATTCGTTTTCTCCTTCATGACTATTTGTTTTCTCCTTCGATGATTGTTCGTTTTCTCCTTCATGACTATTCATTTTCTCCTTGATGACTGTTCGTTTTCTCCTTCATGACTATTTATTTTCTCTTCCCTTGTGCATGCATGTGTTTTGGTTTCCAAAAGGCTTTTCGTTTCTATTTTGAGGCCCTTCGTTTCCTTTTCTCCACATGGGCATGCGTCCGCTTCTTTCCATGTGTAATGACCATCTTAAATGATTTCAAATCATTAAATATTCCTTATGGGTCCACGTCACTATGTAGTCTTCAGTTTCACCATCCTGGTGTTCATCACTAATATCAGATGCACTATCAACTACTCTGTTCCTTTGGCAAAAATGCAACATGTCACGATATCGTGACACTTTTGTTTCTCTGCCTGCCTGCCCTTTTTGAGTCGTGAAAATGCGACATGTCGCGATATCGTGACACTTTTGTTTCTCTGCCTGCCTACCCTTTTGAGTCATGAAAATGCGACATGTCGCGATATCGCGACACTTTTGTTTCTCTTCTCTCCCTTTTTGAGTCACGAAAATGCGACATGTCACGATATCGTGACACTTTTTCTCCTTGCTCTTTCTCTTCTCTTTGAATCGTGAAAATGCAACATGTCGTGATATCGTGACACTTTTTCTCCTTGCTCTTTCTCTTCGCTTTGGACCACGAAAATACAACATGTCGCGATATCGCGACACTTTTTTTCCTTGCTCTTTCTCTTTGCTTTGGCCCGTTAAAATACAACATGTCACGATATCGCGACACTTTTTCTCCTTGCTCTTTCTCTTTGCTTTGGCCCGCGAAAATACAGCATGTCACGATATCGCGACACTTTTTCTCTTTGCTCTTTCTTTGATTCGCAGAAAATGCAACATGTCGCGATATCGCGACACTTTTTCTCCTTGCTTTTCTCTTCTCTTTTGGCCGCGAAAATGCAACATGTCGCGATATCGCGACACTTTTTCTCCTTGCTTTTTCTCTTCTCTTTTGGCCATGAAAATGCAACATGTCACGATATCGCGACACTTTTTCCTCTTTGCTCTTTCGACCGTGAAAATGCAACATGTCGCGATATCGCGACACTTTTTTCTCCTATTTTTTGGCTCACAAAAATGCAACATGTCGCGATATCGCGACACTTTTTTTCTTTGCGGTGTTTTGCTTTTTCTTTGATCTTTAGCATATGGGCCACTTCGGTCTTCTTGGAAAATATGCAAAAAGGTGGGTAAACATCCTCATAAGCATTTAACATCACTGTACATACTCTGAATAACCTCTGAACTCCTGTCCACTGCATCAACCGATCTATCTGATTGTGTTGACAACAATGACAATACTGTCGCTGCACCTTGCTCAACAAATCTCTATCTAGATTTGATAAGGTTTCTCCATTTTCTATATCCATGGTGGCCTTGAAGATCAATCAAGTTATCTTATAGTATAAGCATCAATTTAATTATAAACTCTCCATTGATGGAGAACATCATCTCAACTTGTCTCATCACTATGACATCCATGTTCAAGGTTTCATTAAGTAACATTTGTTTTTCAAGTTAATCTCCATGTTCGATTTAAAGTTTTTACTTTTATTTCTTGCCTCATCCCCATAAATAGAAATCATCCTTAAGTGGGTACTATAGACTAAATGTGTTAACTCTAGAAGTATTTTAATAAATAAATGGTAACTAAGTTTAGTTTAAGGTCCAATAGATAATTCTATATTTTAGGACAGTCATCTCATGGTTTCTTAAACTTGAAAAGTGGTCGTTGCAATAGTTTGGATAAATATTAGAACATTTTTTCTTCAATAAAAGTAAGATAAAACCAACTTGTTCATCTATCTATCATCTTGCTAAAAGTGAAAACCAGTTTACAATATATATACTATTGTTATTCTTAAATGAATAACTTGTAAATTATTACCATAATAACAAATTCAATTTCAAAAAGAGCCAAACTATCATCTTTTCTTTTCCAATACAAGTTGTATAATGTGAATAATATAATGGAATTACTTTAAATGAACCATCCATTACATAATTACATTGCAATTATTAGTTGATCTTACAAGCCTAGCATCTACAAAATATTCAAGTTATTCCTTCTTGAAACTTAAATATACATAAGTTTAGTTTTGAAATGTAATTGTATAATTGCTTTCATTATATATCTTCTTCTAGACCTAGGCTAATCGTAAAAGGAGAGAAGGTATCATTTGGGTGCTTTACTATCCAATCAAGTGACATTCCTTGAATGTCCATGTATCAAATTCATAGCATAAATATTTGACCCTTCATGAAGAGGAAGATATATAGAACCACCTAGCTAAGTAGATTAAAAATGTTCAATGCTTTGTACATGCTTCCTTGATATTCACAAGTGTATACTTATGCTAGTACTATATTTCAATGCAACAAATTGTACTTTGAGAATGTAATTACTATGCACATACTTTCCACGTTCACGGTGCACTATTTCATCCAAAAAAACACTTCTCTATCACCTAGGTGTTCCTTATTTGATTTAAAAATCAAGTATGCAATTTTTTGAATACATTCAAATCTTACATGCAACTATATTTTTGCTACAACATATTCAAATGAATAATCATTTCAATTCAGCAGGTGGAGGGTCCCTATCCCTTCCCTGCTCCCCCTCCCCTGGTTCCTGCCCAGTCCCTGGCTCTTCCCAGGTCATCCCTCCCTGGGATTGTTTGTTGTAGATGATCTCCTTGAGGGAGATCCTTCTCCTCTTTCTGCACCTCTCCCAGTCGGTCAGGGTTCCCTTGTTTGAGTTTTTGGCCTAGTGCTTCCCAGGGTTCCTTGTTGTTTTTGGGATCCCTTCCCTTTTTTTCCCTCAGGCTTCCCCTTGGGGTTTTTTGCAGGTTTTTGGCGTGGATCTGGTTCCCTACGGTTCTTTGGGTGGTGGGGGTGATTGGTTGGGTTTTTGATGGCTTCCTGGGGTTTCCTTTGAGGTCCTTACTGCTTTAGGGGTGGTCTAAGGGGGCCTCTTTCCCCTTTTTGCTAGTGAATCCTCTTTGGGATCATGTGGCTATTGTTGGTCCCGTCCATTTGGGGAGGGCCCTCTTCGATTTCCCGTTTGGAGTCTTCTTCGTGCTGGTTTTGCTCCTTGGTGGACACCCTGGGCATTTGTTTGGCCTTGGGGGGGCTTTTCTCTGCTTGGGTTGTTCCCAGCCTCAGTCCTAGTTCCCTGAAGTTTCTCCTGTGCAAGGATGGGATTCTTGGCCCCTGCTGTTGGGGTTCTCTGGGTTCTGCTACATTTTTTAAATCTTGGGGGATCTGATCTATGCATGCAAACCCTGTATCCCCCAGGCTATGCTCCTAGGGATCCCATATTTGTGTCTGTTACCTCTTCCCGCCTGGGATCCCCAGTCCCTGTATCCTTGGTCCCTTAACCTGTTGTCTTTTCCTACTGGTTGTCCTGGGGGCGAGATTCTCTTGGTGGTGATTTCTGGCTACTTCTTGATGGGCGGGATCTCCTCTTTTTTGGTTTTTAGCTGCTTCCTACTGGGTGGGATTCCCCCTTTTTTCTAGGCAGGATGGTTTCCCACTGGGCGGGATGGTTTCCCGTGGGGCGGGATTCTCCAAAACTATTGGGTTTCTTGCTGGGCGGGTTTTTCTCATTTCCTGCTGGTTGTCTCGGGAGGTGGGATTCACTTGGTAGAGGTTTTTGCTACTTTTTGTTGGGCGAGATCTACACTGGGATGGATTTCTACTGCTTCTCGTTGGGTGGGATTCACTCTTTGGTGGTTTTTTGACTGCTTCCCGCTAGGCAGGATTTATATTATAATGGTTTTTTACTGCTTCCTGTTGGGCGGGATTTACATGATGGTGGTTTTTAGCTTCTCTCCGCTGGGTGGGATCTTCAAACTTACCTTCCTTCGAAATTGGTGGTTTCCCGCTGGGCGAGATTATTGAAATTTACCTGTTTTCGTTGGGCGGGATTTCTGTTTGTTTTTCATTTTCAGGGTATTGGTGCCTTAGGCCTAAAATTTTGTTGTAATGGCTTATTCTTGGCATGTTATTACCAACTCTTATGTAATCAGGTTTTGGGATCCTAGTTAAAACCCACTGTAAATACAAACGCTACTTAACAAAATATAATAATCATTTCAATTTCAATATTATTATCAATTCATGCATGATGTACAACCAAGACTAATAGTTACACAAACAAGATAATTATAGTCAAGTTTAGCACCTTTATCAACATTTCATTAAACAATTCTAAAAATAGTTTTACTATCAATGTCCTGCAATTTTCTAACTATAGGTTTGGTTTAAATAACCAGCAAATGTGATAGTAAATATCAAAGTTTCTAAATATTATATTGGGGTATATACATTGTTCAAATTTAAATAATATATTCACTCAGTCGTAATAGACTTGTAGTCCAATTTTTAGGTAGTCTTTGTTATGAACCTCTCTTCTCATTAAAAATAAATCATTCACCAATATGCAGAAATATCAAACATGCATCCACAATAAATTCCACAATAAAAATCCACATAATAAAATAGAGATAGATAATACCCTTGAGGTAGAGAAACACCAAGAATAATACTTAAGGAAGGAATCACTCCAAAATATCTCTAGCTCCATGAGCCAAGACTCTTACAAAGAATACTTGATATGACTTTATACAAGAATGTGATGGTTCAGCTTCCATGAGTTAGAAGGTTACTAATGTGGTGGTTCATCTCCCATGAGTTACAAAATGCATAATATTAAAATATGACATTATGTTATATATAATTATAAACTTATTTTTCACCCATGCGATAATAACATATATAATATTATTTTCCCACATTCTTATCCCTAGGTACATAACAGTGTCATAAAGCAAAATTTGCCTAGCCATAAGTTATCACTTTATATTTTTCAATGGTATTCATGAAATGGATTTCAACATATTTCTAGCAAGAATAAAAACAATAGGACTACTATTTAATCATTTATCACTAATCTCTAGAAAGTATCCAATACATGATAGTTGAAGGTTTATTGGTTGTTCCATAAAGAAACTATAACATGGAATACATTCACCCTATGTTAAGTCCTATGTATTTCACCAATTTTCAATAAAATGGGGCATATATTAATGTGAAAGTTTTTCTTCATAATAATAAATGGCAAAATGTAGCATTCTTGATACCCATTTCCTACCACACTTCTAAATCAACAAGAATGTATATTAAACAATTCTAAATTTTCTTGTAATTTAACAAAGTACCAACAACCACATTTAAGAACTAGATATTTCCACACATACAAAATAGGGTATGATTTAACCATCACCTACAACCATGCTACATTTTTGAAAGTGTAATTTGACTTATGGCCAAGGCCTACATTGTATAATGCAATCTTGTATAGGCCTATGGGCAATCATTGTACAAATGTATTTAATTTATTGTATTATTTAATTATGTAAGCCCTATGGGCCATGATTAACCTTGTTATGGTTAAACCCACCTTATAACTTGTAATTAACCTAAAGCCTTCTTGTTATGTTGGCTTAGGTTAAACTTGTTTATGTAATTAGGGTTTTGGTATTGGTATAAATACTTCCCACCACTCCATCCATTGTATCAAAGTGTGGTGATTCTTATATCTAGTTAATATATTGATGATTTGGTTTTTAAGAACACCCATCATCTATATGTCTCTTTCATCCTTTTTAATACTTTCCATATGAAATTTGAGTGAATCTATTGCTTTTGTTTGTTTCTAGAAATTGGTGTGAAATCCAACATGGTATTAGAGTGAGTAAGTAGCTTCATTTCTTGGTCACACAGAAGAAAGATCAAAGGATCTGAATAAAATCTTTGAATGAATAAGCGATGAAGCTTCATACTTGCTCTAATACCACATTGAATTTCACACCAATTTCTAGTAATGAACAAAATCAATCCATTCACTCCAATATTATATAGAAAGCATAAAAAATGATTAAAGAGATGTATAGATGATGTGTTCCATTAAGTACTAAATAATCACTATAATATTCATAAATAAGAATCATAACACTCTGATACAATGTATGGAATGGTGGGGATATTTATACTAATACCAAAACCCTAATTACATAAACAAGTTTAATCTAAGCTTACATAATGGTTAAACTTTTTTATGTAATTGGGGTTTGGGTATTGGTATAAAATACCCCCACAACTCCATACATTATATTAGAGTGTTGTGATTCTTATATATGAATATATCTTTTGGCATTTTAATGCTTTTTGTATGAGATTTGAGTGAATGGATTGCTTTTGTTTGTTAATGGAAATTGATGTAAAATCTAACATGGTAACAAAGCAGGTATGGAGATTCATTGCTTGGTCATATAGAAAGTTGGCTTGAAGCCTCTAGTCTTTCTTTTGTGTGACCAAGTTATGAAGCTCCATACCCACTCTAATACCATGTTGGATTTGACACTAATTTTCAATAATGAACAAAAGCAATCCATTCATTCAAATATAATATAAAAAACATAAAAAAGATGAAAAATAGATAAATATGAATCCCATTAAGCACCAAATAATCACTATATTATCCATAGATAAAAATCACAACACTTTTATATAGTGGATGGAGTGGTGGGAGAATTTATACCAATACCAAAACCCCAAGTACATAAACAAGATTATTCTAAAGCCCTCTTGTTATGTTAGCTTATGTTAAACTTGTTTATGTAATTAAGGTTTTTGTATCAATATAAATACCCCCACTACTTTATCCATTGGATCAGATTGTTGTGATTATTATCTATGGATAATATAGTGCTTATAAGGTTCTTAAAGGCACCCATCATGTATATCTCTCTTTTATCTATTTTATGCTTTCTGTATAAGAATTGAGTGAATGGATGGCTTTTGTCATTATTGGAAATTTGTGTGAAATCCAACATACATAACACAAATTTAATATGTTGCATCCTATATAGTTGATTACAACCAATGAGCCAAGTACAACCATACTTCCAAATTAGAGTAAAATCATGTATTCTCACTAGGGTACAATGTATTTTCATTCATTCTTATGCATCCAAGAGAGGGAATAATATATTACTCACTCTTTTTAAAAGCTTCTAAGTTGGGTACATTATAAATTTCACCTATTACCATACATCCAACTATGTACAATTCAATTCTCTTGTTTTCAAGCATACAAACTTGTTTGTAGAATAAATTGTATTCCCTATCATGCATACAAAATTGGTACAATATGAAATTTATTCTCTATCATGCATCCAAAGTACAATATAGTAATATTTGTATTTTTTTCCATGCATCAACATAGGTTACAACATATTCTTAAAAAAATATATACACACAAGCTTCAAGACTAAGTAAGTTACACCCAATGTACCAAGGAAGACCTCATATCCAACTATGATGATTACTGGCTAGATTCAATCCATAGATTAGAGTAAAATGGGCATCAAGTTACTTCCATACTAACTTATAATGCCTATATCCCACTTAAAAAAATAAAAAGAATACACAATTTATTCCTTCCAAGCAACTAGAGAAGTAACTATTTGTAATATCATAAGGTAATTTGCTCAAAATTAATAACATAAAACATGCAATCTAGCTACTCTTTCAAATAATTTATACTATAAATTAATAAACACTCATTTTTTTTTCATTCCAAGGTTCCCACTAGAACAAGCAATGCTTCCTATCATCCTAAGGGGAATTGTTTTATCCATTTCAATACAATAAAACCCTAGATCAAATTATTTTATAAAAGAAAAGAGATAAAGTTGACTTAGTTTCCTATTGATTCTTGCTTGCTCTTCCTTCCTTTCTAAATTTCATTCATCTTCTTTGTGTTTTGCTTTCCCTAGGATACTTTCTCCCTCTATAAGGCTCCATATTTGGTCGTTATTCGTGCTTCCTCCTTCAAGGAGCCTCAGGTCATATACAAGTAACGCAACACAAGATTCCTAGGCAAGAGATAGTCTATGCTATAAAAAAACAAATTTTGGCCTTGAAGTTTGAAATTTATTGAATTTTAACACAACAAATTTACTTACTAAAGTTCACCAACTTGTTTTTTTCACTCAATTATATAGGAATTAAACAGGTCCCACTTGTATTTTTTTAGTTGAATAATAAGGGGTTGTAATTGGGTCCCCCACCCTTGACAAATTACAACCCTCTTATTTAGATCTTAAGAGTTTATAAATAGATACACTTCTCATCTTAATTGAGATGCTATTACTAGAAACCTACATCATTTTACATAAAATATTTACATTCTTAATTTTCATTTTTTGGTTATTTTCAATTTTTTTTATGAATACAAATATTCTATAATTCAACATCCTTCTTGACATTTTTCTATAGCAACCTTCACAATACCAAAAATTCACCTCTACTATCTATGAATTGCATCTTAGTAGAGTAATATTTCCAAAACATTGCACTATCATAGTCCGCTTTACAAAATCTAGATTGCTAGTTTCCTTCTTGAAACACAAGTGCAACCACAAAAATTATAATAAATAGTTTATATGAAAATACATTATTGTTATAAAATAAAGCAGATATTACTAATGGAAAACATCTAATCATTATTTTATTTAGGTAATCAACATTTTCTTGTCAGCTTCAGCTAAACTTTTTACTTCCTCTAACCATGGAAAGAAGAATTTAAATTCACGATCCTCAATAAAAATCCCTCTATTGGCTAGCCTATATGCACATTTGTTCCCTTCCCTTAAAGTATGTGTAAACCTAATTTCTTCAAACTCTTTAGCAACATCTTGAATTTCCATAATTATCTCTTGTATGTTCCATAGAGCCTTTGCTTTCCTCAAAATTGCATTTATTACTATGAGAGAATCACCTTCCATCCATACTCTGTTCCATTTTATTTGTTTGCATATTATTAACTCTTATAAATTCGCCCAAGATTCAACTTCATTATTTGTCTTAAATCCACTCTTGAAAGCGTAATGAGACAAAATCTCTCCTTTATTATTTCTAATTATTTCTCCTCCTCCTGCTGGTCTTGGATTTCCTTTAGATGTTCCATCAAAAGTCAATTCAACCCACTCCACATTTGGTGGTTTTCACTTTATATTCTTTACCTTCTTTTTTCTTCTCTTGTACCCAACATCATAATTCCATTTAATGAATTGACTCCATATATCAAGGCTCTCTGCTTCTAGATTAGGGATTGAGTGAGTTGATAGGGTTGGTTTAGACTCCTCTGTGGCTAACATATCTTCCTTTTCATTACCTCTAAAATAATTTCCTTTCCTTTAAATATTCTTCTATTCCTTTCTAGCCATATAGTCCAAAGTATTGTATCTTTTGATATATCCCATATTGTTTTTAAAGCCTCACTTTTATAAGTGCTTTGCCATTGCTTTAACAAATCTTCAATTTTGGTATTCATAACCATGCATTTACCAAACATATTAATAATCCATTGCCATAGTTTCCAAACTATTGATCAATGCCCCAAGAGATGGTCTATACTCTCCTCCTTTTTACAAAGAAAACATTGAGAGGGACCATGAAAAACCCTTTTCATAAGGTTATCCCAAGATAAAAAAATTCTATGACCTACTAGCCAAACAAACATTTTGACTTTAGGAATGCTTGGGCTATCCCAAATGTCTCTCCATACTCTAGTGATGTTACTATTTCGTTGGTGTTGAACATTATATCCACTTCTTATTGTGTATTCTCCTAAGCTATTCAACTCCCAAATCAATTTATCCTTGGCTTCCCTCGAATAATCACAATTGTTATCTTTCTACTCAATTGCCTCCTAGCACCATTGTATTGTATACTTGTAAAAAAATCTTCTTTCTATTTGTATCTTCCTTCCTAATTCTTCTACAAAATATTTGAAACCCTATCACCATATTTATCTTGAAGTAATCTCATCCAAGGTTTCAAAATTGGATCTAAGTTGAGTGGTTTTTTATCGCACCAAGTATCCATCCAAATAGAAAATTTTTCTCCAATTACCACCACCCATATTAAACCTTTAATCATTGGATCAATAGATTTTTTTAAACCATTCCAAAGAGAAGAACCATTTCATAGAGAGAATGCAGTAAATATTAAACTTGGGTCATTGGGATCAACGTAGTTAGAATAATTCTTGCCCATTGTTTTTGACTCTCTTTGTACAATCTCCATATTACTTTTCCCCTAAGAGCTAAGTTTGCATCTATAAGAACTCTTAAACCAAGACCTTCCCTAATTTTATCATCACACACCTTGCTCCATTTCACCAAAGGAAATTTCCTTTTATCATGTAAACCTGACCTTAAAAGGATCGCATAATATATATTAAACTTTTTTTAACTGATATTGGCGTAGAATACAATGACATAATATGTTGGAATGGCATGTAAGACTGACTTAATTAACTACACTCTTCCTACTAACGATAACCACCTATGATTCTAGATTTCTAAGCTAGAAGTCTATTCTGAACTTTACTAGTAATTGGATTCCATAATTCTATCCTCGTTCTCTCCTCAAATAAAGGTATCCCTAGAGAAGTTGTTGATAAATTTGCCTCCTTAATTTGAAGTAACCTGCAAATTCTTGCTTTATATTAGTTGGAGTGTTAAGGAAGTAAATTTTAGATTTTGTCCTATTAACTTTTTGCCTTGATGCTCTTTCGTATTCCTTTAAAAAAGTTATTCAAAGCTTTGGCCTCATTTATCCTTGCCCTTCCAAAAAAGGTTGTATCATCTACAAACCATTGATGGGTGATGTTGTCGATGTTATTACTAAACTTAAGTCCACTTATAAGCCCATATTTGCAAGCCTTCTTTAAGTTCCCACTCAAAACCTCTGCCATAATAATGAACAAATAAGGAGATAGAGGATCTCCTTGTCTCAGGCCTCTCTTGGTTTTAAAATATTATGTTACTAACCCATTGACCAACACTGAATGAGAATCTGTAGAGACATAAGCTTTAATCCATCTAACCTATTTCTTCCCAAATCCAAAATTTTCTAAAAGTACAAAAATGAATCCCATTTAACCCTATCATAGGCTTTACTCATATCAGGTTTTAAAATCATTGCTTTCTCTTTTCTTGAAGTTGTTGAATGTATTACTTCATGAGCTACTATGATCCCATCCAAAATTTGTCTCCCTTTCATAGATCCTCCTTACATTTTTGAAACAATTTTGTCTAACAATGATCTTAATCGATTCACCATCACTTTGGAGATAATCTTATATGCCATTTTACATAGACTTATGGGTCTAAAAGAATCAAACAATTCAAAATCCTTCTTTTTTGGAAATAAGGTAAGACATGCTGCATTTATTTGATAAGGTATGCATTATTTTACCCTAGATTGTTCCACTACCACCAATAAAGAATCCAATTATATTGGTAAAAGGCTGCAGAGAGCCCATCTGGACCTGGGGATTTATCTTTATTAAAAGATAAAACAGCTAAATGGACTTCTTCTAGAGTAGGCTCCATTAGTTTCCTATGGTTTTCATTCATAATAATTGAAGGAACATCTTGAAAAAGTTTATCATTAAGAACTTTAGTCTCCTTTGATCCTAGAATATTATGATAATATGACTACCTCTTTTCTAATTTCACTCTGATCTTCAATCCAAACCCCTTCTACTGATTTAATTCTACTAATTTTGGATGTTGATCTTTGTATTATAACCATCCTATGAAAAAACTTTGTTTTATATCCTTCTTTTAACCAAGTTTGTCTTGATTTTAATCTCCATAATTTCTCTTTCTTACTCAAAATATTATGATATTCACTAAGCAACTCCCTTTCCTCCGAGCTTGGATTATTATGACCACCTTTTTGGAATTTTGAAAGTTTATCTCTTAGTTATTTTTTCTTCTAATTTTTTTTTCCAAAAGTGTTCTTCCATTATTTTAATCTAGATGTCATAGATTCAATTTGATTTAAAAGAACATAAACCCACCATTACCTGAAGGATTCCATGTTTGAGCTATCATATCAACAAATTGAGGATGGTCTTCCCACATCTGCACATATTTAAAATAGGATCTTGTTTGAATTCACTTACCATCATTTTAACCAATCCTTGTTAAAGTATTAATTTTAGCACAAATTCCTTCATCTAGCCAATGATCTGAGAGAATGCATCTGTCTAATTTTTCTGCTATTAGGTTATGGCCTCTCCTATTATTGGTCCAAGTATAGTTGTCTTCTTCAAACTCAACCTCCCATAGATTATTGTTTTGAATAAAAGCTAAGAATTCTCTTATACTTCGGGTTAATTTCTTAATTTCCCCAATTTTTTTATCCAGCTTGGTTATGGCATTAAACTCTCCTATGATCATGAATCAGTTTCTTGGTCTTCACTTCTTATAAAGGCTTCAATCCTACTCCAAACTTCTAATCTACTTGACTGAGTTGTAGGTCCATACACATTGATAAGGATGAAACAAATGTCTGCAAAGTAGCAAGTGACTAAAGAGGCTATCCAATGCCTAGTTTTATGAATGGTTACACAAGAGGTTCTAAAAGGATTTCAACAAGTTAGAATTCCCCCTGCTGCTCTTTCAGAATTCATAGCATCCTATTCACATCTTGCCTATACTGTTTTTATAGTTTTTGAAACTTCTTTTGTCATTTTAGTTTCTTGGATATAAAGAATATCAGACTTATTACTTAAACATAGGTCCTGGATACACCTCTGCTTTGAGGGGGCATTAGCACCCTTATATTCCATGAGATGATAATTATGTTTCACTAGGGACTTTTGGCCCTGCCTATCTATCACCAATATTATTTTGTTGTTTGGTAAAGAGAAGTTCTAACCAACTTAGTTTGTGTTGCTTTCTCTATGTTTGCTCTTGCTTCGGTAGATCTTGGTTGATAATTTGAGGGTTTTCCCAAACGAACCAGTTCCATGGATATATACAGAAAAATTGGTATCTTGCCCGAAGATTGCCTGCTCGACTGCTGATAAGAAATTTCAAAAGACCTGACAGAATTGCCCCTGGTCGCATGGCCCTGTAACGAAAATTCTGAACCATCTGAGTAGTAACCTTGCCCCTGCCCCGGCACATGCTGCCTCAAAGAACTAGCTCTGGAACCTGATCCTGCTCTTTTGTGACGGGAACGTGAATGGAGAATGGTGGTGGAGTCACCCCCTAAATTTACATCATAAGATGGGTATTCCCGCCTAGAATCGTTGAGTTCCATTCTTGAATTGGAAGGTCCTGCTGTGTCAATTGGACGGTTTAAATAAGGGTATTCATGTTCAATCTTTGGAGCTGTCGTCGAAGCTGCAGCAGAGTTGTGATGAAGGAAAGAATGTTCCGGAACGGGATATGTGCTTGTGCATGGCCTGCCAGGTGAAGGGATGTCAAAATGGCCCCGGGGATTTCATGTTGCCAGATTTTATATGCTATGCATGTATAGCTGTAACAAATATCCCATTTCGAATGGACAAGTTTTCTCGCTCCACTCTGAAAATTTTCGATTCACAGCCAAAACTTCCTCTTGATAAAAAATAAACAAAAAATATGTGCTTCCAGCTTACCTAGCCCGCTCAAACCAGCGTTATGAACTTCAATTGGTCTGTTTTTCTTTTGGCAAAGCAAATCCCTGACCTTCCACGCAATTTTCTCTGTTTAAACACTGGATACAGTCAGTCAGATTGCAATTGTGACGATCAAATGTTTTAACAGAAATAAACATCAGAAAGAGTACATGACATACGTCTGGAGTCCCCAGAACAGTGAAATGTTAGAGAAACATTGCAAACTTTTGCTGCTGCAGGAACAGAATTGCCTCAAGCTCGATCAATTTCTAGATTTTGGGGCATTCCGAGACAGAAAATTGGCGATGATCTCAGCTGATAGCAGGCCTAGCTGTACCAGACGTCGTCGAAATCTGAAAATTTCCGACCTACTCTTCTGTCCCTCTCAGAAGGAAGAATAAAAATCGAAATCTGAGAATCTCCGACCTACTCTCGCCTCTGCCGCCTCATCATTGTTTCAAACGACAGAGGTAAAATCTTCTGTTCACCATGCCTGCCGTCTGATTTTGATGTTATTAGCGGGAATCAGTTCAAATGCAAAGGACAGATGATGAAGTCTGGGTGGGCCGTGTGAGAATAAAAGATTAGGTGGAATCACAACACGCAACAGCTTTGTTTCGTCATTGAAGAGCAGAGCATCGTCTAGAAAAGACAGCAAGTAGCGTATTAATAAGAACATGATTAAGAAATTTATTTAATAGATGTTGGAAAAGTTGAGTAGTATGGAAGAAAAAGTTAGAAGGTTGGATGTCTTACAAAGGGGAATAAATTTATGATGATGTTAATTTAGTTGGTTGATGTCAAATGATTATTAAAGATGAGATGATGGATTTTGATATGATGGTTTTTAAAAGGATAAGATTAGTATTTAATGTAACAAATATTATTTTTATCATGACTGATTCAAAGATGAATTAAATGAAAGTGGGAATTGACTGCAAATTATTCCATATTTTCTTTTTTCAAAGAATTTTCCCTTATTCCATGATTCTATGATTGGAATTTTATTTCACGTTAATACCCATCTATCTTATCATCCTTTCCAATGTAAAAATTAGGGATAAAATAATGGATAGTCACTCATTCCTTAGGGGAAGTACTTTTTTCTACATTCTCCTCTTGTTTGCTTCTAGGACAATGCTTCTTACATTTTCAATTATATTTTCTACCATGCTGTTGAAAAATTGTGTGCCTTCTTTATGCACCACTTTTGCCCTCTTAAGTTGTCAACCCACCCTCCATAGAGGATAAAATCTTGGAAGTTAAAGACCACAACCTTGAATACCATGTTGTGCATCATTTGGTTGAATATATATGATTCTTTGTAGGAATATATGGTACCCCTAATCATCCTCTAAACAATGGAAATAACAAGGGACGCTATAGTGGTATAAACATCAATGGGAATGGATTTGTGCCAACTCTTGGCCCACATGGATCATATAGTTAGACACCTCTTTCTCTCACATAAATAAAAAGGATTCCAATCTCTTGGTGCCAAGTAGATCTATGCTAAAAATTTCCTCGTGTGTCGCTAGAATGGGCCATAGGTGACTATTCGACCAAAGAGCTCCTCACCCTTATAGAGCTCCATGATGAGATGCATGATGTTACTGTCCTCATATATTTTGGTTTTGCCAAATAGAAATGGTGAATGAGGAGACCGCTCTTGCCTTAGGGTCTTTAGACATGAAAAAAAGACTCCTTGATTTTCTTGTAGTCCTATAAGGAGGATTCCACATTATAGGTAGCACCAAAGAAAGTGGTGTTGGTGTAAGCGTAGGCATACACAAATAGAGCACTTGATCTACTACAAATGTAGTTCCCATTGGAGACACAAATGGAGACCTTGTGTGAGTTCAAACACCCGAAGAACTTCTGGACATTTAATATGGCATAGACGAAAGAGTAACTTTTATTCATGAGAAACTAACATAGCTTACGATTTGCATGTAGATCATACATGGGACTTGTCTGAGTCTGTACTAGGGGAGGGAGCCACTTCTTGGTCATCTTGGACCAATTCATATGACATGTTTCTTTTTTCCTCTACAGTTGTCAGTAGACACCCACATAATGCTTCTTCGAGGATGAAAAAAATCCATTGCCTCTCAAAGGTTTGGAAGTTTTTGTGGTCCTTGCAATTTTATCTTGTAATAGTGTCTGGCACATAACTTTTCCAAGGAGATAAAAAACTTGAGACTAGGCAGGACCTTCAATTCTTACACCTTTTGATGTCCAAATCTATGAGTCACCCACACTAACTAAGAACAACTTATCGCTTGAATTTTTTACGTTGGAGTAGGATGGGAGGATGTTCTCACCATCCCTTCAATATATGATCTTGTTATGCCATTATAATGCTCTAATACCATATGTTGGAACAACACGAGGCTGAACTACTTGTATTAACCAAATAGCCTAATTTATATAATCTTGTTGACCATATTTAGGTCTAACTAATAGTTCATGCTTAGGCTATTATTGTAATAACCTCTAACAACATGACCTAAATAACAATGCACATAAGATTTTCACGTGAATGATATTAACTGCTCACTATATTTTTATCACATGATGTAATAAATCCTAACATTTAAGACCAGAGAGATTTGTTTGTGGTGACAAAAATTATTAAAATAATTCTAGTATGGGTTAGGCTTTTTGGACTTCCACATCAACTTATCAATAAGGAGGTTCTTAAAAATATTGTTGATAATATAGGGGAGTTCATCTAGGAGCAACCAAATACCAAAGAGCAAAATCATGTTGTAAATACTTGGATATGTATTGTCATAGATACTTCAAATCTTTGTCATAATCCATTAAGATTAAACATGAATCAAGACAACAAAATCAACAAGTGGATTTTAAAACATTGAATATTTATGTCATAGATGTTATGAGATTTGACACATAGCAAGAGATTACAAAGTAAAATGATTGAAAAAGATATGAAATATCTTTATCACGATAAAAACTACAAAATGAAGCAAGGGGATCATATTATAGAAGAAGTTGGCTTAGATCAAGAATTTTTAACCCCAAAAAAATGGCAAATAAATTCCTCTACTTCATTGGATAACAAAGTTCATAATAGTGCACTCATATCAACCATTAGATAAAATAAAGAAGGATTTAAGGTATGGAAAATTATAATGTGCAAGTTTAAATTAAAAAATAATTAATGTTGTGAAGAGAGATGTGGAGGTAAATATTAAAATAAAAGAGAAATGGATCAATTTTAATATGGGTAAATTGTATTTATTTTCTTCAAGTAGTAGAAAATTTTCTTTCCACAATAAAAATAAAAGTTGTATAGAGTTCATGATCAAGTAAAATTAGCTCAATCGGTTAGATTCCTCAATATTTAAGGAAGAGACCAAGGTTCAAATCTTGCTAAGCGATACATTGATAATATATAAGCTTTGTTGTAATACCACTATGTGGTGATGATGTAATACGGGTGGGGTCTGTTTCAATCCCATATAACCAATTGAAAAAAAAAGTTGTATAGAGTTCACCCCTTTCACTTTAGGGTTTGAAGAGCAACATAATGAAGAAAGGAGTAGGGAGGATGATCATAACAATTTATGGTGTTTAAGACAACATAAGAAAGTAAGCACTATGAAGGATGGTCCTTGCTAATCTAGGCATATTACACAATTTTGATGGATAAACTATGGATCTCTGATGGACAGACTCCGACTCTGAAAGATCAACTAGGACTCAGACTTTGACAAATGGACTCAAACCATGTATAGAGTTTGGAGTGTGGATTGAAAAATGGGTGAATGGCCATAGACCATAGAGTGCGGATTATGAAATGGGTGCAGACCATGTAGTGTAGATTGCTGAATGAGTGTGGACCATAGAGAATCGTTATAATTGTTATATCATAAATTGAACCATCAACATTATCTAAGAAATCAAATCAAATTCTCATAACCATTATATTTGAAGTTGAATTGTCATAACCGCCCTATAATTCATTTAAGAAGACAGTGGCATTGAGGTTCAAGATAGGACATGGTTGCATGGTAGTCTTGCATGGTTGTAGTAGGCAACAATATTTTCTCATAGATTTTTTTTTATTCAACAAACATCTCTTCTCAAAGATTTTCTTTTGTGTATTTTTCTCATATATTATTTTGTTTGGTAGACATATCTTCTTGGAGATTGCCTTCTATGTAATTTTCTCACATATTGTTTTTATCCGATAGACATATCTTCTCAAAGATTGCCTTTTGTGTAATTCCATTCAAAAATTAATAAAATTTGTTATTCTCTTTGCAACCCTCTTTTCTATTTTTGGTTTTCAACTCTAAATAATCCATTATCCTCAAGCATTTTGGATCAATGGTATCAGAGCAGTCTATTTGTAGGTGTATGATCCCAAAGGTGAGATCAAGCTATTAGAAGCTTGGATTCCAAGTATGCAACCCCTTTAATTACCTACCCAACCATTTCAAACCATCTTAGATGGCAGACACCATTGAGACAACAGATCCTTTCAAACAAATAATGGATGAAGCCCTTGAAAGACAAAAGAGTTAGATGCTAGATCAATTTGCCCAAATTCTTCAACGGTTACCATCTGCTAATATTGTGACACAAAATTTAGTGCTCCAACACCATTCAAAGTTTAGGTGAAATTTGATATTATTGTCTTTCAAGAAAAAATCAATGTGAAAGTGATGGAGAATTGGTTGGATTAGCTATCCATATATTTTTCTATCAATTGTTTCTCTAATAAAGATATCACTTTAGCCTTGCTAAAAGCTTTAATACCAGTCGAAAATTGGTAGGAAGCAAACAAGAAAAAACAAGAAGATGTAGAATACCCTACATGGGATGAGTTTGTGGAAGTAATAAAGAATGAATACTACCCAAAAGACACCTATAAAGATCTATACATGTAATGGCAACAACTACATCAAGATAAAGAACAAGTTGTTCAAGAATATATCCATGCTTTTCATTTATTGTATGCAAAACTTAACATCCAAGACACTAAGATGCATCAATTTCTCAAGTAACGTAGTGGACTACATTGGCACATAAGGGAGGACATGGACTTATTTGATTTCAAGACCTTGGGTGAAGCATATAAATTTGCCATAAAGATTAAGTAGAAGTACAAACATAAAAACAAGAAAGAAGACAGTTCAAATGACAAGAACCAAAATATCAAGGTTCGGCCTAAGAAAGGCAAAGGTGATTACCAAAAGCAATAATATGAAGGAGGTCAACAACAAAATCAAAATTGAAAGTAGAAAAAAGAGCCATAAGACAAGCCCCAAAAGAATAATACTAGGAAATGGTGTGACTGCCATAAGAGCAACCGACATTCCATAGAAGAGTGTTGGTTTATTCAATCTCTATTTGTTGAGACACAACCCTCTACATCCACAACACCAAAATACCCCCAAATAGAGGATAAAGATAAGAAAATCATAGAGGTTGAACTACATGTGACTATTGCCACCTCTACTACACAAATCAAAGTAGAGGGTCCACCTAAGGAGAAGTAATTATTCTACTCACAACTCTAGGTAAGTGGTAAGCTCTTACATTTCATCATTGATAGCGGGACTAAGAAGAATTTTTTTTATTAACACTATTAATAATTTAAGTTTACCTATTAAGCCTCACCCATAGTCATATTACTTTATATGGTTGAATAAGGGAGATATATGTATCACTCAACAATATCTTCTCTCTTACGCCATCAAACCATTTATAGATGAAGGTTTATGTCATGTGATTCCATTGGATGTTTGTGATGTGCTCCTTGGCCAAAAATACATGTGGCAAAGACATGACATGTACAAGTAAAGACCCTACAAATTCATCATCACCCTTAGGGACCAACAATATAGGATACTAGAGGTAACTCCTTCCAGCTTTATCTCCCTCATCAGTGCCAAGCAATGCAAAATAATAATTGAAAAAAAAAGCAGTTTGTTCTTGTTGCATAATTTTTATTATTAAACATTAACCATTCACCAATATGCAAAAATATCAAATCATTCATCCACAATATATTATCCACAATAACAATCCACAAATGAGAGAGAGATAGATAATACCCTTAAGGTAGGGCAACACCAATAATAATCCTTAAGGAAGGAATAACTCCATAAGATCTCCCAAGATGAGAGGCCACTTAGTGGGCACGACGATTACATAAGATTCTTCTTCAATGATATATCTTTACAATGACAAATATCTCTTCTTTATATATCCATATTCTTATTCTACTTTTGAGAGCCTACTACTAATATTATATTATATTAAAATATAATATAATATTATAATACAATCAACCTTGGGTTATGTGTGGCCCATGCCAACCCTTATATAATATAATAATATATCCCCAAATATCTATTCCTAGGTACCCTACCATGCCACCCTCCTTACAAATGTTTCGTCCTCGAAACATATGAAGAAATCTGATAGAATGATTTGCTAAGCAATGTTAGCAATTGGTACCAATCTCGATCATCCATCCATCCAAGTGAAACCCGATGATCTTTGGTATGCCATTTTGTTACTTGAGTATCCAATTTCGCTTCGTTGGCTCCACGCTTCTGCTGCTGTATTTTGATAACTTGAATGATGGGTCCACTTGTTCCTTGATGCCAATGAACCATGCTGAAAACCATGATCACTATGCTTTCTTTGCCAAACACTGCCATAGTTGGTGCCCTGTTGATTACATGTAGAACCATAATATTGTTGCCTTGAACCATGTCTCCAATATTGTTTCCGCTCATGGTGGTGTGGATGGCGATATGGTGCAACCTTTACTTGATGTTCTACCTTCTTTGACTTCTCAACATTTGGCTCCATTATTTTAAATTCCTCTACACATTGTTCTTTCATGTTCTCTTTGTTTGGTGTGTCCTTGTGCTCTTCTATCAAAGCTTCCTTGGACTCTGTTACTATTATTTCCATTGAATCAGTTTCTGCTACTTCTTCCATGGACTCTTTTGCTACTACGGCCTTCTTGGATTTTGTTTCAGGTTCTTCAATTTGTTTCTCTACAACCGCTTCTTGATTTTCCTTGGATCCCTGCTCCTTAAGCTGAGAAATATCCTGTAATGTTATCTTCTTTTTCTGTACCATAACTTCATAAACTTCTTTTGCACATTAATGTTAACAGTACCCAAAGAATCTAACCAAGGATAACCAAGAACAATATCCTTATCATCCGTCTCAATAGTATAGAAATCTGAATGTAAAACATATTTATCCATGGTGATCTTTAAATCTTCAAAAATTTGAACATTCTCACCCTCTAGTTGTATGTCCTTGATTTTTGTTGCTTGAACTTGCAACTTCTTAGCCAAAGCAATATTAATAAAATTATATCTACTACCAGGGTCAATGGAAATAATAACCCGTTCCTTTTGAATGCTTCCATGAACCTGCAAAATAGACTTTTTAGATTCAAACAAATTATTTTGTCCATTTTCTAATTTATCTTCTACCAAAGGTATGGTTTCCTCTGTCTGCATACTGACATCTTTTTTATCTTCCCTGACCTTTTCCTCTTTCTTCTTGAGTAATTTTATTTCTTTTTCATAGTCTTCATTTTGTTTATGTAAAACTTCACATTCTCCTTTTATTGCATTCCACTCATTTTGAGTTTCCCGAACTAAACAAATTGTCTTTTGAAAAAATTCGCGACTTGAAAATTCGTCACTTTCCTTGTTCCAGATGGCTGACTTCAAAAGGTCGTATCTCCCTCAATACTGCTCAGATTCCTTCATATGACCACTGCATCAACATAGGTTACAACATATTCTTAAAACAATATATACACACAAGCTTCAAGACTAAGTAAGTTACACCCAATGTACCAAGGAAGACCTCATATCAAACTATGATGGTTACTGTCTAGATTCAATCCATAGATTAGAGTACAATGGGCATCAAGTTATTTCCATACTAACTTATAATGCCTATATCCCACTTAAAAAAAGAAAAAGAATAAACAATTTATTCCTTCCAAGCAACTAGAGAAGTAACTATTTGTAATATCATAAGGTCATTTGCTCAAAATTAATAAAATAAAACATGCAATCTAGCTACTCTTTCAAATAATTTATACTATAAATTAATAAAAACTCATTTTTTTCATTCCAAGGTTCCCACTAGAACAAGCAATGCTTCATATCATCCCAAGGGGAATTGTTTTATCCATTTCAATACAATAAAACCCTAGCTCAAATTATTTTATAAAATAAAAGAGATAAAGTTGACTTAGTTTCCTATTGATTCTTGCTTGCTCTTCCTTCCTTTCTAAACTTCCTTCATATTCTTTGTGTTTTGCTTTCCCTAGGATACTTTCTCCCTCTATAAGGCTCCATCTTTGGTCATTATTTGTGCTTCCTCCTTCAAGGAGCCTCAGGTCATATACAAGTAACGCAACACACGATTCCTAGGCAAGAGATAGTCTATGCTATAAAAAAACAAATTTTGGCCTTGAAGTTTGAAATTTATCGAATTTTAACACAACAAATTTAATTACTAAAGTTCACCAACTTGTTTTTTTCACTCAGTTATATAGGAATTAAACGAGTCCCACTTGTATTTTTTTAGTTGAATAATAAGGGGTTGTAATCGGGTCCCCCACCCTTGACAAATTACAACTCTCTTCTTTAGATATTAAGAGTTTATAAATAGATACACTTCTCATATTAATTGGGATGCTATTACTAGAAACCTACATCATTTTACATAAAATATTTACATTCTTGATTTTCATTTTCTGGATCTTTTCAATTTTTTGTATGAATACAAATATTCCAGAATTCAACATCCTTCTTGACATTTTTCTATAGCAATCTTCACAATACCAAAAATTCACCTCTACTATCTATGCATTGCATCTTAGTAGAGTAATATTTCCAAAACATTGCACTATCATAGTCCGCTTTACGAAATCTGGATTGCTAGTTTCCTTCCTGAAACACAAGTGCAACCACAAAAATTATAATAAATAGTTTATATGAAAATACATTATTGTTATAAAATAAAGCAAATATTACCAATGAAAAACATTAAAGTAAATCTTAATCATTATTTTATTTAGGTAATCAACATTTTCTTGTCAGCTTCAACTAAACTTTCTACTTCCTCTAACAATGGAAAGAAGAATTTAACTTCAAGATCCTCAATCAAAATCCCTCTATTGGCTAGCCTACATGCACATTTGTTCCCTTCCCTTAAAGTATGTGTAAACCTAATTTCTTCAAACTCTTTAGCAAGATCTTGAATTTCCATAATTATCTCTTGTATGTTCCATAGAGCCTTTGATTTCCTTAAAATTGCATTTATTACTATGAGAGAATCACCTTCCATCCACACTCTTTTTCATTTTATTTTTTTGCATATTCTTAACCCTTCTAAAGTCGCCCAAGCTTCAACTTCATTATTTGTCTTAAATCCACTCTTGAAAGCGAAATGAGACAAAATATCTGCTTTATTATTTATAATTATTTATCCTCCTCTTGTTGGTCTTGGATTTCCTTTAGATGCTCCATCAAAAGTCAATTTAACCCACTCCACATTTGGTGGTTTTCACTTTATATTCTTTACCTTCTTTTTGCTTCTCTTGTACCCAACATCATAATTCCATTTAATGAATTGACTCCATATATCAAGGCTCTCTGCTTCCATATTAGGGATTGAGTGAGTTGATAGGCTTGGTTTAGACTCCTCTATGGCTAACATATCTTCCTTTTCATTACCACTAAACTAATTTCCTTTCCTTTAAATATTCTTCTATTCCTTTCTAGCCATATAGTCCAAAGTATTGTATCTTTTGATATATCCTATATTGTTTTTAAAGCCTCACTTTTATAAGTGCTCTGCCTTTGCTTTAACAAATCTTCAATTTTTCTATTCATAACCATGCATTTACCAAACATATTAATAATCCATTGCCATAGCTTCCAAACTATTGAGCAATGCCCCAAGAGATGGTCTATACTCTCCTTCTTTTTACAAAGAAAATATTGAGAGGGACCATGAAAACCCCTTTTCATAAGGTTATCCCAAGATAAAAAATTTCTATGACCTACTAGCCAAACAAACATTTTGACTTTAGGAATGCTTGGGCTATCCCAAATATCTCTCCATACTTTAGTGATGTTACTATTTTGTTGGTGTTGAACATTATATCCACTTCTTATTGTGTATTCTCCTGAGCTATTCAACTCCCAAATCAATTTATCCTTGACTCCCCTCAGAATAATCACAGTTGTTATATTTCTACTCAATTGCCTCCTAGCACCATTGTCTTGTATACTTGTAAAAAATATTTTTTCTGTTTGTATCTTCCTTCCTAATTCTTGTACAAAATATTTAAAACCCTATCACCATATTTATATTGAAGTAATCTCATCCAAGGTTTCAAAATTGGATCTAAATTGAGTGGTTTTTTATCACACCAAGTATCCATCCAAATAGAATTTTTTTCTCCAATTACCACCACCCATATTAAACCTTTAATCATTGGATCAATAGATTTTTTTAAACCATTCCAAAGAGAAGAACCATTTGGTAGAGAGAATACAGTAAATATTAAACTTGGGTCATTGGGATCAACGTACTTAGAATAATTCTTGCCCATTGTATTTGACTCTCTTTGTACAATCTCCATATTACTTTTCCCCTAAGAGCTAAGTTTGCATCTATAAGAACTCTTAAACCAAGACCTTACCTTATTTTATCATCATACACCTTGCTCCATTTCACCAAAGGAAATTTCCTTTTATCATGTAAAATTGACCATAAAAAGGATCGCATAATATATATTAAACTTTTTTTAACTGATATTGGCATAGAATACAATGACATAATATGTTGGAATGGCATGTAATACTGACTTAATTAACTACACTCTTCCTACTAACGATAACCATCTACAATTCTAGCTTTCGAAGCTAGAAGTTTATTCTGAACTTTACTAATAATTGGATTTCATAATTCTATCATCATTCTCTCCTCAAATAAAGGTATCCCTAGAGAAGTTGTTGATAAATTTACCTCCTTAATTTGAAGTAACCTGTAAATTCTTGCTTTATATTAGTTGGAGTGTTAAGGAAGTAAAATTTGGATTTTATCCTATTAATGTTTTGCCTTGATGCTCTTTCGTATTCCTTTAAAAAGTTATTCAAAGCTCTAACCTTATTTATCCTTGCCCTTCCAAAAAGGGTTGTATCATCTACAAACCGTTGATGGAAACCGTTGATGGGTTATGTCGTTGATGTTATTACTAAACTTAAGTCCACTTATAAGCCCATCTTTGCAAGCCTTCTTTAAGTTCCCACTCAAAATCTCTGCCATAATAATGAACAAATAAGGAGATAGAGGATCTCCTTGTCTCAGGCCTCTCTTGGTTTTAAAAGATTACGTTACTAACCCATTGACCAACACTGAATAAGAAATGGTAGAGACATAAGCTTTAATCCATCTAACCCATTTCTTCCCAAATCCAAAATTTTCTAAAACTACAAAAAGGAATCCCAGTTAACCCTATCATAGGATTTACTCATATCAAGTTTTAAAATCGTTGCTTTCTCTTTTCTTAAAGTTGTTGAATGTATTACTTCATGAGCTACTATGATCCCGTCCAAAATTTGTCTCCCTTTCACAAATCTTCCTTACTCTTCTGAAACAATTTTGTCTAACAATGATCTTAATCAATTCACCGTCACTTTGGAGATAATCTTATATGCCATATTACATAGACTTATGGGTCTAAAAGAATCAAACAATTCAACATCCTTATTTTTTGGAAATAAGGTAAGACATGTTGCATTTATTTTATAAGGTATGCATTATTTTACCCTAGACTATTCCACTACCACCAATAAAGAATCCTTCACTATATCCCAATTATATTAATAAAAGGCTGCAGAGAGCCCATCTGGACCTGGGGATTTATCTTTATTTAAAGATAAAAGAGCTAAATGGACTTCTTCTAGAGTAATAGGCTTCATTAGTTTCCTATTTTTTCATTCATAATAATTGAAGGAACATCTTGAAGAAGTTTATCATTAAGAACTTTAGTCTCCTTTGATCCTAGAATATTATGATAAAATGATTGCCTCTTTTCTAATTTCACTCCGATCTTCAATCCAAACCCCTTCTACTAATTTAATTCTACTAATTTTGGATGTTGATCTCTGTATTATAACCATCCTATGAAAAAACTTTGTTTTATATCCTTCTTTTAACCAAGTTTGTCTTGATTTTAATCTCCATAATTTCTCTTTCTTACTCAAAATATTATGATATTCACTAAACAACTCGCTTTCTTCTGAGCTTGGTTTATTATGACCAACTTTTTGGAATTTTGAAAGTTTATCTCTTAGTTCTTCTTTCTAATAAAAAATGTTTCCAAAAGTGTTCTTCTATTCTTTTAATCTAGATGTCATAGATTCAATTTGATTTAAAAGAACATACAACCCACCATTACCTAAAGAATTCCATGTTTGAGCTATCATATCAACAAATTGAGGATGGTCTTCCCACATCTACTCATATTTAAAATATGATCTTTTTTGAATTCACTTACCATCATTTTAACCAATCCTTGTTAAAGTATTAATTTTAGCACAAATTCCTTCATCTAGCCAATGATCTGAGAGAATGCATCTATCTAATTTTTCTGCTATTAGGTTCTGGCCTCTCCTATTGTTGGTCCAAGTATAGTTTTCTTCTTCAAACTCAACCTCCCATAGGTTATTGTTTTGAATAAAAGCTAAGAATTCTCTTACACTTTGGGTTAATTTCCTAATTTCTCCAAATTTTTCATCCAACTTGGTTATGACATTAAAATCTCCTATGATCATGAATCGGTTTCTTGGTCTTTACTTCTCATAAAGGCTTCAATCCCACTCCAAACTTCTAATCTACTTGATTGAGTTGTAGGTCCATAAACATTAATAAGGATGAAACAAATATCTACAAAGTAGCAAGTGACTAAAGAGGCTATCCAATGCCTAGTTTTATTAATGGTTACACAAGAGGTTCTAAAAGGATTTCATCAAGTTAGAATTCCCCCTGCTGCTCTTTCAGAATTCATAGCATCCCATTCACATCTTGCCTATACTACTTTTATAGTTTTTGAAACTTCTTTTGTCATTTTAGTTTCTTGGATACAAAGAATTTTAGGCTTATTACTTAAACATAAGTCCTGGATACACCTCTGCTTTGAGGGGGCATTAGCACCCCTTATATTCCATGGGATGATAATCATGTCTCGTTAGGAACTTTTGGTTCCGTCTGCGTATTACCTCTGCTTTTGGTCCCGTGTCTGCGTATTACCAATATCATTTTATTTTGTTGTTTGATAAAGAGAAGTTCAACTAAATTAATTTGTATTCCTTCCTCTATTTTTGCTCTTGCTTCCATAGATCTTGTTTGATAATTTGAAGGTTTTCCAAATGGACCAGTTCCAGAGAAATTGGTATCATGATTTGACATAAAATCACAGCCGACAATATTGCAAATACTACTTCTGCTCCCACACCCCGGTAGTTGAAAACTTCGTTTTCTGACTCTTCCTACCCCTCAGTCTCTGTTCTCGGCGACGATTGCCTGCTCGACTGCTGATAAGAAATTTCAAAAGACCTGACAGAATTGCCCCTGGTCGCATGGCCCTGTAACGAAAAGTCTGAACCATCTGAGTAGTAACCCTGCCCCTGCCCCGGCACATGCTGCCTCAAAGAACTAGCTCTGGAACCTGATCCTGCTCTTTTGTGACGGGAATGTGAATGGAGAATGGTGGTGGAGTCACCCCCTAAATTCACATCATAAGATGGATATTCCCGCCTAGAATCGTTAAGTTCCATTCTTGAATTGGAAGGTTCTGCTGTGTCAATTGGACGGTTTAAATAAGGGTCTTCATGTTCAGTCTTCGGAGCTGTCGTCGAAATGTTAGAGAAATATTGCAAACTTTCGCTGATGATTTAAATAACTTTTGCCGGGATGAGTTCAAATGCAAGGGACTAATTACGCAAGTGTAGATTCAAAGATTAGGTGGAATCACAACACGCAACAGCTTGTTTCGTCATCTTAGAGCATAGCATCGACGAGAAAGTAGTATATATATATATATCATGGGAATGGTGACATTTTTCATTTTTAGAGTCAGACCAGCAAATGACATATTAATAAGAACATGATGAAAAAAATTATTTAATAGATGTAGGAAAAGTTAAGTAGTATGGAAGAAAAGGTTGGATGTCTTAAAAGGAGAATAAATTTATGATGATGGTGTTTTAGGTAGTTAACATTATATTAAAAGTGACTATTAAAGATTATTAAAGATGAGATAATAAATCATGATATGATGATTTTTAAAAGGATAGGTTAATATGTAAGTGCAACAAATATTAGTTTTATCATGACCGATTCAAAGGTGAATTAAATGAAAGTGGGAATTGAATTGAATTTTTTTTCGTTTGATAGGAGAGTTCGTTACAATCACACTAGATTTAGTAGCTGACAAGCGCAGGGTACAAACCATAGGGGTTGCATCTACCAAATCTATTCCACGTTGTTGTTTTATAGCCTGATGTGAAATGGACCATCGGGTGCTCGAGATTAGTACCATTGTCGTCAATTTGGCGTGCACTTAGAGGATTTAGATCAAACTACTACCTTTGCACCAAGCTTTCCCCAAGGTTTGAACCTGGGTCTCTTCTTGATAAGTGCCCAACCAGACTAGCACTTACCAATCCACCTAGCCCTTGGGAGATGAATTGAATTTTTTCTTCCCAAATATTTTTTTTTCCTTATTCCATGATTGGAATTTCATTCCACATTAATACCTCTTTATCTTATCATCCTTTCCACTGTAAAAATTAGGGATAAAATAATGGATAGTCACTCATTCCTTAGGGGAAGAGATGGCCTATATTTTATGTTGGAACAACATGAGTGTGAACTACTTGTATTAACCAAATAGCCTGATTTATACAATCTTAATGACCATGTTTAGTTCTAACTAATAGTTCATACTTAGGTTATTGTTGTAACAACCTCTAATAAAATGACTTAAATAACAATGCACACAATATTCTCATATGAGTGATTTTAACCACTCACTATGTTTTATCACATGATGTAATAAATTCTAACATCCCCTCTTTATTACATCATTTGGAAATAATTATCTAACATTCCCTCATGGAGTGATACGTGTGCACTGGCTTTGGCTATGGCTCTTGGTGAGTAGGAAACTCATGTGAATGACCACATGAAGGTAAAGCTAGATCCTCTTGGTTTGGAGTAGAGGAAAATACTCCCTTTATGGAATCATGATTCAAACATGGGTAGGGATACCATATCAAGTACACTTAGAGTATGAATAGGGATACACTCATCTCTTCACAACATGCAAGAGTGGGGTTGGCCTCATTTTGCTTCCTCAGTGGGAAATACCAAACTAAACACTTAACCAAGGATAGGTATAAACTCTTCTATTAATAGTCCGAACAATTATGATTGGGATATACACCCAATCATAGATAATTTTTTGGATTGGTCCTTACTAATTTTAATCTTCTTGTGAATGAAGAAAAATATAACCATTCACCTTGAGTGAGGCATGGGCCTTCATTTGTCCACATATTTATGAACTTTCAATTGTTGGCTTTCTTTGCTTGTTCAACCACAAGTGTCCTTATGGTAAAATTCTCATCCTACTAGATTGTATGGATAATCAATTATTACAACCACCAAGTGTAATAAAGTAGATCACTACTTACGAGGTTTGGTCTATTGCTTAATCTTTTGTTTCTCTCATGTGTACTATTGATATTTTCTCCCCCTCTTAATGTGAATTCTACATGTGTACTTTATTTAAAAGTGTCAGGTACTACCAATCATGCATTTCAAACATATTAAAACACTCTTTATCACACATCACATAACTAATTATTCAAAAAGTAGTACACATACATTTAGTGGAAATTAGTCTCAATAAACATCCACTTGTGAATAGGGACACACACATCTATTCACAAGAATTAAACTTTAATCATTTAATAAATATATTCCTCCTCACTATCTTCATGGGGAGGATCTTTGTCATGCATTGCCATGTATCTTGTGTCGGTGGATATAATGATCTGTCACCATTTCTTATCTTGAACATTGCTCGTTGTACTAAGATCAATCACCTCCCACTTTTTCTTCTACATCTTGGCCTTATTCATCTGAATAAGCCATTGCCTATGACAAGCGATGTATTCACATTTTCTTTGTCTGGTGATGCATTACATTGCCAACAATTCTTATAAAAATGGTCAAACATTGAATGTCTTATGCGAGGACCCCTAGGCCTTCTTGTTGGCCTCTATTTTGATCCCATATACGGATGAAGAGGAATCACATTCAAAATGGACCTCCTCAATTTCAAGTTGCTTTATTTGAAGTTACTCATTTATGAATAAAATCACTATAGTTTTGTCATCCATATGGTTCTCTTGTTGGTTCCCCAACAACTTGGGATGATCAATTAATGCTAATATGGTATTGTTTCAAGTGGCATCTACAAGAGCCAACCAAGCCTCGACTCTACTACCTGTGATTGTTGCTTGCACAATAATTGCTCAACATTCAATATGCCATGATGGGCAAAACTAATGGGCTCTTCCATCATAATTGTTGCTCTTTCCTTTGCTTATATTTTGCTTTGATGAATCTTGTCAGGCATGGTCGTTAGTGCCATGCTATTTGTGAGTTTGCTTTATATAGCAAAGATTTTCTTGGATTCAAGGCACAACTCCCTCCAGTATTTGCCTTTTATTCTCATGAAGTTGATTGAAATCCTCCTTTTATTAAAGATGTTGTATCCTTTTGACTTCTAACCATGCAACTACTACTTTTTGCTCAAACATTGTAGTCTCGCATTATTGTTGTAAAGTAACTAGCTCATTATTATTATTTTTCTAAGCAGGTCTTTAACTTGGTTATTAGTGACCATGGGTCTGCCATTTTTATTGGCCTTTAAATCCACAGTCCCATTCACATGATATTTGATTAACTTCATTATTTTTTGAACTTAGTGGATGGAGTCGTAGAATCACACATAAAAAGTACTCTATATGTGGGAGAGTGAATTCACCTACTATGCAATGTTTGCCTACCATCGATTTGATTTTTTCTACACTTTCTTTTCTATATGGAGGTTTCTCACTATCTCACTCATTATCCATTCCAATGTTGTCATTGTCATTTCTATAGCACCGATCAACAAGTCAAAATAGTTGCTTTAAGGTGTTCCCATGTAAGCTTTATTTTGGGGGAGTTTGTATCAGTGTTAACATTCACATCCACTTTTGTGTTAAAGCTAAAATTACCCTTCTCTTTCTCAACTAGGATGTTGAACAAATCCATAGTACTTTTCTCCATATTCTCCTCATGTATACCTCTATGACCTCGCTTCTCACATTTTCAATTATATTTTCAACCATGCTGTTGAAAAATTGTGTGCCTTCTTTATGCACCACTTTTTTCCTATTAAGTTGTCAACCCACCCTCCATAGGGGATAAAATTTTGGAATCTAAAGACCACAACCTTGAACACCATATTGTGCATCATCCCATTGAATAGATGGGATTATTTGTAGGAATATTTGGTACTTGTAATCATCCTCTAAATAATAGAAGTAACAAGGGATGATATGGTGGTAGAAACATCAATGGGAATGCTTTTATTTTAGTTCTTGTCCTACATGGATCACATAGATAGACACCTCTTTATCTCACACAAATAAAAAGAAATTGGCATCAAGTAGATCTATGCTGAAAACTTTCCTCGTGTGTTGCTAGAATTATCCATAGGTGATGATGTGATTGAAGAGCTCCTTGCCCTTATAGATATCCATGATGATATGCATGCTGTTGTTATCCTCATATATTTATCTTTTGGGGTATTTAGACATGAAAACATAACTCTTTGATTGTCTTGTAGTCCTATGAGGAGTCCACATTACAGGTAGCACCAAAGTAAGTGGTGTTGGTATGGGTGTGGGCATACACAAATAGAGCACTCGATCTACTACAAACATAGTTCCCATTGGTAACACTAGTGGTGACCTTGCATGAGTTCAAACACTTGAAGAACTTGTGGACATTTGACATGGCATAGAGGAAAGAATAACTTTTATTCATGAGAAGTCAACATGGCTTACGATTTGCATGTAGAGCATACATGAGACTCGTTTGAGTCTGTACTAGGGGAAGGAGTCACTTCTTGGTCATCTTGGACCAATTCATATAACATGTTCCTTATTGCCTCTATAGTTGTCAATAGCCACCCACATAATGCTTCTTCGAGGATGAAAATATCCATTACCTCTCAAAGTCTAGAAGCTTTTATGGTCCATGCAATTTTATCTTGTAATAACGATTGACACATAACATTTCTAAGGAGATAAGAAACTTGAGGCTGTAGGCAACAAATCCACCTCTAAGAAGAAGAAGAAATAAGTTGGATTCGCATAATTTTGTCAAATGTATAGTTTTTTTAAAACGTACAATATAGGGTTTTGTCTAATTGCATAGTGTAGGGTTGTAAAACATACAATTGGGTGCAATTATACAATTTCATAAATGTGCAATTAGAAATTAAATGAAATTGGGTTGAAAAGTGCATTTAGGTTAATTTGTTAAAAATAAAATTAGACTTAGGGAAACCTTAATGCAATTTATTGGGTTATGGGATGACAGTTGTGAATATTGGTTGTCTTAGGAACCGCTTTGGAATGACCTAGGCAAGCATCCCCCCTTTAATTTTTTAGGGTTGTTCATTCATGTTGTTCTTTATAGTTGTCAATTAAGGTTTGTTGTTGATGGATGTTGTTCATTGAGTTGATGATTTATCTATGGATGTTCATAGTACCTTCCATATAGTATATTAATAATATGAACTCCAATATTATGGAATGTGTGTTACTATGAATTCCTCTTGTGCATATTGATGGTGAATCTAGATTATATATTATGTGCAAGTATGGCCAGGATGGTGTGGCAAATGGATGAGATTACAATGGAATTGCAACATTGATGATCCCACAACCTGGTGTGATGATGGTGAATTAACTTGATGCAATGTTATTATTGTACTTGTACATTTGCAAGTTGTACAATTTTTGAGAATAATAATTGATATCATTATTCAAGTACAATAAATTATGGATTGCATGTTGGAATATCGAGTTGGTAATTGCACCATAAATATAGCCAAATCTTACCTTGTGAAGATTTTGTGTGTATGTTGGCAAATATACAAGTGGAAAACTACAACAAGGATTTGTGCAACCATACAATTGGCCAAACCAAACTATACAATTGATCATTTGCCTAATTTGGAAGTGCAATTGCATAGTTAAACTTGCCAAAGAAGGAAAATAAGGGTTTAGAAGAGAACGATTACAAAACTGTTCAGTTTGAGTTGCAAAATAGCTTCCAAAAAACTATACAAGTGGAAAATCATATATTCTAGGGTGTTGTATGATTTAGATCATATAACTATACAATTTGGAAATCGTACAAACAATTTTGTAATTTTTGTAAATCGTACACTTGTACGATTTGGGCTAATTAAGTTATAAAGCTTTAGGATTCATCCCAAAACCTTCCAATTCACCTCCCCCTATGGGAATACTCCCCCTTGTGCTACATTTGGTATCGTTGCATAATAGAACTTTGATAATTGATGCCATTTTTATTGAAATTGGGTCAAAATTGTTGTAGTTGAAGAAGGATCGACAAGTGATAATTTTTGAGTAAAAACCAATTTGAGGTGAATGATAGATACAAGTTTGCAAAGATGTGGGAGATAAAATCAAGGAGAGGAGCAGATTCCAGTAAGAAGAAGCACAATAATTGATCAAAGGGAGAATGTGAACAACTCCACACAAAATACAAATGAACTAGTGATAGAATAAGTATGGACTTTAGACGAAGCATACATTGAAATGTGGGACACATTACTGATAGATACAAAAGAAGGGGTACAAGAACCACCAAGAGTCAAGGAAAACATTAGTGTAGGAGGAGATGTTGACGGAGAAACTATGTGAGGATACGACGAGTGGATGGTAACACTTGAACAAGTAATAAGGATATTGTAAAGGGGTGCGAAGGATGAGAGTCAGGCACTAGAGCAACAATGTACGAGGTCTCAAGAAATAGGACTAGGGACACAACCAACACACCAGTGAAGGAGGTTGTAGAGTGAGGATGCACAGGAAATTAGGAGATGATTGTTTGGTGAGAATAAGGTACCTAGGATAAAAACATCCAATGAGGAGCAACATAGCGGCTCATCCACATAAAGAAGGAATCAGTCAAGAATTTTGGATGACACTTCATCAAGTGATGAAGGAATGAATAATGTAACCACAAGAGCAAGAAAATAAAGATGTCCACCCTTCATGGGAGAAGGGAAGGAGGACCCAATGAAGCATATCGGTACATGCATAACCATATGGAAAGAAAATGGTGTAAACCAACCAGATGAATGGTTGTAAATTATTTCCTACTATGGTACGAGGACTCACAATAGATTGGTATCTAAAGTTAGAGAATACAACAACATTTCGAGTATGGAATATGATGAAGGATTATTTTTTATGAGTATCATTATTGTCATCATTTAATTTTCAATATTTTTCAAATCCAGGGCGATGTCTACGACTATCTGTGATAGAAGGCTTTGGCAAGTTATAGTTCAGGTAATTAGTTCACAAGCTTTATTTGATGAAACACATGTTTCTTTGGTTTTTCAAGGTCACACTAATCCTAATTTGCAGAATTGAAGCTAATTTAACTTACAAAATTGAAATTGCAAAATTCAACACTTAAGCTACAGTTGCAAGAATTGATAATTGCAAAATTGAAATTACTGAAATAGGAACTATTTTTATGCTTGATAAATTGAAATAACATCAATGAAAAATGCTAAATTTAACTCTAATTTAATTCAATCATGCTAAATTGGAAATGTAGAAATAAAATACTGAAATTGAAAACTAGGCTAAAACATAATTTAAATGTTAGAGTAAAAATGACAATTATAGAAATAAATTGTGAAGTTGGCTGTAACAAAATGAAACATAACATGCTGATAAAAACAAGGGAAAATACGGGAAAAAACACAACAAAAACAAAGGAATAACAAATTTAATAAAAAATATTGAAATTAATTAACACAAAAAATACAAAAAATAAATTCTAAAACTAAGTTAGTACACCTTCCACTAATCCTTAGAGTGGGTCCAAGCTCTAGGCTCAGTGAAAAGTGAAGGATTACAGAAGAAAAAAAATTAACCTACAAAATTAATCAACTACATACAAAGAACATAAAATAATTAGATTACGATAGTGTACTAAACATAAGGATGTGTCTTCTTATTTCCTTTTTATCCTTCCTTCAACACTTTCAAAGGGGTAGAGAAGGAGTATTTATAATAAAATACTCAACTTGCTCTACCTACAATTGGGGGTAAAATTTAGAAAAATACTTTGCTATCAAAACGCGATTACTGATTTTCTATGCTACTGCAAACAAACTTAATCCAAAAATAGGACAAAATTGGTTTGCAGGCAGTTGTACATTTGGTCACGCCTCAAAATAATAGAAATTGGTTGGAAATGGGTAAAATTACATCCATCCACGTATTTTTCTTGTTTTCCTCCCCAAAAATATGCCAAAAAGCTATTTTAAGCAATTTTTGCTTTTTAATTGACTTTTCCACTCCATGAGAATATGCTTTGGTGTGAAATGACTTGGAAAATGGTGCTAAGTCACTTACAAGTTCTTGGTCAATTCCTCCTTAATCTACTCGATGCCCCCAATACATATTTAAATCAATTTTGAATGGTAAAATCCATCCTCCTTTAAAACTGCAAGTTGCTGCCCTGTTTTACCAACAACTACAAATTTATTTTTAGTAGGTCTTTCTTTGTTTGTTTTAGCTGAAACATGGTTTTATTGATGCCACCTCATCCTGGGAAATTTATTTGAGGTAGAAAAATACTTTAAAAATGCTTAGCTAATCAAATTTCATAAAGCCTTTATTTACTAACTATTTTTATTATGCATTTTTACTCCTAAAATCATGCAAAATAACCATAAAACTACATAAAACCTATTCAAATAATAAAATATTATTTTCTACAATTTACTACGTTAACTTCAACATAAACATGAATAACTCTTAAAATACTTGGCATTTTTAGGAAAAATAGACAATTTTATGTGTAAAAATACTAAAATAATGAGCCATTTTATGGCCTCATCATTTCCCCCTACTTATCCTGATGCATGCCCTAATGCATCCTAGTAGGCCATAGCAATATTTAGGTCTATCATTTTGAACAACATACTCAGTCAACCAAATTGTTGAAATGCTAAAATTACTACAATTTCTGAATTTGTTCAAAATATGTTGAAAAAATATTGAATTTGATGAAAATCTGAAAATTTTGAATTTTGTTGATAATTTGACATTACTTCATTCATTTTTTAAAATCATTTTGAAATACAACATGGCATCAAAACATGTATAGAGCAACACTATTTGGCCATGTAGAAAGTCTTCTCAATGCCTTTGATTATTCTTCCTATATTTAAGGAAAATCTTCTATCAAAAATTCATAATATTTTTCTGCATAAGAGGTTTTATCTTCCACTTATTTCCATCCATAACTTCTCTATTTCTAAAGGATTCATGGCTTATATTTTTTTACTATCACTGTATTTAAAAGCTTTTCTAAAGACTGCATCAAAAAAAAAATGCTAAGAAAAAGATAGTTCTTGAATTTAAAACTTTAAAAAGGGCACACACATGCCATAGAAGGTTCTAAGTGCCTTCACGAATAGGAAAAATGGATAATGGTATACCTATTCCCATACATAAGGAGTGTTAAACTAGTTAGGTCAGTACACATAAAGGCATGGAAATAGAGGATTCTTAGGTTTGAGTTAAGGGGTGCCTACCTTTTTCTCAAAATATGCAATGATAATTGATTGTTTAGAACTTATTTGTATAGATTGACATGATTAGTGCAATGGAAAAATGACTTCAGATTAATGCATGAGCATGGGGAGGTGTAAGGTTCAAGTCCTACACTTGTGTCATTTTACATACACTATTGATGAGCATCATATATGCTCATATTTTTGTATAAGTATCAATGGTTTTTGCGCGACAATATATCATGAGTTGTATATTTTTATGAATCATTATGTATTTATTTAATGAAATCATGTGTATTATCTAATCTATGTGTGAAGTGTGTTTTGTGTAGTTATTCACCTAATTTTGTCATCTTTTGCTCAGTCGAGGTCCTACATGGACCTGGCACGCTTTCGCTTCATCAGACTAAGGCATACTAAGTAGGCGCCTTACTCAAGTAGGCGCCTTACTCAAGTAGGCGCCTTACTCAAGTAGGTGCCAAGTAGGTGCCTTACTCAAGTAGGCTCCAAGTAGGCACCTTACTCAAGTAGGCACCAAAATTATGCGTGTTGATCGGACGGTTGTAGAAGGACCCCATTGACCATAGTTCCACGTCATCTATGGGAAATCATTGAATGAACGAGCTGTCCCAGCTGAGTGGATGAACACGTAACCACTCAATGAAGCAGAATCCCAACAAAGCAAAAATCATCCGATTTCTAGGAAATGATGAAAAGTTGTTTATCGTGCACCTATTACAGTAACTAAACTATCCCAGTTTAGACTATAACTAGGATGCCTGTTGTAATAGAACTACAATAGGAAGTCCTATGTGTGTTATATAAACACACGGACTTCTCTGTAGTAAGGGAGGAAAATATTTTAGAGAACATTATCGCATGTAATATTTCATTGCACTATCAATAAAATCTTGAGAGTTCTTTCATTTGCGTATTGTCTTCATGATTCGTTGGGCGGGATCTGCTGGAGCTCGGGCCCACTCCAAGCCAATATTCCTCCCCTGCTTCTTAGTTATTTTTGTAGATTTAATTATGCATGGTAGTATGTTTATTTCTTAGATTAATTTATTTGCTTTAGCATGGTGTGCCTTTTAATTATGCAAGTGTGTTTAACGCTTTCAGTGTGGAGTGTTTACTTTTACATGTATTTTATTTATGCATAAGTTTTATTGGTGTGGATGAATCAATTGCTATTTTATAAACACCCCCAATGATAGTTGAATGGATTCATCTCAAAAGTGGTAGTGTGAGCAGTCTCAATCATGGCACTTCAAAAGTCTACGAGCTCCCTGGTTTGACAATTTAAATGCGAGGGTTGTGACATATATAGGATAAATTTAACCAGTGTTTTACCCCCAATATTTTGGTATCATTGTTGGGGAAGCACCACTAGTAGACTGACTACAGTACCCCTTAAAAACCTTCTATTTGACCTTGTATGAGTCCACCAAGAAAAAGAGGACCCGATGGTCATTTTATAAGATAGAGCCCATCAAAAAAATTTGAGTCAATCGAAGACTTAGAGTTTGAATTAGATTCTCCCGACTCATCACCAGTAGTCCACTGGAGTGAGCACCCTCACTTTGTGCAAAGCTCCTCCTCATCTCATCGACCTAGGAAAGAGCAGATCATCCTGAATCCTTTGTTTAAGAGGACACCCTCAGAGGAAGCCCTACTGTGGAAAGTCGTAGAGGATCAGACCATAACACCAGCTGACTTAGAGGCTCTAGTACAAAAAGTTCTGAATGATCGAAAGGCCATAGAAGTTGCATTAGAGACCACACTTCCTAAAAAAATGGTTGAAGAAGTTTCATCTAGTTTTAGCTTCCCGATAGAGGAAGGAGCAGGGGAAACCAAAATGAAGAATATATCCCCTACCCATCTCCCTACCTTCAGGGGATACCCAATCGAAGACCTTGACCTATTTTTATTTAAATTTGATGTGTTGTGTAGGTCTATCGACTATAAATTAGATGCTCAGAAGCTGAAACTCTTTCCATCAACATTGGATGACTCAGCTCTATGTTGGTTTATCGGGTTGGGGAACAAGCAGATCACCACATGGGAAGAAATGAGGAAGCTCTTCCTAGAACAGTACCAGGACTTTGGCAGAGCATGAGACTCCAGAGAAGAGGTCCTAAGTATGACACAAAAGGAGGATGAATCTCTGGAGGAGTACTGGGAGAGGTTCAATTTCAACCTGCAATGATCCCCTCATGCAAAGCTAGGTGATAAGTCCCTCAAAAGCATTTTTCTGAGGGGACTTAACAATGAGTCATTGGAAGTGCTCAACATGATTTTTGGGGGGGATGTCTACCAGCACCCGATGGAAGATATCCGACAACTATGTTAGAATTACTCATGAAGGAGAGGCAAGCCCACTCCTAGAACCATGAAGGTGACTACATCGGTCACAAAAGTAGAGATAGGCAACATGTTGGAGGATTTAAAAAGTGAAATGCTCTCATCTCTAGCACTACAGTTGGATACGCTCTTGCTGGAGAAGAAGAAACAAGAGAACGAAGCAACATTGACCTATTTTTACCCAAAATGTAGAGGGAAGCATGCTAGGAATGCATGCCCAAAGAACAAGGTCAGAGTATGCATGGTTTTCCAATAGAATCACAAAACTCGACTGTGCCCATAGCTACCCAATACCAAGGAGGATGTTAATGTAAGTGAAGCCTATTTCATGGGTAATCAAAGAAATTGGTAGCAACCCCCTATGGGGAGTATGCCAATGGGGATGCCACCCTATGGAGGAGGACCATATATGCCACAAGGGTAGCTACAACCACCTAATATGGGATGGTGGGGACCACCACCTTGGATGAACGTACCTCCAGGAGCTGCATTTCCCAATCAACAACCATGGATGCCATATCAACATTCTGGGTAGCAATGGAGGAACCACATTTCATGGAACTCCACTCCATAAAACATGGCATAGGCTCCACCTCAGCAAGGCCTACCGGCCCTACCTATGGTGAGACCTGCATAGTTACCAGAATAGCCGATGGTGAACCCAAATAATAAGGTAAACCAACCAACATATCAAGTAGAAGGAGAGATGTATCCGATGTACAATATTAGTTGTAATCCCATTCAACTTAGGTCAGGTAAGCAGCTAGGAGTAGAAGCACCTCCCCTGGTAGAAGAGGAGGAAAACATAGGAGACTCCCCTCTTATAGAAGAGGTGGAAGAAGAAAAATTTGTTGAGAAAATAGAGGCTCCATTTCCTAAATGGTTGTAGGAATAGAGGAAGCCGACACAACCCGAGTTCGATATCCTTTCTAGCTTGAGGAATCTCATAGTTACTATCCCACTCTTCCAAGCTATCCGAGATGTTTCGATATACACCAAAGTGATAAAGGAGTTGTGCCTAAGGAAACCAGGATGTAAAGCAACATAGACCATCAATATCATAGGAAAATTGGTCGACTTGATGATGGGGAATGCATATCATCCCAAATATGCAGACCTAAGCAACCCGATGTTGACTATAAAAATAGGAGGGCATTCATTGGCTAACACCTTAGTTGATCTGGGTGCAACCATCAATGTAATGCCATAGGAGACCATGCAGAAGTTGAAGCTCACGAACCTAAAGCCCACCAAGATGGTGTTGCAACTGGCTAATCGGTCAATCGTAGCACCAGAGGGAATGCTCGAGGACATCATCATGACAGTCGATGCATGGGAATACCCAATGGATTTCCTGGTGCTATAGTCTAAAATAGGACTAGGTGGTTATCCACTCATCTTGGGGAGGCCATGGCTAGCTATGGCTGATGCCTACATCAGCTACCATGATGGACTGATGACCATCTCAAATGGGCAGAACGTCAAGAGATTGACAATCTCTCCCCCTACGTAGTCCATGGATACGTTGGGAGAACCCACGTTGGCCAATCAAGATGATGGTTCATTGTCCATGCTCCAGCCAGTGATGGCACTAAGAGAATTGGAGGAGGACGCCAATGAAGATGATGTTATTACAGGATTCCTTCAAGGAGAATCCTCCCTCATAGTTCTCGAGTCACCATTGGTCGGTGCTCAGGACCACCACACCAGGAAAATTGACATTGGGCCTGGAAGGACATTGAACGTCAGTAGTGGGTTGACCCCCACACAACTAACAGAGTTAAAAGAACTCCTAACTAGGCACCAACGAGCATTTGCTTGGGATTATTTAGATATGAAGGGAATCAACCTAGAAATCTGCACCCATCGAATCTACCTCGAAGAGCAGGCGACCCCAGTCAGATAGCCATAGAGAAGGATGAACCCAACCATGAAGGAAATTGTTAAAGCTGAGCTACAAAAGCTCTTGTCAGCAGGATTCATCTACCCAATCTCCGACAGTGAATGGGTGTCACCACTTGTGGTGGTCCCCAAGAAAAATGGGAAATGGTGGATCTACGTTGATTACAGATCATTGAATAAAGTAACCAAGAAAGATCACTTCTCACTTCCCTTCATTGATTAGGTATTGGATACACTATCTAGAAGAAAATACTTCTCCTTTCTGGATGGATTCAATGGATACAACCAAATCTAGATCGGGGAGGAGGACCAAGATAAGACAATGTTTACCTACCCATGGGGAACGTTTACCTACAGAGTGCTACCCTTCGGGTTATGCAATACACCAGCCACCTTCCAAAGGGTGGTGTTAAGCATATTCTCATATATGATGGGGGAGGCAGTTGAGGTATATATGGATGACTTCACCATTTATGGGGAAACCTTTGAAGAAGCGACGATGAACTTGGAATGAGTGCTCCAGAGGTGTGAAGAAAACAACTTATCCCTCAACAATAAAAAGTGCTTTATGATGATGCATGAGGGCATAGTGTTAGGACATCACCTCTCGGTAGAAGGAATTAAAGTTGAAAAAAATAAAATAGAAGTCATCAAGGACCTACCCAACCCAAGAACGTAGAGGGAAGTAAGAAGTTTTCTCGGCTCTATCGGGTACTACAGGTGATTTATCATCAATTTCAGTAAAATTGCCAAACCATTGCACACCCTACTGATAAAAGATGTAGAGTTTATCTAGATGGAGGACTACGAGCAAGCATTTCAAATGTTGAAGGAGAAGCTAATTTCTACCCTAGTTTTGTGGGGCCCAAATTGGGTTATCCCATTTCATATATATTATGATGCATCCAATAATGCAATTGGAGTGGTCCTCGGGTAGAAGGATGGCAAGGAGTTCTATGCCATCTATTATGTCAACAAGAACTTAGCAAGGGCTGAGCTCAACTACATAGTAATAAAAAAATAATTCCTCATAGTTGTGCATACCATCAACAAATTCTACCACTATATCACTAGGTACAAGGTGTTCATTCACACGAACCATGCGGCCATCAGGTACTTAATGAGTAAACCAGTGATCAGTGGTAGGATCATCAGGTGGCTTTTACTATTGTAGGAGTTTGACATTACCATCATTGATAAGCCTAGGAAGGACAACGTAGTCATAGACTTCCTATCCAGGCTAATACCAGTAGATCACACAATGGTGGAGGACCAGTTCTCGGATGAACATTTGTTCATCATCAGTGAATAGACATCATGGTATGTAGACATCACCAACTATCTAGCCATCGGTAGAACTTCCCCTACTCTTTCATACAGAGAGAAGTAGGCGATGATTGAAAAGTGTACTTCCTTTCAGTGGATTGATGACCTCTTATTCAAAATAGGGCCCGATCATATCGTAAGGAGGTGCATAGCAGAGCATGAGTTTTTGGAGATACTCAAAGCCTATCATAGTGAGCCATGTGGAGGGCACTTTTTAGGGAGAAGGACTATGTATAAGGTGTTATAGATTAGGTATTTTTGGCCCACTCTGTTCAAATATGCAGCCACATACGCCAGCAGGTGTGATGAATGCCAGAGAATGGGTAGGTTAACCCATAGGGATGAAATACCCCTTCAACCTCACATGCATATAGAGCCCTTCGACAAGTGGGGCATGGATTTTATGGGACCCATCAACCCACCTTTGATTAGGAGGAGATATATTCTAGTCTACATAGACTATGTTACTAAATGGGTCGAAGTCCAGGTGCTGAGGGACTCCAAGGAAGGGATAATAGCTGAATTCTTGTTCGCTCACATTTTTATGAGGTTTGGGGTGCCTAGGGAAATTACAATGGACCAAGGACCCCAATTTACCTCTAGGCTAATTGAGGAGTTGATGAAGCAGTACAGGGTTCGACATAACAAGACTACCCCCTACCATCCATAGGTGAATGAATAGGTAGAAGTGACCAATAGGGAAATCGAGAATATCCTAACAAAAATCATGCAACAACACAGGAAGGATTGGGCTGCAAGATTGCCGAAGGTAGTGTGGGTGTACAACACAATGTGGAAATCAACCATAGGCTTTACACCCTTTCGATTGGTATACGAGAAGGATGCAATGATGCCCATCGAGTTTGAGGTTAAGATACTCAAAACGGTGGTAGAACTGGACCTGAGCCTAGATGAAGCATATAGGGAATGAATTCGATAGCTGAATCAGCTGGACAAATTTTGAATGGATGCCCTACAGAGAATATAAATCATGTAGAGGTAAAGGAAGTAGTGGCATGACCACCACATTAAGATGAAATAGTTCAAAGAAGGAGATTGGGTACTATTGTATGATTCTAGGTTCTAGGAGTGGAAGGGAAAACTGATGCAAAGGTGGATGGGACCATACGAAGTGGTGGAGATCATCAGAAATGGTGTTGTGCACGTCAAGACAATTGATGGTAGCAACACCATTCTAACAGTTAATGGCCACTGGTTGCACCCATACCACATGTCCAAAATCTTGTTGGTGGAGTCCATAATAGGCATGGGGGAGACCCCATCCAAGTAAATTTTTCCAGAGTTCTCAACAACATGGTGGACATAGAGGTGTCCACCAAAAATAAGTTAGTGTAGTTTCCTATTTTTTAGCTTATGGTGTGTTTTGCAGGAACAATGCCCGCATGCAAGCTGTAGGCATCCTGAGAGCCAGGGCCTAATAGGCATGAATTGCATTTAACTACATTTTCTTTTTTTCTCATTTTCTTTTTGCAGGAGAATGGCCTGATTGTTCGAACAATAGGCATCTTGGGTAACAAGGCCTAGACCGACTCAACATCCATGAACCTGCATGTTTAGGAAGATAGTTCTGATCCAAGCATGGGCGTGGGCACCAATTCCCCACAAAGGAAAAATTATGCACCCCCATGCTTGGATGAAGCAGACATTGATGTAGTATGAGGAGAATTTTAGAAGGCTTGATCAACCTCACATCAATGGACACGTCAACCGCTGCTGACTTTTCAATGGTGGGAGAATGGTTTACCATAGAAGGGAGGTGCCTTACTCTGGTGCCTTACTCTGGAAGGGAGGTGCCTTACTCTATAAGCAAGTGCCAAGTAGGCGCCTTACTCGAAAAGGGAGGTGCCTTACTTTAGGTGCCTTACTCTGAGGCACCTTACTCTGAAGGGAGGCACCTTACTTCGCCAAGGAGGCGCCACTTCGGAGGTGCTCTTAAAAAAAAAATGATGATTAAGAAAGCGCCTTACTCTGGCACCTTACTCTAGTGCCTTACTATGGTGCCTTACTCTGGTGCCTTACTCTAGTGCCTTATTCAAGCACAAGTAGGCACCTTACTCAAGTAGGCACCTCGATTGAATCAAAAGCACATGCGCAACTTGGTAGTACATGGAGCAGCCGAAACCAACATCATCATCTCACGTGATGGAAATCTGAAAGCACCCAAAAATATTTTAAAATTATTGGATAGGATCTCTGCACATCCCAAGGCCAACCATTGAAGGAGATATGCATCCCAACCTGAACCAATAGGATCCACCACATTTTTAGCATAGGACCTCGAGCAAACCAAAATTGTAGTAACCAAGGTGATGTAATCAGCACATGGGAAATATATTATCACCATTACCACTAAGTACCAAATTGGCATACTCCATGCAACATGAAATGACCAATCAGGTATGCGCATGATTTCTTTTAAATATATACGTAATTTTTCATATGATATGCTTCTCTAAAAATAATGTCGATGCAAGAATTGAATTCACCCCTCATGCCTAATATGTCATACCAAAAATCAATTTGGGTGGCATACCCTACCAACCCCAATGTGAAAACAATTTTTAGAGTTAGGTGCCTGAATCTATAAGAAGGTGCCTTACTGAGAATAGGGCATCAAACAAGTCAAAATTAATAGAGATTTGCCATGGGAGGATGATCGAAGAACCATGCACTCAAAAAGCATGAGCCTAGTGGCATTGAGGGGATTAGAGGAGAAGTTCGTAACCGGTTTGAGGTGGTCGAGTGGATGAATTACTATCGCCTGGTCAGCCAAGACCAGGATATAGAGGCAGCAAAAGAGTTTGTTACCATTGTGAGAGGAGGGGTTTCCCGGTTGCATGGATTGGAGATTCTAGTCACCCTAGAGCACATCGCTCATGTCACCAGTCTCCCCCTCACTAGAGAGTGCACATATAAGGATGGCATGGTAGTCCAATGCATAGAATTATTGCTCGAATAGAGGAATGTCCGACTTGACCATGGGGGGCTCCCAAAGTAGGGACTCCTGATGCACTTGAGGAAGCTCTTCGAATAGGTTGCGAGATACTTCACATGCATCAGGAAGTACTCGCACCTGAACGTGAACCACATGCAGTTCCTGAACCACTTGGTGCATGGGTGAGAAATTAACATCTCGTTCTATCTGGAAAATGCCCTATAGGATGAGGCATCATGGTACTAGAGAGGGGTGGTCTCTACCCTAGCCCATCATGGGCTAATTATAGCCCTAATACACCATGCTGAGGAACATAGGGGAAGCTCATCGATGGTAGGGATCGAACACTCTAGTGCATAGGAGTAGGTGGCGACTAATTCAAGGCAAGAGGCCAAATTATGAGAAGTGATCGAAGAAGTAAGGGTTGAACATTTTGATGCATAGGAGTAGGTAATGGTAGAGGTAGGATACGAGGCTAAATTGGGGGGAATGACCAAAGAGGAACAACCCCAAACTTCACTGGATGCTACGAAAGAAGGGCATATTTCTCTACCCAATTATACGGAGGATAGGCCAAAATCCTCCAGCCTTGAACCCATAGCTCGATGGATAGAGCGCATACATGGTCAAAGATGCCTATGATGACTAATTCTATTGAGCAAGGAAGAAGAGGAAGATGTGGAGGTCATATTCATGGCCCAAACCTTATAGAATTTGGTCACCCATAGTCCACAAGACCCGTAGTCTTCAATAGGCTTGCAACAATAGCCCGAGGTGCCGATGGGAGAGGACCGCATTGGGTAGAGTGAGAACTTCATGATGTAGGTGCTTGTTTGAGGAATTCAAGGAGATGACTATAAGAAAAATTCAGAGGTAGGAGGCCACCATCACCCAATTATATCAACTAATCTAGTATCTCAGGGTAGAGAACCAACAGTTGTAGGTTAGGGTGATTGAGAGATGAGATACCTCTACCCAAATAGATTAGGCAATTGAGGTGCCCATAAACTCTCCAACCTCACTAGAGAGGGTAGTCTCATCCGGGGTAGTCATGTTAGATGCCCAAAATGAAGAAGTAGAGGTAGGAGAGGGTTCATGCACCTCTGATAGAGCAATTGCAAAGGAATAGGGGAATTCTATTTTTCAAATAGAAACCCTTGTAATCAATATTGATGATGATGAGGAGCCTTCAAGGTAGAGCCAAGGGCAAGACCCTAAACTCAAGGCCAAGAAGGACTCTTCGGAGCACCAAGTACCCAAAATTGAGGGACCACTACCTGAAGAACTAGAGGAGCAGGCATCGGGTGACCAAGATATAGGGGAGATAGCTACGGGGGACTTAAGACTAGAGGGATAGATTCTTGGATGCCTCTAATAAGGAAGCATCTCCCATGGGAAAGGAAGATATCCCTATGTAGACCACCATAATACTAGATAGGAGAAATGGGAAGGCACCTCAAACATCATAGAAAAGGGCCAAAAGAAAGGCCAGAGTTACATTCACTAAACCGAACCCCCACTCGGATGAAGAATGGGAAGAAGGCATGCAAGCCTTCATTGAGCGAAAAGAAAATTTTGAAAATCTCCGTGAAGAGTTTGAGGTGGCAAAGGTAGCTAGAAAAGCTACCAAGAAGGCTGAAAGAGGGCCTAGCATCTATGTGGACCCTGCTATGGATGACCAATTTTAGGAGATATATGGTTCATCACAGGGTCGACCCTCCAAAATGAGGAAATGGTTGGAAATATGAGGGGTGTTTGGACCAGAGGCAGAGGCGACAATGATTGTAGAAGAAAATGTTGGCCTCACCCCTGAAGAAATTTGGTTGTACAAGGCTAGTGTGGTCATTCGAAAGAGGGACGACTTTGATATTCCACTCGAAGAGTTACACCCTCAACTCGTTGACTTGTGGTAAGAAGCAGAAGTGAAATTCTAGAGAGGAGAAATGATTGTAGCACTGGCACCTAGCATAGGTGTTGGGTCAAGCATGATAGGGAGGCATAGCCAACACAATAGGAAGTCAACACAGAATGAAGGCCAACCCAACATAGTCAAAAGCTAGTGTAGCCGGAGGTCAGCGCAACCTAAAAATGCCCCACAACAAACCAGTGCCCCTCAATAGAAATGGAAGCCTCAGATGAAGGGAAAGCCAAGGCCACTAGTAAGAAAAGGAAATAAGGAGAAGTGGCCTATGTAGAGGAGATGATTACCAGTTTTAGGTGCCATGAGGGTGTGGAATAAAAAAAAAAAAAAAAAAATGTGGCACATATTAGGCATGGGGGGATGATGAGCATCATATATGCTCATATTTTTGTATAAGTACTAATGGTTTTTGCATGACAATATATCATGAGTTGTATATTTTTATGAATCATTATGTATTTATTTAATGAAATCATGTGTATTATCTAATATGTGTGTGAAGTGTGTTTTGTGTAGTTATTCACCTGATTTTGTCATCTTTTGCTCAGTCGAGGTCCTACATGGACCTGGCATGCTTTCGCTTCATTAGACTAAGGCTTACTCAAGTAGGTGCCTTACTCAAGTAGGCGCCTTACTCAAGTAGGTGCCTTACTCAAGTAGGCACCTTACTCAAGTAGGCACCTTACTCAAGTAGGTGCCAAGCAGGTGCCTTACTCAAGCAAGCACCAAAATTATGCGTGTTGATCGGACGATTGTAGAAGGACCCCATTGACCATAGTTCCACGTCATCTATGGGAAACCACTGAATGAACGAGCTATCCCAGTCGGAGTGGATGAACACGTAACCACTCAATGAAGTAGAATCCCAACAAAGCAAAAATCATCCGATTGCTAGGAAATGATGAAAAGTTATTTATCATGCACCTATTACAGTAACTAAACTATCCCAGTTTAGACTGTAACCAGGATGCCTGTTGTAACAGAACTGCAATAGGAAGTCCTGTGTGTGTTATATAAACACACGAACTTCTCTATAGCAGGAGAGGCAAATATTTTAGAGAACATTGTCGCATGTAATATTTCATTGCACTATCAATAAAAGCTTGAGAATTCTTTCATTTACGTATTGTCTTCGTGATTCATTGGGTGGGATCTGCTGGAGCTCGGGCCCACTCCAAGCCAGTATTCCTCCCCTGCTTCTTAGTTATTTTCGTAGATTTAATTATGCATGATAGTATGTTTATTTCTTAGATTAATTTATTTGCTTTAGCATGGTGTGCCTTTTAATTACGCAAGTGTGTTTACCGCTTTCAGTGTGGAGTGTTTACTTTTACGTATTTTATTTATGCATAAGTTTTATTGGTGTGGATGAATCAATTGCTATTTTATAAACACCCCCAATGATAGTTGAACGGATTCATCTCAAAAGCGGTAGTGTGAGCAGTCTCAACCGTGGCACTTCAAAAGTCTACGAGCTCCCTAGTTTGACAATTTAAATGCGAGGGTTGTGACATATATAGGACAAATTTAACCAATGTTTTTCCCCCAAAAACTATGACAAGCATAAGCAGATGGTGTACATCAAGCATATGCTAACATTCAAAAACCAAACTACCTTGCTACTACACTGGAAAGTTGAAGCACGTTAAGAAAGGGATATCACATATTCAAATCTTAATACTAACATTTGGCTATCGATCACATCATATTCATATAATAAAAGGCTATGTTATGACTCTAGGTATTAATGGAGAAGGTGGAAGCTTGGTTAGCATGAAGGTTCTTGCTTCTGGTGGACCAAAGATCAAATCCCTCTTTTATGAAAGCCAAAGAAAAGTGAAAAATATTAGGCTAATATGACAACCTTGACTGATTATGTGGATGGAATGACATTGTTATATGTCACTAATCACCATTTTTTACTATTTAATTATTCTTATCTAATAAAAAAAGAAAGTATCATAGTTAAACTATTTAGAAGAGATGATGTGATAATCAATAAATGGAAAGCACTAATGAATCTTAGATTGCCAAGTGGAAGTAAGTAGTTGGATCTCTTTTTTGTAAGATTTGGAGCTTCGATTTTTAACTTTTTGAGGTCTATTAGAGGAAAACATATAAAGGCCATAACTTCTACATACAAAATATTTTTGAGCCATTTTTCAAATCATACAAAATTTCCAGTTCTATGCATTGGTGACATCAGTTTGTGGACCTATTATTAAGTTCGAGATTGAATTGTGTGAAATAGTAATAAATTCATATTACCATAATTTAAAAGGAAGAACTTACTTTTTATTTTTATCAAAATATTTGGCTTTATTTTTTGGAGATATAGATAGATTTGTGTTAGTTGTAGTAGATTTTTTTATCTTTTGGAGGCTTGTAGGAAAATGATTTAGAATGTGCTTCAATCAATCCCTCTTCCTCCTTTGGGTAATTGATTTAGCTTATTCATGAAGATCTAATATTCCATGATCCCTTCCTTCTTCTATTTCTTGTCTAGGTACTCTTGAAAGTTTGTTATAACTCTTATTTTAAGTAGGTTCATGTAAAGCTTTTTTTAGTGACTAAAATTAGGTGGCCCAAGGGCAAGAGAAAGTCTTCGAATAGAATGATGTATGTAATGAGTAGAAACATTATGAATTTAAGATGTACCTTATGCAAAAATGGAATATTGAAAGGGATTATATTTAAAGGAGGTGGTGGTCTTTATTTCTCTTCTTCATTTGAAGTCCTAGAAAAAGGTTTTTTGGATGTGTGTAAAGGTGTCTAATAGTGGTAGTGGTGTTTATGGTCTACCCTAAGGAGACTCTTGTACAATAAGATATTTTATATTAATATATTTTAGATGATGGGGGGATCCAAATGAGTCTACCTGAAGATGTAGAGGCCCACTAGAGGATCCATTATGAAGGATGGATATATTACTGTTACTAATATCTTCTCTTCTTGGCTCCTTAGTTCAAATTATTAGGGGTATTGAAATTATAATATGATTTATGGCCAAGTCCAAAATTGCATGATGTATTGGATAGTCCTAAGGGCATTTAGTTACACAATATTTAATGTATTCTAATATTTTATTATGTAAGCCTTATGGGTTCTGGTTAACATTGTTATGGATAAACCCACTTTATAACTTGTAATTAACCTTAAGTCCTCTTATTATGTCAAGGTTAAACTTTAGTATGTAACTGAGGTTTTGGTATTGATATAGATACCCCCTTCCACTCCTCATTTTATTATTTAAGTATTGTGTAATTTTATCTATGAATGTAGTGATTATTTATGATGCTTATGGGTGCCCATCATACCTCTATTTTTTCATTCTTCTTTTCACTTTGTGTATAATATTTGAGTAGATGGATTACTACTATTTATTTGTGGAAAATATTATGAATTCCAACATTTGTAGCATTAATGAACTATCTATAAGCCTTTTTACACTATTGATTTAAACTCCATGACCTTATTGACTAAGGGATAGCCTAAAATAAAAGTATCATAAAAACAATTGGAGATAAGACATGAAGTGACTATCTTTTATAACCTACATATATTTTATTATTCCTTTGAGAAAGCTTTCCCTAATGTTTTGAAAGAAAAATGAATAGATAAGGATATAGTGGATCACCTTGGTGGACTCCATGAGATGACTTAAAGTAACTAAAGAGAACCAATGATCAAAATATAATATTTTGGAGTGCTATAACAATATTTAATTCATTCACACCAAAATTGATCAAAGTCAAACATTTTAAATATATTTTCTAGAAAACTCCAATAAACCCTATCATATGTTTTGTTCATATCTAATTTTATAAGCATACCTAGTTTTTTTTTATGGAATGAAAAGAATGTATGGCCTCCTGTACAACAGTTACACCACCAATAATTTGTTTACCATGAACATAATATATAATGTTTTTCAATATATTTACCACGATATTTGAAATTATATTATAAATCATATTATAAAAAAATATTGGACAAAAAATATCAAGATCTTTTGTCTCATATTTCTTGGGAACCAATGAAAAAATTGGTATTGATATCACTTATTGTAGAATTACTTTTTTGGGACTCTTCAACCACAACCAACATATAATTCTTCAATAAATCATGAAAATTTTGAAAGAAAATGATAGGAAATCCTTCTTGTTAGGATGTAAAGAGAAAACCACTTCATATAGATCATCCATAGATGTCTTCTTCATCAAGCTTTGATTTTGTTCCTACATGATAATTGATGGAGTATTTTAAAAAACATACCTTGTGCCTCCTTATCTTATCCAATATCTAACTAAATATTTTTCAAATAATTAATTGCTTCCTTCTTGATATCTTCTTCTTCCTCAATATGTCTTCCATATGGAGTTAAAGCATTTTTGATATGGTAAAACGAAAAAAAATATTTTTGTTGTAACACAAATTGTTTTGGTAATTCTATGTTCTTGCTTGAGCCATTTCTCCCTAGATTTTTGGAACCAATATAACTCTTGCTTTTTCAATGTATTATGATAATAAAAAAAGTAATGGGTTTCCTTGCACATAAGAATTCTAGTCCATTTCATCGATTTATACTATCTCTTGTAAATTTTGGAGCTTGGATTCAATTTTCTTATTTTTAAAAAATGTTAATAAAAGATTCAATGTTCAAATATTCATTTACTCCTTTATATATTTTATTTTTTTGATCAAATTTATATATACATGATCCTTCAAAATGTTCTTCATCCCACCATAATATAACCATTTAGAAGAAATTAAGTCTTGGAGTGACATAGAATGAAAGTGAAATGGATTTGGATAACCATTATTGGGTAAATCACAAGTCAAAAGAATGGGTTTATAATTTGATCCTATTCATAATAAAATATCTAAAGATATTGTATACTCTATTTATAGCCATGTGTTGGATAACAAGAATCTATCTAATCTTTTTGCTATATGAGTCTGGCCAATGTATCTATCATCCTATGTCTATTGAAAAGTTAAGGGATCACATCTCAAAGTCCAATTTAAATTGAAAAATTAAGCATAATCTTGCATTAATTTAGACCATCTAGGAGTACCGTCCTTCTTTTCCAAAGGAAATAGAATTATGTTGAAGTAATCCCATAAATCCATAGATTATAATTATGAATCATCATTGCATTTAACAAAAATATTCTAAGATCCTTTCAACATATTTCATAAGGTGTAACTATAGTTTGAGCATATATATTTATAAACCAAACTTTGATGTTTTTCTCTTTCTCATAAAATAGTCCAAAAACCTAATTAATTTTTGCTTCTACCAATTTTCCATCCCATTTATATTTATTCCATATTTTTGCAATGCCACTTGAAGCTACTATAGACGAAATTGACTTCCATAAAGCATCTTTACATTCATCACTACTTAATTTTATTTCTTGTATTAAAATAAACTCAAGACTATAACAACCTATTATTTTCTTAATAAATATTTTTAGGAGTTTTATTCATACCCCTAATATTCCATGTTTTCATTTTCATCATCACTTTTTATTTTTAATAATGGGATTAGATTCACTTCTTTTTAACACCTCAGATATCTCTATTTGGCTTCCCAAATTGATATGTCATTGAGTTTCTTTTTCTCTTTGCTCATACTTTGATGACCTTCCTATCCTTTTTGCATTCCCAAAAACACTTTTATCTTCATTAAAATCTTCTATTTTTTGATATTATTCATAAAAAGACTTATCTTCTAATGATTTATGCTACCGTATAGAATCTGAAATTCAAGGAATAGCCTCATAAATAATTTCTTCTTTATGCTATTCTGAAAATCATAACTGCAAGGATGATATTCCATATTAATTACTTTTTTTTTTGCCTTGAAATCCCTAAATTTACATGGATAACATCCATATGCATTTCATTATTATGCTTCACTTGAAACCCTAAAGTGAAACAAATACACTCTATACTATTATTTTTATGGCAAGGAGAGATTTTATTCTAGTTGACGAAAGTAAATATGGTTTAAAATTCTTCATTTCATTGTTTTAAAATTAACCTTCCCATATTCCTTCACACTCTTAACTCCTAAATTTGATCTTTTACATTGTACTTCCTCATCCCTTGTGTCATTTATTTTCTAATAGCTGATTCAAGTGAACTATAATGTTATGATACCTAGGAATATGTATATGGGGATATTATATTACATTGTATATGGGTATTATGGATAGTTGGCATGGGCCACATATAACCCATGGTTTATTATATTATTATATTATATTATAATAATGAGTGCAATGAGGGTTTATAGGATAAATATATAAAGAAGGGATATTGTCATTGTAATCATCATGGAGATCAATCATATTGAGTATTACTTGTAATCATATTTTCCCATGAAGTGGCTTATGAGACTTTGTCCTCTCTAAGTGGTGTTCCCATCATGGGAGATCTTGTGGAATTTTCCTTCCTTAAGGAGTACAATTAGTGTTGCTCTACCTTAAGGGTATTATATATATTTATCTAATTGTATGTATTATTATTGTGGATAATTACTTATGAATTAATGATTTGATTGTTTTTTCAATTGTAGAATTAGGGTAATTTTTTTTTTTAAAACATCTTTTTTTTGGGAGCCATATCTTTGTGTAAAGTTTTTTAATTTAGTCCATTCTTATGCCATTTTATTTACAATTTTATGAGCATTATAATGTGGTCATATAAAGGAATCTAAGCAATATTGAGTGAAATACAAACCTATGAAATTAGTCCTCTGGAAAAAAGGTAGTGTTAGGGTATGTTTTACAAAAATATCTCATTTTTGGGAGTCATATCATTGTGTTAAAATATCTAATTCAAATGATTATTGTAATATTTTATTTAGAAATTAACGAAGTTTAAAATGAGTGGACATGTGAAGGAATTTGAGTAGTATCAACGGAGATACAAACCTATGAAGCTAGCTAGAACAAGGGCAATGATCGGGTAATTTTTTCAAAAAATATCTCATTTTTTGGGAGCCATATTTTTGTATGAAGTCCAATTTAGATGATTCTTGTGCCAATTTGTTCAAAATTTAAATAGATTTAAAATGAGTGGTCATATGAAGGAATCCAAGTAGTATTGATGGAGATATAACCTTTCGAAGTTAACCATCCAAAATAAAGACAGTGAAAATTTTCTAAATCACTTTTTTCTAAAAAAATAAAATTTGATATATATTTTAGTTGTGGGTAAGCAATTTATCTGTTGTTGTGTTTGAATACTATTTTTTCTTTGCAACTATAGATTCAAATTAGTAGGGAAATATAGTTTTAAAATCCTAATTTGCATTATCATATTGATGTTAAGGACTAGTGGAAGCATTTTAAATCATTGTATTCTACTAGTTCTTGCTAAAAATTTATGCTTGATTCTTATCTTGGAGGAGAATATTTATCTTGGTTTATAATTTTTGTAGTGCCTATTATTATGAATTAACTTGGGATAAAAGAGAGCAAGCATTCCTGAGTCAATGGGACCGATATAAAAAGATAGCTAGTTTGAAGGATACAGTCAAAGGCCATTTAGAAGATATAAAAATGCTTTAAAAAAAGGATTAAAAAAGAGAGATAGAAAATGTCAAATAAGTGGTAGAAAAAAAAAAATGTTAGTTTGTAGACAAAGGCAACCATACCTTTGGTTGCAAATGAGTTAAAAAGTGGATAAAGAATTTTGTTTGAATGTACAATTTCTATTTTATAGATTCATGGATGTATTCAAAAGGAAAATATTATTATTTCCACTAACCCTAGTAGTAGATATAATTTAATTAACAGTGTTTTGAGTAAGAGGTTACAAGTTCAAGTAAAAAAATTAAAGGACATACAACTTGAGGGTAAGAATGTTCAGATTTTCAAATATTTGAACATAACTATGGGTAAATATGGTTTACATTTAAATTTTCATGCTAAAGAGTGAATGATTTGGATATTTTTCTTGGTTATATTTGGTTGTATTCTTTGGGTACCATTATAACTAATGTGCTAAATAAGTTTATGAAGTTATGGTACAAGAAAAAGAAGATAACATTACAAGATATTTCTCAACTTAAGGAGTAAGGATCCAAGGAGAAGCAAGAAGCAGTTATGGTAAAGGAACAAGTCAAGGAACTAATAGAGGAATCAAAAGTTGAATATATAGTAGCAATAGTAGCAGAATCCATGGAAGAAGCGCACAAGGAAACACTTAAAGAAGGGCACATGAGAGAAGAGTATGAACAAGAATTTAAAATAGAGAAACAAAATGCTAAAGATTCAAAGGAAAAAAAGTTAGGTTAAGGTTGCAACATATTGCTACTAAGACCACCCTTAGCAAGAACAATATTGGAGGTATGGATTAGGGTATCAATATTATTATAGATATACATGAAATCATAAAGGCATCAAGCATGGTAGTGTTTGCTATAAAAAGTATTGTGATTCTATATTTCAAAGGGGTGCAACTGTCACCAAGGAATAACAAGAATAATTGTTCAAAATATCAAAGTAGCATAACAAAAGCCTAGAGCCAATAGAGCAGTTATGGATATTTATGTGGAACAATGGTAACTTGGCATCATTGAATACCACCATTGATCATAATTTTACTTGTATGGATGGATGATCAAAATTGGTACCAGTTGTCAACATTGCTTAGAAGATCATATTATTTAGTTTATTCTCATGTTTTGAGGATAAAACATTTGTGAGGGTGGAATGATATGGCACCTAGGAATAGGTATATGGGGATATGATATTATATTGTACATGGGTATTATGGATAGTTGGCATGGCCCACACATAACACAAGGTCAATTATGTTATAATAATGAGTAGCATGAGAGTTTATAAAAAGGGATATTGTCATTGTAATAATCATGGAGATAAATTATATGGAGTATTGTTTGTAATCATATTTTTCCCTAAAGTGGGTTACAAGACTTTGCCCTCTTTGAGTGGTGCTTAGATCTTGTTGGATTTTCTTCTTAAAGATTATTATTAGTGTTACCCTACCATAAGGGTATAATCTATTTTTGTCTCGATGAATGATTTGATATTTGTACATATTGGTGAATGATTTATATTAGTAAGAATAAAGTTTCATAACTTATAATGGACTCTGTCATTCAATGATGTAGAGGAATTATTGTTTCCACTTTCTTAGGAGTGAAAAATCTTTAATTTAATTTAACTGGGTTGTTCTATTCCTAAAACAAAACACCTCGCTGAAATACAACACAATAGAAGGCAAAGTGTTAAGATTCATTTAGGATTGAGTAAGGTTTAGTAGGGATTAGGATTTTTCAAAAAAAAATGTTTGAAAAAAAATTTAAGTATTATTTTATATATTTATAAAATACATCACAAGTGTCTGTCACAGTCTAAATTTTAGGCTTTGGTTTTTTTCTTAAAATTTCAAAAGAAAAAAAGTTCAAAGTTTAAACTGTGGAGTGTATGGTTGTGTATTAAACTCCTTATTAATAAGAGAAAGTCTAAATTTAGGCTTTGGTTTTTTTCTTAAAAGTTCAAAGTTTAAACTGTGGAGTGTATGGTTGTGTATTAAACTTGGGGAAAGTCTAAATTTTAGGCTTTGGTTTTTTTTCTTAAAGTTAAAAGTTTAAAGTGTGGAGTGTATGGTTGTGTATTAAACTCCTTATTAATATGTTCAGCTTTCCTTATATGCTAAATCCTTTATTAATAAGCTCAGTTTTCTTTATAAAAGGTTAAGATGAAATGTAGATATCAACCCTAAACATTTTAAAAATTTACTTTATGTTATATATAATATATAATATCTTTCAACAAAATCTATGTTAAATTTTTTATTAATAAACTCAACTTTCGCTATCTACTTTCAACAAATATAAATCTATCTCGTGCTTGGAGATAGTCAGCTAGGGAACCCCCAAAACAAGACACATACAGAATCGTTAGCGCCCCCAAATATTCTAGTTTTAGGTTTTGCCTTTTTCAGAATTATCATTGGAGCGAAGAACTTCAGCATCTGTGATAACTCCACCCTGCGAATTTTAATGCACTCCTTCCCAAGAGGACTAAAGATGGCATATAAAACAGCTGCAGCAGTAGCGCCTAATGCAACGATCATGCACACCATTACTCCAATGGCAGAACGATTCTTTCTCCTGTAACCCCAGTAAAAAACACACAATGCATACTGTCCAAAACAATTCAAGTGCAGAAGCAACACAACAACCAACATGTGTGCCCGCTCCTGCCGTTTGCACGTCCCATTTTTGCAATAGGTATTCCTGAGCCTGATGATGTCCTCCTGTGCCCATCTATAGAGAAGGAAAAGGTGATAAAACAGGAGCGGGTGCTGAAAAATGCACATTAGAATAAAGAGAGCATTCAATACTTGAGTATTCATTTCAAGCCAGATATCCCTCTCTCTTTTCTTGGGCATGGCCTTCTTGAGAAGCCCAAACATTCCCAGAAAGAAAAAAGCCCCAGTTACTGTGATAGCGCTGCCCCATATCAACAGTGCCCAAACCTTGGGGCTCCGTCTCCATTGCCTCACTGAGCTCCTCGAAACCTCCCCAACGAATGGGGCGTAGAAACCATTGTTGTAATTACCTGATCTTGCATTATCCGTCATTGTTTTTCTCTGTAAGCTTGGCTTAAATATAAAAAAAAGCAGAAGAGTTGTGAGTTGATTTTAACTTTGGTTATATCTCCATCTTGTGAATCTAAATCGACATATATGATTTTGAATACCAAATTTTAATTATACTAAAAAGATATGTAAACAATCAAATATATGAAGTTTTAACAGTGGAGTTCATGAGTGGGTGGCCATATATAAATACTAAAGAGCATGAATGTACAGGTGTGACCTTAGTATTTTTTTTAACATTTATTTAGTATTGTTTTTTTGATTGGTTGATAAAAAGGTTTGAAAAGGTTCCGAATATAATAAAGACAACTAACTAAACTAAAAATAAACAAACCCAGAAGAAAATGAAACAGCCGTTTATATAGTATTGTTTTGTTTCTTAAGTAAATATCTTTATTATAATTAAGATACTGTTTTTAATTAAGGAAATTGAGTGGTTGTATCATAATTTTTTAAATTTTAAAATAAAATTATTTTAATAAATTAATTTTATTTAAAATTTTATATTTATTAAAGGTTAAAAGGATCGTAAATTATATTAGATTAAAAATAAAATTATTTTATTTTATATTTATTAAAGGTTAAAATTAATTTATTTATATATAAAACAAGACTTCAAGGATTTTTTTAGATTAAAAATAAGTAAATTTTAGTTTTGAAGATAATGAAGTCCACACTAAAATAAAACATATAGATATTTACAAACATAAAATTGTAGTTAATTGCCAACTACCTTTATATTAGGAAACTAGATATCATGTTTTTCATTTAAAAATTTGAACATATACCTATTATTATAATTTCTAAATATGCTTGGTCTTTACTTGTTATGGATTATATAAGTGAAATGCCCCCCATCCTAACCAGATTATTTATATAAAACAAATTATCAAGCTTCTATTAACTCAGGAATTATAGTCTAAAATATGAAATCAACTAAGTTTGATCAAAGGAAAAAAAGAAACCAAACCAATAGTAAGTGGAAGCATTCATCATGATTCTATGGGAAAGCATGCTTGCCATTTTATAGATGCATTGAAGATCCACTTATTGCTAATTACATGAAAAAAACATTGGAAAAATGGAAAGACATTACCTCTAAAGCCATGAATTACAAATTGCTTCCTAGCTTCTCCATAATAATGAACCTCAATCTTCAATGCATCTTAGTGGTTTATATTTCTTCATGTAAATCATCTATTTCCTTAATGCACTTTTTTTTTTATCATTTAAATCCAAGCAATACTAACTTTCAACTTATCTTTTTCTAAAAATATTATAACCTAAAGAAACATATCTTACCAAACCCATGTTTCCTTTTGTTGTTCTTTATCTCAAGAAGCCGTGGATCTCATTAAATATATTTGGATATATCAACCCTCTAATATTTCTTAGTTGTTGGCTTTGTAGATGACTCATGGTATGATTGACATGTGTCAAATATCCCTCTTCAACACTTTCTTTCCCCAGTGAAGATACTCAAGGCGTGCTCACTAGTCAAGGTTAAGTTCTCACACGAGATATCCATGAAAATATTACCTAAAAAATCCATGAACTCATTATTCACCTTTAAATTACAAATATTTATTTACAAAGTCTTCTTCTTTGCAAATATTGTTTTATTCATATGAGGATTGAGTTCAATATTAAACAACAATAACCAAGAGGATGCAACCATGATTTGAATCCCTAGAAGGTTGGGGATCCACATCAATTCCCTTTGGGAAGGTAGATTAATCACCACATATATACTAAGAGTGGATAAGAGTTATTATGGTAAAAGCTAAAATTAAACTTGAGACTAGAGGTATACAAGGATGGGAACTTATCAATTTTACTATAAGAAAAAAAGAAAAAAGTTTACAAAAAAAAAACCAAGAGGGTGTCTCTCTTCAAAGAACACAACTCTCAATTTCTACCAAAGACTTCAACTGATGGAATAAGAGTTCACTTTGAAATTGCCTTTCTCACTATTGAATTTATAGTGTTCAAGAATCCAAATATTTGCATCTAAATATAAATTCCTCTAATTTAAGAATGGAATACCAATTCCACCTTTATAATGACCATATTTCTTGGAATTATCATCCATTACTAATTCTTAGTAAAATTCTCATCAATGACATAAATATTATAATTCATATTCTATAACTAAAAAATATTAGCATTTTTTATAGTAAGATGAATCATCTAAAATAGTATTTTATTACTTCTTAGTGTGGTTACAATGCTATCACATAAGAAACTAGATACTTGACATACAAAAATCCCTTTTCAATGCAACTAGACCATTCTAAAATATTGCTTTATTTTAATAATTATTACTTCAAGTTGATAGGGCCTAAAAAACGAAATAGATAAGGGTAACGATAAGAAAATAGGGCTACTTTAATGTGGTGTAGAAAATTTGCATTCAACATAGTCGAGGACATGACACAATTGATAATTAAAATATATATGTGTATTAAGTAAGTATTAAGGAAGAACATATCAAGAAAAAAGCAATTATTTCAAAGATTTTATATAAGAAGTTGGGTAGTATATGAAGGGTGAGCATTGACATTTTCAAAATATCCTATCAATTAATAATTAGATGGAAAATAAAATCTTGATAAAGAATATCTTAATAAATATTATACAAGAGGTAGTTTCATCTTTCCACCTTAAAAAGGTGCCTGCCCTAATAAATTTCCTATAACTTTATTTTAAATAATTTGGGATATGTTGGTTGAAGTTAAAAAGTGGGCCCAAAGCCACATTTATTACATAGGTTTCAAAGAAATATTGTGAAAATTATTCTAAATAAATTGATTTTTTCTATATTGTGTCATCTCAAAGAAACCAAGAGGTTTATTTCATGTTGAAAAATCTTAATGATACAATCATTGCATAATATGCGGTACACTTTTTATAGTTTATGAAAAAACCACGTATTTGTGTAAAAATGGATATGAACAAAGTATATTATAGAGTTTGCCAAAGTTTTAAATACATTATTATATAAAAAAGGTAGTTTAATCAAAGTTAGTACAAATACAATAGATGTTATTACAACACTCCAAAAATATTCTATTTTGATTAACACACCCCCTATTACATACTTCAATAATCAGATGGACTCTCCCAAGGAGACCCACTTTATCATTTCTTTGTTATTCTTACTAAGCCATTGGGAAGATCTCTCTCTCAAAGGAAAAAGTGAAAGAAAAATCAAAGTTTTTCAAGTTCTGACAAATGACCCATTTGAATATCATCTCTAATTTTGATGCCATTATTTTTTAGTTCATCCTTTGATCAATATGATATGTAATTTATTTCAATACTATCTTGCTATAAGAATGCTACTATACAATTGCTTAATATGATAAAATTTAGGATCCTTTTGTCAACACTTCTGTTAATTTACAATGGATTATTGAAACATTTTAGGTTTAAATTTGGAAAATTATCATCATCATATTTTAAAATTTCCTTGTTTTATAAAATAAAGAGGAAGGAGATTTTAATCAAAATTTTAAATATAGTAAAATCTTGTATGGTTAGTTGGAAATATAAGTTCATAACAATGTTTAGAAGACTATAGCTCATCAAGAAAACCATGTGATATGATGCCACTTTCAAGACTATCAATAGAAATATAATTCAAATTTGACAAAATTTAAAGAGTTTTTCTTTTAAAAGGATATGGAAATAAATTTAGGTCTCCTATTAAACACATAATGCTTGTAGAGGAAAGAATATTCAAGAAGCAGGTTTAGAAAATGAATATTTTATAAGTTTTGCATTAGGGATAAAGTAGGATTATTCAAATATTATTTAATATGAAGAAACAAATGTAATTAAAATTTATTGCAATAATATATAAGAATTAGTGGATGTAGAAAAAATGCTAAAGAAATAAACCTCGCCTAGGGGATGTAAAACATGAAACTTTATATTACAAAGTTTACAATTAATCAAGAAACATATTAGATGGTCTAATGAAGGGATTTTCTAAATATTTGGTCTAATGCTTGGTTTAATACTTCTTCTTTTATTTTTATTAAAAATGGAAACTACTGAATCCAACCTCTTTAGGTTACATAGGTTCAAAAAGAAAACTTCATATTGACATAAGCAACAATTCTAGATATTAGATTGCTATTAGCAATGTGGTTGAGGGAGATAACATAAAACATGCAATGGAGAATCTCTCAATATTTCTATTTGTTTTCTTTTTTATATATATAGAAGAGAGTTGAATTTAGAATGTAGTAAAATATGAGAAATTCTAAACAAAATTGGGATATATAAATTTGGAATATTCTAATTTTCCTAATTTCAAGGATGTCCATTGTAAGAATGTTTATCCACCCAAGACGTTGCCTAAAATTCTTAGTAGTCCAAAGTAAAATTCTTACAAGTGATATTTTATAAATAAGAGGATATCATGGACCTTTTTCATGTGCTTTGTGTAACAAGGGCTAGAAAAAACAAATAATCTACTTCTTCATTGTCTATTTGTTTCCATCATTTGGGGATATTTTTTAAAAAATTAAAAATACCATAGGATTGGCTCATCAACATGGAAATATAAATTAAATAACAAATTAACTATTTTTAATCATCAATCAATAAAGAAATGGTTGGAATAAGGGTTATAAATACAAAAATTTCAAAAATTACAAGTGACCTTAGGTCAATGTTAATGAATTATACTTAATATTTATAATTATAGTACTGCAATAAAATCACATATAGAAGGTGTAAAATTATCTAAGTTAGGGCTAACAATCATATATTTCAATATCTCCTTAAGCTAAATAGGAGATAAAAAATATACCCTTATTAATTACCCTTTTATGGGATACTCTTCAAATCTAAGGTGCTCCAAGAATTGCATAAATGACACCTTAGGAATAACCTTAGTTAGTATATCCTCTCTCTACTTCACTAAAGGTACATAAAAGGGATCAAACATCCCATGTGAATGAATCCATCAAACATAGTACATTCACAACTCAATGTGCTTTTCCTACTAATGAAGGATATGATAATGATGAATCTTAATGGAACTTTTATTATTATAGTAAAGGGGTTATTGGAAACCATTGAGAAAGACAACTATTCTAGAATTATAAGCACCCATTAAAGATGTTTGGAGGTATGATTGAATTTTATCAATGACAATAAAATATTTATCTATAACTAAGAAAGAACACAAAGCTAGTGGTCAAACACTTATGGTCTATATCACCTTCCATATCTAAACTAGATAATCTCACCAACATTGGAGTAGCACTAATGAAGTAATGAATTCCCATGTTGTATGTACCTCTCATGTACTAAAGTATCTATAGTCATTATTCAATGAATCTAACAAGTTTTTGCTTATACATAGAATACTAACTAAAAGAAAAGGCAAAATTTGGATAATTGTAGATGAGGTAGAGAATTCCCCTAGCAAGTGATCAATACAAGATGATGTCCACCAAACAAGTGATAGATTCTATTCAAAGCTTCAATATTAAAGTAAATGGAGTTTTTCTAGGCTTATGCTTCCCATGTGAAACCTCTATAGAAGATCCAAATCATACTTGGGTTTTGAACTAGTGATCCTAGAGGGTGGCTTATTGATCTGTACTCTAGGAAGTAATGAAGAAGTTACCATATGTCATCTCAAAAGTGTCATGAATCCTTATTTCATCTCTTGTATCAAGGATGTTAATATTTTTGTGGTGAGAAGATCATCGCTATACAATACAATAACCAAATTTTTTCTATACTAATACTCGATGTACACATAATGCTTTATATTATACAAAACTATTGAATAAAGTATGATTTCTTTTACACCAAGCACATGGAATTATGCTTCATTCTATTTATAGTTTTATTAAAATAAGAAACCAAAGGAAGTGGCTCATCAAGATTAAAATGGGGTGGATGCTACATATACATCTCATTTTAAATATCCTCATGAAGGAAGGTGCTCTACACATCCATATGATGAATTTAACATCCCTTAAAAGAGACAATACAAAGGATTATTTTAATAGATTCTATCCATACAACTAGGATAAATATCTTTGAGTAAACAAGTACCTCCCTTTGAGAGAAACAACTAGCAAAAAAGAATATCTTATGCTTCGCAACATGACCATTACATATATAATTGATCATGTAGACCCATATACAACCAATAATGTTCTTACTCTTATGTAGAGGATAAGTTACCATTTCTAATTCTTGATCATGGATTCAAAATCCACCCACATGTCACCATCCCACTCAGGACACCCCTTGACCTAAGCGTAAATGTGAGGAT